>CM062293.1:304923316-305577858 GCA_031216915.1 Pictodentalium vernedei | reverse complement strand
AGTACAAGGCTGCAGATGCTAGACAAAACCGTGAATTTATGGTCAGTACCCAGCAATCTCCTGACACCCAGGAACCGTTCTCACAATTAAACCCCTCCTGTAAATCCCAAACATGTCAGAATGGGCATGACTAACACTGTTTCGACACAAAACCCAATTACATGTAGTAATGAAAAGATTGACCTGTCTCACGCCAAGTCTCAACGGTCCATACACCTTTCACACTCCTCCAGGGACATACCCGAAAGTGACAACTCCAATGGTGATGTATACAGTCCCGCGCATAGAAGGACAACTTGAACCAGATTCTCAGTATCTCCGAATAAGAAGCCCCCTCAACGTCGTTTACTGCCACCCGTAACCAGCTGCAACATGGTACCCAAATTAACCAAACGATATTCTGTGATCACATACTCTCACCCGCTCACAGGAGACCCCCACCCCCAGTACTTGTTACCCCCACCACCAACGTCAACTCATGAACCGACAGCAATACAGGACATCCCGTCCCATAAGATTTATTGGTCCCCTATGTTCTCACCGGCTGAAACCAATTCCAAGCTGAGAAACCTTAATTTAGCCATCCATAAGAGCATAGTTCCACCAGGACCACGCGCCAGAGTCCACTCCCCCTTAACTCACAAGATGACACAGACACACATCCAATTTATGAGACAAACATCTTGCCCAACCAAACCCCGATAGCGAATCACACCATTGATTTGTCCTCCGACAATACCCAACTATGAATACACTTTTCATACTCCTTCAGTGGGACTCCCAACAATATCCCTCAAAACGACACCACTGCGAACCACCCTGCAATGATAGTCGAAATTCAAACCCGTCAACATACCGCCCGGTTTGACCTATCGTTGCTATAGCTCCCAAAAAATGTTTGACCCCATTTGCGGTCCTCCCAAATAAGCGAAAGTGTCTCTCCCGCCAAACAGTGAACCCCGCAATGTTGTGTTGAAAAGATGTTCCCGCTACATTTGATACAACAAGTAGCACCCCACTTTCTATTTTGCTATTCCAGCTTTATGGGGCCGGGGGTAACAAAATAGAAAGTGGAAACATTGGGGGACCTATCAATCTTATGGGACGGGATGTCCTGTATTACTGTCGGTTCATGAGTTGACGTTGGGGGTGGGGGGTCACAAGTACTGGGGGCGGGGGGGGGGGGTCTCCTGTGAGCGGGGGTCTCCTGTGAGCAGGTGAGAGGATGTGATCACGGAGGATCGTATGGGTAAGGACATAGGAGACCAATCAATTTATTCATTTGTTGTTGTTTAAGGTCACATATTTCTGCACAATGGCTAATCATGACCATGACAGTTTTACGGATGGAGGAAACAGGAGTACCCGGAGAGAACCAACGAGCAAGGGCGAGGAACTGTCAGCTCCCCAACATACTAACTCCACACAAGCAGGGTAGCATTGGTTGAAGACAGGTGCACCATCGACGTGCAGTACGCCTTAGTACACAACGCATCCGTGCCCCCACGTAGGCTATGAGTGTGAAGTGTCTTGCCCAAGGACACAACGCGGTTGCCGAACCAACGACCTCTCGGCTTGTAGCTTGCACCTATACCTACTCAGCCACGGCTCCCCCAGGTCCAATTAATCTTATGATACGGGATGTTCTGTATTATATTCGGTTCATGAACTGACGTTGAAGGTGGGAGTCACAAGTACGGGGGGTTCTCCCGTGACCGGGTGAGAGAATGGGATCATGGAGGAACGTATTGTTAATTGGGGTGCCATGTTGTAGCTGGTTAAGGGTGGCAGTAAATGACGTTGAGGGGGTTTCATCTTGTTCCGACATACTGGGAATCGGGTTCACGTTGTCCGTCTTTATATGCGTGGGACTGGGTACTTCACTGTTGGAGTTGTCACTTTCGGATAAGTGTGAAAGGTGTATGGACCGTTGAGACTTGTCGGGTGACAGGTCAATCTTTTCATTACTACATGTAATTGGGTTTTGTGTGGAAACAATGTTAGCCATGCCCATCCTGCCACGTTTCGGATTCACCGGGAAGTGTGTGTGTGTGTGGGGGGGGGGGGGGGGGGGGGGGGGGGGAGATTCCATTCGCCTCTTGGGCTCGGGGTTATGGGTTTCAATTTGGTCCTGGGGGGTCAGGAGATTGCTGAGTATTGACTATAAATTCACGATTTTGTCTAGCATCTGCAGCCTTGTACTGGGCAAGCCCTTTTCTAAAACTGACGTTGGTAACACGTGAGGGCCTTAATCACTCGCCCGGAAGCAGTATCCGCAGGGGGTAACTAGTTACGCCTAATCCAGACTGTTCAAACTATTCACACCAACGAGAGGAAAGGGAATCCGACGGTATGTTTATAGCTGTCGCTGGTGTAAAGTTATTATACACCGAGTAGCACCATCGATTTGCTCGATCAAAATGGACGCGCGGATGGGGTTAAAGTTATGCTATGCTTATGTATGACGGGTCCGTGGAATAACAGCGTGTCAAGAGACGACGTGTCTCAGTCACCAAAGTGGAAAGTAGGTGAAAAATCCACCAAGGGAGTGGGTGATTGATTTCACTGTGGGAATGAAACCTTTCAGAGTGGAAGCTGGGGGGGGGGGGGGGGGGCTATTTGGTATTTACGGGTCTGTGTCTTGCAAAGTAGTGAGTACACTTTGTGAGTTGTGGTAAAAATCACTTCATTGACTGTGGAGCTGGAAGGTGGAAGGAAATATTTGGTATTTATGGGTGCCTGTCTTGTAAAGTAGTGAGTAAACTTTGTGTTTTAGGGTAAACATCACTACAATCAGCATGGGACTGGAAGGAAAAGAAGTGAGAAAACGTTGAGTTTTAGGGTAAAAAACACTACAGTATGCACTAGGAGGTACCGGATACTGGATCAACACTTTGGATTTGGAGTGTTAGACAGACACAAACTTTTCATCTTGTAAAGTAGTGAGAAAACGTTGTGTTTTAGGGTAAAAGGCACTACCGTAGGTATTGGGAGGTACCGGGTGCTGGGTTGACACTTTCGGATTGGAGTGGGAACAAGACACCAGCAAGTGCAAGCTCGGATGACGGGACTCGGTTTATATTAGAGCTGGATTGAGATTTGGTGAGCTCTCATAACTAATACGCAACAAGGTGGTTGGTTGATAAGTTATTCACTTTTCTGAGGGACAGGAGTTGATTCGTGTAATTGTCATGGGAGGCATGAATATGTTGTAGTCGGAAAAGATGCGACAAGTAAATAAACAGTTTGTGTGACAGGAGTGAATTCATGCTAATGATCAAAGGGTGACAATAGTATCTAAAGAGCTCGAGAAACTATCTCAAGATCTCGAGATAATATCTCAGGATCTCGAGAAAATATCTCGAGATCTTGAGATAGTTTCTCGAGATCTTGAGATATTATCTCGAGATCTCGAGATATTATCTCGAGATCTTGAGATAGTTTCTCGAGATCTTGAGATATTATCTCGAGATCTTGAGATAGTTTCTCGAGATCTTGAGATATTATCTCGAGATCTCGAGATATTTTCTCGAGATCCTGAGATATTATCTCGAGATCTTGAGATAGTTTCTCGAGATCTTGAGATACTATCTCAAGATCTTGAGATATTATCTCGAGATCTTGAGATAGTTTCTCGAGATCTCGACATAGTTTCTCGAGATCTCGAGATAAAAAAAGTATTGAGGGTGGCCTAAATCAGCCACCGTACTTCCGCACTAAATTTAAGGAATCTTATTATTGAGTGCCAGTTTCGTAACAAACAACTTTTTAATACGCCGATTACAGAATGCGGACTTCTTTTACAATCAACGTGTACGGTTCAAACAACCTCCATCCCCGTCGAAATAAAGGAAAACCCGATGAAAAGAATTGGATATCAAATGTGCAAAACTTTGGGCTTTTTATTGTGCGACTCGAGATGTCATTCGATGCAAGTATTACTGATAGTCTAGGGCATATTTTGTTAAAAGCGCAGTGAAATTGGCGCAGAATTAAACGTATTTCAACAAGTCAAGACTCAGCTGCGTCAAGGCCCCCATACAAAGGGGTTTCCCACTGCTTAAAAATAAAAATCGATAATTAGTCGATCGATTAACGGCTGACTGCGAAAAACTAAGCAGCCGTTTTCCTTCTTTTCACTTAATTTTTCCATCGAGTTATACAAAGGGAAACAACTGCTTGGAGTTTGAGAGTCGAACAGTGTGGGAAAATTATGTGGGACACTCTTTCCTCGTAGGAGGCCTGACGCACCTTCGTCCTTTGCACCTGGGCAAATCCAGCACCACTTCTGTCTGCCTAGAGAATTCCATGCTGTTTGAGAGTATTCCCGTATAACCTCCACATCGAGGCCCGAGGGGGGGGGGGGGGGGGCAAATTGGGAAAAAGAGATATATATATTTGTAACCGATGGAAATTATAGCCTTAGCCATGTGCTCAGTGCACTGGCAGATACTAGAAGTTAAGGTGTGCTTAGTTTGCGGATAGGCCTACGGTGTTGTATGAAGCAAAGCAAAAACAATATTGGGCGAGGCGGCACTCCATTTCCAATATTGTTTATGCTGAGCTTTATATGACACCGTGCCCGCCATCTGAGAACACCATAACGTATTTATTTTACCAGCCGCCCGATTCACTTGTACAAGAACGTATTCCCAGCCCGTTCGTTCGGATTTGTTTTGTTTTCAGTGTACTTTCCCATTTTTCTCTGCTACGTCTTGTTCCGTCGAATTTTCGAAACGTTTCATGGTTCAGCTGACCGGTTGTTACACGTGCGATTTTGTTGGATAAAACGAAATTTGAAAGGCACTTTTTGTGAATAGTGCCGACCCGAGACATGACCGTCGTACTTGGTAGAGGCTTACACGATTAACAACATTTAAAAAAGTTGTAAAAACAAAATCGCCACCCAGTTTATTTTTTCAATTTTTGACTCTGAAACATAGCTTTTGTCCCCTATTTGCATTTGTTCCATTGAGAAGTAATAAGCTATTTTTTAAGGCAAAGAATACACATTTTGGGCTATTCGAGATTTTTTTGGGAAAGTGTCGTCTTCTATTTGACTTAGGTAAAGAATCAACTCAATTAACCCCTTAATAAGCACACCCAACACCAACATTTATTATACTAATTATGTTTTTCAAACGTTCCGATGTGAAGTTCATGGAGTTGAAAGAAAATAATGATAAATAATTTGACATGACAGAATAACAGTCGTTCTGTTTACGAACACGGTGTAAAAGAGAAAGTGTGGGTTTTTAGTGAGGACAAAAGTAGCAATACATGTATACTTCAATTATATCCCAGAGAGACGCTATTCATATGGATGTTTTGCAGACAGGCGGTCCCAGATAGACGATGACAGGACGCCTCATGGATAGAGAGGTCCAAGAGGGCAGCTTCCCAAACAGACGGTCCCATAAAAACAATTTCCAGACAGACGGGTCTCCTTACAGACGCTTCACGAACAACTACGCCAGGTATTGCAGTCCCATGCATATTGACGATCCTCAAAACGGATGGGTTCTTGCTAGACGAGAGAAGAAATATCCCTCAAGGGAGATTACAAAAGAATGATCGATCCAACGCCATCAAAAATGAAAAGTGTGCATGTGTGTGCGGGAAAACATGTCCCCGAAGTGATGCAAAATTCTGTTCTGTTTTGAGTTATTCGCGGGCACATTCTTCACTGGACAGGAAGCCTCGCCCGCTATCACCAAACCTTTGTCGAACACAATTAGAAAACGACACTTGTAAAAAAGAATTCTGGAATAACTGCGTCCTTCCCGAGAATATGTTTTGAAATATTGAAAACTGAAATAAAAGCAGGCCTCACGCTATTTTCATTTAAGATAAAAAAAACAAACAATTTTCATCTGGATGGATTGGTGTCATTTCCACCATCCCCTGGGTTTCATCTTAGTTGCTCCGCCACTGGGAGAGACTATAAGATGTCTTACTGAGACGGTCGTTGTTTGCGACATTTCACAATGTTGGCATGCCTCGGAAATTTGATAGTTTCGCCCCTATCACATAAAACAGTTATAGGCATACGCCCTTTCTGTACCTTCTTACAAAGGGGTGTATTACGCTACTGGCCTCTCTCGTCATCTTACAGTTACCCAGGCCCGGGAATAAAGGGCCTATATCGTACCCTGTTGGCAGGTTACGCTATATAGCATGGTAGTAACCCATACATGGAAAAAGGGTGTCGTGATGCTTCTCCGCCTTCTTTGTTTTTACTTTTCCAGCCATGCTGTTTTACGTCTTAACGGGAATTCCGCCTGAATAAATATCAACAACTAACGCGCGATCTCGCCGATGCGAGATCACACGTCAGTTGTTGCTATTTATTTTGGCAGAAATTCATTTAAGATGGAAACAACATGCCACTCTATTTACTCAACCTTGGTGTCGAGATGGTTCCGAAAGATTGTCAAGTCTTTCAGGTAAAACATGCGAGATTATAAGTTAATAAGGTTATGTTGAATTACTTTGTCGTAACCATTAGTTCGTTCGCGCATTTTACAGTTGACTAAACCCACACGTAACCTAAACGATCGTTCGTAGGATATTTCCAGGTCTGGTTGTGTAGTTTATTAACCCTTTACCTAACAGGAAAGGCAGACGACACTTGCAAACAAAATTTATTTATTTGACTTATTTTTTGCATTTTTTGAGTCAAAAACATAGGTTTCTTTGCGTCAAAAGCATAAATTAATCCCCCCCCCCCCCCACCCCACTGAAACGAGATAAATGGGCTCGTTCCAGAGGGATCATAGGCTAGTTTTTGTGACAAAATGTGAAAAAAATAATGAAAAATTGAACGGTGATTTTTTGTGAATAGCGCTGGCCGGTTTGGATCGTTACGTTGGGTAAAGGGTTAAATTGATGAGGGATCGCGTTAGGTTTTTAAATGAAATCAGAATATTATACAGAGGTGTATCTTAGTCGTTGTCATTCATTTGTTGTATATAATCTTCACGGCGCATTCCAGTAGAAACTCTATTCTACCATAGCAATGTTTTTTTAAGCCTGCGTCTGAAAACTGCAAATCGTGCAATGTGTTTCTTGAGCTTATGCCTTATAACAATCATGTTTAAAATAATTTTGTAATATAAGAAACAAACTCGGCTTCAAATTAATAAAAAAAAAACAAGCATTTGAGTTGAAAATGTCTTTCTTATTCTTGTTCAACATCCCTTTCAGTGACGGGTCCGGGTTGTACAGGGATGAGGCGCGCCACATTGTAATCGAGGGTCATTTTGCGACGTATAATCCAACGCGTAGTGTGGCCATTCGGTAGAATATTCAACTTTTGAAAAAAAAAGAAGTCAGTTTTTTTATGGGGAATAGGGAACGGTATTAATCCTTTACCTAACAAGAAAAGCAGACGACACTCCGTCCCTTGAGTTGCAATATGTTCTATGTACCCACTGTTGCCGCTCAGAAACCGTTTACAATGTCCTTGTTAAGAGCTTCCGTGTAGATGTCCCCCAGGAATGCACATTCAAGGAAGTTTCTTAATTCCTGGCATCATGCACAAATCCTATTTTAATAGAAGGTAGTCATCCAGTCTTAACAGCGATAACACAGTAGAGGATGTCTATTTGTCATCGCGGACAATACCGTTGTCCATACATCCATACAATCACAGGCCCTCGTGGTTTGATTAATATTGTTGAATACAGGTACCATCATCAAATATCATACAAGTAAATAAGGATTGATCAATATTCTTAAATACGGGTACCGTCATCAAATATCAATACAATAAAAAAACATTTTTTTTATTGTATTGATATTTGATGATGGTATCCGTATTAAAGAATATTGATCAAACCACGTGGGCCTATGCATACAATGCCATGCCCCCTAGTTTTGATGACTGTGAAAAAAAATTGAATTACCAACCAGAGCTCAAGTGAGAGTAGAATGTTCACCTGGATTGAACTGTCTACAAGGAACAGGATATTAGTGTAAAGTGATTAAAAAGACGGAGACAAAAAGGGAAGTGCCACCTTGTACATGTATATATATTGCAATGACTGTCACCAAAAACGCTCTGAAAAAGATTGTTTGTTTTTTAACCCTCACTCTCTCTCCCAGCACACATCGTTCATTTGGCTTGAAATAATGCTGAAAAATGTTTTCCACCGACGGAAAGACCTTCTAGGTCTTTAACCCTTTACCCAATGTAACCTGATGTAACCTGCCAAAACCGGCCAGCGGTATTCACAACAAGAGGCCCAAGGGGGCCAGAGGGCACTCACCTGACATGGTAGCCTAAACACCAACCCAGGGAATTGAGTTCAACAAGTTGCATCTGCCCCTCCTAAGAAAAGCTTATGCCAAATATCCAAAGATTCTGAACAGTGGATCTAAAAAAAGAAGGATTTTTGAAGAATATTCCTCATATTGAACTAAGTTATAATTCGGGCTCCCACAGGGAGCCCAAATATCAACCCAGGGACCTGGCTTGAACAAACTTGAATCTCACCCCCTAAGGATGCTGCATATCAAATATCAAAACATTTCGACTGCTGAATCTGAAGAAGAAGATTTTTTAAGAAAATTTCTCATTTTGAACTAAGTTATAATTCGGGCTTCCACAGGAAGCTCAAATATGAACCCAGGGACTTGGCTTGAACAAACTTGAATCTCACCCCCTAAGGATGCTGCATACCAAATATCAAAATATTCCGACTGCTGAATCTGAAAAGGAAGATTTTTAAAGACAAATTTCTTGTATTGAACTTTGTTATAATTCGGGCTCACACAGGGAGCCCAAATATGAACCCAGGGACTTGGCTTGAACAAACTTGAATCTCACCCCCCTAAGGATGCTGCATACCAAATATCAAAAGATTCTGATTGAGAGATCTGAAGAAGAAGATTTTTAAAGAATATTCCTCATACTGCACTAATTTAAACATTTGGGTTCCCATAGAGAGTCCAAATATGGAACCAGGACTTTGATTTCAACAAACATGTGAAACAATCGTCCAAAGATGTTATATGTGAAATTTGAAAGCTTTTGGAGCAGTGGTTCGGGAGAAAAGTAGTCTTAAATGTTATTCCCATTACCCACAGTATTAACAAATGCTGACTCAGCACTTTTTCAAAGTCCCAAAGAAGTACCCCACAATAAAACCGATAGCAATTTTTTTTACCATTCCAATCTGTTGGTCCTAAAGAAGCTCACACCACATAAGAATTATCAGTGCTGAGCAGTTTTGGAGATAAGGGCGTTTTAAAATTTTTCTATTTTCAGCTCCTGCGGTTCCCAGGGGGCGACTGGAAAATGTTTTTGACAGAAATTAAGTACTTATGACCCAATAAGCCCTCGTATCAAATTTGGTTCAAATCAGCTTCTCGGTTTGGAAAATAGAAATTTTGGGCAAGGCAAAAAATCTTGCCCCTCCCATAACGAAGGCAAATATAGCTCCTCGAACTTCTCTTGAACAAATCTGAGTCTACACCTCAAAAGGAAGCCACACACCAAATATCTAGTCTCTGCTACTGCTGGTTCATGAGAAGAAGATTTTTTAAGATTTAAGCACACTTTTTGGGCGTGGCCCTACAGAGAGGCGAGGCAATTTGATTTGAACAAAATCAAAATGCGATGTCATAAACAAACTATTATCTCAAATTTAAATTAAATTGGTTCAGCAGTTTTGGAAGAGAAGATGCAAACACCATGTTGACAGACGGCAGACGGTGAGTGATCATTACAGCTCCCATGACTGAAAGTCAGGCGAGCTAAAAATCGCCAATTAATTTTCATTTTGTCTCAAAAACATAGGTGACCCCTCTTTGGAACGAGCTCGTCGAGCTCGTTCCTATGTGTGGGTCACAACCTATGTTTTTGAGACAAAAAATTAGTTATTCAGGAATTTTGTTTGCAAGTGTCGTCTGCTTTTCATGTTGGGTAAAGGGTTAAAACTGTGGGCTGAAATTGAGTGAAATATTCCGTGTTCCTCGAAGCCATCAGACATGTGAAGACATGCAGGGAAATGGCAGTCAACAAGGACATGATTAAGACATGTTTTTTTTTACAAATTAGGGCATTCTAGTTGTATGCCCTTACACACTCACGAACAGATGGAATCATTAATGAAAACAGAACATTCGTTTGAAATAAAATTTGGGTTTCTTTTTTTTATCAAATATCAAAAGATTTTGTAGGGTGGATGCGAAGATCTGCCTCTATAAGGATACTGCATACCAAGTATGGGGAGCTCATTGGTTACGACAGTGGACTTCAAATGGAAAGATCCACAGTTCGTTCCCCATCAGGGGTAACTGCTTTGTATCCTTGAGCAAGGCACTTAATCCTGATTGCCCACGTGAGGGCACGATGGCCGGCACTGTATTCAAATACATACAGCACGTCGATTGTGCACTTGTAGTCAGCCAGTGCTCACCCAGCTTGAGTGGAGTTAGTATGCTGGGAAGGCTGACAGTTGCTCGCCGCTGTTTGGTGGTTCGCTCTGAGTACTCCGGCTTAAAATAAATAAATATATTTATTTATTAATGTTTAAGGTCACATATTTCTGCACAATGGCTAATCATGACCACATGGAGATAAAGCCAAGTTTCATCAATCGTTTATACCCATTTTGAGAGACTTCCACCCCAAACAGTGTGACTGGGTCCTATTTTACCAGTAAAACAGAGCTTGTTTACCACAGTGAACAAGCACTGCTTCACTTCCCAGGGTTCCCATCGGGAGTTATAAATAAATAAATAAATAAATAAATAAATAAATTAATTAATTAATTAATAAATAAATAAATATGACAAGGTTCTGCCTGGTGGATCAGAAGAAGATCTTTGAAAGCACATTCCTCATATTGCAGTTAAAATTGGTCTCCCATGGGGATTTGATTTGAACAGACCTGAATTTGCCAACAAGAAGGAAGCTGTATACCAAATTTCATAAGATGTTGACTAGTAGACCTCAAGGACATTTTTTAAAAAAATAGTCCTTATATCACTTGACAAGGATTCTGCGGAAAAATGTTAAAAGGTTTTGACTGGTGGACCCAAAGAAAATGTTTTAAAGAATATTCCTTATACTGCACTAAGTTATAATTCAGGTTTCCACAGGAAGCCCAAATAAGTACCCAGAAATTTGATTTGCACATCTTTGACAGGGTATCACCCCAAAGATTATTTATGCCAAGTTTGGTTGGGTTTGATCTAATGGTTCTGAAGAAGACTAATATGCCAAGTCAGGTGAGCTAAAGATGGGAGTGGCGGAGTAGTGCAGAGTACACCCCTTCGAATCTGCCCCGCTTTTTTGCATTGGAAATTTACAGATTGATATTCCCCTTATTTATTTGTCTTTAAGGTCACTTTCAGCATCTATGGCTATATTAGGTATAAAATAACGTTTAGCCAATTGTTAATACCTATGCTGTACACTTTAGAGGACTTCCACCCCGGGAACTGGTTCCCGGTCATATTATTCAGGTCAAGCAGAACTGGTTTACAACAGTAAAAACATGGAGAGGTTGATATTCTTGATAGAAAACAGTTAACCCTTTGTGTAAAATGTAGAAATATCAGGCAGCACAAAAAATCAAAATAAATTCTTTTATGACCCCTCATTGGAAAACAAGTTTATTCCAATGAGAGTCATATGCTATGTTTTGAGGACAAGAAACGAAACAATTAAATATTCATCAAGCTTTTACAAGAACAGTCTTTTAGTCATGTCAGGTATTACTTAAGGATTAATGCTTTCAACATGGTGTGCATACATTTTTACGTGAAAAAATAATAATGGTAGTTTACAAGCAAGGAATATAAAGCGCAAAAGATCTGAAACGAGGCTCGGTAATAATTTAAATCCAACAACTCAACAGAGCTGTTGTATTAAATTATTACTGAACCTCCCAACAAACCAGGATGGTTTCACCCATTTCGCCGTTGACAGTATTAACCGAAATGATAGCTTCCAGGCACCAGTGTTGAAAGGGATCAACTAGCAAGCCCTGTCAACATTTTTTGTGAGTTTCGCATCAGATTTCTTACACCTTTGAACCCTAGTGGCCGTTTTTCCGGCCAGCAACATGATACGTCATAACGTCATTAAATAGGATGGCTGTTCAGTAAATGTGTGGGGTAGACCAATCAATATTTTCAACGTGCAGCCCCGAGGCTGCACATTGAAAATATTGATTGGTCTACCCCAAACAATGACCATGGACTCTTCTAATTGCTGCCATTGAACTGGCATAGAAGATACCACAAGAGTTCAATGGGTTAATGAAGTATGGTGGGCAGGGGCATAGATAGCTTTTTTGCTGTGGGGGGGGGGGGGGGGGGGGGTGGTAAGCCTAACATTTTCTGACAGTCTGGTAAACATTTCGACAGATTTCATATTGGGGAAACCAAATTTCTAATGTTATGGCACCTAAAACAGGTCAAAAATTCAGTAAAAAAAATATATGTTTTAAAATACCAATAATTTCCCTTCTGTTTTTCAATAAAATGCCTAAAAAACTTTCTGACAGGCCCAAAATTTTCCAACAAAATATATTTTTGAGATGGGGGCTGCTTGCTTCCCACTCCCCAACCTTTTGCCCGCACTGTATCTATCTACACCACGGTTTGTGGGAGTATTTTTTCATTCAGAAACAGTTTACAATGTCCTTGTTAGGAGCTTTCCCTGTGGATGTCCCCCAGGAATGCTTATTCATGGAAGTTTCTTAATTTCTGGCATCATGCACAAATCCTATTTTAATAGAAGGTAGCCACAAAGTCTTAACTGGAAACACGACAGATATAAACAGAGATTACA
This sequence comes from Pictodentalium vernedei, assembly GCA_031216915.1. NCBI lineage: Eukaryota > Metazoa > Mollusca > Scaphopoda > Dentaliida > Dentaliidae > Pictodentalium > Pictodentalium vernedei. The sequence goes on along the minus strand of CM062293.1, from coordinate 305,565,050 downwards.
ACTTTTAGTGATATGCACAGAGACCACCAATGAAAACAAAGTTATCTATACTGCTTTCCTCTGGTAATCTCTAGTCACTTTGTAAACTCTTTTATCGGTTGCATACATTCGTTCAAAACTAGAATGCATGTTTTTGAAAACATGGCCAACCTTTGAGCGAACCATGAACAATTCGGCAAAATATTTTTAACCTTTTGCCTTACAAAATGTTAACCAGGGTTTCCGCTAGACCGGCTGCGTGTCCGTCGACCGGACCCATTCCCCCCCCATACCCCCACCCCGGCGATCAAACTAAGATCAGTCAGAAAAGCTGGTGGTTAAAATGTCGAGTACAATGCTGTATCGTAAGGACACTCAGGATCCTTTGTTTCCACGTAATATAGGCATAATTATGTTAAATACTATGCCTACTATTACTGGCAACAACCTGATACTTTATAACCCCCAGACAAGAGGGGGAAACAAAGTTCAAATCCTAAACGTCGCCTATAAAATTTCAGACTCAAATTGTCGTGTTTGGTCCGAAATCACTGGCTTTTATTTTGAGCGCTAAACGATGTAATTGCATGTGCATGACATCACACGTCCGCATTTACGTTGGCACGTATCGGGTTGTATAAAAAAAATTGAGGTCAAGCGTCGCAGTCACTGTCAGGATTTGTGGATGTTGTGTTGATTTGGGTTTGTATTTTTATGAAACCTCCGACCAGATGTTGTATTGTGTGTACCGTGGGAATTTAGAGAATTGTAGGAGGAAAAAATACATATTTTCCACTTCAATTATTCAGCATTTTAGCGACCAGAATGCCCCCAGAGAGCACCTAAAAATCAAAACTCTCCTCTATGGCACGTGCGGCAGACAACTTTGGCGTTCGAGTTTCACTTTCTTTAAACTACCGACCCACAAATTTTCCCCTAGCGGAAACCCTGTGTTAACCCTTCACATAAGACAAAAGGTAGAAGTCACTTGTAAACAAAATTCTTAAATAACTAATTTTTTTTCATTTGTTGCATCAAATGCATGTCTTATGACCCCTCATTGGAATGAGCTTGTCCCAATGAGGGCTCATAAGTTATGTTTCTGAGACAAAAAAAAAAAAAAAAATTAAAACTGAATGGTGATTTTTTGTAAATAGCACTGGCCAGTTTTGGCAATTACATTGGGTAAACAGTTAATATCCAGCCAGCACTATTCACAAAATAGCCATACAAATTTTACTATATTTTGTTTTCAATATTTGTTTCCAAAAGATACGAGCTTATGATTTCCCTCATTGGAACTAGCTCATCAAGATCATTTCAATGAAGGGTAATATTTTTTGTTTTTGACACAAAGTTGGAAATATTTGAGTTATTGAAAAAACTGCAAATGTGCATTCAGCCATGTTAGATAAAGGTTTACATTTGGGTACAATTATCATAATTTGGGCACATCATTTAGCACTGCTAGTTGAGTAGAGGGTGGGGTGGTTAAAGGCCAATTTGACAGAAACCAAAAATCCAAATCAAAACAGAGAGGCTTTTCCACAAATCAAAACAGACTAAATCTAGCGACATGTCAAAACCACACAACTCTAGATTCTGCCACTCCATGATTTGAAATTGGGAATGAAAGATTTAATGAAAGTAAACAGATTCCTTGCATCTCGGAATCTATGCCTAATCTAAACTCAAAACTCAATTGAATTTGTTAAAAGTACAATACAGTTAACATATATTTATTTGGTTTTCGAAACTGAGCCACCAGTCCTCCAGTATTTTGTTTCCATTGAAATTGTTTTCAGCTATTTAAGTGCAATGTCCAATTTCAGTAGCTGTAATGACAAATCTTTCATGGATTTTGACATTTAATCCTTTGTATTCTGTTGTAGAAATATTAAGATTTCAATCTGCCAATTTTAAAGAAAATGCAACTGGAAATTTAACCAATTTGATCTTGTTTGACAGAGTTCCATGAGCTTTGTCAAACAAGATTGAATTGGTTTTGGTTCCTAGTTGCTTTATGGACAAAATTTGCTGCTTGAAATATTGCTGTTTATTATTTATTTATTTATTTATGTTTAAGGTCACATATTTCTGCACAATGGTTAATCGTGACCGCAACATGGAGATAAGATTTAGTCAATTGATTATACCTATGTTCCCCATTTTAGAGGCCCCCCCTCCCCACAGGGTTCTATTTTACCAGTAAAACAGAGGATACCTATCACAGTAAACAAGCACTGCTTCACTTCCTGTGGTTCCCATAGTACAGGGGTATTTATTATTATCTCAGTGTGCAGACATCTAAGGTTTAAGGTCACATGCAGCATCTATTGCTATATCAGCACAAGTTTACAGTCAAGTTCAGCAAATTACCTGCACTTATGCTGTCTACGGTAGAGGATTCTCACCTAGGCATTGGTTACCAGGATCAATGATACTAGTATAGAAAAACAGAGCCCATTTACCACAGTAATCAAGCACTATTCCACTTCCCGGGGCCCCCTCTGGGATCTGGATGTTATTTAACTGTTCACTTAACCATTTGGGAATGTGGTCGCTAAATGGTTAGGGCATTTGACTTTAAACAAAAAGTCAATGATTTAATCATAACCAGATGAAACTGCATTGTGTCCTTGAGAAGACACTTAATCCCAATTGCCTACATGGGGAGGAGAGGGGGGGGGGCGGGGTTACAGTTCTGCCTTGGGTTAAAGCATACTGCACATTGATGGTACAATAACCTTCAACTGCTGCTAACCCTACTTGTGCCATGTTAGTAAGTTGGAGGGTCTCGGTTATTGCCTGCCACTGCTCGGTGGTTTCCGCTGGGTACTCAGCCTTCTTACGGTACAGTAGCTGTGGACTGGTCATAAGGAAGTGGGAAGCGACGTCCATGTATGTATTTACCAAGTAATAAAAATCAACAGCAGCAAAATTTTAATTAATGAAGCACAGGATTGTACCAGGTGTTTCATTCATTAGCTGGTAGAGTGCTAAATTATTTCTGGTCATCAAAATTTGTTCATGTGTCTTTGCCTTGTTACAATTTATGGGAGAGTGCCCCTTGGCACTCTCCCATAAATTGTAACAAGGCAAACCCATATAGACTTACTAATTTCATTTCTAAGAAAATATGAAGCACATCAACGAAATATGACAACTTTAGGCTGGGGCACCTGCTCATCATATGAAAGCCCTCATAGTGGCTTCCAGCACTCTACCAGTTAAATATTTTATGATTTTTCCTACAATTAGTGTTTGGAATCTAATATTATAGCATGCGTGGAAATATTGCCCACCCATTGAAAGTGACCGCTCCATGAAGGCAGTACTGAACAACTGTAAAACTGTCCAATATGATGTGACCCTGGATACAGAAATGCAGAAAGTGTCATTAAACCTCAATAAACAAACATAACCATGTGGAAAAATCTTATACTACACACCAAAACTGAAAAACTAATTTCGTAATTTTTTTTACTCATTTCTTCCATTAGCAAACTGTAGCTATGACAACTTTGGAAATAAAGTTATTTCAACAAGTGCAATACCACAGGATGGTTATTAGAAAAAATATTTGCACGGGCATCAGCAATTTTTTTAAATCTTTACCGAACGTATCATCAAAACAAAACGACCATTACATACAGATGTTGTCATTCAAGTTTTGATATTTTAACTGATGGAGTGTTGGATGACCAAATCAAAAGTGGTGGTACTGCAATTAAAAAGCTTTATATTCTGTGAATGTAATAAATATGCTCTAAGGAACATTTATTTATTTTTTGCGTTTAACTAGTAGAGTGCTGGCAGCCCATACTTGGGCTCTATTCTGAACTGCAGATACTCCAACTTAAAGGCTTCATATTCAGTGTGTATGCTTCATATTATCTTTGACGTGATATTTAGTCTGTTAGACTTTGCCTTGTAACAATTTATGGGAAAGTGCTCACAGACACTCTCCTGGGAATTGTAACAAGGCAAAGACAATTGAACAAATTTTGATGGTCACATATTTCTGCCCAATGGCTTATCATGGCCACAACATGGCTATAAAGTAAAGTCCAGCTAATTGTTTATATCCATGTTGTCAAGTTTAGAGAACTTCCACCCCAGGCACTGGTTACTATGTCTATTTTACCAGGAAAACAGAACTTCTTTAATTACAGTAAACAGGGATATCTCATTGGAAGGAGCTGGGGAAGCTTATTTCAATGAAGGGTCATACCCTATGGTTGGGAGGCAGAAATATGAAATTTCTCAAGTTATTGAGAGAAACATATTGTGTAAACCATTGTATTGGTTAAAGAGTTAAGAGATTATGATTACAATATTCTAATGAGAACTATTGCTTTTAGAAAGAGTAGTTATTGGAATTAAGCCATTTAACTGTATTATATCAGTAGGAGCAATACTTCCATCTTCATGTTTTATTGTTGTTTATGGTCACTTCCAACATCTATAGTGGTATGATGACCTTTACATAAAGATGAAATCAAGTTTTGGAAATCTTTGATACCTGTACCTACTCACTTCAGAGGACTATCATCCCAGACACCGGTTACAGTCCTTTTTCACCAGTAGAACAGAATTTGTTTACCACAGTAAACAAGCACTGCTTCACTTCCCAGGGTTCTATCATCATATGAGATTAGATAACTATTTATTTACTGGTATGTAAGGTCACTTTCAACATCTGTGGCTACATCGTGACTGCCAATCATTTATACCTAAGCTGGCCCCTTTAGAGGATATTAACTCTTAACCCACCGAGTATTTTCAAGATAGTTTTTCATCAAAAATTAATCTAAATATAACAAGAAATCATTGGTGAAAAAATCCATTCAATTTACAGGGGAAAATATGCTTGAATTATACTAATGTCAGTGACAATAGGAACCCTGTGCTGTGCATGACTATCCACCAGCAGCATGCAAAGAGTTAACCCTAGGCATTGATTACACACAGATAGCTATTTTACCAGTAAACAAGCACTGTTCACTACAGTAAACAAGCACTGCTCCACCTCCCTTTGCTTCAACTGGGAATAGTGTAACTGTCCTGAATGAGTTGTTGGGGAGGGGAGGGGAGGGAAGGGGAGGAGAAATAACGTAACTGCCCTGATTGAGTTGTTTTGGGGGATTAGTTAACTGCCTTGAATGAGTTGTTAGTGTAGCACAAGGCTGTACCACAGCGGGGGACTTGTTCAAAGGGGATAGGGATGAGGTGGGTGGATCTGGAACTGACAATGACACATCCACTAACATTATGTGTCATTGCAAATAATACCATACCTTACACATACAGCTATAACTTCTGCACAGGTATCCTGTTGTATGAACCGTTATAAATTGGATTCAGGAGACAAGGTGTGTGCTCTGCTCCAAATTGTTGCTACCCTTGACTGAAACTCCTAACTCCTGGATCCAACACTGTTTTAATATGACATCAATTCACAGGCACTCAAGCCAGAAAATAAGTGGACTGTCATCTGCAAAATGAGGTCCCCAGAGGGTGAATTAAGTGATGCTACCCTGCACAGCAGGGTCGCATCACTACATTTACCTTCTGGGAACCTCAATCTGAATCAGGGTCTCAGAACTAAACAGAAAGAGGTACCCAGAGGAGAAACTGACCCACTGTATGGGATAGCATCAGCAAATTCACCCACTTGGGGACCTCATTCTGCAAATGCTTATTTTCAGACCTGCAGGCACTGAACAAATGGCATGCCATTCCACTGTCAGAATGAAATGTTTTTGAAATGAAAACAGAAGATGGGCACTCTGCATATCAAATAATTTATTTGCATTACTCTATGGATAGTTGTTACCGGGAACAATATACACATAATGATAAATGATATATATAAATCTGAATATAAGGTTATGGAAAATATTTTATTTACAAAAATGAATTTTCAATGCTGCAGTTTTCTGTTGGATTTGGAAAACAAATGATTTTAAATGCTTGACTTAACTAAAGTGAACCTGCACAATCATAAAATTCATTCAAATTACAAAACAGTCTTTTAACCCTTTATCCAATGCAGACAACATCAAAATTTATTATTTTAATTTTTGTGTTTACAAATTATTTTTTCAAATTTTTCCAAAAGAAATTCAACAAAATTTTATCATGTGACCCCCCTCATTGGAACGAGCTTCATGAGATCATGTCAATGAGGGGACATATGATATGGTTTGTTGAGATTTTTTGAAAAAAAATTTTCAACTGCTTAATTTGTAAATTATGCCGGTAGATGCGGCTGATTAGTTAGGTAATGGGTTAACGATTCATTCCAAATTTCATGAATGGTAATGGTCCCATAGAAAGTTACGTTCGGCAAAATGGGAGAAACTATGCAAAATAGGGTGGATCAGAACTAATTTAATTCTTCATTTAATCAGACAGGGTAACCACAGAAAATTTTTTCGGGGAACTTGAGGGTGATTTTCAAGGAAATTGGATACATTTGAATGAAAAGTACTAACATTATACACAAGAAGAACTAAAAATTTTCTGCTCTTGGATTCCCACTGACACCAGGTTGCTCCCAGTGGTTCAAAGGCTACAAATTATGCGATGTTACCCCTTTACTCAACGTAATGGCCAAAACCAGCCAGCACTATTCACAAAAATTGCCAATTAATTAACATTATTTTTTTATTTTTTGTCTCAAAAATATAGGTTATGACCCCTCTTTGGAACAAGGTCATCGAGCTCGTTCCAATGAGGGGTCATGACCTATGTTTTTGAGACAACAAATGAAAAAATTTAGTTATTCACAAATTTTGTTAGCAAGTGTCGTCTGCTTTTCATGTTAGGTAAAGGGTTAGAAAATCACTGGTTTGAATATTCTCACTTCCCTCTTTTTCTTCAAGCCCCTGCAACTCCCCCACTGCCCCTCCCCATCCCCACCCCTCTGGGGTTGCAATTTCACCAAAGTGCACTGAGCATATAATTCCCTTCTGGAAAGTGTAATTCCATTTTTCATGACACATGCAATTTACTCAAACTTCCCCTTTTTAAGATGAAGTGTTTGTTTACATTCACTGATTTCTGTGAGAGGGCGTTTTGGTTTTTAGGGGTCCAGATTTTTTCTCGTCATCAGTAATTCATAAATTTGTTTTCATTTATACCATTCAGAACTTTCCGGGAATAGACACCTAAAATATAATTCATATAATGGAACAAAAAATCAGAGTTATTGACTATTCAAAAATACATGTCGATTTTTTGGACGTAACTTTCTGCATATCATGGAAGCAAAGTGAATTTCTGTGAGCAAATTGTGACCCATTTTTAAACTGTGACCCATTTTTAAACTATTCTTCTGCTTTACCATAGCAGATCACAGATCAAGTGGAAAAATGAATAAAAATTGAGTGGATATTTGGACTAAATAAAGAATCCTCTGGAATCCTTAATTATGTGAAAGTGGATGTCAATAGGTGAAATGCTAAAGTCACCTACTTTTGCTTTGGCACTCGTAAATTGAACACGCAGCTGAATTGAAATGAATAAAACAGAAACCAGAGGCTCAAGTGAGCATAAAAAACTCACCTGGCTCAAGTTGTCAAAAAAGATGAGTGTATCAGTAAGTCACTAGCATGCGGAGCCCAAATTTTAACCCAGGGATTCGATTTGAACAAATTTGAATCTGACACCTCTAGAGATGTCACACACCAAATAAGAAAGGATTCTGAGTGATGGATCCGAAGAAGATTTTTCAAGAAATTTTCTCACATTGCACCGAGCTAAACTATGGGCCCCAATAAAGAGCCCAAATATTAACCCAAGGGCCCAGTTTGAACACCCCACCCTACCTCCCCCCTTCCTTGAGATGCTATATACCAAATATTAAAAGAATGTGACTGCTGGATTTAATATTAGCTCCCATAGGAACCCCAAATATTAACCCAGGGACTCAATTTGAACAAACTTGAATCTGATCCCCCCCCCAGAGATATTGTATACCAAATAGCAAAAGAATCGGACTGGTGGATCTGAAGAAGATTTTTGAAGATTATTCCCTATATTGCACTAAGTTAATTATCAGGGTTCCTGTATTGAGCCCAAATATTAACTGATAGGCTCAATTTGAACACACTTGTATCTGACCCCATATGGATACTGTATACCAATTATCAAAAGATTCTGATCAGCGGTTCTGAAAAAATTTTTTTTTTCAATTTTTGCAAATATGCTGACTCTGCATTGTTTCGATGCCCTGTACAGAACACCCTGACACAACAGCCCCTGTAATTAGTCGACAAGTTGCGAAGGGATTTTAGATGTTTCCTCGGCAGTATTTTTGCCAAAGACAATTTGAGTGATTAAAAACAGAGTACAACAATAGAAGAGTAGTAGGCAGAGCAAATTTCTTGTCGTTCTTGAACATGTTTGTGGCCTTTATGTGGATATACTGGAGTGCATGTGGCACAATATTATACTCCTTTGAGATATCTCTTTAAAATGTGAATTTATTACCCAGAAAAAACATACATCTCCAAAACGTACTCGGTCGTACGTCCGAGAATGCATACAGACACACAGTGCTTCCCCAGTAGTTATTTACATGAAATAGTCATTTTGTAAAAATTGCCGAGGAAAACTCGATTTTTGCCGAGGATACTCATTTATCGTCGGCAAAGTTTTTGCCGGGGGAATTTTTGCTAATTACAGGGGCAGCACAACCGATAGCAATTTGTTTATTACGATTCCATTCTACTGGCCCTAAGGATGCTTCATACCAAATAACAGTTCTGTGTGGTTTGGGAAATATGGACATTTTAATTTTAATTTTTTTCTATTTTTAGCCCCAGGGTTCTCACAGGGCTGTAAAAAAAAATTTCTGGCATCATTCGATTACTTAGGACCCACTTATACCAAACCAGTTCTTGAAATACAAATTTTGGGCATACCCGGTAGTCCAAAATGGATATGCTCCCACTAAGAGCCCAAATACTGACCTTTCAACTTCCCTTCAACAAACTTTAATCTTCAACACCAAAGGATGTTCCATACCAAATATCAAGGCATTCTCTCAGGTGGTTCATGAGAAGATTTTTAAAGATTTTTAGTCTTTTGGGGCATTAACAAGAGCCTGACGTTGGCAGCTGCTTCATTTTAACAAAATAGAAAGGTTATCCTCCATGGATGGTCTGTGCAATATATGTTTGAATTTGGTTTAATGGTTGTGAAGGAGAAGACAAGTTTCCAAAAGTTAATGGACGACGGCGCCAAGTAATGGCAATAACTCACACTGACTTGCAGTCAGGTGAGCTAAAAAAAAAACATGTGGATATAAGTGAAATATTAAATAAAAGACTCTTTTATTAAATATAATTCACTGGTCAACATATTTTTTGGTTTCATTTATTATGATCAAAGCTTCGAAGGCCTATGATTTGACACTTAACATCTCGAAACAGAAAAATATTTGACTGTACTACATTCCAGAATTTTTGTACAAAACCGATTCCTTTCCAGGAGGCTGGGAACTACACTGAACTTATAGGATTTTCTTGGGAATTCCAGGAGAGTTAACTTAACATGTCTGTTTTAATATAACAGCAATATCCAGCCAATGCTATTCACAATAATAGCAATTCAAATTTTATTATTTTATTTTTTTCAATATTTTCCCAAAACATAGATTATGGTCCCTCACTGGACCAAGTTAGTTGAGGTTGTTCCAATGATTGGCCATCAGCTATGTTTTTTGGCCAAAAAAAAGAAAATTAAAATCTTGAGTCAGTCAAGAATTTTGCAGTTGACAAATCCTACAGTCCAACTAGGGTACAGAATGATAGCATTCCCTTTTGTTGTTAATGACTCATGTCATCAGACCTCGATTAAAGATTTCCATACAACATTTTATCTAACAGAACAAGAGGTACAATTTTGAAAAATTCTATGAGACTCACAATGACATAATGCCCATTATATTCTACTGAAATAAACATTCAAGAATCTTTGCGAGATTCTCGAATTCTTGCCAAATTCCGCCCTAATGGCCATAACCAACCAACACAATACGTAAAAATCATATTTCAAATTTTATTATTTTTTCAATATTACCCATTATACATAGCTTATGACCCCTTACTGGAACTTGCTGAGCTCATTCCAATAATACTCATAAGCTATATGTCCGAGTAAAAAAATCGATGAAATTTTTTTAGTTCAAGAATTTTTGTTTTCAATTGTCTTGTTAAACAAGCAAGACCAATACCGGGTCTGGACCTGCATCGCTGCATGCAATTGAATCGAAGTGGCTGCACGGCAGATCTGAAAATTGCATACACGATACAACTGATCATTATCAGGCTCCAGATGAAATATAAAATCAATCCCTTGCATAGAAGCCGAGAAAACCTTGCTGAAAAATTTCAATGTTCAGTGGGTACAGTAAAATTTCAAAGTATCGGCAAACAGGAAGTGGATGCACAGCAGATCTGAAAATTGCTTACACGATACAACTCATCATTATGAAGCAGCAGACCAAATATAAAATCAATCCCTTGCGTAGAAGCCAAGAAAACCTTGACGGAAAATTTCCATGTTCAGTGGGTACAGTAAAATTTCAAAGTATCGGCAAACAGGAAGTGGCTGCACGGCAGATCTGAAAATTGCTTACACGATACAACTCATCATTATGAAGAAGCAGACCAAATATAAAATCATTCCCTTTCATAGAAGCCAAGAAAACTTTGACGGAAAAAGTGTTTCGGACAGACTGACGGACTGACGGATGGAGTCAAGCGGTTACTGGACCTGCTCTGCCGCTGGCGACGCAGGTTATAAAGGATTAACCCTACAGCCATACAGGACTGTAAAATTACATTCCTATCGCTCTTCCATTCAAATTTTATTATTTTGTTTTCAGTTTTTACCACCAAGGCAGAGCTATATATTTATTTATTTATAGGAGTTTAACCCTTTACCTAACATGAAAAGCAGACGACACCTGCAAACAAAATTCTTAAATAACTATTTTTTTTCATTTTTTTGTCTCAAAAACATAGGTTATGACCCCTCTTTGGAACAAGCTCGACGAGCTCGTTCCAAAGAGGGGTCATAACCTATGTTTTTGAGACAAAAAATAATGAAAATTAATTGGCGATTTTAGTGAATAGCGCTGGCTGGTTTTGCCGTTATGTTGGGTAAAGGGTTAATGACACTTTTGAAAGCAAAGGTCACCACATGTTGGTCAGTTTTAAGAGTGGAGGAACCCAGAGTACCCGGAGGGAACCACCGAGCAACTGTCTGTGCAGTATGCCTCAGTACACAGCACCACCGTGCACCCACGTGGGCAATCGGGATTAAGTGCTTTGCCCAAGGACACAATGCAATTGCCACAGGTGGGATTTGAACCAAGGATCTCTCGGTTTGCAGCCTGCAGCTCTACCTAGTGAGCCACCACACAGCCGGCCTGCTGTATTGGTGCTATGGTTTAATGGAAATAAGCAAAGTCACCCCTGGTGGGGATGGAAATGTGGACCTTTCAGTTTGAAGTTCAATGCTGTAACCATGGAGCCACCAGGCTCCCCAAAGGCAGAGCTTATGACCCTTCTTTGGAACATACTCTTCATTCAAGTCAAAAGCTATGTATGTGACACAGAATGAAATTTGTTATTAACAAAAATAGTTTTTGCAAGTATCATCTTTTAGTTGTTACATAAAAAGTCAACCCTTTACCCAATGCATACAATATCAAATTATTTCAATTCAATTTTTTTTCCAAGTTTTTCCCAAAATGTCAACAAAATCATACCATGTGACCCTTTCACTGGAACGAGCTCAACAGGCTCATTCCAGTGAGGGGGTCACATTATATGGTTTTGTTGACATTTAATGAAAAATATTTCTTTTGAAGTGTCCAGTTTGTGTTAAGTTTGTAAATTATGAGGGCACATGGGTTAGGTAAAGGGTCAATACTACAGATGTACAGGGCTATTGGATTACACTATTATTGACATTCCTCCAGTTTTGATGCTTATTGCTGATATCAAGAGATCTCCATTTTCGATTCTAGTATCAAGGGTGTTTATCCCTAAACACTTTTTGAAATGCATATTCTCAGAGGTTTTTTTTTTATTTAAAAGGAATTTTAGTTGTTTGCATGTCTGAAAAACTTCACTACTTGACAATTACATGGTAAATCACTTATTAGTGGTCAACAGAGGGAGGGAGGGAAGGGGAGGATGACTGTCCCAAGTAGTATCTATTGGTGACTTTAAAATATGTCAATAATGCCATGAAATTCAGATGTCTATATGAAACCAGTCACTAAAAAATACTTAGCAGTGCATGGAGATAAGGCAGTGTCTAAGGTTGGCCACTGGGAAGCAAACTATGCACATCTGCCACTGAAAACACTTTATTATATGCCACCTGGAAAAGTCAAACAAATATATTTGGATATCTATTTCATCAAAATAGTATTGGCAGCTACTTACCAGACATCAAATAATATCAGGTGAAATACCTAATACGGCAAAACCCTTAGATGGTATTCCAACTTTCTGATTGGACAAACTAACATGATAAAAGAAAATATCTCTCTGGAATGCAGTACATTTTGCAATAGTTTAGACTGCTATCATCGCACATTTTCACTGTTTCAAAACATATTTGAATTTGGTATTAAAACATCGCAATCCATTTTTTTGAGTAGATGCAAAATTATCTCATTCATGACTGCAAGGAAATCTACGTTTTCACTCTATGCTTTCAGTCGACAAGAAAACTTATATTTCCCTGCTGTCACTCATCAGACAATTTGGGTACCGACTCAAAAAACAGTTGGTATCCTCAATCTAAAAGGAAATTGAAATATGACTAATGGTTTTGAAATAAGAATGCAAAATGTTTGTATGAACAGGCAATAAAAGTTGACAGGGCCATACCTCCAGTAAAAATGAGAGGACAAAACCTGAAGTAGGTTCCTATCCTTTCCCCTATGCAGCTACATCATCATACCAAAGGAGATTTATATTACAGAGTTCCTGCAGCTAAGGACTGATAAAATTTAAGGCTATTCCAGGCTGTTCCTCAACATATTTCAGCATTCTTCAAGGCCCTACAAAAGCCAAATTCAAGGATTTTCAAGGCCCAGCCTTCTCTAGTCCAAACTAGGAACTAGGGCTGCACGATATTCAAAACTGAATACCGGTATCGGTATTCAAAAAAAATACCGCGGTATACCAGTATATCGAAAACTGTTCAGATATATGAACACAAGTACCACAACCAAGACTCGAGGCATCACAGTCGGAACGAATTAGCACGCCTTGATGATGCAGTTCGAAAAACCTTTACCCAACGCAGACGATATCAAAATTTATTATTTTAAAAATTAGTTTATCAGATTTGAACCAAAGATTTCAACAAAACTATATCATGTGACCCCTCATTGGAACGAGCTCAACAAGCTCGTTCCAATGAGGGGTCATATGATATAGTTCTGTTGAAACTTTTGAAAATTATGTTTTCAACTGCTGAATTTGTTTATTACGAGGGCTCAAGCAGACGATTCCTTGGATAAAGGGATAATATTATTCATTCGGAGCTACAGTTAAAAAAAACTCCAGACATCTTGAAAATTAAATTGAGGGTAAACAAATAATGACGATAAACCGATATTTTTGTAATTACACCGGTATTCAATCGATATTGGTTTGAATACTGGTATATATCGGTTTATCGATATACCGTGCAGCCCTACTAGGAACTTCAGGTCATTACCCTTTCCTCCTACTTCCCTGTAAGGGAGTAGGCCTAACTACTCCCCATAAGGGAAGTGGGAGTAATCTTTGGCCATTACCCAGCCTCCCACTTTCCTGTAAGGGAAGTGGGAGGCAGGGGAAATGTCCTGAGGTTCCTAGATGGGTCTATGCCCTCATAAACTCTGGCATTTAAAACTATATAGTTATGATTACATGCTTCATCAACATTTTTACTTTATGAATATTCAAGGTTTTCAAGGCCTCCTGACACAACTTCCAGGATTTCGAAGCCTTGAATGACCCTTACTAAAATTCAAAGCCATTCCTTGAATCCAAGGCCCCACAGGAACCCTGATATATGACCAATGGTTTGGGAACAATAATGCAAAATGGTTGTATGGATGGGCCGTCAGACAATTGGACAGAAAGATGAAGTATCTGTTGAGAGGATATAATTGTTACATTAGCTAAAGGGATAAATCTGTGAAAGTTAATCAATTTTTATCTTGATACACTGAAGATGTCCAAGAGATGAACACACAGAATTTGGTGCAAAAACTCTAAAACTGACAGGCTTCACATGCATTCTAATGCCCCTGTAAAACTGCTGCTGAAACATTAAATAGACCTACAATGTGGAAATACTGAATGATGATTGTTACTACTACGGAAACTAGAGCTATGGCTGAATGCAATTCATACTCAAGGTGCTGCATTGATCCAAAGGGAGAGTTTTGGACCTTTGAACGACAGCTTGAAGAAAGTGGAGATAACTGTACAGTAAAACTGACTTGGATCATCATGTGGCAGGAAACATAACAACCACATTTGGTAAAACATCAACCCCTTGTTTTACAAGAGAAACCAACTGTACAAATTTTAAAAAAAATGCAAGTTTAGGAGCCTGAAATAGGGCATGGCACACATACTTGATGAACTAACATTTGGTGCAGTGTGAATAATCAAGTCACAACAAAACAAACAAAAATTAACAGATCAATTACAAAACTTTTGCATTTTGTGGGCTAAAGGCTACTTTTGGGCTACCAAAATGAGTTCAAATATGGACACTGAAACTTGATTTAAACAAACCTGAATGTATATGAGTGAATCAATTTCATAAAAAATTGTAAGTTTTGTATCATTTTCATTTGCGACAGTGGTGATTCCTATATTCCCCTATTAAATTCCTCTATTAAGCATATAATTACAAATTACCCTTACTATTCTATATGGCATTTAATATTTGCAGTTCAGTCAGTATCAGTGCCATTGCTGCAATGGAAAGCAATGGTTATCATTTTTTTCTGATAACACCCATTTTGTCCCATCACTTATCTGTAGTTGTGAAACTATCCAACTGTAAATGTTACAGATCCAGAATATAATTCGAGTTGGCAAATGATAAGATACATACAGATTATCACCACAGTGTGTGTCTCCGGGAATTCAGATCAAGTCGAGTTGTAGGAACAGAATAGTATTTCGACGAACCCGTTAGGGCAAGTCGAAATGCGAATCTGTGCCTACAACGAGACTTGATCTACATTTCTGGAGACACACACTGTGGTGATGATAAATTTATCTCACAATACTGACCACAAAATGTGTTATAAAACTATTTTAAGAGGAACTTTTTCATTTGCCTTATCGATGGAAAGACGCAAATTGAAAAATAGAATAGCGTTCATTGATCTCCATATTGAGGTCTGTGATGACGTTACACTTCAGAGAAAATTATGTCACTGGGATTCACTTTACTGAATACTGTCTTGCGAAGTGGAGCAACTGTGTGTTTCGTCACCGTGAATTTGGTTGTAACTTTTGCAACAATTATTGGTGAATTAAATATCCCTCTTGGTGTAAAGGTTTATTATATTTTAAAATATGCCGTTCATTGTTTATTGAGGCGGAGTTTTCCACATTTCATATCGAAAGCTAATCCTTTAACTTCAAGAGAGAATTGAGCCTCGACTCGAGTGTTCAGGAAAATCACAATAATAGGCTACAAACCAGCCCAAGATGTCGAAAAGTGCGCATAATTTAACTATTCATCGAGTTTACTTCCCCAGTGACATTTTAGCATGCCGTGCATAATAAATACATTACAGGGCATTTAGTTAGTTGGCAGATACAGTGTCATATACGGCTCAGAGAAAACAATATTAGGTTCGGCTTGGCCTCACCTAATATTGTTTTCTCTGAAGGGAAAAACGTGAAGCGATCGAAAAATGGTATTAATGCCGTTGTTTTGGCAACAGCGGAATCACACGCTTGTATCAGGGGCCCTTGATACAGATTCGGAACAAGGGCCCAGATACATTAAACTTTAGTTGCATAACAGTGCAAAAACACCCCGATAAATGTAAGTCTGTTCACTCTAACATGTTAGTTTTAGATATGCAGATTTTGGTAACCAGGTCCTGTTACACCAGTAAAGCAACACTTGTTCACCTCAGTTAACAAGCACTGCTTTATTTCCCTATTTCCAGCGAGGTTCCTGCAGGCAAGGACTGATAAAATTCAAGGCGGTTTCTCAACATTTTGCAGCATTTTTCAAGGCCCAACCATAGCCAAATTCAAGGCTTTTCAAGGCCCTGCATTCAATAATTCTAATAAGGCCCCCTCTGATCATTATCCCCCAAAGGAAGTGGGAGGAGGGAGGTAATGACCAGAGGGTCCTAGTTAGTACTACACCCTCACAAATTCTGGCATATAAAACTATAATGTTACGATTTTTAGCTTTGCCAACATAAAATTTTATTTCATGAATATTCCAAGGCTTTTCAAGGCCTCATGGCACATTTTCCAGGTTTTCAAGGCCTTGAATGGCCCCAAGTCAAATTCATGGCTGTTTCTTGAATCCAAGGCCCTGCAGAACCATTCCCAGGGCACCCAGAAAGGGGAGGGATGCATAATATAAATTCTGAAAGATTGACCACACCTCAAGATTTAATTTTCAGGTAAAATGGTCAAAGCATAGACAAATTGCTAATATCAACACGGCTTTCTGTTTGCTGATATCCAGTTAACTGGACAACTTTACATGCAATTAGGAGGGGGGGGGGGGGGGGGGGGAGGGGGGTAAGTGTAGTAACTGATTCTGTGTAGTGTAATGAGCAATTTATGCAATTAATATGGATACTTTCTTCATGAGTGAAATATTCTATACGAACATCACATTCAAACACTTGGGAAAATGTAGCATGTATTCAATCATTTCACACCATAAAAATTTTTTTTAAAAATGTTTGTTACTGTAAACAGGTGGGGAAAAATGTTTTAAATGAATGTAATGTTCAAAGGTGACAGGAATGAAATTGTTGCATATCAATCAAATACAAACACACACAATTTAAAGCGGAGCTTTTGAAATAAAGCTACTGGATTCTTTGTTCTGGATACACATTCTCTGAAATACAGAATAAAATCAAATCATTTTTTTAATTAACTTCCCAGGGTTTCAGGAGAATTCATTTTTATTCTGCTATAAAGTAAAGCACAGGGGCTTAGGAATCATTCTAAAGTGGGGTTATGGGTGTGGGGGAGGGAATAAGGGCCAGTCATAGAAGAGCAAACACACACTGATATATATGAGTGGTGACCCATGTACCTTAGTGGCATAGTAGGAATACAATACACAAAGCTATGGTTGGGACCGACATGGCTTACAAGGAGAAAAGTGAACATTTTGGGCTCCATATTTATCCCATTCCCCAGTGAATCAGTTGCAACTGCCTGCATAATACACAAACTCAGCAAATTTCAACAAAACCACATCATGTGGCCCTCATTGGAATGAGCTTGTCAAAACTCGTTCCAATGAGGGGTCACATAATATATGTTTGTTGAAATGCTCCGAAAAATTCGAAAGTTAAAAAATTTATAGTAATTTATATATTTTTTATACTTACCAATGACCCAGACTTAGCTGGTGCTAACTCTTTAAATTATAGGGCCAAACACAAATTTTGCCCCCCAATCCCCAAAATTTGCATGAAAAACCGAAATTTCAATGTCCTATGTGGTCCTCCATACCTTTTATCCACTGCGCATGCGCAGTGTCAAGGAGGTCTCGAAATTGGCTCCAAAAGTCATTCTTACAACCAGTGCCTGGTAAGCGTTATGTAATCAGCGGGGAGGTATGAGTTCCCAACTCATGGGAGGGCCATCCCTGTCTGGGTCATTGGTAAGTATAAAAAATATATAAATTACAATAAATTTTTTAACATTTTTATACTGTACCAATGACCCAGACCTAGCTGAATAGAAAAAAGGCTGGATGGCCTAGGACATAAAGGAAATTTCAATAGACTCAATTACGTGAAAACAGAATTATCCCCTCAAGGAGAAGAGGAGAACAGGTTTTACATGTATCTTTCTTGTCTGTATCAAAAAAGAAAGACACAATACCATTCCGTAATTGAGCAGAATAATCGTCAATGATCTCTATTAACATCCAGTATAATCCCTTATACTAATCTTATTAAAGGAAAGCCAATAAATAAAGATAGTCCAGATAATGAGACTCTTTATACTCATTAAAAAGTGTCCGAGGATTGTATATTAGTGCTCGTATGATCTGTGAGAAATACAAATGTTTCACACCGAGCTACACTTTAAAAATATTATATGAATTAGCTTTACACTTAAAACCATCCCGGCACCGACTCGGAATTACTGACTCCAGAGGAGGTATTCCCTTGCTTTTCACTATAAAGCAGGTGATATAAGGGAACACCATCCCCCCCTCCCCTTCCTGTGGGTCAAATACCCCAGAACGAAGAGGGCAGCAGGATAGATACGCTGCCAGAACAGATACTTCATGCGCCGAAATCTTAAGCACAGAATGCTGAGTTGAAGATAATTTTTCATAAGCAGTACGGATAGTTAATTGAATCCACCTTGCAACAGAATGGACCGTAATGTCCCTACTATTAGGCAGCAGAGACAGAAAAAGACGTTTACGTCTCTTTCTGATAAACTCAGATCTACGTTTGTAAAAACATATAGCTCTAACAGGACAGAGTAAAGGCCTATGCCCGTCTTAAGATGGAAGAGCCTTAATAACAATAGGTTCCAGATACTTATAGGAGCCTGATTTTAGCCAAAAATCCAACCTTAGTAGTCAAGGTAATAGTATTACCTACACTACGATAGTGAGAATCATCAACAGATAGTGCCTGAAGCTCACTAACTCTTCTAGCCGAAGAGAAGGCTAAGGAAAAGCTGTCTTATAACATAAGAATTTGAAGTCCATTGTATCAAGAGGCTCAAATGGCGCTTCTTTAAGCTTAAGAAGAACCCAAGCTAAATTCCACTTATGAATGAATCCAAGGGTTCTAAGTCTATTTATCGAAAAGTTTTTCAGTAACTTAGATAAAGAGACATTAGATCCAATCTGTAAACTATCATGATGTACATAGGTATCAACAGAATGATTCCTACATCACCGTGAGAAAACCTTCGACTTAGCAGCATAATTTAGCGAAGAGGAGGTCCTCCTACAGTTAGAAATTACGTCCACTGCTCGTCCTGTAAATTGCTTGCCATGCAAGAAGGACTGCACAACGGAAATACGTGAAGGTTGAGACCTTGCGGGTTGTGATGCAGTGTGTGCGATTTCCCCTGCGAAAGAAGATCCTCTTGTGGAGGAAGCTTCCGCGGCATGACCCACAGCAGACACCTGAGTAGATTTATCCATGGTCTCTGGGGTGACAGAGATGCTACCTACAGAATTTGCAGTGAGATTGCTTTATCTTGAGCAATATCTGCTGAATCAATGGCGCTGGAGGATACGCGTATCCTATCATTCCGTCCCAAGAGATCGCGAGAGCGTCTACTGCAAATGCTCGAGGATCTGGACACAATAACACATACGTCTGCAACTGATAGTTGAGATGCGTCGCAAATAAGTCTACCATTGGACAATCCCATTGGTAGCAAATCTGATTGAAAACTCGTTGTTGAGAGTCCATTCTGACGACAACATACGACCTATCTGAGAAAGAGAGTCTGCTAGAACGTTCAGACGACCCGGAATATGATGGACCGATAGAAGAACTTGATGCTCTAGGGCAAAAAGAAGGATCCTTTCCGTTAAATTGAATAACGGAATGGAATGAGTGCCTCCCTGGTTCCGAATATACGCTACTACTGTCGAATTGTCGGACAGAATTTGAACATGCGAATTCTGAAGAATGTTCATTCAATGACGTAGCGCAAGCCATATTGACATCATCTCTTGATGTTAATGTACTTGTTAGGAACTGCGGATCCTAAAGACCCTGCCACCCTGAATCTGTTGGGCTCAGAGTTGCACCCCAACCTGTTTGACTCGCATCCGTTATTATCGTTAAACTCGGATCCGGTAGTTGCAGTGGTACTCCTTGAGTTAACCACTGAATATCTACCAAGTCTGAATCTCTTGTTTCACTTGATTCGACAAGATGATGTTTGATTCGAGCGAATGATTCTTCACACTCCAATTCTGAGATAAAATATCTGTGGAGTGGACGAGTGCGTATCAGCTCCATCGGAATAATATTCGCAGCGGGTCCGCACAAACCTGTCAGTCTAATGAATTCTCTCGCTGTTACTACATCTGAGTGAAGGCAAAAGCGAGCGTAACAACTGACTAATATCGCTCTGGTTAACTGCAGATGAATGAGATTGTTGTGCGTCTCTAAGCTCATTCCCACGTGGGTGAATGATTAGGACGGCACTAGATCCGACTTCTTTTCGTTTACTAAGAAACCGAGACATCGGAGCAATTGAAGCGGACTCTGAACATCGTTCTGAAGCGTTAACTTGCTGCCGTAACCCTGAAGAATGTTGTCCAAGTTCTTCTTTTGGTAAGGTGATCTGTGTGAGATAATGCGTCTAAAATCTATTAGACGATATTGTCGTCTCCAGTATACTGGAGTAAACAGACATGGACGCCGGCATTGACAATTCCAGGTCTTCAGCCTAGTCGTCCAAACGCAGAGGAACTCTTGGCATGCCTAGACCTGCCGTTTCAATATTATGTCTTGCATTGATGAAAGGCAGCTGAACAGTGCTAGGCGATAAGAAACCTAATCTGCCAGTCTTAGAGGCTAGCTTGAATATAGCGTCATTCAAAAGTTCAAATGTCCATGACATTTCTGGACTGGGTCGGAAACTCAGGGACGGTGTCCCTAATCCGGCCGAAAAAGTCTGTGTCCAGTGACGCTTTCAGTTTTCTTATTAGGTAACGCACCATTTTTGTCCAGAGAAACAACTTCTAAAAGGTGATGCCGGATGAAATCTACGGACACCTTAAGTTGTTTGGAAAGGGAAAATTTCAGCTGTGCCGATTCCCTTTTACCATCTGCCTGGACCACATAATAATTTCGGTCGTCCCTTAGTTCTTTACTGAAAAAGTTTCTGATAGCTGCTGGGATTCTGTGATGAAATGAGCTATCTGCGATAGCAAGTCCGTCACGGAGGCCTGTGGAGCCGCGGTCTTACGTAATTAGCCACTGGAAGCTCCAGGGACGTTAATTCCTGCATTTATATAATATGCGAATGTCCCAACTGGAAAGGCCTCGTGTCCTTGGCTAGCGAATGGCGTGACCTGGTCGACGTGGAACCATCACTTCCTGGCCCTGCGAGGATTGCGGAAGGAGAAAACACATCCTCCACAACCCGTACCTCGCCCAGTCGACCTAGGGGCGTCTGACCCGATATTTCAGGCCAGCATTACGACCCCTATGTGAGTCGCTACTCTGACGGTCTTCGGAATAAGACGTAGAGGCTTTGATCCTCTATAGGAACTTCCTTTGGACGTATTCGCCCCCGAAGAACCTGCCTTACTCCTCCCTGCTGAGTCCGACTTTTTCAAAGAGGAATAACGCAGAGAATCTGGAGCTTTCTTAGTAATCTAATATAGAAGAGAAGCTCTCCTGAGACCAGAGTGACTGGAAGAGAGTTTTTTCACCTTACTATCCACTCTTGTGGATGCAGCCAGGGCAGCATCATGTCTAACTCCATATTGCCACTGAAAGGGCAGAGTTATAAGTAGAATATGCTATAGCCCTCGAAAGAACTCTTAAGGAAGTCTGAAGACCCTGAAATTCTTTCGCTTCAAAATGTAGTGATAACGCTCTGGTAAGGTGATCTGCATGAGATAAGGCATCTAAATTGTCGTCTCCAGTATTTATTTATTTATTGATGTTTAAGGTCACATATTTATGCACAATGGCTAATCATGACCGTGACAGTTTTACAGGTGGAGGAATCCGGAGTACCCGGAGAGAACCACCAAGCAACGACGAGCATCTGCCTGCTCCCCAACATCGTAACTCTGCACTGCAGCACAGGCAAGGTTAGATTGGTTGAAGACATGCGCACCATCGATGTGCAGTACGCCTTAGTACATGGCGTCATCGCGCCCCCACGTGGGCAATGGAGATGAAGTGTCTTGCCCAAGGACACAACACGGTTGCCGCAGGTGGGATTCGAACTGAGGACCTCTCGGCTTGCAGCCTGCACCTCTACCTACTGAGCCACCATGCTCCCCGTCTCCAGTATACTGGAGTAAATAGACACGGCTGCCGGCAATGACCGTTCCAGGTCTTCAGCCTAGTCGTCCAAACGCAGAGGAACTCTCGGCACGCCTTGTCCTGCCGTTTCAAATTTATGTCTAGCATCTATGAAAGGTAGTTGTATAGGGCTTAGACGATAAGAAACCGGATTTGCCAGTCTTAGAGGCTACCTTGAATATAGCGTCATTCAAAAGTTCAAATGTCCGTGACATTTCTGGACTGAGTCGGAAACTCAGGGACGGTGTCCCTAATCCGGCCGAAAAAGTCTGTGTCCAGTGACGCTTACAGTTTCTTATCAGGTAACGCAGCATTTTGTCCAGAGAAACAACTTCTAAAAGGTGATGCCGGATGAAATCTACGGCACCTTAAGTTGTTTGGAAAGGGAAAATTTCAGCAGTGCTGATTCCCTTTTACCATCCGCCTGGACCACATAATAATCTTGGTCGTCCCTACTGACTCTGCAGGGGAGCGAACCGACCCAGCTTGCTCAGATAGTTCTTTACTGAAAAAGTTTCTGATAGTTGCTGGGATGCTGCGATGAATTGAGCTATCTGCGATAGCAAGTCCATCACGGAGGCCTGTGGAGCCGCGGTCTTATGTAAGTAGCCACTGGAAGCTCCAGGGACGTTCATTCCTGCATTTATATAATATGCAAACGTCCCAACTGGAAAGGCCTCGTGTCCTTGGCTAGCGGATGGCGTGACCTGGTTGATGTGGATTCCCTGGTCGGCGAAGCAGGCTGGATATATGTGGTCACTTAGTCAAGGACGAGGAAGCCAACAGACAAGCTGCGCCGGACTATCTATGCGACGGAGTGTCCCGTGCAGGAGGAGTGGACGTATGCACTGACTAACGAACGAACATACAACAACATCGCGGCACAGATGTTGTTGTAAGAGAGAGGGGGCCTCTCTCGCTCGTGGTCCGGATAGACCTGGACAAGCTAGCTACTGGACTGACAGGCTTCCTCCGTACAATCCTCGGATCCATCGTCGCTGGGTGTGCACGTTCAATGTTTATTCGCTCGCATCACCCAAACTGCTTCCCTGGACCGCAATGGACGAACCCGGCTGCCGAGCCATTCGATGAATGGTCGCTACACTGGGCGAGCTAGCGGACAACAACGCCCTCGATCCTACTAGGGACCTCTTAGGCAATTGTTGTATTTCATGAGCAGTTTTGCCGTTAGCTCTTCGTTAGACACACTTGTTGAAGACATCACGGAAGCATCACCCTGTTCTTGTTCTTCTGAAAAAGAGACTGATAAACTAGAGTGACCTTGCGGAGAGAGGAACGGCATGGACCCCTCACCGCTAACAATATACTGTGACACACGTCTCCAACGTTGTCATTCCAATTGGCACACACTGAGCAAGAATTGGTGCGAGTACACTGACTACAAGAAACACAATAAACATGAGAATCAGAGGAAGATTTCCTCGCATTACAATTTGAATAATATTCTTTCATCATGAAAAAATATAAACAGTCATAGTACTCGCACTAACCCTTGAAACAAAGATGCATAATATAATATAATCCATTATAACATTTCGAAAAAATAATTTCAAAAAAAAAATTTTTTTGAAAAACTTTCAGCAGAGCCCAAGTTCCCAATTTGAACAATGAGCCCAAATGGATCCCAAAAAAGCCTAAGTGTGGACAAAATATTTTAAAACATTTTTAAAAATTAATGCAACATTTACGGACAATAGTAAAGTATCTGGCTATGAGCAGAACTAACAGAAGACAAGTAATCACTATCAGAAGTAACCATTGTCAACACAAACAAAAGTGTACAAAAAACGGAAACATGACTCCAGGCACTGTAAACATGGTCCAAAATCAGTCACCAATTTAAACACTATCCGATGTAAAACAGAAGCTTCCAGAGAAGAAACTGCAGTACATCAGATGGTAGATGCAGATCACAACGCCTAATCACCCAAGGGTGAGGACGTAAACATGGGGAAAAACAGAATAATCATTGTTACCAAGCCAAAAACTCCCAAGAAATTTTAGTAAAACAAATTCCAAAAATATGCCAAAAGCATGGGAGAATAGCAAGGGGGGTATTAAGGAAAGGCAGCGAGGAAACAATGAACAAACAATGGTAAGTTCATAGCCAGAGTGACAACATAAGGCTCATGTCCCGAAATTAGGGAACATGAAATAATTTCGTAAAGAAGTTAAAAAATTTATAGTAATTTATATATTTTTTATACTTACCAATGACCCAGACATAGCTGGTGTTAACTCTTAAAATATAGGGCCAAACACAAATTTTGCCCCCCAATCCCCAAAATTTGCATCTAAAACCTAAGAAAACATGTCCTGAATGGCCCTCCACACTTCACCTCTACTGCGCATGCGCAGTGTCAAGGATGTTCCGAAATTGGCGCCATTATTCATTCTTATAACCAGTGCCTGGTAAGCGCTATGTACTCAGCGGGGAGGTAAGAGTTCCCAACTCCTGGGAGGGCCATCTCCGTCTGGGTCATTGGTAAGTATAAAAAATATATAAATTACTATAAATTTTTTAACATTTTTATACTGTACCAATGACCCAGACATAGCTGAATAGTAAAAAGGCTGGAGGGCCAAGGACATAGAGCAAGATGGAATACGCTCAATTATATAAAACAGAGTCATCCCTTCTAGGGAAAAAGAAGTATTAGGCCTTACATGTATCTTTCTTATTTATGATAAATTAGAAAGATACAACGCCTTCCAAAATTGAGCATCATACATCCATGTACTCTATTAATATCTAGTATAATCCTTATACTAATAATTTTTAAAGTAAGCCAATAAATAAAGTAAGTCTAGAGAATAGAGACTCTTAATACTCCTTAAAAGTGTCTGAGGATTGTATAATAATGTCCGTTGACACGTGCTATATTCAAAAGCTATACTTTAAAAACTAAGACCTGAATGAATTTTTAAAACATAAACTTCTCACTAAACAACCATCCCAATAACAGCTCAGAATTACTAACTCCGGTGGAGGTATCCCCTTGTTTTCATAGTAAAACAGGTGACCCAATGGAACACCCTCCCCCCCCCCCCCCCCTTTTTCTTGCCCTGGGTCAAATAGCCCAGAGCGAAGAGGGCAGCAGAACGGAGTCACTGCCGAAACAGACAGCCTACCTAGCTATAGTAGCAACTGTTAAGTGAATGACATTCTGAGCAAGTAGATAATAGACCTAACAATAGAGGCCTCCAGAAATGGACTCGATATTTCTGAGATAAAAATTCATGAAAGTGGATGGCTGAGCGCAATGAGCAGCCTACAAAAATCTATAATAGCGACACTATTAATGTAAGCCCAAGATGTAGAAGAACTCTTACTTCAAGAGCCGAAATCTCAAACACAACTGCTGAGTGAATGATATACCATAAGCAGTATCAATAGTTAATTGAATCCAATAGCAATAGAATGGAGCGTAACGTCCTTCTATTAGGCATCAAAGACAGAAGAAGCTTACGCCCGTAGTAATAAACAGATATCTGTTTATAAATACATAAACTCTAACCGGACAGAGTAAAGGCCTATGCCCGTACGAAGACGGAAGGACCTTAATAACAATAGGTTCCGGATATTAATTAGGAGCCTGACTCTTATGCGAAAATCCAACCTAAATAGTAAAGGAAGTAGTGATTCCGAAACTACGATAGTGCATGAAACTCACTGACTCTTCAGTAAAAGAGAAGCCAACAGAATTACTGTCTAAAAGGTCAGAATTTGAAAACTACTGTTTCCAGAGGCTCAAATGATTACTTAGCTAAATAAGAACCGAAGTTAAATTCCGTATAGGAATTTAATCTAATGATTCTAAGTCTATTTATCGAAAAGCTACTAACTGACTTAGATAAAGAGACATAAGACTCAATTGTAAACTATCATAGAGTGCATAGGTATGAGGTAACATAAACCTATAACCTTAATAATAACAGGCTGCAGTAGATCTTGTCAAACAAGTATACTAAAAAGTTGCAATGACTAGTATGGAGGAATCAACAATATCAACATAGTGATCCCTACACCAACGACGGAAGAGCCTCCACTTTTGCCGCATAGTATAGCGAAGAAGAGGTTCTCCTATAGTAAGAAATCGCGTCCAAAGCTCGTCTAGTACAATGCTTACAATGCAATAAGGACCACACAATGGAATACGTGAAGGTTGAGACCTTGCGGGTTGTGATAAAGATGACACGATTTTACCCAGCGAAAAAAGATCCTCTCATGGAGGAAGATTTCGCGTTAAGTCCCACAGTAGACAACAGAGTAAATTTACCCACGGTCTCTGTGAAGACAGAGATGCTATCAACAGAAATGTATTGTGGTTGTTTATCTTAGCAATACTTGCTGAAACAACAGCGCAGGAGGATACGCATATCCTTTCATTCCGTCCTATTAGATCAATAGAGCGTTAACAACATAAGCTCAGAGATCCGGACAAGCTGCAATTGATTAGCAAGTTGTGTCGTAAATAAATTATCATTGGGCGCTCCCATTGATAGCAAATCTGATTGAATACTTGTTTGTTGAGAGTCTATTCTGACAGCAACAAGCGACCCATAAGTGAACGGGAGTCCGGTAATACAATCAGACGACCCGGAATATGACGGACCGAAGCAGAACTTGGTGTACTATAACAAACAGAAGGATTCTTTCCATTAAATTGAATAACGGAAACGAATGAGTGCCTCCCTGGTTCCGGAGATACGCAACTACTGTCGAATTAACGGACAGGATTTGGACATGCATTTCTGAATAATGTTCATCCAATGACATAAAGCAAGCCTAAAAAAAAAACATTATTCCGTGGAAGATAAGTACTTGCTTAGAGACTGCGGAACCCAAAGACCCTGGCACTTCGAATCCATTGGGATCAATATTATATCCCAACCTGTTTGACTGGCAACCGTCATAATTATAAAACTCGGATCCGGCAACTGCAGTGGCACTCTCTGAGTCAACCACCGAATGTTTGCCCCAGTCTGAATCTCTTGCTACACTAGATAGACAAGAGAACGTGTAAATCGAGCAATTCGTGGATTGCTAAAAAGTTGCCGTCGAAGAGAAGCTTCTCCGAGAACGAAGCGACACTGAGAGAGTTCTTCACCTTACTATCCATGCGCGTGGATGTAGCTAGGGCTGCGTCACGTCAAACCAACTCCAAGCAGCCACTGAAGGGCGGAGTTATACGTTAACAAACTACTGCCCTCAAAAGAAATCACATTGAGGATCATATCCCGGAATTCTTTCTCTAGAAGACGTAATGATAACGTCTCAGTAAGGTGGATTACGTATGATAAAGCGTCTTAGTTAAGTCTATTAGACATCATTGTCGTTTCCAACATTGTGGTTGGAAAAGACATAGATGGCGAAAAAGATTACTTCCAGTCTTTTACCACGCCGTCTAGACACATATGAACTCTCGGGATGCCCTGTTCTGCCAAAATAAATTATTCGTATAAATGATAAAAGGCAGAAATGAGCATTGCGGACAAGAAACTATACTATCATGCTTGGTGGCAGGCTTATATATATATAGCGTCGATAAATAATACACATGTTCTAATGACATTATTGGACTGTGTCGGTAAGTCAGGGACAATGTCCCTGAACCGATCCAAAATTCCGTGTCCAATGACGCTATAAGTCTCTTATCCAACATCGCAGCAATGTAGTCCGAAATAACAATCACTGGAAGATAATGCCGGAAGATATGTATGGCAGCTTCCGATGCTACGAAAGGGAAAACTTGAAATCTTTCGAATCCCTTTCGCCATCCTGTCGGACCCTATAAAGCGTTCGGTCGTCCGTACCTGATGCAACCGCGGACCGCACCGACCCAGCGCCGTCGGATAATTCCTGATTCGACCAAGAAAATCTCGATTGCTGGGATGCTGCGAAAAAAACTGTGCTAACTCGGATAGCACGTCCGTCACTGAGGCCTGTGGAGAAGCGGTCCTACGATGCATTGCCGCTGGAAGCTCCGTGATCGTTACCCCGTGCATACTACTAATATGCGAGCGAACGGAGTGTATAGGCCTCGTGTCCCTTGGCTACCGGATGGCGTGACCTGTTCGCCGTGGAATCACTGAATGACGAAACTGATCGGATACTCGAGGTCACGTAGCCAATGTGAGGATGAGGAAGCATTATCGACAGTCTCTCGGACTGTCAATATAACGGAGCGTCCTGAGCGACGGACATATGCTCCGAATGTAAAATATCTGAACCACAACATGTGGTCCCCTATGTTGTTGAACGAGAGAGGGACCTCTCTCGCTCACAGCCCAGACGGACCTGGACAAGCCAGGAACCGGACTAACAGGCTTCCTCCGATCTGTCCTCAATCCGGCGTCACTGGGTGAGTACTAAAGTAATTATAGTGCTTGCATCACCCAAATCTCCTTCCTAGACCGCAACGGATGAACCCGGCAGCCGAACCATTCGATGAATGTACGCTACACCGGGTGAGCTAGCGAATGTCACTCCGTCGATCCTACAAGGGACCTCTTAGGCGATAGACATATTCCATGAGCACTTATTGCCGCTAGCTCTTCATTAACTATGACAACAGAGGCACACTTTTGAAAGACATCTCCGTAACTTTTGCGAACAAGAAACCAGAAATGCTTGGTAATAGCAAGCATATAATAATAAATATATAGCGTCGTTCAATAATTCGAAAGTTTGTGTGACATTATTGGACTATGTCGGAACTGAGGGACGATGTCCCTGAACCGAACCAAAAATTTCTAAGTCCACCGACGCTATCAGTTTCTTATCCGGCATCGCAGCATTCTGGTCCGACGTAAGAACCTGTAGAAGATCAAGTCAGATGACATACACAACAGCATATGTTGTTCCGAAAGGGAAAGCTCGAAATCCT
Organism: Pictodentalium vernedei; assembly: GCA_031216915.1. Lineage (NCBI taxonomy): Eukaryota > Metazoa > Mollusca > Scaphopoda > Dentaliida > Dentaliidae > Pictodentalium > Pictodentalium vernedei. Next base: position 305,535,854 of record CM062293.1, on the reverse strand, counting down.
CCGAATCCCTTTCGGTATCCCGTCGGACCGGATGAAATTTTCGGACGTCCGTACCCGCTTCCGCGGAGCGTCCCGTCCCAGCATCGTCGGATAAAACATAATGCGATTCAGTTGTTGCTGGCATGCTGCGATAAGCTGTGCTATTCAGGATAGCACATCCGTCCCCGAGGCCTGTGCAGTAGCGGTCTTACGATGCATTGCCGCCGGAAGCTCCGTGTACGTTGACTCCCGCACACTTTCTTATGCGAACGTCCGGAGTCTGCAGGCCTCGTGTCCCTGGCTACCGGATGGTGTGACCTGGTCGCCGATGATTCTCTGAATGGCGAAGCTGACTGGATATCCGAGGTCACGTAGCCAAGAGCGGTCGTGTGCGCTACCATGAGAATGAGGAAGCCTTATTGACAGTCTCTCCGGACTGACTATATGTCGGAGCGTCCCGAGCGGCGGACGTATGCTCCGAATGTGAAACATTTTGTACCACAACATCTGGGGCCAGATGTTGTTGTACGAGAGAGGGGCCTCTCTCGCTCGCCGTCCGGATGGACCAGAACGAGCTATGAACCGGACTAAAAGGCTTCCTCCGTTCTCCCTCTAATCCGCCGTCACTGGGTGTGCATTTGGTTGATTTATAGTGCTCGCATCACCCCAAAACTCCTTCTAGACCGCAACGGACGAACCCGGCTGCCGAACCATTCGATGAATGGACGCTACACCAGGCGAGCTAGCGGACGTCAAAGGCCGTCGAACCTACTAGGGTCCTCTTAGGCAATTGGCGTATTTACATGAGCACTTTTCTGCTAGCCCTTCATTAATTGTGACGACGGAGGCACACTGTTGGAAGACATCACAGATACATCACCCTAATCTTGATCGTCTGAAATAGAAATTGATAAAGTAGAGTGACCCTGCAGGGAAAGGACCGGAATGTCCAATTCCCCACTAACATACCGTGACATACGCTTCCCATGTTGTCATCGAAATCATCAGATACAGAACAGGAGTTAATGCGAGTACACTGACTACATATAGAATGATTATAAAAGTCAGAGGAAGACTTCCTCTTATTACAATTGATCAAAATCCTTTCAATGTGAAAAGAAAACAGTCCTGGTACTAGTACCAACCCCTGACAATCAAAATACATAATAATAATATGATCCATTAACATAGAAAAAATAATTGAAATCAAAATATTTTGAAAAAATATTTTTTCAGAACAGCCCAAGTTTCTGAAAAGTAACATTGAGCCCCAATGGATCCCAAGCCTAAGTGTGGACAAAAAATTTAAAAATATTTTAAACAATTTATGCAACACTTACGAACAATAATAATATATCTAGTTATGATTAAATTAACATCAAGATATTATTTTCAAAAAATCCCCCCCTCACACAGAGGGCTGTTGTAAATGTAAACAATGAGGGTAAAAACACTAAAATAAGACTCCAGGCACCCAGGCCCGAAATCAGTTACCAAAAATACACTATCTGATGCAAAACAGAGACTTCCAAGGAAGAAACTGCAGAACATCAGATGGTAGATGCAGAACACAACGCCTAACCACCCATAGGTGAAGACGTAAACATGGGGAAAAGAACAGAATTCATTCTGTTATTCAGCTAAAACTCCCAAGAAAATTTAGTAATAATAATTACAGAAACTATGTCAAAAGCATGGGAGAATAGCAAGAGGGGACTTAAAGGAAAGGGAGAGAGGAAAACACTGAAAAATCAGTGTAACTAAATAACAAGAATGACAACAAAATGGCTGCTGTCTCGAAAATAGGTAACTTGACATAATTTCATTAAAAAATTTTAAGTTACAGCCCTGATAATATTCTGTCACACATTTTTCCTCTCCTCCTTCTATATCCTCCTTAGAATCACCATTTCACTAATATTTATGTGTCTGGCATCATTTAAACTGAGATTTACAAGCACAAAGATCAGTCAGATGTTAACTGATGAAGGTCCAAACTAAGAATGAATAATGGCGCCAATTTCGGAACGTCCTTGACACTGCGCATGCGCAGTAGAGGTGAAGTGTGGAGGGCCATTCAGGACATGTTTTCTTTGGTTTTAGATGCAAATTTTGGGGATTGGGGGGCAAAATTTGTGTTTGGCCCTATATTTTAAGAGTTAGCACCAGCTATGTCTGGGTCATTGGTACAGTATAAAAATATTATAAGTTACAGCCCTGAACACATTCTGCCACTGTTTCTTCCTCTCATCCTTTATTTCATCCTTAGATCCACCATTTCTTTCATAATTATGTGTCTGGCATAATTTAAACTGAGATTTACAAGCACAAATATCAGTGACATGTTACTGATTTTAGGGCCAAACAAAGAATGACTTTTGGAGCCAATTTCAAGACCTCCTTGACACTGCGCATGCGCAGTGGATCAAAGGTATGGAGGACCACATAGGACATTGAAATTTTGGTTTTTGATGCAAATTTTGGGGATTTGGGGGGCAAAATTTGTGTTTGGCCCTATAATTTGAGGAGTTAGCACCAGCTAAGTCTGGGTCATTGGTACAGTATAAAAATATTATAAATTTAAAGTAATTTGTATATTTTTTATACTTACCAGTGGCCCAGACTTAGCTGGTGCAAACTCAAAGTTATCTAGGGCCAAACACAAATTTTGAACCCCCCAATCCCCCAAATTTGCTTGCAATACCGAAAATTAAAAGTCCTATTTGGTACTCCATACTTTTACTCTCTGCGCATACACAGCCGTCAGGAAGTGACCGGAATTGGCACCAACATCATTCTTTGTAGAAAAGAGTACTACATAATAACTCAGCAGGAAGGTATAAGGGCCCACTCATGGGAGGGCCATACGCGTCTGGGCCATTGGTAAGTATAAAAAATATACAAATTACTTTAAATTTATAATCTTTTTATACTATAACCCAATGGCCCAGACTTAGCTGAATCGTAAAAAGGGGGAGGGCCTAGGACTTCAGAATTAGTAGACCAATGTAGTTCCAAGCCTGTAATCTACGGTGAAAGGAAATTAAATTTAAAAGGAATTACATGTATGTCTCTCTATACAGTAATAGAGAAGACATATCATAAATAAGGAGCCAAATTCAAGTAATTTCATATTCTTAGCATGAAGACTATGCTAACTGGATGTGACAAGTTCCCAATTTTTAAGGCTAGTCTAGACTAAGCCCCAGAAATTAGGATGGCGTATTTGAGAATGAAAGGATATCCCTCACTAACGTATGCCATATACAATAAAACACAAGCTGTATCCAGGATATAATGTACAGACAAAACAGCTTCACTCATAGTTACATACTTTTGAAGCCAGAGGAGAGGTAAAAATCTCCACCCCACCCCCCCACCCCCCACACCCAGCCTTTTGAAGGAATCTTCTTCATAAAGAGGGGAGCGCTCTGGAATCAGTAAAGCGGTACCAAATAACAATATAAATATTCGTCGAATAGACATCTAGGTATTAATTATTATTAATAAATTGGTGCTTAATGCCACTTCAGAAGCTAAGGCTGTAGCAGCAATCCTGGTAATGCATATCGCCCGGTTGTAACGTACACCAGAGTTGGCATATGCAGATGGGTTAAAAACCGGTGATATAATATAAACATACACATGTCCAATAGAATCACAATGGACGATCTCTGGAGAGTAAACACACTTCCTAGGTAACCCAGACGACCCAATTCTGGTGTACAATAAATTCCAGTAAATAGCACTCCCAGACGTGTTCTATCCGATATCTATGTTCCAAGAAACATGCGAATATACAAGAGTGTAAAACAAGATGTATTCGATTGGGTACTGTAATTAATAGAAACCTGGATCTAGAAATGGATCGAGCTATGATTAACAGACTCGTCACGGACCGTCCCCGAAATAATTCATTGTTTCTAAAGTCCTTAACATACAATAATGCTTCTGCCTAATAATGCAAATATTATGTGCGTGAGCACTGAAATCCCGCATGTAATCATCTGAATACCAGTTAACTGACTGGACAGCCTCCCAGGTACCCAAAGGCTAGCAATTTATTGATGATGAATCATATGCTCATATATGACATATAGACGAACGACCAACCAACTAGAAAGTGGATGTGCCCATGAGGTCGCCACAGAACGTGACCCAGTTGCCAATCGAGAAGTCATGAAATGCATGTATGTACTTAAATGCATACAATGCTTACGGGAAGAAAATTATGTCCTGCCCGGTAATGGCCTCTTAACCCTTTGATACTTTTATACGTTTTATGACGTACGAAATCAAACTGCGCGTTGATACTTTGTGTTGTTCATTTGTTTTGTTATTATTTTTCCATTTTTTAAAGTTTTAACCTCAATTCCTATTTTCTCCCGAATAGTGCTGAGTGACAACTGTTGAGCCAAATGTTATCGCAGCTTACAATACTAATATAATCCTGCTGTCAAGACTTCTTAACTAGAATGCTATCAGGGCTTTCAAAAAATGAGGATACCAGAGCAGAAGCCAACACTTTCCTTGCTTATATTTCATATTCAGTCAAATACAAATAATATTTTGTTTATATAAATTTGTGGGCACTCTCCAATAATTTGTAATAAAACAAGTTTTGAATAACCAATTCAGACCACCAAAAATAATCTAGCCCTCAACCAGATAATCGCTAATGTCAAAAATATCTTGTTATTTGTACTTTCCAACGTTTGACGTAGCATTTTGAAAAAACATTGAAGAAACTGAATTCTCAGTGACGTTTGAACATCAGGATAATTAAAGTCTCAAAGGTTTAACACATTGGCGGTGTGGGTGGGGGCGGGGGTTATTTGAAATCATATCGAACCCCCTTCACCTGCATTACTTGAATCGTTCTTGTGTTCGTCATCAAATAGAAAAGGAACTGCAAGGCTCCCTCACATCTGACCGATTCCATAATGCAACTAAGGGTGGAGAAGGATGTGAAGAACAAACACTTCCCCTGATAAAGGTCCTCTCGTGGAGGAAGCTTCCAGGGAACGTCCCATAACAGACATCTGAGAAGACTGATCCAGTGTTTCTGTGACGACAGAGGTGTACTATCAGGATTTCTCAATGAGACTGTTTGATCTTAACAGAATCGGCTGAATCAACGGAGTTGGAGGATGTGCCTAGGACATGCGGCACTTGAGTGTCACCTTGGTTCCTGATGAAAGCTACTACTGTTGAATTATCCGACAAAATTTGAACATGGACATCCACTATTATGTGAATCCAATGTTGTAGCGCTAGGCATACTGACATCATCTCTTTGATGTTTATGCGTTTCTCTAGGAACCAAGGGTCCCAAGACCCTGAGACCTCAAGTCTGCGGGACTTAGGATCGCATCCAAACCCGTCTGATTCGTATACGTCATAATTGTGAAAGCAGGATCCGGCAGTTGCAGCGGAACTCCCTGAGTTAACTACTGAATATCTGCCCAAATATGAACCGTTGTTTTACTAGGTCCGTTAAAACAACACTGGTTTTGAGCGAATGTGTCTTCACACTCCAGTTCTGAGTAAAGAATATCTGGAGGGGATGCGTGAGCAGGCGGCTCATCGGAATAAGATCCGTAGCCACTCTGCACAGCCCCATCAGTTGCATGAATTCCCTCAATGTTAATGCGTCTGAGTGTAGACAAAAGCGAGCATAACAACTGACTAATTTCGCTCTGGGTAACAGGGGACGAATCAGATTGTTGTGAGTCTCGAAGCTCATTGCCAAGTTGTTGAACGACTTGGACGGAGCTATATCTGACTTTTTCTCATTTATGATGAAACTGCGACGTCGGAGCAAAAGAAGCAGACTCTGAACATCGTTCTGAAGAATAATTCTGTTGCCGTATCTCTGTAGAATGTTGTCCAAGTAAACCGATGTTACCGCAGACGAATGAGCTCGGAAGTATGACATTACAGAGTTCATTATTCAAGTGAATGCCCAGGGAACCAGGTTCAGACCAAAGCACATTGCTCTGAACTGATACAACTTCCCTAGTATAGCGAACTGCAGGTACTTTCTGAATATCGGATGTACCAGGACATGAAAGTACGCATCCTTTAGATATATGCTTGCTGCATAGTCGTTCACTTGAACGCTCACTCTTACTGACCGAATTGTCTCCATATAGAATTTTGGAGCCACGATAAGCTTGATTATCCAGCTGAAGTCTATTACTGGTCGGAACGAGCTGTCTGGCTTCGGTATGAGGAACAGGTGACTGTAAAAACCTTGAGAATCCTGATTCTCGATGACCTCTATTGCTTCCTTTAATAATAGAGCTTGTACCTCTGCTAGCAGAGATTCTCTTTGAAAGGATCCGACGGAAGATCTGTCCAACCCAGACATCTTGTTACTGGGGGTGCTGCTTGGAATGATAGCTGTAGGCCATCCGAGACAACACTTCTCACCCACTGATCTTCCGTGACTGCTGTCCAGTTTCTTGCGAAGATGATACCCTTCCGCCAACTGGCAAGCAATAGAGGTCTTGAACATCACCTTATGACCTATGAGGCTTACGGAAGGAGAAACTACGTCCTCCCCATGAAGAACCTCGTTCCCGTCGGCCTAGGGGCGTCTGACTGATAGTCCCGATCAGACCAACGCCCTTTCCCAAGTCGCTATATTGACGACCTCCAGAGTAATTGTAAGAGGGTTTCTTGTACCCTCATGAGGAGTTCCCTTTTGATGTTTAGATCTGGAACATCCTCCTTTCCTCTTTCTGCTGAAGCGGGTTGCTGAGATGCCGTCTTCAATAGCAGATCACATGACACTTTCTTAGTTGCCTGATCATAGACTAACAAAAGCTTGTCATCCAAAATAGTATGTCCGGAGACCGGAGTGACCCGGAGAGAGTTTTTCACCTTGTCATCTATAAGTGATGACGACACAAGGGCTGCATCACGTCCAGATTAGCAATTGTAAGGGCGGAGTTATATGTGGTATACAAATTGACCTGGAAAGAACTCTAAGAGAGGTACAAACGTCCTCAAATTCCTTCCAGATGAGACGTTGTGCCATAGCTCCGGTAAGGTAATCTGCGTAAGACATTGTTTCCAAATTCGCTCTACTTGATGAAATTGACGTTGTAATTGTGTCTGAGTGAATAGTGAATGATACAGGCAAGGATACATCTAGATCCCCGGGCTGCTCATTGAAATGCTGAGGAGCTTTCCAAACATCTTCTCCAACCGTTTTTAAATGAACGTAGTCCATGAAATGGTATGTTTATGGAAGATAGACTTAAGAAACCACCCTTTCCTCGCACTCGAGAGGTGAATACGGCGTCGACTACATGTCCGAAGGCATGCAACACCTACCTAGACTGAACCGGAAAAGAAAGAACATCTTCCTTTGTCCGTATAAAGTCTGCATCCAATAACGCCAGCGGTTTCTCACTTATCGTCGCAGCATTCTGATTCGTCGGAACAAATTCAGGGTAGTACTGATGGATGAAATCCATGGCAACCCTGTGTTGTTTCAAAAGGGAAGGGTAATCCTCTTCCTTTATCCCTTTCACCATCTGAGAGAATCAGTTGCAAATCTCGGTCCATTGCATCTGCGTGAACAGACAACTGGACCGAACCAGCACTGTCCGACAGCTCAGGTTCTGAGTCTGAGTGAGGCTGCATCTGCACTTGCTGGGATGCTGCAATCAGCTGCGCAATCTGCGACAGCAAGACTGTCATTGAGGCCTGAGGAGCAGCGGTCTTCTGTATCCTAGCCACTTGCTGCTCCTGGGACGGTGTGTCGGAGATGGATCTCTTCTCCAAACATCTCGATGATCGAGGCCTCGTCTCCCTAGCTACCGGATGGTCCGATTCATGTGCTAAGAGTGGTCCCTTCTTCTCACAGCAGGCTGAATGGTTATCTGAAGTCGGGTAGCTAGGATGCGGTCATGTGTGCTTTAATAATGTAGCGGAGGAAGCCGTGACTGGAGCCAACCCTGGCTGAAAACTAGACGGAGCGTCCCGAGTGGTGGACGGACGTAAGCTCCGTCTCGTGCAAGTTTCCAACCAGAAAACTTCATTTTGTGTTGTGAAATGTAGTGGAGGAAGCCGTGACTGAAGCCGACCCCAGCTGCAGACTAAACAGAGCGTCCCGAGTGGAGGGTGGACATATGCTCCGGCTCGGGCAAGTTTCTCATAACAGCATTTGGCCCCAAATGTTGTTAGGTTAGAGAGGGGCCTCTCCCGCTCGCGGTCTATTATACCTCGCCGAGTACAAAAAACTTGCTGACTTCCTCCCTATTTCCATCGTTGCTGGGTGAGCTTATTTATATTAAAGTGCTCGCTCTACTCACGTCTTCACTTTCATCGACCTCAACGGACTTACCTGGCATCACGGCACCCATGGACAGAGTACCGCTTAACCGGCCGAGCTACCTGCTTGCAAGAGATTAAAACCCTTAACACAAGAAGCCCCGAGGGGCCTTATTCGCTCACCGGCCAAAGTGGTTCAAAGTGTTTGGGGTCACATTCAGTGATGGTTCATCAACACTACAAAGGAATGAAGCCATGCAAGGGCAAATTTTATGGAAATGGATCTGAACAAACCTGAACTTAACATTCTCCCCTGCCTCCCCCTCCCCCCCCTCCCCCCAACCATGCCCATAGAGAGCCCAAATAATAAGCCAGGGACTCAAATTGAACAAACTTGAATCTGATCCCTCTTGAGATGTTACAAATGTATATACCAAATATGAAAGAATTCTGACTGGTGGATCTGAACAAGGAGGTTTTTAAAGAAATGTCCTCACATTGCATTAAGTTAAAATTCGGGCTCCCATAGGAAGCCAAATATCAACCCATAGACCAGATTTGAACAAACTTGAATCGGACCCTCCTACAGATGTTGTATACCAAATATGAAAACATTCTGACTACAGGGTCTAAAGAAGAGGATTTTAAAAAAAAAATCCCTATATTGCACTAAGTTGATATTCAGGCTCCCATAAGGAGCCCAAAAATTTACCCAGGTAAGCAATTTGAACAAACCTGAAACTGACCCACCTCAAGATGTTGTATACCAAATATGAATGCATTCTGACTGGTGGATCTGAAGAAGAAGATTTTTAAAGAAATTTCCTCATATTTCACTAAGTTAAAATTCAGGCTCTCATAGGGAGCCTAAATATAAACCCAGGGACTCAATTTGAACAAACAAACTTGATTCTGACTCCCCCCTATAGATGTTGTATACCAAACATGAAAGGATTCTGACTGGTGGAGCTGAAGAAGAAGATTCTTAAAGAAATTTCCTCAAATTGCATGAAGTTAAACTTTGGGCTCCAATAGAGAGCCCAAATACTCACTCAGGGACCCGATTTGTACAAACTTGAATCTGGCCCCCCTATAGATGTTGTATACCAAATATGAAAGCATTCTGACTGGTGGATCTGAAGAAGAAGATTTTTAAAGAAACTTCCTCATATTTCACTAAATTAAAATTCAGGCTCTTACAGGGAGCCAATTATTAACCCAGAGACTCGATTTGAACAAACTTGAATCTGACTCCAGTAGAGATGTTATATACCAAATATCAAAAGATTCTAAATGATGGTTCTGGAGAAGAAGATTTTTTTAATTTAAAAAAAAACAATTATGGGTGCTATCAGAGTAATGCCCATTGTGGTGCCCCCTGGGGATGCGGAAAGTTTATTTGTACAAGCTTGAATTGATATATGATAAGGAACATGCACACCAAATATGGTTCAATTTGGTCCAGTAGTTTGGGAGAAGTCGATAATGTAAAATTCACGACGGCCGACGCCGACGGACGGCATGTGGTAAGTAAGCTCCCTTCAGTGAGCTAAAAAGGCCCTAACTCTTGCAAGCATGAGCCCCACAGCCAGTGCTATATGCTCAACAGAGCGCGACGACGATAGCACACTTGGATGGGTGCCAGAATATCATCACCATGTTCATGTTCCTCTGAAATAGAAACTGATAAAATGAATTTTAACACGGTGAGAGGCCTGGCCTCAGAACCTCACCACCAACAACGTACTGCGACACCCATCTCCAACATTAGTCATCCCAGTGAACACAAGAATGACAAGAGTCTGCAGGAGAGCATCGACTAAAGTCAATATCAGTCCTCCAAACTCCACAACAAAGTATATAATTAAGATACATAAATAATAGTTATCAAAATTAAATTCAAACTATTTTTTTGAAAAAATTTTTGTTTTGAAAAAACGCCAAAAGGAACATTTAGAGCCCTAAGGCACCTCGACAGAGCCTAAGTGTGGACAAAATCCAATTTTTGAGCTACACTACCGGAATAAAATTCCATGTATTGTACAGTAATTCTACAGTAATTTTAATATAAACAAGATGCACTGTCACAGCGCCGAAGCTGCGACGATTCATGCAATGCCAATGATGTTTTAAAACTCATTGGTGACAAAAAAAACTCATTGGTGACAAACTCGTTGGTGACAGACCGACTGACAGACCGACACTGCCACATATCGAGCTGCTTGTCATAGCTAAAAACTACCCATATATGAGAACGTTGTCAATGTAAACAACGTCGATGTAAACAAGACATCAGGAACACAAAAAGGTCCAACACTGGGTTATAGTATAAAAATAATGATATTTAAATCAATAAATTTTTATATCGTCTATGTTGGGTAGACTGCTTTCAAATTTACCACCTGACCGAAAAAAAGTTTTGGCCTAGTGGGGAAATTTGATCAGTTATGGAACAAGCAATGTGCAATTTATTCGATGTTCAAGGCTGAACAAGAAACAAATTATACAATGGAATGTTCAGTCACATCTCAAGAGTAAAGAGTCTGTGTATGCCATTCCTGCTAATTCCCTAAAAGATTGCAATGACACGTACCCAAAAAAGAAATATAAGTTTCAAGTGACAACACTGTGGCCCCAGCCTCCCTTAACCCTTTACCCAATGTAACGGCAAAATTACAATGTAACTATTCTAAAAATTGCCAATTTATTTTCATTATTTTTTTCATTTTTTGTCTCAAAAACATAGGTTATGACCCCTCTTTGGAATGAGCTCATTGAGCTCATTCCAATGAGGGGTCATAACCTACGTTTTTGAGACAAAAAATGAAACAATAGGCCTCTTGGTAAAGATAGCTCCGCCCAGGGCAACTACTTTCAGGGGCAGGCATATACAGGGTAACATCTAATCTCCAATCTCTGATTCTGATAACCCTTTGCTCAACACGGATAGCAGACAACATCATCATTTTTTCTCTCAAAACATAGCTTATGGCCCCACATTGGAACAAGATTTTTGAGCTTGTTCAATGAATGCTCATTAGCTTGGTTTATTAGACAAAAATTGAAAATATAATAAAATTTGGCAAATACATTGGTGTTACTTTGACCAGGTAATCTGTGACTTTAACGTTGATGGTTACAGACCTTATTGTGATTGATGGCACACTGTCTATTGACAATACATACTGTTATAAATTTTTATTAAAAAATACACAGTGGTTAAGAAATTATGGCTCAAACAAATTTTGGTGACAGACAGGTGGACAGATGATGGACAAATCAGTATTAGAAAAGCTTTGCTGGCTTTGACGGCAGGGGATAGAAAGCTATTCGAAGAGGAAAAGAATTTTTACAGGTCTTTTTCGTGAGGGGAAAAAAATATGTAAGGCCACACAAAATAAATTAATTGGTTCTTCGGGTTCTCAGGCAATTTTTTTTGCAAATCAATGAGACAGGTAGGGTTTTATTTTTAATTTTGTCTTGAAAAAAAGTGAGAATACATTGAGAGGCTTTCGGCTGTCTTTTTACCCACAGGAATATAGAAATTGCATATTTATATAAATAAACTTATTTCATTTAAAAAATAATTATGATTGTTGGCACACTACCTAGTGACAATACACAATTATGGTAATGAAATTATGGCTCGGACAAACAAAATGTTGACATTTTCCTGAGTGCTACCTTTACCATGTTACCTGTGACCTTGACCTTGATGGATACAAACCTTATTTTGATTGATGGCACACTGCCTACTGACAATACATACTGTTATAAAGTTTTGTTAAAAAATATCCAGTGGTAAAGAAATTATGACTCGGACAAACAAAATGTTGACGTTTTCCTGAGTGTTACCTTTACCATGTCGCTTGTGACCTTGACCTTGATGGATACAGACCTTATTGTGATTGATGGCACACTGCCTATTGACAATACATACTGTTATAAAGTTTTGTTAAAAAATATCCAGTGGTGAAGAAATTATGGTTCGGACAAACAAAATGTTGACACCAGACGACAGACGGACAACTCGTTAACAGAAAAACTCTGCTGACTTTGTCAGGCGGAGCTAAAAAATGAGTTATTTAAAAAGTTAAAAAATTTATAGTAATTTATATATTTTTTATACTTACCAATGACCCAGACTTAGCTGGTGCTACCTCTTTAAATTTCAGGGCCAAACACAAATTCCCCCCCCCCCCCCCCCTCAATCCCCAAAATTTGCATCAAAATCCAAAAAAATACATGTCCTATGTGGTCCTCGATACTTTTGTCCACTGCGCATGCGCAGTGTCAAGGAAGTACCGAAATTGGCGCCAAATCTTCATTCTTACAACCAGGCCTGGTGTTATGTAATCAGTGGGAGGTATGAGTTCCCAACTCATGGGATGGCCATCCCCGTCTGGGTCATTTTTAAGTATAAAAAATATATAAATTACTATAAATTTTTTAACATTTTTATACTGTGCCAATTACCCAGACTTAGCTGAATAGAAAAAAGGCTGGAGGGCCTAGGACATAAGGGAAAATCCAATAAGCTCAATTGCATGTAAACAGAATTATCCCCTCAAGGAGAAAAGGAGAAACAGGATTTACATGTATCTTTCTTGTTTATACAAAAAAAGAAAGACACAATACCATTCCGTAATTGAGCAAAATAACATCAATGATCTCTATTAACATCCAGTATAACCCATTATACTAATTTTTTTAAAGGAAAGCCAATAAATAAAGATAGTCCAGAGAATGAGACTCTTTAAACTCATAAAAAGTGTCAGAGGATTGTATATTAACGCTCGTACGACACGTGACATATACAAATGCTTCACACCGAACTACACTTTAAAAATATTACATAAATGAGATAGACGTTAGCTTTACACTTTAAAACCATCCCAGCACCGACTCAGAATTACTGACTCCAGAGGAGGTATTCCCTTGCTTTTCACTATAAAGCAGGTGACATAAGGGAACACCATCACCCCCCCCCCCCCCCCCCACCCCCCTTCCCCTTGCTCTGGGTTAATCACCCCAGAACGAAGAGGTCAGCAGGACAGAGTCACTGCTGGAACAGAAAGCCTGCATAACTAGAGTTGCAACTGTTTAGTGGACGACATTCTGAGCAACAGATAACGGACCTAAACAACGCAGGTTGCCAGAAATAGACTCAATATTTCTAAGGAAAAAATTTGTGAACGTAGAAGGCTGAGACCAGTATGTCATCAAATCGGTAATAGCAATACTATTAGCATAAGCCCAAGATGTAGACAGCGCCCTCACTTCATGCGCCAAAATCTTAAGCACAGACTGCTGAGTAGAAGATAATTTTTCATAAGCAGTACGAATAGTTAATTGAATCCACCTTGAAATAGAATGGACTGTAATGTCCCTTCTATTACGCACCAGAGACAGAAAGAAACGTTCACATTCCTTTCTGATAAACTCAGATCTATGTTTGTAAATACGCATAGCTCTAACTGGACATAGCAAAGGCCTATGACCATCTGGAGACAGAAGAGCCTTAATAACAATAGGTTCAGGGTACTTATTAGGAGCCTGATTCTTAGCCAAAAATCCAACATTAGTAGTCAAAGTAATAGTATTATCAACATAGTGATAGTGAGAATCATCAACAGATAGTGCATGAAGCTCACTAACTCTTCTAGCAGAAGAGAAGGCTAAGAGAAAAGCTGTCTTATAAGATAAGTATTTGAAGTGTACTGTGTCAAGGGGTTCAAATGGCGCTGCTTTTAGCTTCAGAAGAACCCAAGCTAAATTCCGCTTAGGAATTAACCTAAGGGTTCTAGATCTATTTATCGAAAAGTTTTTAACTAACTTAGATAAAGAGACAACTAGAACCAATTTGTAAGCTATCAAGATGAGCATAAGTATCCGGTAGCATAGACCTATAACCCTTAATAGTTATTGGCTGCAGTTTGATCTTGTCAAACAAGTAGACCAAACAAGAGGCCCCAAGGGGCCTGAGGGCGCTCACCTGACATGGCAGCCTAAATATCAACCCAGAGATTTGATTTCAACAAGTTGCATCTGCTCCTCCTAAGAAAAGCTTATACCAAATATCCAAAGATTCTGACCAGTGGATCTAAAAAAAAAAAGAAGATTTTTAAAGACTATTCCTCATACTGAACTAAGTTATAATTCGGGCTCCCACAGGGAGCCCATATATGAACCCAGGGACTTGGCTTTAACAAACTTGAATCCCACCCCCCTAAGGATGCTGCACACCAAATATCAAAACATTCTGACTGCTGGATCTGAAGAAGAAGATTTTTAAAGAAAATTCCTCACTTTGAACTAAGTTACAATTCAAGCTCCCACAGTGAGTCCAAATATGGACCTAGGACATGGCTTGAACAAAATTGCATCTCACCCCCCCTAAGGATGCTGCATATCAAATATCAAAACATTCCAACTGCTCGATCTGAAGAAGATTTTTAAAGAAAATTCCTCATTTTGAACTAAGTTATAATTCGGGCTACCATAGTGAGCCCAAATATGAACCCAGGGACTTGGCTTGAACTTGAATCTCACCCCCTAAGCATGGTGCATACCCAATATCAAAAGATTCTGCCTGCTGGATCTTGAGAAGATGATTTTCAAAGAAATTTGCCTGAAATGCACTAAGTTCGAATTCAAGCTTCTATGGTGAGCCCAAATATGAATCTAGGGAGCCGATTTGAACAAACTTGAATCAGATCTACCCCACAATGTTGCATACCAAATATCAAAAGATTCTGCCTGTTGAATCTGGAGAAGAAGATTTTTTAAGAAATTTGCCTGAAATGCACTAAGTTCGAATTCGGGCTTCTATAGTGAGCCCAAATATGAATCCAGGGGGCCGATTTGAACAAACTTGAATAAGATCCACCCCACAATGTTGCATACCAAATATCAAAAGATTCTGCCTGCAGGATCTTGAGAAGAAGATTTTCAAAGAAATTTGCCTGAAATGCACTAAGTTCGAATTCGGGCTTCTATAGTGAGCCCAAATATGAATCCAGGGTGCCAATTTGAACAAACTTGAATCAGATCCACCCCACAATGTTGCATACCAAATATCAAAAGATTCTGCCTGCTGGATCTGGAGAATAAGATTTTTTAAGAAATTTGCCTGAAATGCACAAAGTTTGAATTCGAGCTTCTATACTGAGCCCACATATAAACCCAGGGGGCCGATTTAAACAAACTTGAATCAGATCCACCCCACAATGTTACATGCCAAATATCAAAAGATTCTGCCCGCTCGATCTGGAGAAGAAGATTTTTAAGAAATTTGCCTGAAATGCACTAAGTTCGAAATCGGGCTTCTATAGTGAGCCCAAATATGAATCCAGGGAGCCGATTTTTACAAACTTCAATCAGATCCACCCCACAATGTTGCATACCAAATATCAAAAGAATCTGGACCACATAGGACATGTATTTTTTTGGATTTTGATGCAAATTTGGGGCATTGGGGGGTGGGGGGGGGGGGGGTGCAAAATTTGTGTTTGGCCCTGAAATTTAAAGAGTTAGCACCATCTAACTCTGGGTCATTGGTACAGTATAAAAACTTTTGTTTGCAAGTGTCGTCTGCTTTTCATGTTAGGTAAAGGGTTAATCGAATTCCCTGGTGGTGTTACAATGCCACACACTTAACTGGATATCTCATAATTGAATAAACGTGTTAACTGAATATACTTTCCAAACACAAAACCATTTACATTAACTTCAGTACAAATTTGACCTGTTAAAATGTTGACTAAAAAGTTAAAAAATTTATAGTAATTTATATATTTTTTTATACTTACCAATGACCCAGACATAGCTGATGCTAATTCTCAAAAATCTAGGGCCAAACACAAATTTTGGCCCCCAATCCCCAAAATTTGCATCAAAAACCGAAAATAACATGTCCTAAATGGTCCTCCATACTTTTCCTCCACTGCGCATGTGCAGTGTCAAGGAGGTCTTGAAATTGGCGCCAGTTATCATTCTTACAAGCAGTGCCTGGTCAGCGCTATGTACTCAGCAGGGAGGTACGAGTTCCCAACTCCTGGGAGGGCCATCCCCGTCTGGGTCATTGGTAAGTATAAAAAATATATAAATTACTATAAATTTTTTAACATTTTTATACTGTACCAATGACCTAGCTGAATAGAAAAAAAGGCTGGAGGGCCTACGACATAGAGGAAAATCCAATAAGCTCAACTATATATAATAGAGTTATCCCCTCGAGGAGTAAAGGAGGATTAGGCTTTACATGTATCTTTCTTATTTGTGACAAATTAGAAAGACACAACACCCTTCATAATTGAGCATAATAACATCCATGTTCTCTATTAACATCCAGTATAACCCTTTATACTAATTATTTTTAAAGTAAGCCAATAAATAAAGTAAGTCCAGAGAATTGAGACTCTTTATAATCATTAAAAGTGTCCGAGGATTGGATATTAACGCCTGTTTGACACGTGACATATACAAATGCCTCACACCGAGCTACACTTTAAAAATATGACATGAATGAATTTAAACATTAGCTTTACACTTTAAAACCATCCCCGTACCGACTCAGAATTACTGACTCCGGAGGAGGTATCCCCTTGCTTTTCACTATAAAACAGGTGACCTAAGGTAACACCCTCCCCCCTCCCCCCCCCCCCCCCCCCCCCCCCCCCCCCCCCCTTCCCTTTGCCCTGGGTCAAATAGCCCAGAGCGAAGAGGACAGCAGGACAGAGTCACTGCCGGAACTGAAAGCCTGCATAAATATAGTTGCAACTGTTTAGTGGACGACATTCTGAGCAACAGATAATGGACCTAAACAATGCAGGTCTCCAGAAATGGACTCAATATTTCTGAGATAAAAATTTGTGAATGTGGATGGCTGAGACCAATATGCAGCCTTCATTAAATCTGTAATAGCAACACTATTTGCGTAAGCCCAAGATGTAGAAAGAGCTCTTACTTCATGAGCCGAAATCTTAAGCACAGACTGCTGAGTTGAAGATAGATTATCATAAGCAGTACGGATAGTTAATTGAATCCATCTAGCAATAGAATGGACCATAATGTCCTTTCTATTAGGCATCAGAGACAGAAAGAAGCATTTTCGTCCCTTTCTGATAAACTGAGATCTTCGTTTATAAATACGTAAAGCTCTAACCGGACAGAGTAAAGGCCTATGCCCGTCTGAAGACGGAAGGGCCTTAATAACAACAGGTTCCAGATATTTATTAGGAGCCTGATTCTCAGCCAAAAAAACAACATTAGTAGTAAAGGTAATAGTGTTCCCGACGCTACGATAGTGAGAATTGTCCACAGATAGTGCATGAAGCTCACTGACTCTTCTAGCAGAAGAGAAAGCTAAGAGAAATGCTGTCTTATAAGATAAGAATTTGAAGTCCACTGTCTCAAGAGGCTCAAATGGCTTTTCTTTTAGTTTAAGAAGAACACAAGCTAAATTCCATTTAGGAATTAATCTAAGGGTTCTAGGTCTATTTATCGAGAAGTTTCTAACTAATTTAGATAAAGAGACATTAGATCCAATTTGTAAACTATCATGGTGTGCATAGGTATCAGATAACATAGACCTATAACCTTTAATAGTAACAGGCTGCAGTTTGATCTCATCAAACAAGTATACTAGAAAGTTTGCAATGTCTGGAATGGAGGGATCAAAAATATCAACAGAATGATCCCTACACCAACGACAAAAGACCTTCCACTTAGCCGCATAGTTTAGCGAAGAGGAGGTCCTCCTACAGTTAGAAATTGCGTCCACAGCTCATCCTGTAAAATGCTTGCCATGCAAGAAGGACCGCACAACAGAAATATGTGAAGGTTGAGACCTTGCGGGTTGTGATGTAGTTGACGCGATTTCCCTTGCGAAAGAAGATCCTCTCGTGGAGGAAGCTTCTGCGGTATGTCCCACAGCAGACACCTGAGTAGATTTATCCACGGTCTCTGTGGAGACAGAGATGATACCAACAGAATTTTGCATTGAGATTGTTTTATCTTTAGCAATATCTGCTGAATCAAAGGCGCTGGAGGATACGCATATCCTATCATTCCGTCCCACGAGATCGATAGAGCGTCTACTACATATGCTCGAGGATCCGGACATGGTGACACATACGTCTGCAACTGATTGTTGAGCTGTGTCGCAAATAAGTCTATCATTGGCCGCTCCCATTGGTAGCAAATCTGATTGAATACCTGTTTGTTGAGAGTCCATTCTGACGGCAACAAGTGACCCTTCCGTGAAAGGTCTGCTAATACATTCAGACGACCCGGAATATGACGGATCGAAAGTAGAACTTGGTGATTTAGTACAACAGAAGGATTCTTTCCGTTAAATTGAATAACGGAATGGAATGAGTGCCTCCCTGGTTCCGAATATACGCTACTACAGTCATATTGTCGGACAGGATTTGGACATGTGCTTTCTGAATAATGTTCATCCAATGACATAGCGCAAGCCAAATTGACATCATTTCTTTGATGTTTATGTGCTTGCCTAGAAACTGCGGATCCCAAAGACCCTGGCACTTCGAATCCGTTGGGATCAATGTTGCACCCCAACCTGTTTGACTGGCATCCGTCATAATAGTAGAACTGGGATCTGGCAACTTCAGTGGAACTCCTTGAGTTAACCACTGAATGTTTGCCCAAATCTGAATCTCTTGTTTCACTTGATTTGACAAGGGAATGTCTATATCGTGCGAATGAATCTTTACTCTCCAATTCTGAGTCAAGAAAATTTGGAGAGGACGAGTGCGTAACCGCCCCATCGGAATGAGATCCGCAGCGGGTCTGCACAGACCTATCAGTCTCATGAATTCTCTCGCTGTGACTTTGTCTGAGTGAAGACAATAGCGAGCGTAACAACTGATTAATTTTGCTCTGGTTAACGGCAGATGAACGAGATTGTTGTGTGTCTCGAAGCTCATCCCCAGGTGGGTGAATGACTTGGACGGCACCAGATCCGACTTCTCCTCGTTTATTATAAAACCAAGACGTCGGAGTAATAAAAGCAGATTCTGCACATCGTTCTGAAGCATTAACTCGCTGCCGTACCTCTGAAGAATATCGTCCAGTTAGGCCGACGTTACCGCAGACGAATGAGCTCGGAAATGCATCATTACGGAGTTCATTATTCGAGTGAAAGCCCAGGGCGCTAGGTTCAAACCAAAGCACATCGCTCGGAACTGATATACAACTCCTAGGACTGCGAAGCGTAGATACTTTCTGAATGTCGGATGTACCATGACGTGAAAGTACGCATCCTTGAGATCTATGCTTGTAGCATAGTCGTTCACCCGAATACTCGCTCTGACTGATCGAATTGTCTCCATATAGAACTTCGGAGCGACGATCAGCTTGTTTATCCAGCTCAGATCTATGACTGGACGGAACAAAAGAGATGGCTGTAGAAACCCGGTGATTCCTGGTCTTCTTCGACCTCTACCGCATTCTTCTCCAGAAGAGACTGTACTTCTGATAGAAGAGCGTCTCTTTTCTGCGGATTTGACGGAAGCTGAGTCCATTTTGGACTTCGAGTTAATGGAGGCTTTCGTTTGAAGGATATTCTTAGTCCTTCCGAAATTACCCCTCGAACCCTGGGGTCGTCCATAATTGACGCCCAATTGTTTACAAAACTTGACAATCTTCCGCCTACCGGAACACGATAGAGGTTCATACCATCACCTCCTGGACCTGCGAGGCTTGCGGAACGAGAAACTACGTCCTCCACGACCTGCACCTCGCCCCGTTGACCTAGGGACGTCTGACCGGTTATATCGGCCAGTATAACGTCCCTTACGTGAGTCGCTGCCTTGACGGTCTCTAGAATAAGACCTAGAGGATGCATAGGAACCTCTATAGGAACTTCCCTTGGGCGTACTTGTCCCAGAAGTGCCAGTCTTACTCTTTTCTGCTGTATCCGACTTTTTAGAAGCGGATTTGAATAGCAGAGAATCCGAAGCTTTCTTAGTTATCTGATCATAGATTGCTGAAAGCTTGCCGTCGAAGAGAAGCTCTCCGGAGACCGGAGCGACTCTTGAGTTTTTCACCTTACTATCCACGCGCATGGATGTAGATAGGGCTGCGTCACGTCTAACCAACTCCAGGTTTGCCACGGAAAGGGCGGAGTTATACGTGGCATAAGCTATGGCCCTCGAAAGAACTCTTAAGGAGGATTGTATATCCTGGAATTCTTTCCCTTCAAGACGTAATGATAACGCTTTAGTAAGGTGATCTGCGTATGATAAAGTGTCTAAGTTAACTCTATTAGACATTATACGTCGTGGTTGGAACTGACATAGACGACGGTAAAGACAATTCTAGATCTTCAGCCTGGTCGTCTAGACGCAGAGGAACTCTCGGAATGCCCTGTCCTGCCATTTCAAATTTATTCCTTGAATTGATGAAAGGCAAATGCAGAGCATTTGCGGACAAGAAACCATACTTGCTCGTTTTGGTAGCAAGCTTATATATAGCATCATTCAATAGTTCAAATGTTCTTGTGACATTATTGGACTGTGTTGGAAACTCAGGGACGATGTCCCTACACCGATAAAAAAATTCTGTGTCTAGTGACGCTATCAGTCTCTTATCCGGCATCGCAGCATTCTGGTCCGACGGAACAACCTCTGGAAGATAATGCCGGATAAAATCTATGGCAGCTTTATGTTGTTCCGAAAGGGAAAGCTCCAGATCCTCTGAATCCCTTTTGCCATCCTGTCGGACCATTTGAAGTTCTCGGTCGTCCGTACCTGATGCTTCAGCGGAGCGTACCGACCCAACGTCGGATAATTCCTGATACGACAGAGATTCTGTCGTCTGCTGGGATGCTGCGATAAGTTGTGCTATTTGTGATAACACGTCCGTCACTGAGGCCTGTGGAGCAGCGGTCTTATGTTGCTTTGCCGCTGGAAGCTCCCTGGACATTGACTCCTGCATAATTCTTTTATGCGAATGTCCGGAGTCTACGGGCCTCGAGTCCCTGGCTACCGGATGGCGTGACCTGGTCGCCGTGGAATCCCTGATCGGCGAAGCTGGCTGGATATCCGTGGTCACGTAGCCAAGGTGCGGTCGTGTGCGTTGCCGTGAGGATGAGGAAGCCATATTGACAGTCTCTCCGGACTGTTTATATAACGGAGCGTCCCAAGTGGCGGACATATGCTCCGAATGCGAAACGTTTTGTACCACAACATCTGGTCCCAGATGTTGTTGTACGAGAGAGGAACCTCTCTCGCTCGCAGCCCGGATGGACCTGGACGAGCTAGGAACCGGACTGATAGGCTTCCTCCGTTCCATCCTCTGATCCGTCGTCACTGG
This sequence comes from Pictodentalium vernedei, assembly GCA_031216915.1. NCBI lineage: Eukaryota > Metazoa > Mollusca > Scaphopoda > Dentaliida > Dentaliidae > Pictodentalium > Pictodentalium vernedei. Next base: position 305,514,248 of record CM062293.1, on the reverse strand, counting down.
GTGTGCACTTTGTGTTATTATAGTGCTTGCATCACCCAAATCTCCTTCCTGGACTGCAACGGAAGAACCCGGCTGCCGGGCCATTCGATGAATGGTCGCTACACCGGGCGAGCTAGCGGACGCCAATGCCGTCGATCCTACTAGGGACCTCTTAGGCAATTGACGTATTTCCATGAGCACTTTTGCCGCTAGCTCTTCATTTAACTGTGACGACGGAGGCACACTTTTGGAAGACATCACGGAAACATCACCTTGTTCTTGTTCCTCTGAAAAAGAGATTGAAAAACTAGAGTGACCCTGCGGAGAAAGGACCGGCATGGCCTTATTCCCGCTAACAACATACCGTGACACACGTTTCCAAAGTTTGTCATCCCAATAGACACACACTGAGCAGGAGTTAGTGCGAGTACACTGACTACAATTAATACAATGATTATGAAAGTCAGAGGAAGATTTCCTCTTATTACAATTTGAACAATATCCTTTCATTGTGAAAGAACACAAAAAGTCCTAGTACTCGCACCAACCCCTGAAAACAAAGATACATAATAACATGATCCATTAACATATAGAAAAAATAAATGAAATCAAAAAAAAAATTTTCAAAAAAATATTTTTTCAGAAAAGCCCCAATGGATCCCAAAAAAGCCTAAGTGTGGACAAAAATTTTTAAAATATTTAAAAAAAATTAATGCAACACTTACGTATAATAATAATGTATCTTGTTATGATTAAACTAATACAAAGACAAGAAATCACTCTCAACAGAAACCGTTGTCAATGTAAACAAGAAGTGTATAAAAACCGGAAATCTAAATTTTATAGTAAATTTCCTTTCTTATTATACCTACCACAATTGTTTACTACAGGCTTGCACTACAGTGGAAGTCCCTAACTCGGATAAAATACTCTCTATTTTTGTCTTTCCCAAGCAAGTTGGGAAAGAAAAGTGGTGCAAAAGCACCAATAAAAATAAGCCAAAACTGGGTCGAGTGCAACCGGCACAGACCCAGTACGGGACGCTCTCTCCCAAGTACAACTCCACGACTTCCATTGCCAGTACGCATATACCGTCTTTAAAGACTCATTCTTTTTGAATCCGTAAACGTTAGAGTTATGTGATCAGCGGGGAGGAAAGATTCTTTACCCGTAAAGAAGACGGGAGGGCCTCCATGTAAACAATTGTGGTAGGTATAATAAGAAAGGAAATTTACTATAAAATTTAGATTTCTTATCAACCTACTCACAATTGTTTACTACAGGCTGAATAGACAAAAGGCTGGAGGGAATCGCATAACCAACCCCCACATAACCCTAGTGCACTGGAACCGTGAAGTAGAAGGAAGAGGTCCCGAGGCTTATCAACCATAATGTCGCAATCATTGGTAAAGGACAATGAAAAGAGACATATGAGCCTGTGTGACACACAGACAGAAAAAGGGCAGTAACAGCACAAGGCTGAAACTGACCTTCAAGAAGCCTAATGGCTATGGCAGACAACAGCCTGAGCAGAAGAATGAGGACCCAGGGCAAAAAGGTCCTCCGACTGCTCCTGCAACTGGCGCAAATAAAAGGTGGAGAAAGTAAAAGCATTTCTCCAGTAGGCTGCCTGCATAACATCCGACAACTTGACGGAGTTAGAATAAGCCCAAGAGGTAGACAGTGCCCGCATATCGTGGGCAGAAATACGATTGGTAATACAATCGCCAGCTGCTAAACGACTATAAGCCGTACGAATAGCAAGACAAATCCATCGAGAAATGGATTGAGGAGAGATCTTCTGTCGACCCGGAATGAGAGACAGAAAAAAACGTTTTCTGCCTTTCCGTATGAAGCGTGTCCGATCAAGATAAATGTGAATAGCACGGACCGGACAGAGCAAAGGGCGAGTACCCTCAACAGAGGGAAGAGCCCTGATACAGATAGGAGGAGGAGTAGTATCTGGTAACTGATTCTTAGCCAAAAAGGAGCAATCAGTGGTAAAAGTAACACTGTTGGGAGAGCTCCTAAAAAAGGCCGGGTCAATCGAGAGGGCGTGAAGCTCACTAACCCGTCTGGTCAAACGGCGCCCCCCCCCCCCCCCACCCCCAAGCAAAGCAGCACCCACGAAAGATTCCATCGTGGAGTAAGCTGCAAAGTCCGAGGCCTTTTCAAAGAAAAGTGCCAAACAAGCTTGGAGAGGTAAAAGGATTACTGCCGATACGACGCTTCCCCACATAAGAAAAAGTCTCTGAAAGCATAGACCTGTAACCCTTGATGGTAACAGGCTGGAGACCCCGAGAATCAAACAGATATACCAGAAACTCCGCAATCTGTGAAATCGAAGGATTGGCATAATCAACAGAGTGATCAGCACACCATCGACAGAAGACCTTCCATTTAGCTGCATAAGCTAAACCAGGGGAGTGCCTCCTTGAAGAAGAAATGCACTCCACTGCTCGTCTCGAAAAACCTCTACGGACGAGACAGGACCTGACAAAAGATATGCGTGAAGGCACAACGAAGTCGGGTCGACGTGAAACCTCCTCAGGCGACCTTGACAAAGAAGGTCGCGACGTAGCGGGAGACGTGCCGGAACCGCCGCCATCAGCGAGCGGAGCTGATTGATCCACACCCGCTGAGGCGACAGGGGAGCGATCAGAATGATTCAACAACTGCAGGTTCGAATTTTGGCGAGAACCTGAGGAAGAATCGGAAGACGTAGCCGACTAGACCGTTCCAATCGAGTGACAGAGCGTCCACAGCAACAGCCAGAGGATCTGGACACGGGGACACGAAAGTGTCCACCTGATGGTTCCAACGAGTCGCAAAGAGGTCGATGTGGAGACGTCCCCAGAGATCGCAAAGCGACTGGAACACTGCCCTGTGAAGCATCCACTCGGTGGAAATAACCCTGCCCTGTCGGGACAGGGAGTCGGCTAGGACGTTCAGACGACCGGGAATGTGACGAACAACCACTCCGGCGTGAACATCCTGAGCGAGCAGTAGAAGATCCCGAGCTAACTCGTACATCGGAAGCGAGTGCGTGCCGCCCTGGTTCCGAATGTAAGCAACCACTGTCGAATTGTCGAATAGTAGAAGGACCTGGCGATTCGACAGGTGAGGGATCCACTGCCTGAAACTCAGAAGAAGAGCAAGAAGCTCCTTCTGGTTGATGTGTAGAGCTGCTTGATCCTGGTCCCACATCCCGTGTAGGGAAAGACCGAGAGGATCCAACGTCGCACCCCATCCGAGATCGCTGGCATCTGCCGTCAGAACGCGATCGGACGTGGGTAAGTCCAGTGGAACACCCTGCGTAATCCACTGAACATCTGTCCAGGGAAGAAGGTGAGGATACAGAGAGTCCGGAAACGGAAGCACCTGATCCAGAGAATCTACATTCGGCCTCCAACGACTGAGCAGAAAGTGTTGGAGAGGTCTGACACACAGCCGACCTAGAGGAATGAGATCCGTCACCGAACCGCAGAGACCGATCAGCCGGAGAAAACTCCGAGCGGTTGCGGACCTGGACTGGGACAGAGTCAGAGCAAAAGCTGAGAGAATCACAGCCTTGGCCTGGGGAACAGCCACCAAATTGAATTTGGTTTGGAAAGACATCCCCAGATGACAAAACGACTGAGAAGGGACCAGGTCCGACTTCTCCTCGTTGACTCTGAATCCTAGCGACTTGAGCAAGCTCAACAGAGTGGCGACATCCGATTCCAGTAAGGCAGCATTGGAATGCCTCTGGAGGATATCGTCCAGATATGCCGAAGTAGTCACCCTGGACTGTGTGCGATGGAACGCTATCACATGCGACATCAGTCTGGTGAACGCCCAAGGAGCCAGGTTGAGGCCGAAAGGCATGGCCTTGAACTGGTAAACTCGCCCCAGAAAAGCGAACCTGAGATACTTCCGTGACGCCCGATGCAACGGAACGTGGAAGTAAGCGTCTCGCAGGTTGATGCTGGCTGCGAAATCTCCCTGGTGAATTGATTGGCGGACCGACCTGAAAGTCTCCATGCTGAACTTGGGAGCAAGGACAGACTGGTTCAGGATACTCAGATCGATAACTGGTCGGAGTCGGCCGTCCTTCTTCGGCACCAAGAACAGGCAGGAATAGAAACCCACTGACTGAACGTTCTTGACGACCTCGATCGCCCCCTTTGCCAGGAGATTGGCAATCTCCGTGGACATAAGTTCCCGACGTAAAACGTCTGAAGGAACTGTGGTTGGAAGAGGCACCCTTGACAGAGTGGGGTGCCGTCGGAAGGATATGCGCAGCACGGCCCGAACAACATCTAACACCCATGGATCAGACGTGATGGTGGTCCAATGGTCTGCGAACTCTGCTATCCTTCCTCCAACCTGGGACGAGTCGAGGTGAGGACCTTCATTTCGAGCCCTGACGAGGCCCGCGAGAGGAGAAACCACCTCCTCTGCTAAATGAAGAATCCTGAGACTTCCCTCGATTCTGCCGACCCCTACCTTTACCCCGTGAGTAAGAAGTAGAGGCGGCAGCAGAAGGACCAGCCTTTTGCTTCACAGAGGAAGCAGAAGGGTACTTGTTAGGCTTGGAACGGCCCTTGCCTCCCCGAGAAGGCTGATCAAGCTGACGAAACAGCAGCTGATCTTTGGAATGACGTAGGACGTCATCCCGGACCGTCGACACGGAACCATGGAAAAGTTGCGGACCTGCCAAAGAAGCAGATCGAAGAGTAGCACGCTGCTCCTCGGGAAGGGATCGTCCTGTGTCCAGCACAGCGTCCCTTCGAACTAATTCCAAATTAGCCGTGTTACAGGCATGCGTGTGAGTAAGGTGCATAAGCACCTTGGACAGCACACACAAAGGAGCCTGTACCTCGTCAAACTTATCTGGAGGCAGATAAGCAGCCAAAGCTGAGACGACGTGATCTGAGAGAGAAAGCATGCCAAGCATCTCTCTAGATAAGCCCAACATGGACTCCAGAGTCGTCATTGAAATGACGGCAGACTTGGGCTTGGAAAGCCCGAGGGAAGTGGAGTCCTGATCCAGAACCGTTAAAGCCTGGCAGACTGACGGATTGGCGGAATCGTAGGAACGATAACGCACAGGAGGCAAAAAGGTGTCAACCCTGGTGAAGAATGAAGTCTTCAAAGCCTTGGAATTCAGCTTGGCATCCAATGCAGAAAAAGCTTCAACCACCTGCACCGACTGGCACGGTCGAAGGCGCCCAGAAGCAGGTTGCTCCATAGGCTGTTGGCGCGCGACCGATGATCGCGGCCAGGCTGACACTGTCGGCTGGTTAGCAGGTTTGAGCTCAGGCAGAAACCCAAACACAAAGTCAAGAGCCGCCCCCAAGTCCGAAGACTGCTGGCCCTCGACCTCAAGCATGTCGGACTCCTCCCCAGAGTCGGAAGACACATAGCCCATCGTAGGCAAACCAGCCGACGCCTCCCATGGTGTCGGGACACCAGAGGAATCGGAAACCGGCCTGTTTCCTATCCCGGGAGGCGGTGCCATAGGAGGCGCCTGGAAACCACCCATAGCCTCGCTGGAAGCAACAGGAAGGCTCTTAGAAAGAACCTGAGTGAGTAAGGAGAGGGCCTCCCTAAGCTCACTGCCTGTACCGACCGGTTCGACAGGGGAGCGAACCGGCAAAGTGGCTTCACCTCTGACCCTCTTAACCAGCGAAGGGTCACGATCCTCCAAAACACCCGACGTGGGACGACGGGCGGCAGCCGAAACATCTGAAGGCAGACGTGTATAGGGGTACGATGCACCCCGAGGATCAATATTGCGAGAACTCATGAGAGTCACCGCGGACCTCTGCGGGGCAGAAGGTCCAGGCTGCACAAAAGGCGTTGGTCCCCCAAAACTGGTCGTGTGACCAGAGTGAGTAGACAGAAATGCCACGGAGTTCATAGTGTTTCCACTACGAACATCCGAATCCAAAGACACAACTGTGGTGCTCGACGGCGAAGAGACCACAGCGATGGGCTCGGCCGGCAGCCCCTTCCGACTTCGCCATGTTGAAGTCAGGGAAGGCTGAGGCCGATATCCCACGCCTACAGTATCGGACAGTCCTGCAGTCCCCTGCAGCGAAAAGCCGAGGCCGGCTGAAACTGACAACGAAGCAGACGGGCCAGCAGCAGTAGTAGATACGTCGAGAATCGTTGAGGCTGGTGAAATAGTGGAGAGAGCACACCGGCTCGGCTCCGAAGGAGGAGTCACAACCCTAGTGACAGCCTCAGATGTCGACTGGAGGGGGACCGTAGTCCCGGAACCAGGCATCTCTACACCAGAACACTCAACGGCTCCCGCAGTATCCACCACAGGAAAAGACTGCACATCCCCCACGGAGGAGGAATAACTCTCACCAGACAAAGTCGGCTCGGGAGGCCCCGAACGACCACGTTCTCCTTTCCCGCGGGAACGGGAGGCACGGCCACGAGAACGAACGACACGGTTTACTGATGCCCAGAAGGTGGAAGACCATGTTCCACAGACACCACACGGCCGCTCGGCCGAACACCCATTACAGGAGGAACAAGACGAATGTACATCGTCCACATGCTTTGGCAGCAGACATTGCCCACAAGGAATTGTCCTGGGCATGATAGAGGTGAGAGGAGCAGAGAAGGTGAGATCAGAAAACAGAACACCCCCAAAGAAGAGAGAAAGGTGACAGAAACAAAGACCCCAGACGGTCGACTGGGAACCACACAACAGGAAGACTACTCTCAAAAGAAAGAAGAAACACTGTAGGAGTGGTACCCTGCTGACACCTAACTCTAACACAATTAGAAAATTTTGCAAAAAAAGCATTAACAATAATTCTGAAAAATCTAAGTCCGAACCGCGTGGCACACAAAATTCGCGCGCGACTCGAGAGAGAGCAAATAAATATACATTATGGACATATAATAGAAAAGAGAATATAAAACACTGTTCCTGAGAATACAAAGGATACACTGTGGTATAATGAATCAGGAATCATCAAACATCGAGCTGGTGGAACACTGATAAGCGTGCAAAAACATCTCGACACGAAGCGGATTATAAAAAGAAAGAGTCTTTAGAGACGGTATATGCGCACTGGCAACGGAAGTCGTGGAGTTGTACTTGGGAGAGAGCGTCCCGTACTGGGTCTGCGCCGGTAGCACTCGACCCAGTTTTGGCTTATTTTTATTGGTGCTTTTGCACCACTTTTCTTTCCCAACTTGCTTGGGAAAGACAAAAATAGAGAGTATTTTATCCGAGTTAGGGACTTCCACTGTAGTGCAAGCCTGTAGTAAACAATTGTGAGTAGGTTGATAAGAAACATGACTCCAGGCACTGATAAACATGGCCCGAAATCAGTTACCAATTAAAACACTATCTGATGCAAAACAGAGACTTCCTGGGAAGAAACTGCAGAACATCTGATGGTAAATGCAGAACACAACGCCTAAACACCCATGGGTGAGGATGTAAACATGAGGAAAAAACAGAATTCATTCTGTTACCAAGCTAAAACTACCAAGAAATTTTAGTAATAATATTACAGAAAATATGCCAAAAGCATGGGAGAATAGCAAGGGGGGACTAAAGGAAAAGGAGAGAGGAAACACTGATCAAGCAGTGTAACTTATAGCAAGAATGACAACAACAGGCCCATGCCTTGAAATTTGGGAACATAACATAATTTCATAAAAAAATTTTTAAGTTACAGCCCTGATTATTTCCTGCCACTAATTTTTCCTCTCCTCCTATTTCCTCATTAGATCCACCATTTCTCTAATATTTATGTGTCTGGCATCATTTAAACTGAGATTTACAAGCACAAATATCAGTGAGATGTGAACTGATGAAGGGCCAAACAAAGAATAATAATTGGCGCCAATTTCGAGACCTCCTTGGCACTGCGCATGCGCAGTGGAGGAAAAGTATGGAGGACCATTTAGGACATGTTATTTTCGGTTTTTGATGCAAATTTTGGGGATTGGGGGGCAAAATTTGTGTTTGGCCCTAGATTTTTGAGAATTAGCACCAGCTATGTCTGGATCATTGGTACAGTATAAAAATATCTTGTAATATGTTAAGAATTTACCCTGACAATCAACAACTTTCACTTGTTTATTGACCTAGTTGGCTTCAGTGCATCCATTTACTCTAATATATCTTGTTTTACAAGAGCTCCATAAGCTCTTATCAAACAAGATATGATAGACTAAATGTTCAGGTTAACCCAAGAATATAGCTAAGTGTCTACAACCCTGTTAATTGAATACTCCTGTTAACTGAATAATTTTCACTGGCTTAAAGGCTATTCAATTAACAGGGTTCCACTATATTATGGTGTTAAAATAGATTGGTCAAGATAATGTTTACCTAATCTCGCTCTCTCTCATTGTCTCTCTTTTTTTTCAACTGGGAGCCTTACATTGACTCATGGCGGGATATTATCATTCTACTAATGTTCAACCAATGATCGGAACTAGCCACCACAATCGGCCGATTGTGGACAATTGGATGACAACGGCAATGGCTCCTAGCACATCAGTTCAACAGACTGTTGCCATGCATTTTGTGATGATTCATAAACCACATTTTATTATATTTTGCAATTGTTCAATTGTTAATGTAAAATGATGTCAATGATACCATTCAATAAAGCTGAAAAACCACCACAATGTGTATTCTTAATCTCTGTAGATGCCCCTTTACAGGATTACAAGTTAAATGACATGTATATTTAGCTTACAATTGAGTGTACTTGCGGCAATTGCCAGTTCATACAGGAAAAGTGAAGGTTGCACGTTTACCGCCCAAGTGTGCATGACTGGTAATTTTACTGGACCTGGGTCAATGGAGTTTAATTAACATTATGAATTATGTTCAATTTAATGTAGTTCTTTCGAGCCTTGACTTATCAAGTAGTGAACAGACTGTAGACCCATAAAATAAGTTCAATTTAATAGAGTTCATTCGAGCCATGACTCACCTGGTAGTGTATTGTATTACAATTGGAATCGGCATCGGAATCGGCCGATTGTGAGCTCAAATAACCTGTAATCGGTTAGCAGCCATTTTTGGTAATCGGTTGAACACTACATTCTATTGAATAGCGCTGACAGCTACTTCAGTCATTTCACACTTCATGCATTTGTTTATCTGCTCAGCAGTAGAAAAAAGTTAACATAAAATTGTGGCAAAACAATTATTTGCTGAACCAAGTCTTGTTACTGAAGCATCCCTTATGTCTGTACCCACGTTAAAAGTCAACTTCGAAAAGTAACTTAGCACTCTACCAGTTGACTATCTACCCTATTTACTGGGGTTTAATGACACTTTTGGCAACTAAGATCAATCACCTCATATCAGATAGTTTTATGGGTGGAGGAATCTTGAGTACCTCGAGAGAACAACTAAGCTGTGGTGAGCAATTGACAGTCTCTCCAATGTACTAACTCAGCACATGCTACAACTACCACCAACCAACCTAGACTGAAACACCGACAAAGCAAAAATTAGTCCATGCTCTCCTGATATCCTTCCTCTTCTACAGCCATTGGTCAAACAAGTTTCGATGTCAATATAAATCTAGTTATTTATTTATTTAGTGGTGTTTTAGGTAACATATTTCTGCACAATGGCTAATCATGATGACGACAGTTTTATGGGTGGAGGAAACCGGAGTACCCGGAGAAAACCACCGAGTGACGGCGAGCAACGGTCAGCTCCCCAACGTATTAATGCCACACAAGCAGGGTTAGCACTGGTTGAAGACAAGTGCACCATCGATGTGCAGTACGCCTTAGTACACAACGCCACCATGCCCCCACATGGGCAATGGGGGTGAAATGTCTTGCCCAAGGACACAACGCGGTTGCTGCAGGTCAGATTCGAACCAAGGACCTGTTGGCTTGTAGCCCACACTTCTATCTACTGAGCCACCGTGCCCCCAAATCTAGTTAAAAGGTCGAAAGGGGCTATTTTGCCCCAGTACAGATCGTGCGTTCCTTCAGAGTGTGAAACCATATCTTCTGTATTGGCAGATTACTTTCAACACAGAACATTATCAACTTTAAGCTGTGTTAGTTTACTCTTCAGAAAAGAAAAAAAGCAATGAAAACAAACAATAAAAATCTGGCAGTCAGATTAGTTATTTCCACCAAGAAATCAGATCTCATGACACCAATTCTATAAAAGACTCCACTGGCCCCCTATAAAAGAAAGTATTGTGTTTAAAATCTGTGTTCAAGCACACAACACACTGTGCGAAATTTTGCGTAACTCATTTATCGTTCACCTGGTCTGAGCTTTGGTACTTTATCGTTCATTCCCCTGTACTTGATTGAGGTAACCCTTTAGGTAGCCTAAATATATATGTACTGCAACTATGCTGATATATGAACTGTTGTATCACAGTCAAGTTTTTGCTCCTTTGGGCAATCTCCTGATGAATAATGATGAATCTTTAGGAACAATAATTAGATTGTGTTGCAGTAATTCAGATACAAATTAGTAGCAATTACAGCCTAATCTTGGCATGGGCTAGCATGCTGCAGAAGAGTATGACATGCATAATCACTACTTGTGGCAGAGATATCAATTTTTGCCATTTCCAGATTTTGTTCCTATGTTACATCATAAGATGATCAACGGTTTAAAATGATGTTGAGCTTCAATCAATCATCAACATAAGTGTTCACATCTGCCTGAAGTATAGCTGCTCTGTTGCCCTATGTCTAATCGGTCAGTAGAGAAGCTATACTTCAGGCAGATGCAAACACCTATTCAGCTGATGATTGATTCATGCTCTATATCACTCCACCCTTCATTCTTACTACATCATTCAACGGTGCAAAAATTTTGCAGGACCTGGCGACAATTTGGCGCGACTCATTTTTTTGATTGCATGTTTTTCATTTTAGTTAACCTCCATGTGACCCAAATGGCCTTTTGCCTCAAATCGACAGACATGGACCACCAAAATACATAATAGGATTGCTGAACTGCTATACCACCAGTTGAGGTCGACTTTGGAATTGCAGTCTGGAAAAAAACAAGGAGTTTCCATGACAATGATTACAGCCCTTCAGATCAGTCTAATTTGGGCACAGCGGCAAATTTATATAGTTGTGGCCTGCATGGTTGGAGAAAAAGCACAGGTATTTTCTTCTTCTTGGCATCTGTTTTAGGTTTTAGGGCCCTATCTTAAAATGATAGTTCACAACCCCTTGTTATAGGTCTTCACCATTATCACTGGTTCCCACCATCCTTTAACATAAGTTTACTTGATAACTTGAGAAGGTTTCTTAGTTTCCCAGTGTCGACCCAAAGGCCTGTTTGAATGTAAGCTAAATTACGCATGGCATTTACTGAGAAATGCCACCAACATGAATATAATAGATCTCAAGCTTTAAGTGCATGGTCATATAGCATTCGTCATAGAAAAGCAATCGTCGTCGACAGTGTCGTATATGACACTGTCGATGCCAATTGCTTTTCTGTGGCGAACTCTGTGGGGTTTTTTTTAAAATTTATTTATCTGTTGCATTGTTTGATTCGAAGATAAGATCTAAGCTATATTATAAGCATCAGAGAAACCTGGTCACACTTTTTATTGCCGAAACACTGCAAACCTTCGGAAAAAGTTTCAAACTCTGCTTAATTTAGGCAGAATTATCTTATTTGGGCACAGCATTTACCGTCGTTAGTTGAGAAAAATTTAAAGGCCTGAATGACGTGTTTGATGGTTAACTTGAACCACTTTTTTTCAGAAAACATTTTTATTATGCAAACTGTGACTGTCTCTTTCTAAATGTACAAGTGCATTAGAAATGAAAGTAACTGATGCACTACACATAAATGTGATGTATTATTACTATAAAAATCATTATATTAAATGTAACAGAAAAAAAAAATGCTCACCAATCCAAAATTTCAATGAGATTTCATTCGGACTGGCCGTACAACTTTGCTGAGCAATGCACTCATCAGTGCAAAATTCTGTATGAAGAGATAAACCAGTCCAAGGTAAGATGCTATTCCAGCTGCAAGGAACAAGTCAAATACTGCTGGCTTTACACTGAAAAAAGTAAATAATATTTAGCAAACTGTCTCTCAAAACTATCACTCAAAATTAATCCACAGCTACCTAATATTTCTTTTGTTCTCTGTCATGAAAACAAGCCCTATAAAATCACACCAAGTACGGCTTTGATGAGAACAGCTCAGTAAAACAGTACCAATATCTGGATATTGGGACGGTTTTGAAACAGTCCCAATAACTAGATATTTGTACGATTGTCACGGTACTGTAATCATAACCATTCAAAAGTAAAGATGCTGTAAAGGAAGTGTGAAAAACTTTCTAACACATGAATTATCGACAAGCTTTTCTAGACAGAGCTACTGAATTAAGTGTGCATTGTATCCAAATTATAATGTACTTTTTAATTTTTTGTTGCTTTTAATAACCAACACCCCTGGTAACCTAAAAAGGACTCCTGAGAAAACTCGGAAGTGAAGCAGTGCTTATTTGCTGTGGTAAACAAGTTCAGTTTTACTGGTAAAATAGGACCTGGTCAGCAGTGTCCGGGGTAGAAGTCCCCTAAAATGGGCAGCAAGGGTGTAAGCGATTGGCTAAACTTGACTTTACACCTTTTTTTGCGGTCACAATTAGCCATAGCTGCAGAAAAGTGACCTTAAACACCAGTAAATAAATAAATAACCTAAAAACAACGCCCTTTTTCAAATATTAAGACGGCAATCAGGCACCACCACCCGCCACCCCTGAGGGAAAGCGAACCTCTTCTTCAGATAAAAAAAAAGAATTATTCTTCCAAATGCTTTAAAAATGAACGATTATTAAATTTACCTGCCGCACTTTCGATGAGGGATTGAATAAGTGTTCCACCCTTGAGCTGAGACATTCAGGGGTCGATTTAACCGGTATCGCATCGCATTTTTCGACACATTTTTCGATTTCAGCGATGCATTTCATTTCTCTGTATATCATTTTGCGATTCATTATTTAAATATTAATTACCAGTGCCTGGGTCCGTCCTCACATCCTGGTAATGTATCTAGTGTGCACGTTATTGTTTTGATTTTCGATAGAAAGTTAATCATCGAGACAGACACTTCCCGTCATTGGATACAAAACTTGTTTCTGCTATTCATTACGCCAATCGATAACCTTGTAACATAAAAACACGTGGCTGTGTTTTTATGTCCTAGAGGGGTCAGTTATCATGTATTCACGTTTAACCAATGAGAAGTTCTCTTGGTATGAACACACATGGTTTTAATGTTTGTCTTTAGTTCAAATGGTTGACCTGAATGACAATGTAAGAATTACAATGTCTTCGAGCAGTGAAATGCCGATCGCACTCAACACACAAACACAGGAGGTCCAGTCAAACACCGGAGGTCCCCTAAAATAAATTATGATTTTAGTTCTTATCATCTGACACAAGTGGTGAATCATTCAACACAACTGCCAGCATTCGTACCCCCGTCCGATTATGGGTATTCGTTAAAGGCTAAATACCACAATCACAATTTTGGTCGTTTCGCCCCAAATCTTTTTCGCCCCTTGGGTCGTTTCGTCCCAATTCCTTTCCCCCCTGGTCGTTTTGCCCTGGGTTGTTTCGCCCCACATTCGGAAGTGGGTCATTTTGCGCCCCCTCTCCCCTAAAATTATATTGGACATGTATTGAGACATGTAATTTATTTGTTTTGTTTTGGTACACTTTATCCGGCAAAGTAAAGAATTAGATTCCAGAAGTTGCAACTCTGGAGTAATATTGTATGATAGAATAGCCCAGCTACGCATATTTATTTACTTTGGTACATTTCCTCTAAGGGTGTATCGAAGTGGTGCACGGACATCCTTCGGACAACTGCCTGCCTTGACATTTGTGCATCAGACAATTACCCCTCACAGTCCATCTTTTCCTTTCTAGACATGATCACAAAGATGAGAGGAAAGTTCAAGAAACTGTTTTCTCATTTGCTCATTGGTAATGGTTATGGGGCATTTTTCACCACATATACGACACATAGATATGATAAGTGAACAAATTGTTAAAAACTATTTAAATAAACTATTCAAATTAAATAAAAAAGATCACCTCTGACCCGGGTCATTTCGCCCCAAATCTTGGGGGGCGAAACAACCCGGGTGAACGGGTATTGGAGCGAAACGACACCTCACAGGATGAAAGGAAATGACAGGCACTCGCTCTAAATCTCACAAAATCATGCACAATCACCCGAAATCACACACATCGCAAGAAATAATGTTGGCAATGGATCAATGGTGTAACCACCCAACATTTATTGATTTTTCTTTACATAACATTTATTGATTTGTTTTTGATTGAGGAGAGATGGAGTGCTGCATTCCCACGACAATCTGTGTTTTAGGGGCCTTAAAAAACAAAAATAATACAATTTGAAAATAGCTACGCAATTTTTCAAAATTGCTACACATTTCTCCTACACTTGTAGCAAAATGCTATGCAATTTTTCAAAATTAAATCGATCCCTGGAGACATTATATTAGCGGGAGAAAAATTACGTCATGATGTGAGTTCACTTCGAAGCCACAGATCTGTTCACAATATCTGAACTCCTGATGCGTGTCATAACTTCAATAGACTTTCTAGCAAGCAAACAATGGGTTATGCCCATTTTGTTTTTCGGGGGTAGAGCAAGCAAAAAGTGTTTTAAAATGCAGTTTTACTCGTGTCAAACTTTCTAAAATATAATTTTTTTTACTTTTTTTAACATTGAGGGACTGTGGATTAAATCACATATATCACTATTTTGTGCACTATATGGGTAAATAATAATGGTACAGTTGTGCAGGTGTCCTCCAATATTTGGACTCGGCTTCTCCTCGTCCAAAATATCTCCGGACACCTGCACAATTGTACAATTATTTACCCATATAGTACACAAAATAGTGATATATCTATTACTAATTGGCCAACTAATCTAACACAGTTAATTTCTACTTTAATGCAAATATCTATCCTGAAGTGACATGTATTACTTTAGCTCGATATCTATGCACATTATCGGCAGCTGGGTGTTTTAATTTCAATTAAAACATTGTTATGCATATAATAAAAAAGAATAGACCTAAAAAAATTTTAAAAATCTGTTTCTAAGGCCCACCGCACGGACTTTTTGGCTGCTGCATGCTTACTTTTTATAACCAATGCAAACTTGAAAAAATAAAAATTAAATGGTTTATGTCTGATATTTTACCCAAGTTAATAAAATTGATAAATTTGTCCCTCGTCCCTTGAATTACAAAAATAAAAATTAAAATAATCAAGAGGCTCCACGGGGCCCGAAGCGCTCACCTTGAAGAGAACACAATATAAACAGAATCGAGGAATGCGTCTACATTAAGCAATCCATCTCCACAGGATACATTGTCAATCCTTGAGCCCCTCAGGAGTGACAAAAATAGTCCAAGCATCATGCCTTTTCTTCAGTTGATCATAATTCAAAATGTAGAGCTCCCCTATGAAGCCCTTGATACAACTTATGTGGATTAATTTTAGTTACACACCTCTAGAGGTTACTGAATACAAAATTTCTAATTCTTCAGCTACATGGCCAATTTCTACTCCCATAGCAAGCCCAAATAATAACCTACGGACTGTTTGAACCAACTTGAATCTGACCCCCATAAAGAAGTTGTAAACCAAATATGAAAGTATTCTGACTAGTGGATCTGAAGAAGATTTTTTAAAGAAATTTCCTCATATTGCCTTAAGTTAAAATTCGGGCTACCACAGGGAGCCCAAATATTAACCCAGGGAACCAATTTGAACAAATTTTGAATCTGACTCCCCTAGAGATGTTGTATACCAAATATGAAAGGATCTAACAGGTGAATCTGAAGAAGATTTTTGAAGAAATTCCCTCATATTGTACTAAGTTAAATTTTAGGAGCCCAAATATTAACCCAGGCACTTGATTTGAACAAACTTGAATCTGACACGCTAGTGATGTTATATTCCAAATATGAAAGCATTCTGACTGGTGGAGCTGAAGAAGATTTTTAAAGAAATTTCCTCATATTGCACAAAGTTAAAATTTTGGACTACCATAGAGAGCCCAAATATATACCTAGGGTCCCGATTTGAACAAACTTGAATCTGGCCCCCCTAGAGATGTTGTATACCAAATATGAAAGTATTCTTACTGGTGGATCTGAAGAAGATTTTTAAAAATTATCCCCATCTAGAACTAACTTAAAATTTGGGCTTCCATAGGAAGCCCAAATATTAACCTAGGGACTTTGTTTGAACAATCCTGAATCTGACCCTCATAACAATAATGTATACCAAACATTAAAAGATTCTGGCTGGTGGTTCAGCAAAAGAATATTTTTAAAGAATATTACCAAAGTTAAAAATTCGGGCTCCTGTATTGAGCCAAAATATGAACCAATGAGCTTTATTTTAACAAACTTGTATATGACCCTCCCCCCCCCCCCCCCCCCCCCCCCCCCCCCCCCCCCCCCCCCCCCCCATGAATGCTGTATACTGAATATCAAAAGATTCTGACCATTGGTTTTGGAGCAAGGATTTTTTTGAATTTTTGCAAATATGCTGACTTAGCATTTTTTCGATGCCCTGTACAGAACACCCTAACATAACCGATGGTATATTTTTACTACTCAATTCTACTGGTCCTAAGGATGCTTCATACTAAATAACAGCTCTCTGTTCCAATTGATTTGGGAAATCTGGGCATTTGAAAATATTTCTATTTTTAGCTCCTGTGGTTCTCGTGGGGGATGCAGGAATCTTTTTTGCACAAGTCAAATACGTATGACCAAATAATACCACATACCAAATTTGGTTCAAATCACACCATCGGTTCAGAAAGTTAAAAAATTTATAGTAATTTATATATTTTTTATACTTACCAATGACCCAGACATAGTTGGTGCTAACTCTTAAAATATAGGGCCAAACACAAATTTTGCCCCCCAATCCCCAAAATTTGCATCTACAACTAAAGAAAACATGTCCTGAAAGGCCCTCCACACTTCGCCCCTACTGCGCATGCGCAGTGTCAAGGACGTTCCGAAATTGGCGCCATTTATCATTCTAATAACCAGTGCCTGGTAAGCGCTATGTACTCAGCGGGGAGGCAAGAGTTCCCAACTCCTGGGAGGGCCATCCCCGTCTGGGTCATTGGTAAGTATAAAAAATATATAAATTACTATAAATTTTTTAACATTTTTATACTGTACCAATGACCCAGACATAGCTGAATAGTAAAAAGGCTGGAGGGCCAAGGACATAGAGCAAAATGGAATACGCTCAATAAAATAAAATAGAGTCATCCCCTGTAGGGAAAAGAAGTAATAGGCCTTACATGTATCTTTCTTATTTATGATAAATTAGAAAGATACAACACTTTCCAAAAATTGAGCTTCATACATCCATGTACTCTATTAATATCCAATAATCCTTATACTAATAATTTTTAAAGTAAGCCAATAATAAAGTAAGTCTAGAGAATAGAGACTCTTATACTCCTAAAAGTGTGTGAGAATTGCATAATCATGTCCGTTGACATATGCAATATTCAAAAGCTATACTTTAAAAACTAAGACTTGAATGAATTTTATAAACTTAAACTTCTCACTAAACAACCATCCCAATAACAGCTCAGAATTACTAACTCCGGAGGAGGTATCCCCTTGTTTTCATAGTAAAAACAGGTGACCCAAGGGAACACCCTCCCCCCCCCCCCCCTTTTTCTTGCCCTGGGTCAAATAGCCCAGAGCGAAGAGGGCAGCCGAACGGAGACACTGCCGAAACAGACAGCCTACCTAGCTATAGTAGCAACTGTTAAGTGAATGACATTCTGAGCAGTAGATAATAGACCTAACAATAGAGGCCTCCAGAAATGGACTCGATATTTCTGAGATAAAATTCATGAATGTGGATGGCTGAGCGCAATGAGCAGCCTTCAAAAATCTATAATAGCAACACTATTAATGTAAGCCCAAGAAGTAGAAGAACTCTTACTTCATGAGCCAAAATCTTAAGCACAACTGCTAAGCCAATGATATACCATAAGCAGTACGCTAGTTAATAGAATCCATTAACAATAAAATGGAGCGTAACGTCCTTCTACTAGACATCAAAGACAGAAGAAGCTTACGCCCTTGTAATAAACAGATATCTGTTTATAAATACATAAACTGTACCCGGAAAGAGTAAAGGCCTATGCCCATACGAAGACGGAAGGACCTTAAAATAATAGGTTCCGGATAATAGGAGCCTAACTCTTATGCAACAATCCAACCTAAATAGTAATGGAAGTATTGATTCCGAAACTATGAAAGTGAAAATCATCCATCGATAGTGCATGAAACTCACTGACTCTACAGTAAAAGAGAAACCAACAGAATTACTGTCTAAAAGGTCAGAATTTGAAAACTACTGTTTCCAGAGGCTCAAATGATTACTTAGCTAAATAAGAACCGAAGTTAAAATCCGTATAGGAATTTAATCTAAAGATTCTAAGTCTATTTATCAAAAAGTTACTAACTGACTTAGATAAAGAGACAAAAGACTCAATTGTAAACTATCGTAGAGTGCATAGGTATGAGGTAACATAAACCTATAACCTAAATAACAACAGGCTGCAGTAGATCTTGTGAAACAAGTATACTAAAAAATAGCAATGAGTAGTATGGAGGGATCAACAATATGAACATAATGATCCCTACACCACGACGGAAGAGCCTCCACTTTAGTCGCATAGAATAGCGAAGAAGAGGATCTCCTATAGTAAGAAATCGCGTCCAAAGCTCGTCCAGTACAGTGCTTACAATGCAATACGGACCACACAACGGAATACATGAAGGTTGCGACCTTGCTGGGTGTGATAAAGATGACACGATTTACCCAGTGAAAAAAGATCCTCACATAGAGGAAGATTTCACGTTAAGATCCACAGTAGACAAGAGAGTAAATTACTCATGATCTCTGTGAAGATAGAGATGCTATCAACAGAAATGTATTGTGGTTGTTTATCTTAGCAATACCTGCTAAAACAACAGCGCCGGAGGATACGCGTATCCTATCATTCCGTCCTATAGATCAATAGAGCGTTAACAGTATTAGCTCAGAGATCTGGACAAGCCAACACATACGTCAGCAATTGATTAGCAAGCTGTGTCATAAATAAAACATCATTGGGCGCTCCCATAGATAGCAAATCTGATTGAATACTTGTTTGTTGAGAGTCCATTCTGACAGCAACAAGCGACCCGTAAGAGAACGGGAGTGCGATAAAACAATCAGACGACCCAGAATATGACGGACCAAAACTGAACTTGGTGTACTATAACCAACAGACGGATTCTTTCCATTAAATTGAATAACGGAAACGAAAGAGTGCCTCCCTGGTTCCGGAGATACGCCACTACTGTCGAATTAAAGGACAGGAATTTGGGCATGCGTTTCTGAATAATGTTCATGCAATGACATAAAGCAAGCCTAAAAAACATTATTCCGCGGAAGTTAAACTGATAGCTAAAAGACTGCGGAACCCAAAGACCCTGGCACTTCGAATCCGTAGGGATCAGTATATATCCCAATCTGTTTGACTGGCAACCGTCATAACAGCCACACTCGGGTCCGGCAACTGCGGCGGCACTCTCCGAGTCAACCACCGAATGTTTGCCCCAGTCTGAATCTCTTGTAACACTAGATAGACAAGAGAATGTATAAATCGAGCAATTCATGGATTGCCGGAAAGTTGCCGTCGAAGAGAAGCTCCTCCGAGAACGAAGCGACTCTGAGAGAGTTCTTAACCTACTATCCACGCGTGGATGTAGCTAGGGCTGCGTCACGTCTAACCAACTCCAATCCGCCACTGAAGGGCGGAGTTATACGTGAACAAACTACTGCCCTCAAAAGAAATTACATTGAGAATAATATCCCGTAAATCTTTTCTTGAAGACGTAATGATAACGTCTCAGTAAGGCGGATTACGTATAATAAAGCGTCTAAGTTAAGTCTACTATACATAATGTCGTTCCCAACATTGAAATTGGAAAAGACATAAATGGCGAAAAAGAATATATGCAGTCTTTAATCACACCGTCTAGACGCATATGAACTCTCGGTATGCCCTGCTCTGCCAAAATAAACTATTTGTAAAAAAGATAAAATGGCAGAAATGAGCCACGCGGACAAGAAACTAAACTATCATGCTTAGTAGCAGGCTTGTATATATATATAAATATATAGCGTCGAAAAATAAAACACATGTTGTAATGACAATATTGGACTGCGTCGGTAAGTCAGGGACAAAGTCCCTGTACCGGTCGAAAAATCCGAGTCCAATGACGCTATAAGTCTCTTATCCAAGATCGCAGCAATGAAGTCCGAAAAATAATCACTGGAAGAAATGCCAGAAGATATGAAAGGCATCTTCCGATACTACTAGAGGGAAAACTCGAAATCTTTCGAATCCCTTTCGCCATCCTGTCGGACCCTATAAAGCGTTCGGTCGTCCGTAGCTTGATGCAACCGCGGACCGCACCGACCCAGCGCCGTCGGATAATTCCTGATTCGACCGAGAAACTGTCAATTGCTGGGATGCTGCGAAACAACTGTGCTAACTCGGATAGCACGTCCGTCACTGAGGCCTGAGGAGAAGCGGTCTTACGATGCATTGCCGCAGGAAACTCCGAGATCGTTACCCCGTGCATACTTCCAATATGCGAGCGAACGGAGTGTATAGGCCTCGTGTCCCTTGGCTACCGGATGGCGCGACCTATTCGCTGTGGAATCACTGAATGCCGAAACTGATCGGATACTCGAGGTCACGTAGCCAATGTGCGGTCGTGTGCCCTGCTGTGAGGATGAGGAAGCATTAAAGACAGTCTCTCGGACTGTCAATATAACGGAGCGTCCCGAGCAATGGACATATGCTCCGAATGTAAAATATCTGAACCACAACATGCGGTCCCCTATGTTGTTGGCTTCCTCCGATCTGTCCTCAATCTGCCGTCACTGGGTGAGTACTAAAGTAATTAAAGTGCTCGCATCACCCAAATCTCCTTCCTAGACCACAACGGACGAACCCGGCAGCCGAACCATTCGATGAATGTACGCTACACCGGGTGAGCTAGCGAATGTCACTCCGTAAGCGATAGAATATTCCATGAGCACTTATTGCCGCTAACTCTTCATTAACTATGACGACAGAGGCACACTTTTGAAAGACATCTCCATAACTCTTCGAACAAGAAACCAGAAATGCTTGGATAGCAAGCATAAAATAATAATATATATAGCGTCGTTCAATAATTCGAAAGTTTGTGTGACATTATTGGACTATGTCGGAACTGAGGGACGATGTCCCTGAACCGAACCAAAAATTTCTAAGTCCACCGACGCTATCAGTTTCTTATCCGGCATCGCAGCATATGTTGTTCCGAAAGGGAAAGCTTGAAATCCTCCGAATCCCTTTCGGTATCCCGTCGGACCGGATGAAACTTTCGGACGTCCGTACCCGCTTCCGCGGAGCGTCCCGACCCAGCATCGTCGGATAAAATATATGCGACAGATTCAGTTGATGCTGGGATGCTGCGATAAACTGTGCTATTAAGGAAAGCACGTCCGTTCCCGAGGCCTGTGCAGTAGCGGACTTACGATGCATTGCCGCTGGAAGCTCCGTGTACGTTGACTCCCGCACACTTCCTATGCGAACGTCCGGAGTCTGCAGGCCTCGAGTCCCCGGCTACCGACCCAGCGCTGTCGGATAATTCTCGATCCGACACCGTTTCTGTCGGCTGCTGGGATGCTGCGATAAGCTGTGCTATGTGCACAAGAATGTCCGGCGTCGAGACCTGCGGAGGCGCAGTCTATCGCTGCTTCGCCGAAGGCAGCTCCGCATCAGATGGCTCCCGCATACTTCCTATGCGAACGTCCGGAGTCCATCGGTCTCGAATCCCTGGCTGCCGGATGGTGTGACCTGGTCGCCGAAGAATCCTTGATCGGCGAAGCTGGTAATATATCGGCGGTCACGCAGCCAAGGTGCGGTCGTGTGCGCTGACGAGAAGAGGAAGCCTTAGCAGTCTCAGCGGACTGCCTATACAACGGAGCGTCCCGAGTGACGGACGTATGCTCCGCTAGCGACACATTTGTACCACAACATCTGGGGCCAGATGTTGTTGAACGAGAGAGGGGCCTCTCTCGCTTGCCGTCCGGATGGACCGGAACGAGCTATGAACCGGACTAAAAGGCTTCCTCCGTTCTCCCTCCGATCCGCCGTCACTGGGTGTGCATTAAGTTAATTTTATAGTGCTCGCATCACCCCAAAATTCCTTCTAGACCGCAACGGACGAACCCGGCTGCCGAACCATTCGGTGAATGGACGCTACACCGGGCGAGCTAGCGGACGTCAAAGGCCGTCGAACCTACTAGGGTCCTCTTAGGCAATTGGCGTATTACATGAGCACTTTTCCGCTAGCCCTTCATTAATTGTGACGACGGAGGCACACTGTTGGAAGACATCACAGATACATCACCCTAATCTTGATCGTCTGAAATAGAAATTGATAAAGTAGAGTGACCCTGCGGGGAAAGGACCGGAGTGTCCAAATCCCCAACAACATACCGTGACATACGCTTCCCATATTGTCATCGAAATCATACGATACAGAACAGGAGTTAATGCGAGTACACTGACCACATATAGAATGATAATAAGGTCAGAGGAAGACTTCCTCTTAAAACAATTGATCAATATCCTTTCAATGTGAAAAGAAAACAAGTCCTGGTACTCGCACTAACCCCTGGCAATCAAAATACATAATAATAATATGATCCATTAATATAGAAAAAATAATTGAAATCAAAATATTTTGAAAAAATATTTTTTCAGAACAGCCCAAGTTTCTGAAAAGTAACGTTGAGCCCCAATGGATCCCAAGCCTAAGTGTGGACAAAAATTTTTAAAAATATTTTAAACAATTTATTCAACACTTACGAACAATAATAATGTATCTAGTTATGATTAAAATAACATAAAGATATTATTATTTAGAAATCCCCCCCTCACACAGAGGGCTGTTGTAAATGTAAACAATGAGTGTAAAAACACTAAAATAAGACTCCAGGCACCCAGGCCCGAAATCAGTTACCAAAAATACACCATCTGATGCAAAACAGAGACTTCCAGGGAAGAAACTGCAGAACATCAGATGGTAGATGCAGAACACAACGCCTAACCACCCGTAGGTGAAGACGTAAACATGGGGAAAGAACAGAATTCATTCTGTTATTCAGCTAAAACTCCCAAGAAATTTTAGTAATAATAATTACAGAAACTATGCCAAAAGCATGGGAGAATAGCAAGGGGGAACTTAAAGGACAGGGAGAGAGGAAAACACTTGAAAAAACAGTGTAACTAAATAATCAGAATGACAACAAAATGGCTGCTGCCTTGAAAATAGGTAACTTAACATAATTTCATTAAAAAATTTTAAGTTACAGCCCTGATAATATTCTGTCACACATTCTTTTCCTCTCCTCCTTTTCTATCCTCCTTAGAATCACCATTTCACTAATATTTATGTGTCTGGCATCATTTAAACTAAGATTTAAAAGCACAAAGATCAGTCAGATGTTAACTGATGAAGGGCCAAACTTAGAATGATAAATGGCGCCAATTTCGGAACGTCCTTGACACTGCGCATGCGCAGTAGGGGCGAAGTGTGGAGGGCCTTTCAGGACATGTTTTCTTTAGTTTTAGATGCAAATTTTGGGGATTGGGGGGCAAAATTTGTGTTTGGCCCTATATTTTAAGAGTTAGCACCAGCTATGTCTGGGTCATTGGTACAGTATAAAAATATAGAAATTTTGGGCAGGGCCAAAAATCTTACCCCTCCCATTACAAAGCCAAATATTGCTTCATGAACTTTGTTTTAACAAACTTGATTCTTCACCTCAAAAGGAAGCTTCATAACAAATATCAAGTGATTGTACCCACTGGTTTATGAGAAATAGATTTAAAAAATATTTTTGAGCATTCAAGTTCAAAGGTCAGTGGCAACATTTTTTGACAGAAATGGAAGAAAATCGACAGCTCCCATATAGATGTCACCCCATACAAGCACACCAAATTTGCAAGTGATCCAATCATACATGTGTCCTGCAGGGTGTGTCAAAGGGAAATATTGATGCTCAGTTTTTACTTAGTTCATCGAAGGTCAATGCCAGTGGCAACATTTTTTGGCGGAAATCGAAGAAAATCGATAGCTCCCATTTAGAGGAAACCCCAAACAAGCATACAAAGTTTCAAAATGATCTGATCATAAATGTGCCCTGTAGGGCATGCCCAAGGAATATACTGATACCTGACTAAACTAAGTTGAAAGATCGTTGCCAGCGGCAACATTTTTTGACGGACGGAAATGGAAGAAAATCGATAGCTCCCATCTAGATGTCACCCCAAACAAGCATGCCAGGTTTCAAAGCAATCCGATCATAAATGCGCCCTGTAGGGTGTGCCAAAGGGAAATATTGAGGACTGACTAAACTAAGTTCTAAGAACGATGGCCACGGCAACATTTTTTGATGGAAATGGAAGAAAATCGATAGCTCCCATCTAGAGGTCTTCCCAAACAAGCATGCCAGGTTTCAAAGCAATCCGATCAAAAATGTGCCCTGTAGGGTGTGCCAAAGGGAAATATTGAGGTCTGACTAAACTAAGTTCTAAGAACGTTGGCCGTGGCAACATATTTTGATGGAAATGGAAGAAAAGCGATAGCTCCCATCTAGAGGTCACCCCAAACAAGCATACCAAGTTTCAAAGCAATTTGATCATAAATGTGCCCTGTGAGGTGTGCCAAAGGAAATTGTGTACGTACGTACGTACGTATGTATGTACATACGTACGTACGCCGATGGACGAGAAGTGATGGCAATAGCTCAGCTTGACTTGGTCAAGTTGAGCTAATAACAAGAGGGGCAACACAAAGCATGTGCCAATGCCCCCAACCTGCCAAAAATGTTCTAAGTCAAAAGAGTGAAAAAGAACCATAACTCTGGAAAAAATGTTTGGAAGAAACTCACACTATACAGATAATGTTCCCCAATGATGCTCTATCACAACACCAAATATCATTCAAATCGGAGTAGCAGTTGTTGAGATACAAGGGAAAATGTTGGTATATATGGTAAGATGGATGGATGGACAAAGAGACGGATGGATGTCTCCACTAGATACCATTTTGACTTTTCAAGTCAGTGGCATAATAAATCTGATTGGTTATGTGCACACATTACTTACTTGTAAGCACTCATCATATATTCTGTTCCATCAAAGAACACAAACTCTGGATCTCTGAAAATTTAAAAAATGAAGATGAAAATCATTGATCACAACTTGACCATAAAGTGATAGAATGGTTGTTTTTTAACACTACTGACACTCTTAAGCCCCCCCCCCCCCCACCCCCACCCCACACACACCTTTGGAGGAGACTCTGCAATTTATTTTAAAAATATCCGGTCTCCTGAAGTTTTAATAAATTTAGTGGAAAAAACTGGATTTAACCTTCATGTGTCACTTTTATAAGTCCATTTTGGGTGCTGAATGACAGTGTCATCTGCTTGTGTAAGTATCATGAAGCACAACCTGCTGCTAGAAAAGATTATTTAAAACTTGGGAGAAATCATTAGGTTCAGCATAGCCACTGCTAACCCTTACCCTTACTATACTGACCCTTAATTGGTAGAGTGTTGGAAACCCATACTTTGGCTTTATTCTGAAGTGCAGGTCAAACAGCTTGAAGGCTCATATTCAGTGAATGTGCTTCACTTTATCTTTGAAGTGATATTATTTAGTCTGTAAGGGTTTGCCTTGTTACAGTTTATGGGAAAATGCACCTCAGCATTCTCCCATAAATTGAAACAAGGCAGAGACATGTGTACAAGATTTGATGGCCAAAAATGAAAAAAATTATAGTAATTTATATATTTTTTATACTTACCAATGACCCAGACTTAGCTGGTGCTAACACTAAAATATTCAGGGCCAAACACAAATTTTATCCCCCCCCCCCTCCCCCACTCCCCCAATCCCCAAAATTTGATTCCAAATCAAAAAATCTAATGTCCTATATGGTCCTCCATACTTTTACCTATTGCGCATGTGCAGTGTCAAGGAAGTACCGAAATTGGTACCAAATCCTCATTCTTACAACCAGTGCCTGGTAAATGTTATATAATCAGCAGGGAGGTATGAGTTCCCAACTCATGGGAGGGCCATCCCTGTCTGGGTCACTGGTAAGTATAAAAAATATATACATTACTATAAATTTTTTCATATTTTTATACTGTAACCAATGACCCAGACTTAGCTGAATAGAAACAAGAGCTCATGTATAGCTGAAGCAATACAATGTCCCCTACTGGACTAATGAGCATTAATAATTATA
Organism: Pictodentalium vernedei; assembly: GCA_031216915.1. NCBI lineage: Eukaryota > Metazoa > Mollusca > Scaphopoda > Dentaliida > Dentaliidae > Pictodentalium > Pictodentalium vernedei. Next base: position 305,487,789 of record CM062293.1, on the reverse strand, counting down.
CAAATGTTATAACCTAGATGTGATCAGCATAAATTCTGTTGAAGCGTTTCCAATAAAAGACCGGAAAGTTAAAAAATTTATAGTAATTTATATATTTTTTATACTTACCAATGACCCAGACTTAGCTGGTGCTAACTCTAACAAAACCAGGGCCAAACACAAATTTTGCCCCCCAATCCCCAAAATTTGCATCCAAAACCAAAAGAAATCATGTCCTATAGGACCTCCATACTTCGCCCCTGCTGCGTATGCGCAGTGTCAAGGACGTCCCGAAATTGGCGCCAATTATCATTCTTACTGGCAGTGCCTGGTCAGCGCTATGTACTCAGCGGGGAGGCAAGAGTTCCCAACTCCTGGGAGGGCCATCCCCGTCTGGGTCATTGGTAAGTATAAAAAATATATAAATTACTATAAATTTTTTAACATTTTTATACTGTACCAATGACCCAGACTTAGCTGAATAGTAAAAAGGCTGGAGGGCCTAGGACATAGAGGAAAATCCAATAAGTTCAACTATATAATAAAGAGGTAACCCCTTAAGGAGAAAAGGAGTATTAGGCTTTACATGTATCTTTCTTATTTAATATTAAATTAAAAAGATACAATACCCTTTATAATTGAGCACAATAACATTCATGTTCTCTATTAACATCCAGTATAACCCTTATACTAATTATTTTTAAAGTAAGCCAATAAATAAAGTAGTCCAGAGAATTGAGACTCTTTATAATCTTTTAAAAGTGTCCGAGTATTGTATATTAAAGCCCGTTTGACACTTGACATATACAAATGCTTCACACCGAGCTACACTTTAAAAATATGACATGAATGAATTTTAACATTAATATTACACTTTAAAACCATCCCGGAAGCGACTCAGAAATACTGACTTTGGAGGAGGCATTCCCTTGCTTTTCACTATAAAGCAGGTGACCTAAGGGAACACCCTCCCCCCCTCCCCTTGCCCTGGGTCAAATAGCCCAGAGCGAAGAGGGCAGCCGGACGGAGTCACTGCCGGAACAGAAAGCCTGCATAACTATAGTTGCAACTGTTTAGTGGACGACATTCTGAGCAACAGATAACGGACCTAAACAATGCAGGTCTCCAGAAATGGACTCAATATTTCTGAGATAAAAATTCGTGAATGTGGATGGCTGAGACCAATAAGCAGCCTTCATTAAGTCTGTAATAACAATACTATTAGCATAAGCCCAACAAGTAGCAAGAGCTCTTACTTCATGAGCGGAAATCTTAAGCACAGACTGCTGAGAAGAAGATAAACTCTCATAAGCAGTACGGATAGTTAATTGAATCCATCTAGCAATAGAATGGACCGAAATGTCCCTTCTATTAGGCATCAAAGACAGAAAGAAACGTTTCCGTCCCTTTCTGATAAACTGAGATCTCTGTTTATAGATACGTAATGCTCTAACAGGACAGAGTAAAGGCCTACGCCCGTCTGAAGATGGAAGAGCCTTAATAACAATAGGTTCCGGATATTTATTAGGAGCCTGATTCTTAGCTAAAAAACCCACATTAGTAGTGAAGGTGATAGTGTTCCCGAAACTACGATAGTGAGAATCATCCCCCGACAGTGCATGAAGCTCACTGACTCTTCTAGCAGAAGAGAAAGCTAAGAGAAAAGCTGTCTTATAAGATAAGAATTTGAAATCTACTGTCCCAAGAGGTTCAAATGGCTTTTCCTTCAATTTAAGAAGAACCCAAGCTAAATTCCATTTAGGAATTAATCTAAGAGTTCTGGGTCTATTTATCGAGAAGTTTCTAACCAACTTAGATAAAGAGACATTAGATCCAATTTGTAAACTATCATGATGTGCATAGGTATCAGATAACATAGACCTATAACCCTTAATAGTAACAGGCTGCAGTTTGATTTCGTCAAACAAGTATACTAGAAAGTTTGCAATGTCTGGTATAGAGGGATCGAAAATATCTACAGAATGATCCCTACACCAACGACGAAAAACCTTCCACTTAGCCGCATAGTTTAGCGAAGAGGAGGTCCTCCTACAGTTAGAAATCGCGTCCACTGCTCGTCCTGTAAAGTGCTTGCCATGCAAGAAGGACCGCACAATGGAAAAACGTGAAGGTTGAGACCTTGCGGGTTGTGGAGTTGACGCGATTTCCCCTGCGAAAGAAGATCCTCCCGTGGAGGAAGCTTTCGCGGTAGGTCCCACAACAGACACCTGAGTAGATTTATCCACGGTCTCTGTGGCGACAGAGATGCTACCAACAGAATCTTGCATTGAGATTGTTTTATCTTTAGCAATACTTGCTGAATTAACGGCACTGGAGGATACGCATATCCTATCATTCCGTCCCAAGGGATCGACAGAGCGTCTACTGCAAATGCTCTTGGATCCGGACACGGAGACACATACGTCTGCAACTGATTGTTGAGATGTGTCGCAAATAAGTCTATCATTGGCCGTTCCCATTGGTAGCAAATCTGATTGAATACTTGTTTGTTGAGAGTCCACTCCGACGGCAACAAGCGACCCTTTCGTGAAAGGGAGTCTGCTAGCACATTCAGACAACCCGGTATGTGACGGACCGAAAGAAGAACCTGATGTTCTAGCGCAAACAGAATGATTCTTTCCGTTAGATTGAACAACGGAACTGAATGAGTGCCTCCCTGATTCCGTATATACGCCGCTACTGTCGTATTGTCGGATAGGATTTGGACATGAGCATTGTGAATAATGTCCATCCAATGACGTAACGCAAGCCAAATTGACATCATTTCCTTGATGTTTATGTGCTTGCCCAGGAATTGCGGATCCCAAAGACCCTGGCATCTCGAATCCGTTGGGATCAATGATGCACCCCAACCTGTTTGACTGGCATCCGTCATAATGGTAAAACTCGGATCCGGCAACTGCAGCGGAACTCCCTGAGTTAACCACTGAATGTTTGCCCAAGTCTGAATCTCTTGTTTCACTTGATCTGACAAGAGAACGTCTACGTCGAGCGAATGAATTTTCACACTCCAATTCTGAGTCAAGAAAATTTGGAGAGGACGCGTGCGTAACCGTCCCATCGGAATGAGATCTGTAGCGGCTCCGCACTGACCTATCAGTCTCATAAATTCTCTCGCTGTGACTTTGTCTGCGTGCAGACAATAGCGAGCGTAACAACTGACTAATTTCGCTCTGGTTAACGGCAGACGAACGAGATTGTTGTGCGTCTCGAAGCTCATTCCCAGATGTGTGAATGACTTGGACGGCACCAGATCCGACTTCTCCTCGTTTACTATAAAACCGAGACGTCGGAGCAATAGAAGTAGATTCTGAACATCGTTCTGAAGCGTTAACTCGTTGCCGTACCTCTGAAGAATGTTGTCCAGGTAGGCCGACGTTACCGCAGACGAATGAGCTCGGAAATAGATCATTACCGAGTTCATTACCCGAGTGAAAGCCCAGGGTGCTAGATTCAGTCCGAAGCACATCGCCCGGAATTGATACACCACTCCTAGGACTGCGAAGCATAGATACTTTCTGAATGTTGGATGTACCATGACGTGAAAGTACGCATCTTTGAGATCTATGCTAGTTGCATAATCGTTCACCCGAATACTCGCTCTGACCGACCGAATCGTCTCCATATAAAACTTCAGCTTGTTTATCCAGCTCAAATCTATGACTGGACGGAACGAGCTGTCTGGTTTCGGAACCAGAAACAGATGGCTGTAGAATCCCGGAGTCTCCTGGTTTTCTACGACCTCTACCGCGTTCTTCATTAAAAGAGACTGCACCTCTGATAATACAGCGTCTCTTTTCTGTGGATTTGACGGAAGTTGAGTCCACTTTGGACTTCGAGTTAATGGAGGCTTTCGTTTGAAGGATATCTTTAGACCTTCCGAAGTCACTCCTCTCACCCAAGGGTCGTCCGTAATCGCCGCCCATTCTTGTGAAAAGCTCGACAACCTTCCGCCAACCGGTACGCAATAGAGGTTTAAGCCATCACCTCCTGGACCTGCGAGGCCTGCGGTAGGAGAAACCACGTCCTCCACGACCTGCACCTCGTCCCGTCGACCTTGGGGCGTCCGACCGGTTGTCCCGGCCCGAAGGACGTCCCGAACGAGAGTCGCTACCCTGACGGTCTCTCGAATAAGACCAAGAGGACGCACCGGAACCTCTATAGGAACCTCTCTTGGGCGCATTAGACCCAGAAGTGCCTGTCTTATTCTTGTCTGCCGTATCCGACTTCTTAGAAGCAGATTTGAACAACAGAGAATCCGAAGCTTTCTTTGTAATTTTATCATAAATAGCAGAAAGCTTGCCGTCAAAGAGAAGTTCTCCGGAGACCGAAGCGACTCTGAGAGAGTTCTTCACCTTAGTATCCACGAGTGTGGATGTAGCTAGGGCTGCGTCATGTCTAACCAACTCCAGGTTTGCCACTGAAAGGGCGGAGTTACACGTGGAATAAGCTACTGCCCCTGAAAGAAGTCTTAAAGAGGATTGTATATCCTGAAATTCTTTCCCTTGAAGGCGCAGTGATAACGCCTTAATAAGGTGATCTGCGTAAGATAAGGCATCTAAATTGGCTCTGTTAGACGAAATAGCTGTTTCCAACACCGCGATTGGAATAGAAGCCGACGACGGTAATGATAGCTCTAAGTCTTCCGCCTCGTCGTCCATACGCAGAGGAATTCTCGGAATACCCTGTCCTGCCGTGGCGAATTTATTCCTTGCATTAATGAAAGGCAGGTTGAGAGTATTGGCGGACAAGAAACCTGCTTTCCCCGTTTTGGAAGCAAGTTTAAATATAGCGTCGTTCAATAATTCAAATGTTCTTGCAACATTATTGGACTGCGACGGAAACTCGGGAGCGATGTCCCTGAACCGCTCAAAAAATTCAGAGTCCAATGACGCTATAATCCTCTTGTCCGGAACCGCAGCAGTCTGGCCCGACGGAACAACTTGAGGGAGAAAGTGCCGGATGAAGTCCACGGCAGCTTTATGTTGTTCCGAAAGGGATAGCTCCAAATCATCCGTATCCCTTTCACCATCCGGTCGGACCTCATGATGCTCCCGGTTGTCCGCCCCCGATGCTTCGGCGGAGCGTACCGACCCAGCGCCGTCGGATAATTCCCAATCCGACACCGTTTCTGTCAGCTGCTGGGATGCTGCGATAAGTTGTGCTATCTGCACAAGTATGTCCGGCGTCGAGACCTGCGGAGGCGCAGTCTTTCGCTGCTTCGCCGAGGGCAGCTGCGCATCAGATGGCTCCCGCATACTTTTTCTATGCGAACGTCCGGAGTCCATCGGCCTCGTGTCCCTGGCTGCCGGATGGTGTGACCTGGTCGCCGAAGAATCCCTGATCGGCGAAGCTGGTAAGATATCGGCGGTCACGCAGCCAGGGTGCGGTCGTGTGCGCTGACGAGAAGAAGAAGCCTGAGCAGTCTCCGCGGACTGCCTATACAACGGAGCGTCCCGAGCGATGGACGTATGCTCCGCTTGCGACACATTTTGTACCACAACATCTGGTCCCAGAGTTGTTGTACGAGAGAGGGGCCTCTCTCGCTCGCGGCCCGGCTGGACCTGGACGAGCTAGGAACCGGACTCAAAGGCTTCCTCCGATCTCGCCTACTATCCGCCGTCACTGGGTGTGCACATTGAATGTTTATAGTGCTCGCATCACCCAACATTTCCTCCTGGACCGCATCGGACGAACCCGTCTGCCGAACCATTCGGTGAATGGACGCTACACCGGGCGAGCTAGCGGACATTTGTTTAATCTCCATGAGCACTTTTGCCACTAGCTCTGTATTCATTTGTGACGACGGAAGCGCACTTGTAGAAGATAACATGGAAACATCACCCTGTTCTTGTTCCTCTGAAATAGAAACTGAGAAAGTAGAGTGACCTTGCGGAGAAAGAGCCGGCATAGCCCTTTCTCCAGTAACAACATACCGTGACACACGTTTCCAATGTTTGTCATCCCAATATTGACATATAGAACAGGGATTAGTGCGAGAACACTGACTACAATTAATACAATGATCATGAAAGTCAGAGGAAGATTTCTTCCCATTACAATTTGAACAATATCCTTTCATTGTGAAAAGTCAACAACAAGTCCTAGTTACTCGCACAAACCCTTGACACAAAGATACATAATAACATGATCCATTAATAATGAAAAAACAATTGCAAATCAAAATAATTTTGAAAAAATATTTTTTCAGCGAAGCCCAAGTTTCTGAAAAGTAACGTTGAGCCCTGATGGATCCGATGGCTAAGTGTGGTCAAAAATTTTAAATTTATATTAAATAATTAATGAGACACTTACGGATAACAGAAATGTATCTTATAGTGAGATAAACTACACCAAAGGCAAACAGCCCCCCTCAAAAAAGGCTGTTGCCAATGTAAACAAACAGTGTAAAACACCAGAAAACATGACTCCAGGCACTGAAAAAACCGGCCCGAAATCAGTCATCAAAATTACACTCTATCTGATGCAAGACAGAGACTCCCAGGAGAGAATCTGCAGAACATCAGATGGAAGATGTAGAACACAACGTTTATACACCCATGGGTGAAAACGTAACTATGGGGAAAATAACAGAAAACATTTTGTAACCAAGCAACTCTCCCAAGAGAATTTTAGAAATGAACTTTCTCAAAAATATGCCAAAAGCATGGGAGAATTGCAAGGGGGGACTTAGAAGGCCAGGGGAGAGGAAACACTGAATAAGCAGTGCAACATTTTAGCAAGAATGACAACAAGAGGCCCATGCCTCGAAAATAGGCAACTTAACATAATTTCATAAAAAATTTTAAGTACAGCCCTGATTATTTTTTGTCACTCCTTTTCCTTCTCCTCCTTCTATATCCTCCTTAGAATCACCATTTCTCCAAAAATTACGTGTCTGGCATCCTTTAAACTGAGATTTACAACCACAAAGATCAGTGAGATGTTGACTGATGAAGGGCCAAACAGAGAATGATAATTGGCGCCAATTTCGGGACGTCCTTGACACTGCGCATGCGCAGTAGGGGCGAAGTATGGAGGTCCTATAGGACATGATTTCTTTTGGTTTTGGATGCAAATTTTGGGGATTGGGGGGGCAAAATTTGTGTTTGGCCCTGGTTTTGTTAGAGTTAGCACCAGCTAAGTCTGGGTCATTGGTACAGTATAAAAATACTGATATTTCGGCGCTTTTCCATATTTCCGAGGGCCATAACTCACACAAGAATAATGGAATCAGCATGACACTTAAACTTGATCTGTTAGCCACCGTTCTATAGTAGGTTACCAAGAATGAAATCATTCGGTTGAAGCATTTCCAAAAAAAGTCTGGAAAACTAAAGTGTGACTGAAAGATGGACAGAGTGCAAATGAAACTTGATCTGTAAGTCATCGTTCTATAATAGGTTACCAAAAATGGAATCATTCTGTTGAAGCATTTCGAATAAAAGTCCGGAAAACTAAAGTGTGACTGACAGACTGACGGACTGACAGACTAACAGATGGACAGAGTGCAAACCTATAGTCCCCTCCAGAGATGCCGGTAGGGGACTGAAAAGGCTGGAGGGCCTAGGACAAAAAGGAAAATCCAATAGGCTCAATTACATATAAAGCATTAGCCCCTCAAGGAGAAAAGGAGAAACAGGATTTACAAAGAATTTTTCTTGTTTACTAAAAATAAGAAAGACACATTACCAGTTCGTAATTGAACACGATAACATCAATGATCTCTATTAACATCCAATATAACCCATTATACTAATTTGTTAAAGGAAAGTCAATAAATAAAGATAGTCCAGAGAATGAGACTCTTTATACTCATTTAAAAGTATCCGAGGATTGTATATTAAAGCTCGTATGACACGTGACATATACAAATGCTTCACACTGAGCTACACTTTAAAAATATTACATAAATGAGACAAACATTAGCTTTACACTTTAAAATCATCCCAGCACCGACTCGGAATTACTGGCTCAGGAAGAGGTATTCCCTTGCTTTTCACTGTTAAGCTGGTGATATAAGGGAACACCATACCTCCCCCCCTTCCCCTTGCTCTGGGTCAATCACCACAGAACGAAGAGGGCAGCAGGACAGAGTCACTGCTGGAACAGAAAGCCTACATAACTATAGTTGCAACCGTTTGGTGGACTACATTCTGAGCAACAGATAACGGACCTAAACATCTAAGGTCGCCAGAAATAGACTCAATATTTCTAAGGTAAAAATTTGTGAACGTAGAAAGATGAGACCAGTATGCAGCCTTCATCAGATCCATAATAGCGATACTATTAGAATAAGCCCAAGATGTAGACAGCGCTCTAACTTTGTGCGCTGAAATCTTAAGCACAGACTGCTGAGTTGAAGATAAACATTCATAAGCAGTACGAATAGCCAACAGAATCCACCTAGAAATAGAATGGACCGTAATGTCCTTTCTATTAGGAAGCAGAGACAAAAAGAAACGTTTTCGTCCCTTTCTGATAAACTCAGAGCTGCATTTGTACATATGCATAGCTCTAACTGGACACAACAAAGGCCTATGACCATCTGAGGATGGAAGAGCCCTAATAATAATAGGCTCAGGGTATTTATTAGGAGCCTGGTTCTTAGCCAAAAATCACACATTGGTAGTTAAAGTAATAGTATTAACAACACTACGATAGTGAGAATCATCCACAGACAGAGCATGAAGCTCACTAATTCTTCTAGCGGAAGCGAAGGCTAAGAGAAAAGTTGTCTTATCATATAAGTATTTGAAGTCTACAGTGTTAAGGGATTCAAAAGGAGCTTCTTTGAGCTTCAGAAGAACCCAAGCTAGATTCCACTTAGGAATTAACCTAAGGGTTCTAGGTCTATTTATCGAAAAGTGTTTAACTAATTTAGATAATGAGACATTCGATCCAATTTGTAAGCTATCATGATGAGCATATGTATCCGATAGCATAGACCCATAACCCTTAATAGTTACTGGCTGCAGTTTGATCTCGTCAAACAAGTAGTCCAAAAAATTAGCAATGTCTGGAATGGAGGGATCATAAACATCAATCGAATGATCCCTACACCAACGAGAGAAAACCTTCCACTTTGCTGCATAATTTAGCGAAGAGGAGACCCTCCTACAGTTAGAAATTGCGTCCACTGCTCATCCTGTAAATTGCTTGCCGTGCAAGAAGGACCGCACAATGGAAATACGAGAAGGTTGAGATCTTGCGGGTTCTGATGCAGTGTGCGTGATTTCCGCTGCGAAAGAAGGTCCTCCCATGGAAGAAGCTTCCGAGGAATGTCCCATAACAGACACTTGAGTAGATTTATCGATGGTGTTTGGGGCGACAGAGATGTTACCAACAGAATCTTGCAGTGAGATTGCTTGATTTTTAGCAATATCTGTTGAATCAACGGAGCTGGAGGATATGCGTATCCTATCATTCCATCCCACGAGATCGAGAGAGCGTCTACTGCAAACGGTCGAGGATCTGGGCATGGTGACACATACGTCTGCAACTGATTGTTGCGATGCATCGCAAACAAGTCTATCATTGGGCGATCCCATTGGTAGCAAATCGGATTGGATACTCGCTTGTTGATAGTCCATTCTGACGGCAACATGCGACCTTTCCGAGAGTGAGTCCACTAGAATGTTCAGACGACATGGAACATGATGCTCTAGAACAAACAGAAGGATTCTTTCCATTAAGGTAAATAACGAAATGGAATGCGTGCCTCACTGGTTCCGAATGTACGCTACTACTGTCGAATTGTCAGACAGTATTTGAACATGTGAATTCTGAATTATGTTCATCCAATGACATAGCGCAAGCCAAACTGACATCAGCTCCTTGATGTTTATGTGCTTGTTCAGAAACTGCGGATCCCAAAGACCCTGGCACCTCGAATCTGTTGGGCTCAATGTCGTGCCCCAACCTGTTTGACTCACATCTGTTATAATCGTAAAAGACGGATCGGGCAGTTGCAGTGGAACTCCCCGAGTCAACCACTGAATATCTGCCCAAGTCTGAATCTCTTGTTTTACTTGGTTCGATAAGACAATGTTCATTTCGAGTGAATGAATCTTCACACTCCAAGTCTGAGTGAAAAATATCTGGAGTGGACATGTGCGTAAGCGCCCCATCGGAATAAGGTCCACAGCGGCTCCGCACAAACCCATCAGTCGCATGAATTTTCTCGCTATTACTACGTGTGAGTGTACACAAAAGCAAGCATAACAACTGACTAATTTCGCTCTGGGTAACAGAAGATGAACCAGATCCGACTTCTTTTCGTTTACGATGAAACCGAGACGTCAGAGCAATTGAAGCAGACTCTTAACATCGTTCTGAAGAGTTAATCTGTCGCCGTTTCTCTGAAGAATGTCGTCCAAGTAGGCCGACGTGACCGCAGACGAATGAGCTCGGAGTTCATTATTCGAGTTCATTATTCGAGTAAAAGGCCAGATTGAGTCCGAAGCACATTGCTCGGAACTGATAAACGACTCCTAGGACAGCGAAGAGGAGGTACTATCTATGCTCGCAGCATAATCGTTCACTCGAATACTCTCACCGATCGAATGATCTCCATATAAAACTTTGAAGCCATGATAAGCTTGTTTATCCAGCTGAGATCTATAACTGGACGGAACGAGCCGTCTGGTTTCGGTACCAGGAACAGGTGACTAAAAACCAGGAGATTCCTGGTTTCTACGACCTCTAGTGCATTCTTTTCCATTAGAGATTGCACCTCTGATAGAAGCGAATCTCTTTTCTGAAGGTTGGACAGAAACTGAGTCCATCATGGACTTCGAGTTAACAGAGGTTTTTCTCTGAAGGACATTTTTAGGCCTTCTGGGATAACCTCCTGTACCCATCGGTCATCCGTAATTGACAACCTATTGGTCAAAAATCTTGACAGCCTTCCACCCACTGGAGCACAATAGAGGTCCTGACCTTCACCTCCTGGACCTGCGAGGCTTGCGGGAAGAGAAACTACGTCCTCCCCGAACAGCGCCTCGACCAGTCGACCTAGGGGCATCTGACTGGTTGTCTCAGCCAGAATTACGTCCCCTACCTGAGTCGCAACTCTGATGGTCTCTGGAGAAGAGCTGGAGGATTTTTTATATCCTTTATAGGAGCCTCCCTTGGACATACTTGCTCCAGAAGCTCCTGACTTACTCCTCTCTGCTGAGTCCGGTTTCTTAGACACCGACTTAAAGAGCAGAGAATCTGAAGCTTTCTTGGTAATCTGATCATAGATTAATGAAAGCTTACCATCAAAGAGAAAATCTCTGGAAACCGGAGCGACACGAACAGAGTTTTTCACCTTAGAACCCACCCTAGTGGATGAAGCCAGGGCAGCAAACTAACTCCAAACTTGCCACTGAAAGGGCAGAGTTATGCATGGAATATGCGATTGCCCTAGAAAGAACTCTCAAGGAAGTTTGAACATCCTGGAATTCTTTACCATCAAGACGTTGAGCTAACGCTCTGGTAAGGTGATCTGCATATGATAATGCGTCTAAACTGGCTCTATTAGATGATATCGTTGTCTCCAACGTACTAGGGAGAATCGACATAGACGCCGGCAATGACAATTCCAAGTCTTTGGCCTGTTTGTCTAAACGCAGAGGAACTCTCGGCACGCCCTTTCCTGCCATAGCAAATTTATTTTTATTGTTGATGAACGGCAGATGTACAGCTTGTTGCGATAAGAAACTGGATTTGCCTGTCTTAGAGGCTAATTTAAAAATAGCGTCATTCAGCAATTCAAACGTCCTTGAGACGTTGCTGGACTGGACTGCATACTCAGGAACATAAGATTAGTCCAGCTGAAAAAGTCTGTATCCAGTGACGCTATCAGTCTCTTATCGGGTATCGCAGCTCTCTGGTCCGATGGAACAACGTCAGGAAGATGTTGACGGATAAAGTCCACCGCCACCTTATGCTGTTCCAGAAGGGAAAAATCCAGCTCCGTAGTTTCCCTTTCACCATCCGACTGGACCAGATGCGAATCTCGGTCGTCCCTGTCTGACACTGCAGATGCACGAACCGACCCAGCTTCCTCTGACAGTTCCTGATCTGAAACCGTTTCCGAAGGTTACTGGGATGCTGCGATGAGTTGCGCTATCTGTGATAGCAAGTCCATCACAGAGGCATGTGAAGCTGCGGTCTTACGTTGCTTAGCCGCTGGAAGCTCCTGGGATGGTATGTCCTGCATAAACCTTTTATGCGAACGTCCCGACTGGTGAGGCCTTGTGTCCTTGGCTACTGGATGGAGTGACCTAGACAATATGGAATCCTTTGTCGGCGAAGCAGGCTGGATATCTTGAGGTCACGAAGCCAAGGTGCGGTCATGTGTGCTGGCGTGTAGAAGAGGAAGCCAATAGACTAGCCAACACCAGCTGACTATGCGATGGAGCGTCCCGAGCAGGAGGAGTGGAGATATGCTCCGACTGACGAATGTTATGCACAACAACATCTGGCCCCAGATGTTGTAAGAGAGAGGGGCTTTGCTCGCAGTTCGGGTGGACTGAACGAGCTTGCTACTGGACTGACTGGCTTCCTCTGATCCATCCTCCGTTCCATCGTCGCAGGGTGTGAGTGATCCGAATTTATAGTGCTCGCAACACCCCTTTTCCTCTCCTGTACCGCAACGGGCATACCCGGCGTCACACCACTCACTTGACGAGTGACAGATCCACCGGTCAAGCTAGCTGGCGACAAGACCGTAAATCCCTTTTGGGACCTAGGCACTTGTCTGATTTCTTTGAGCACTTTTGCCGCTAGCTCTTCATTGATTTGCGACGACGGCAGCACACTTCTGGAAGACATCACCCTGTTCTAGTTCCTCTGAAAAAGAGACCGAAAAACTAGAGTGACCATGTGGTGAAAGGACCGGCACCAACCTCTCACCGCTAACAATATACAGTGACACACGTCTCCAACGTTTGTCATCCCAACTGGCACAAACTGCACAAGAATTAGTGCATGTACAGTGACTACAGCAAATACAATGAGCATCAGAATCCGAGGAAGAATTCTTCGATTTACAATTTGAACAATATTCTTTCATAATTAAAAAATATTATACAGCCACAGTACTTGCACTAACCCTCAAAAATACGAAAGGAACGATGAGCCCAAATGGATCCCAAAAAAGCCAAAGAATGGACAAAAATTTTAAAACAATTCTAACTAGAGGTACTGTGAGCAAACTCACAAAGTGATACCCCCCCCGCGCCTGAAATGTATAAGTTAGATTATCTCCCCTTGGAAATGTCAGAACGGAATTATATTGCTTCATGCACATCTTCATATGGAGTTATTCCATTGTGTAAAGTTTCATGAAAATTCTTCAAATGGTTTAGGAGGAGTTGTGCTTACAAGGATGGACAGACGGTATAAGTTAGATTATCTCCCCTTGGAAATGTCAGAACGGAATTATATTGCTTCATGCACATCTTCATATGGAGTTCTTCCATTGTGTAAAGTTTCATGAAAATTCTTCAAACGGTTTAGGAGGAGTTGTGCTTACAAGGATGGACAGACGGTATAAGTTAGATTATCTCCCCTTGGAAATGTCAGAACAGAATTATATTGCTTCATGCACATCTTCATATGGAGTTCTTCCATTGTGTAAAGTTTCATGAAAATTGTTCAAACGGTTTAGGAGGAGTTACGCTTACAAGGATGGTCAGACGGACAGATTATCTCCCCTTGGAAATGTCAGAATGGAATTATATTGCTTCATGCACATCCCCATATGGAGTTCTTCCATTGTGTAAAGTTTCATGAAAATTCTTCAAACGGTTTAGGAGGAGTTGCGCTTACGATGGATGGACAGACGGACAGACAGGGTGATTCCTATATACCTCCCCAAACTTTGTTTGCGGGGGGTATAAAAATTAATGTTACACTTACGGATAATATTAATGCATCTGACTACATAATAAACCTTACAGAAGACAAGGAATCACTAACAGAAAGTAACTGTTGTCAACGTAAACAAAAGTCAATAAAAACCGGAAACAAGACTCCAGGCACTGAAAAACACGGCCCGAAGTCAGTAACCAATTTTAAACACTATCCGATGTAAAACAGAATCTTCCACAGAAAAAAACTGCAATACATCAGATGGTAGATGCATGACCAAAACGCCTAAACATCCCAAGGCTGAGGACGTAACCATGGGGATAACAGAATAAACATTCTGTAACTAAGCTAAACTCCCAAGAAATTTCAATAAAAAAATTTCAAAAATTATTCCAAAAGCATGGGAGATTAGCAGGGGGCAGGGGGGGGCAGGGGCAGGGGGGGGGGGGGGGGGGTGTTTCAAGGAAAGGGAGAGAAGAAACACTTAACAAACAGTGGAGATTTCATAGCAAGAATGAAAACATCAGGCCCATGCCCCGAAATTAGGGAAAATGAAATAATTTTACATAAAAATTATAAGTTACAGCCCTGAACACATCCATCCACTGTTTCTTCCTCTCATCCTCTTATTTCATCCTTGGATCCACCATTTCCATCATGATTTTGTGTCTGGCATCATTTTAACTGAGATTATAAGCACAGAAGTCAGTGAGATGTTACTGACAGAAGGGAGGATTTGGAATGAGGATTTGTCGCCAATTTCGGTACTTCCTTGACACTGCGCATGCACAGTAGGTAAAAGTACGGAGGACCATATAGGACATTAGATTTTTTGATTTGGATGCAAATTTTGGGGATAGGGGGGGCAAAATTTGTGTTTGGCCCTGAATATTTTAGTGTTTGCACCAGCTAAGTCTGGGTCATTGGTTACAGAAAAAAATATGATATTGTTGGTAGGTTATTATTTGTTACGAAGATATAGAATGAAAATAAAAACAGAAAAATTGGAGGAGACCTGGTATTTTTAAAAGAAATTGCAGAGTACCCTATTCTTCAGCTTTACTTGTAATGAAACATTTTTTTAAAAAATTACCTAATGCAGAGAAAACAAACTAAGCTTAGTGTGAAGACATTAAAGTGACTTTGCACTTTTCAACAGTGCCATGATAGTGGTTTCTAGCACACTGCATGTTAATTGTTAAAGGTCTCACTTTAATTGGACAAATTCTGTGACCATAGAACAAGTACACAGACCCAGAGAAACTTTAAGAAATAAATTCAAATTACAATGGTTTTTAATCATCTGTTACCTGCCAATTATCCTTTAAAGCTTTAAACTGATTTTTTTACGAAAATTATAACCTTATATACATGAATTTAACAGTTTGCCAACATAAATGCTGTCTACTGGTTGAGTTCTCAAGGAAGAATAAACTTGGAGGCAACTTTTTCAAGGCAATGGGCCTTAAGATTTGTACAAATTAGAAATTGAGGCAACCAGAAAGAGTGTTACATTTTTTTTTGGTAAGCCGATTATGAGGTTAAGTATTTTTCCGATTTTTCAAGAAAGATAAAAGCAAAATGGTACTGGTATATTTACCAGTAAGCATCCCACAATACTTGAACAACTTTATCAGTTTCTGCTATTGAGACATTTGTATGCAGTTATGTAATACAGTCGAACCCCCTTAATTGAATAACCTATTTGTCAGCTGAAATTATTCAATTAAGCAGAGTATTCAGTTATCCGGGAAGCATATACTCGTCTGTCGCGAAGAGGATTTACTCAAATGAGCTCAATGTACAGTTACACAGTACATGTATTAGTGTAAAAGGGAAAAATGATTGTTGTGTTTGGGTTTTTTTTCAATTTTATTTCACACAAACTAGAAATGGAAATTGTGGGACAAGCCAAGAGGCAGATTAAGACTTCGTCTTCGAAGTCGGCTGAATGACAATGAATTGCAACATGTGCATTTACACTAATGAAGGACTGATAAAAAACGATTCTATAAAAACTTGTTTTACCTGCATGTAAGTATGGGATGCCAAATTATTTATTTCCACGATGAGAAACCTTGAATGATCATAATGGAAAAACCCATTCAGAAACACGTGTTTGGCTGTTCATTCAAGCGGATTGACCTGTTGAATGCATCAAACACAGACATGTTAACTCTCCCGGAATGCCCGGGATTCTCCCGGAATTAGCTATCCCCTCCCGCCCTCCCGCCCGGGAGTCAATTTGGGCCAAAATCTCCCGGAAAGTCGACATACCAGACAAAAACTGAATCCACCAGCTTTTGTTTACAAATACAAAAGCATGTGCTCTACTCTCAATGGCAAGGTCATTAAGTTTGTGTGAAACGTCACATCATTACGCAAGAACTGGTGACCAATCTCATTTCTGTCAATGGCTGTGTTGTGATTATTTGCAACACGTTTGACAGGCGGATTAAAATTAAATGAATTTGAGATGCAGGATAATTGCTGAAATTGATTATATATTAAAGGCACACCTTTGCTTGTATACAGGTAGCAGTCAAATCGAAAAATAAGTTCCATACGCATAAATTTTGTCCAATCGAACATGTGCAAAAATAAGCACAAATTTATTATTGTGCATTTTGGATTTCACTTTCACTTCAGATAATTATAGCCAATTTTGAGACAAACGGCTCAAACATATGAGTTGCCGTAATTTTCAATATATTGGGAAAAATTTCCGATTCGCAATTTTCTAAAGCAGGCTGTGAAAAAAATTATGTTTTTGGTGAAAAAAAATCTCTAAAAAGTTGCTAATTTACGGCACTTGGACGTTTTTTCATTCGTTGTGATAAATGGACAACAAAATAAATTAAATATCCCGGAGATGTTTCGTCCTGGGCTGGCTGTGGCATAATGTTCACGTTCACTGAAAAATGATCACCCCATTCCAAATCCCCTTCGTAAATGACCAACTACTTCCAGTGAGTACCCGGTGTGTTAGGTGGGGCGCTGGGCTTTGGCAGATCGAATTACATCAACCAGGCTCGGGGTGTGCCTAAACACCACAGATCGCCGCAGGTTACCGCAGGTCGCCGCAAGTACCCATAATTTCCCAAATAGATCCAAAACTTTCAACACAGCGTCAAAACTGATATAGTGCTGAAAAGGTCGAAAATATCTCCAAACATTTTGTACATAAAACCATTGAAATATGGATGTCATTGGAACAACTCAGATATTGGCACATGACCACATCCATATTTTTGATTTCTGTTTTCTCTATATTTCTATGTTTTGGCTTTTGAAAGGACAAATTGTTCAAATAAAACACATTAGGGTGGAATGTTTAATGTATGTGTGTGTGTGTGTGTGGGGGGGGGGGGGGGGGGGGGGGGGGGGCAGGGTGGTAACATGGAAATTATTGATGTGCTGCCCACGTGCAAAAATCTCACTGACAAGCATCCGAGTCTCACTGGGAGCTCATCAAAATCTCACTGACAGTCACCTCGAGAGGTTAACAGGTCTGGGTCACTCACCACCGGTTAGTAGAACGTTGGCATATGTTCCTTTGATGTATTGTTGTTGGACTGTTTCCTGTTATGTCTGTGTGTGTGGGGGTGGGGGGGGGGGGTATTTGGTATTAATTTGTATTTAAAATTGATCCACACGTGGCTTCTACGCGCAAAAAAAAATCTCCCTGAAAATCATGTCATCTCCCTGAAAATTTTCTTCAATCTCCCTGAAAAAAATTTTGGAAGGTTAACATGTCTGATCAAACACAGGTGTCTGCAGAACATTAATGGCTTTCACTTAACAAATTAATTTAGTAGAAGGGTCAAACACAAGACAAAACAACGCTTTCTTCATAAATGAATACTTTTTATTCATGTCAAAACAAAAATAGCACAACAAACGAAATGACAAAAAACAGTAAAAAACATATAACAGCACAAGATTAAAAAACATTCAGGAAAAAAGAGTTAGCTCCCTTGCATCACTGTTCATTCTAGCACTGAAATCTTGCTTTGGCAATGTGTCTGCTGATTTCTCGAGATTCCCGTTCAGGAAGGGCCCTCAGGAAAATTGCCTCCCACCCCAACCTCTTTCCTACACTCGTCTCCTAGACCCTTTTTACGAAATATTTTAACCCCTTTCTTTTATCTTCTCACTATTTGGGGGCTTGTTTTACTGATGCCCCCCCCCCCTTCCCCCGCATCCCCCCCCCCCTACACAAAAAAAAACACACACACACACCCCTGATCCACTAAAGTAAAATGCCCATTGTTCGGTGGAATACTCAACCCAACATTTATTCACAGTTTCTTTGTGAAACTACAATGAAATGTTGGGTTTAACAAACAACCGTCCCCAAAGCCCCCCCCCCCCCACCCCCCCCCCCACCACACCCCTGATCCACTAAAGTAAAATGCCCATTGTTTGGTGGAATATTCAACCCAACATCTATTCACAGTTTCTTTGTGAAACTGCAATGAAATGTTGGGTGTAACAAACAACCGACCCCCACACCCCTGATCCACTAAAGTAATACATGTACATACATTTATACACAAAATACATTTATGGCTGCCAATTAATATATTCATTGATAACTGATTGACGCTCAAGTTTTTTAAGAACATTTTCTGTCATTTTCTCCAGCATATAAAATGCATCAAAATCGTCTTTACAAGTTTCATGTTCTTCCACAAATTTACGGAGATCTCTGAGTGTTCCCCTCATTTCAAAACCCATCACAGGTAGAACATCGTCCTCATCATCAGCCTCACTATCGGAATCATGTTCTGTGTTAGAATCACACATACTGACTGATGCACATATTGCTTGGTCAGTTAAAAAACCAAAATACTCAAGATTTTTGTCATGATCAACAAATTGTCCAAAAATATCACTTTGCATGCCGTTTGGGGGATTGACAGTAGTACTTGCCAATTCACCGCTATCTCCATTTTGTTTTCTAAAACCAGCTTTTTCCAGAGGTGGGGGGGATGAGCGCTACAATTATCAACAAACAGGAGGATTTTACGATTTTGTCTTTTCATGTCCGAATTGAAGTCCTTTAACCACTTTATAAATATATCTCCCGTCATCCACGCATTTTTGTTGGCTTTGTATGAAACTGGTAAAGTCTTTTTACCCTTAAAACACCGCGGCAGCTTACTTTTTCCTATGACAAGTAGCCGTCTGTTATAAGTCCCACTCATCTTGGTCACAACCATCAACGTAATTCTATCTTTTGTCTTTTTTCCACCGTAAACCTTTTCCGATTTTTTTGTTAAAGTCCTATCAGGCAAAGCTCTGTAATAAATGGCTGTAAAAAGTGAGGGAAGAACAGACTCAACCCATTTTTCAGCTGCTTGTTCATCGGCATCTTTTTTCTCTCCATGTTGTTTTTTATATACAATATTATTTCTTTCGTTCCATCTACTGAGCCATCCATTGATGGGGGTGAAATCATCGTCCTACAACTCCTTAGCCAAATCAGAGGCTTTTGAGCTAGAACAGGCCCAGAAAGCTGAATGTCTCTGTTTCTAGCCTCCGTAAACCACTAAGAGAGGGCAGTCTCAATAGTTGCTGCTTTTCCAGTTCTCTGTCTTTTTCTGTCATGATCGGCGTTTGACTCATACTCTTCTTTTATTTCTTGTCTCTTATCAGATATCCTTGATATCTGAGGCTGTGAACATCCCATTTTTAGAGCAATCTCAGCCTGTGGTGTTTTCTGCTTGAGCAATTTTACAACTTCATATTTGTCGGACAATGTGAGGTCGGTTCTCTTATGTTTTGTTGCCATGATGAAAAAAGTGAAACTGTCGTTCTGCAAGCAGAACTTTCATTTTATACAGAAAAAATCTTTAAACTCATCATACCAAAGCGACTTTGAAAACAATACAGGCGCAAGACATAAAAGAAACAAAGACATAACATTATCTACTTTTTTTATTTTCAATAAAACAATTGGTCACACCTATTCCCTTCATGATTAGGCAAACGGCGGATACAAGAACTGGACATCTTTTCATCATTAAAGACTACTCAATGCCTGGGCTTTCTCAAAACATGCTCATTCAAACATGTACGTTAAGTCTGCACTGATCAATTTCGCACTTTGTGAACTGAGCCATTCTTTTCACCTCCCACCAAAAAACACCACATTGTATACGTGCAAAGAAAACAAAATGTTTGCTTTTTCAATTCCGAGTTTATGCAATGTTTTGTTTTAACTTGAGGTAAATTCAAATAACCATGATGGGATTTTCTTTTTAGTGAAGGATCATTTATTACATGTTCATTCAAATATGATGAGAAATTCTGTGGGGTATTTTATTTAAAAAAATCTGTCGTGGAAAGTACGCAATTTTCAAACATCCGGTACAGTCGAAAGCAAAATGATTATAATTTCATTAAATATTATCACCCACGATTCCAAATCAGCTGATGACCCAATGTCGATAAAACGCCATTTTCTCACTTTTTATTCAATTATCCGATCTTGGATACATTTTCACCCCAAAATCCATGTACAATTAAGCGGGATATCCATTTAGCCTATATACAAATATCCGATCCACTTTGTATTGTCTGAATGGCAAATGGATCGGGTTTTGGAAATAATATTCATTTAACTGAAATATACAATTAAGCGATATACAATTAAGTGGGTTCGACTGTACATTGTTGGAAAGGGCTCCTAGAGCCCTTTCCAACTAAGTGTTACATCACAGCATATTATTACCAAAGCCAAACAACACCAAGTTGTATCATTATTAAGCTTGTAGTTCTAGAAGAGTTGACACATGAATATTATAAAAATTAATTAGACTAAAATTCCTTTCAATTGGTCTATGGTACACTAATTTGGGTAAACAGAAAATGGATTGTATAAGGTGAAAGCAGGCCTTTAAATTTCCCTAATTACCAATAGTAAATGCGATGTCAAAAATACGATAACATGCCCAAATTAGAAGTTTATTTAAATAATTTTCTCAGATAAGAGTATCCTCAACTGTCTCCTCCAGCCCCCAATAGCAAAAACGTGTTAACTGGGAACCATCTGTGGCCCCCAGAAGCGAGAAAATGGCTAGTCTTGAGTCTATATTTTCCAAATGTTTTCCTGCTTGGCTGAGCCATGTAACCCTCGCTCATTCTGCCCCAATTAGAACAATCTAAAGGTCTGGGGAAAGATAAGCAGACAAAATCATCGTTCACAAGATTAGTACAGCCCTGCTATGTAGAAGGCGTTGACCTGACATGATACAGTGGAGTCCACTTAATTGGATATCTCTAAATTAAATAACCCTTTTAATTGAATATAACTTCCAATCACAAAACTATGCATCATACCTTCAGTACAAATTTGATCTGTTAACCCTTCACCTAACATGAAAAGCAAACAAAATTACTGAATAACCAATTTTTTTCATTTTCGCATCAAAAACATAACTTACGACCCCCTCATTTGAATGAGCTCAACAAGCTCATTCCAATGTGTGTTTATATGCTACGTTTTTGAGGCAAAAAGCTGAAAAATAATGAAAATTGAATCTCAATTTTTGTGAATAACACTGGCCGGTTTTTGCCATTATGTTGGATAAAGGGTTAATTGCATATGGGTTATAGAGCTAACTCCTGTTAACTGAATAAATAATAGGTGCGCATTGGGGATGTAGGCATTGAGTTGTGGTGACAATCGGAGAGCGTTGCATGTCCACAACCCGGTTATCAATCATATGCCGGTTGTCAAAACTGGAACCTTTGTTCAAGTTATAATGCGAATGAGTTCAGAATTTGTAAAAAATAATTAACCCTTTCCCCACCGTAAGGGCCAAAACCGGCCTGTGTTATTTACAAAAATTGCCATTCAATTTCATTTTGTTCCCCCCAAAAAACATAGCTTATGACCCCTCACAGGAATGAGCATGTTCTAATGAGGGGTCATAAGCTATGTTTTTGGCTCAAAAAATGAAAATAAAATAGTTATTCAATAATTCTGTTTGTAAGTGTCGTCTGCTTTTCATGTCAGGTAAAGGGTTAAGGCCCATAACCCTGCAACAAATGAAAGTGTCAATGACACTGTAGCTCAACTTGACAAACTTGAACTTGGTAAGTTATAAATGAAATGGCAAAATTGAAGATCCTTGGTACCAATGTTATTTTTTTTGCCAGTGGCAACATTTTTTGACAGAAACCGAAGAAAATCGATAGCTCCCATCTAGAGGCCTCCCCAAACAAGCATGCCAGGTTTCAAAGCAATCCGATCATAAATGTGCCCTGTAGGGTGTACAAAAGGGAAATATTGTGGTCTGACTAGACTAAATTCTAAGAACGCTGGCCGTGGCAACATTTTTTGACGGAAATGGAAGAAAATCAACAGCTCCCATCTAGAGGTCACCGTAAATAAGCATACCATGTTTCAAAGCAATCCGATCATAAATGTGCCCTGTAGAGTGTACCAAAGGGAAATATTGAGTCTTCTGACTAAACTAAGTTCTAAGAACGTTGGCCGCGGCAACATTTTTTGACGGAAATTGCAGAAAATCGATAGCTCCCATCTAGAGGTCTCCCCAAACAAGCATACCAGGTTTCAAAGCAATCAAATCACAAATGTGCCCTGTAGGGTGTGCCAAAGGGAAATATTGTGGTCTGACTAAACTGAGTTCTAAAAACGTTGGCCGCGGCAACATTTTTTGACGGAAATTGAAGAAAATCGATAGCTCCCATCTAGAGGTCACCCCAAACAAGCATGCCTGGTTTCAAAGCAATCCGATCATAAATGTACCCTGTAGGGTGTGCCAAAGGGAAATATTGAGTCTTCTGACTAAACTAAGTTCTAAGAACGTTGGCCGCGGCCACATTTTTTGACAGAAATTGAAGAAAATCTTTAGCTCCCATCTAGAGGTCTCCCCAAACAAGCATATCAGGTTTCAAAGCAATCTGATCTTAAATGGGCCCTGTAGGGTGTGCCAAAGGGAAATATTGAGGTCTGACTAAACTAAGTTCTACGAACGTTGGCCGTGGCAACATTTTTTGCCGGAAATTGAAGAAAATCGATAGCTCCCATCTAGAGGTCACCCTAAATAAGCATACCAGGTTTCAAAGCAATCAAATCATAAATGTGCCCTGTAGGGTGTGCCAAAGGGAAATATTGTGGTTTGACTAAACTAAGTTCTAAGAACGTTGGCCGCGGCAACATTTTTTGACAGAAATTGAAGAAAATCGATAGCTCCCATCTAGAGGTCACCCCAAACAAGCATGCCAGGTTTCAAAGCAGTCCGATCATAAATGTACCCTGTAG
Source organism: Pictodentalium vernedei (assembly GCA_031216915.1). Classification (NCBI taxonomy): domain Eukaryota; kingdom Metazoa; phylum Mollusca; class Scaphopoda; order Dentaliida; family Dentaliidae; genus Pictodentalium; species Pictodentalium vernedei. Next base: position 305,464,628 of record CM062293.1, on the reverse strand, counting down.
GGTGTGCCAAAGGGAAATATTGAGTCTTCTGACTAAACTAACTTCAAAGAACGTTGGCCGCAGCAACATTTTTTGACAGAAATTGAAGAAAATCGATAGCTCCCATCTAGAGGTCTCCCCAAACAAGCATACCGGGTTTCAAAGCAATCTGATCATAAATGTGCCCTGTAGGGTGTGCCAAAGGGAAATATTGAGGTCTGACTAAACTAAGTTCTCCGAACATTGGCCGTGGCAACATTTTTTGCCGGAAATTGAAGAAAATCGATAACTCCCATCTAGAGGTCACCCTAAATAAGCATACCGGGTTTCAAAGCAATCAAATCATAAATGTGCCCTGTAGGGTGTGCCAAAGGGAAATATTGTGGTTTGACTAAACTAAGTTCTAAGAATGTTGGCCGCGGCAACATTTTTTGACGGAAAATGAAGAAAATCGATAGCTCCCATCTAGAGGTCACCCCAAACAAGCATATCAAGTTTCAAAGTAATCTGATCATAAATGCGAGCTGTGAGGTGTGCCAAAGGAAATTGTGGACGTACGTACTAACGTACTAACGTACGTACGCCAACAGACGAGAAGTGATGGCAATAGCTCAGCTTGACTTTGTCAAGTTGAGCTAAAAATCGGGTCAGGCCAGGCCAGTTTTTGAACATGCTTAAGGTATGGTAAATATCAGTCAAATCAGAGAACGTTTGTTCAAGTTATTGTGCTAACGAGCTCAAAATTAATAAAAATTGACTAACTAAGGCCCATAACTCAGTAAAGAAAAATAAGGCTGGGCCAGTTTTTAAACTCGCTTGAGATATTATTGCAAAAGATCTGTACTGCAAATATTAGTCCAAGCGGAGAAGATTTGTTCCAGTTATTGCACTAACAAGCTCAAAATTCGAAAAAATTGAGTAATTAAGGCCCATAACTCTGTAACGAAAAAATCAGACTGGGCCAGTTTTCGAACTTGCTTGGGATATTATTGCAAAAGACCTGTATGACAAATATTAATCAAATCGGACAACGTTTGTTCAAGTTATTGCACTGATAGTGTGAGGACACCTGCCTGGTTGCACACCAACCGTCGCCAAATCAAAGGTCTCTGGCATTAACACAACTCAACCAACGATCTTAATCTATTATACCTTGTTTGACAGAGCTAATGAGCCTGGTTAAACAAAATAAATAGAATAAATGCTCTGTTCATAACTAGAAGATAAGAAAATGACCTAATTACTGTTAATTGTACACTTCTGTTAATTGAATAGTTTGCCTGGCAAAGTGGCTATTTAATCGACAGGTTCCACAATACTGCAATTTCATGTTTTCTGTCAATACCCTGTAAATTGAGCCACCATTGTTGAAAAGAAAATTTTCTTTTGTGGATACCCAAAAGTGGAGATCTCTGACTGCAATGGAATGGTAAATCAGTGCCTCTGAGGTACAGTAACTGTACAAATTTTTCAGTTAAATGCCCTCCCCTGAGATACTCACAATTTGGGTTTCAACTGATCAAATGAAATGTATAATTTCTCTTGTGTCAATACATGTACCTCTTGTCAGCTTTAAAAGTTGACTTTTTGACATCCTTCAAATATCTGTTCATCGTTTCTTCTAAAGTTGATAGCATCAGATGATCTTTATCGAGAACTTGTGCTGCTCTTGATTGGCTTGTTAAGTAATCTGTTAGGGCCTCAATCAGTGATTCCTGTACATTCTACAATGTAAAAACACAAAACTAACAAATTCTATCTTGGGTTTGTTGAAGTACTGGCTAGCTGAGTTGCCTTGTTAGTGGAGGGATTCAAATATGGGAATCTGGCCTCAAAATGTCTGTCTGCTGCAGACAGGTATTTTCTGTCAGTGACAAACCTCTCAAAAATGACAGGGTCATTTTATTCGACCAATATTGGTCCAAACCACGCTAAATATTCAATTCCTAATATGATCTCTTAGATGTACCACCCGCCCCCCCCCCCCCCTTCTCGTTAATACCTTAACCTCTAGAACCAATACAGATACACCTGTAATATTTCACATACACTTAAAGAGGTATTTGAAGTCATGCATCATTACATTTCTACTGACATTGTCAGCAAATACTCAATGCTATGACATCTTAACCACCGAGGGTCCGAAAACATCAAAATGAAATTTCATTGTATGAAAATTATAAATTTAAAGTAATTTGTATATTTTTTATACTTACCAATAGCCCAGACTAGCTGGTGCAAACTCAAAGTTATCAAGGGCCAAACACAAATTTTTAACCCCCCAATCCCCAAAATTTGCTTGCAAAACCAAAAATTAAAAAGTCCTATCTGGTCCTCCATACTTTTAATCTCTGCGCATGCACAGCCATCAGGAAGTGACCGGAATTGGCACCAACATCATTCTTTGTAGACAAGAGTACTACAAAATAACTCAGTGGGGAGGTATGAGTGCCCACTCATGGGAGGGTCATACCTATCTGGGCCATTAGTAAGTATAAAAAATATACAAATTACTTTAAATTTATAATATTTTTATACTACAAACCAATGGCCCAGACTAGCTGAATCATAAAAAGGTGGAGGGCCAAGGACTTCAGAATTAGTAGACCATCATAGTTCCAAGCCTGTAACCCAAGGTGAAAGGAAATTAAATTTAAAAGGAATTACATGTATGTCTCTCTGTACAGTAATAGAGAAGACGTATCATAAATAAGGAGCCAAATTCAAGTAATTCCGTATTCTTAGCATGAAGACTATGCTAATTGGATGTAACGAGTTCCCAATTTTTAAGGCTAGTCTGGACTAAGCCCCAAAAATTAGGATGGAATATTTGAGATTGAGAGGTTATCCCCCACAAATATATGTCATATACCATAAAACACGAGCTGTATCCAGGATAGAATCTACAGACAAAGCAGCTTAACTCATAGTTACACACTTATCAAGCCGGAGGTGAGGTAAAAAATCCCCCCCCCCATTTTTTGAAGGAATCTTCTTCAAAAAGAAAGAGGGGAGTGCCCTGGTATCAGTAAAAGCGGGACCAAATAACAATATAAATATTCGTCGAACAGGCACCCAGGTATTAATTATTATTAATAAATTGGTGCTTAATGCCACTTCAGAAGCTAAGGCTATCGTGCCGATCCCTGTAATCAAAATCGCCCGCTTGTAACGTATACCGGAGTCGGCATACGTAGATAGGTCGAAAACTGGTGATATATCTAACATGCACATGTCCAATAGAATCACAATGGATGATCTCTTGAGAGAAAACACACTTCCGAGGTAACCCGCAGGCGACCCCATTCAGTTGTACAATTCCAGTAAATAACACTCCCAGACGTGTTGTATCCGATATTCATGCTCCCAGAAAAGTGCGAATATACGAGAGTGTAAAGACAAGTTGCATTCGATTGGGTACTGAAATTAATAGAAACCTGGATTTAGAAATGGAATGAGTTATGATTAACAGTTTCTAAGGTCCATAACATACAATAATGCGTCTGCCTAATAATGCATTTATTATGCGCGTGAGCATTGAAATACCACATGTAATCATCTGAATACCAGTTAACTGACTAGACAGCCTCCCAGGTACCAAAAGGCTAGCAATTTATTGATGATGAATCATATGCTCGTAGATGACATATAGACGAACAACCACAGGAAACCAACCAAATAAAAAGTGGATGTGACCATGAGGTTGCCATAGAACATGACCCAGCTGTCAATCGAGAAGTCATGAAATGCATGTATATACTTGAATGCATATGAGGCTTAAGGGGGGGGGGGATTCAAATTCATATCGAACCCCCCTCACCCACATTACTTGAATCGTTCTTGTGTTAGTCATCAAATAGTATAGGAACAACAAGGCTCCCTCATGTCTGACCGACTCCATAATGCCACTAAGGGGGGAGAAGGACGTGATGAACAAATACACCGTATTTACATAACTCACACCAAACCATACTGGTTTGAAGAGAATAACCTCCTCTAACAAACAGCATCATGTCTGATAGTATAACTAACTCAGCCTAGATGAAGCAGCTAAAGGTCTTCCTGTACATGAAGACCATTAAAAGCTGATAACTGAGGCCCTAGAAGCTCACTAGGGAGACTTACAATGCTAGCCATAGCTTATAAGACTTCATTTACATGAAGACAGATATATCGGTGTAAGTTGCGACAATGAAGGCTCACTTAATGGAGACTTACAGTTACCGCCATGCAAGGCAGGGAATGAAGAGCCGCTACATAAACAGCCCTGAATTCTCAGAGACCGCAGTCCCAAGACATAATAAATTCAGTTATGCCACTGCATAATAATGAAAAAATCTCACTCAAGATTTTAGCTAGGCTACTATGGTGTAACAATAAGACTCAAGTCTATGACACCTAGGAAAAACAAACCGAAAAGCACAGTATCTTTTTTGTTTGTAATCCCAAAGACAGCGGACAGAGCCTAACCGAAGAGACCACTGTAACCTTACAGAAGGCTACTGTGGCATCCACAATGACATAATTGTCATGATGCCAAGACATATCTCAGCCTATCTTTGCACTATCCATTCGGATTCAGGACAAGAAACAGGTGATAATAAAAAACTAGAGAATAATTTCGACGACGTCAAATGCTTTTCTTCAACAGGAAAGCTTATACCTCCACAAGAAAAGCCTCTCTTGGAAGATTTGTCTAACAAGTATTCTCATAAGTGGAGCTTGCTCGGGCTGATAGCTGCAGGCCTGCCAAGATTACATTCTCATCCACTAATCTTCTGCAATTTATCCACTTTTGCAAGGTTTGTAACTTACTGCCAAGTGGCAAGCAAGCGAAATCTATTCTCGATGACCTCAATTGATCCCTTCATTAAGAGAGTCTTTACCCCCACTAGGAGAGACTCTCTTTGAAAGGAACTTCCGTGATTAACGTCCAGTTTCTCATGAAGATGATAATTCTCTGTAAACTGGCAAGCAATAGAGGTCATGTCCATCACCTGTATGACTTACGATGCTTACGGGAGGAGAAACTACGTCCTCTCTGCAAAGAAGCTCGCCTCGTCGACCTCAATTGTTCCTTTCAATAAGAGAGCTTTTACCTCCACTGGAAGCGACTCTTTTTGAAAGGAACTTTCGTGATTAACGTCCAGTTTCTCATGAAGTTGATAATCCACCGTAAAGTAGCAAGCAATAGAGGTCATGTCCATCACCTGTAAGACTTACGATGCTTACAGGAGGAGAAACTACATCCTCCCCGCGAAGAAGCTCATCTCATCGACCTCAATTGTTCCCTTCAATAAGAGAGCCTTTACCTTCACTAGAAGCGACTCTCTTTGAAAGGAACTTTTTACCATGATTAATGCCCAGTTTCTTGTGAAGATGATAACCTTCCATTAATCGTCAGGCTAGGGGTGTCTGATCCATAGTCTTGACCAGACCTATACCCCTTTCCCGAGTCGCTAAAATGACGACTTCCAAAGTAAATATAAGAGGAATATTGTAACCTCGCTTACCCCGGTCTGCCGAAGTGTGTTAATAAGACAGCAACTTCAATAGCAAAGCACTGAAGCTTCATGAAGCCTGCACATATATCAACGCAAGCTTGTCGTCAAGTAGTATATTTCCGGTAACTGGAGCGACTCAGAGAGAGCTTTTCACCTTGTCATCTATAAGTGATGACGACGCAAGAGCAGCATCACGTCTTACCAACTCCAACTTCACTGTCCCTGCAGAGTTGTACGTGGCATACATGACTGCCCTGGAAAGAACTCTAGTGAGGAACCATGTCCTCATATTTCTTTCCATTGAGACATTGCATCATAGCTCTGGTAAGGTGATCTGCTTAGGGCACTGCGCCCAGATTTGCTCTTTTCAATGAAATAGCACATTCCATTATTTCCGATCATAAATTAAATGATGCAGGTAGGGACATATTTTCATCCCCGGCCTGCTCATCTAAATGCAGACTTATTCAGATGGAACAATATTCTTAAGAGCTTAAGACTTTTCATGGTCTTAAAGTGCCCTTTTGTGAGAAATGGAGACTTACACTCAGTATTCCTCTCACCATCCGAATGTTCCATCTGCAAATATGGTCAACTCCATCAGACTAAACAGATTACTGGACCAACGCAGCACCAACTGACAGCTCACCATCAGAGTCTGTTAAACAGTAGAACTAGTCTCAAACGAATAGCTATCAACCCGAACTTGCAAAGTCAGATAGCTAGTCTGTGGTCAATGCGCTTCATAAATGAAGCAAGGAGGATGCCATAGCTGCCACCAAATCCGGCTGCAGTGTGGAAGAAATGTCCCGAACCACAAATGTGACCCAACGCACTAAAATTTCTCGAACCAAAAATAGTCTACCCCGATTGCTGACGGAAAGGAGAAGGTTCTCAAGATCGCAGTCTCCTCCAGACCTCACCAAGTGTTCCGTTATAAACTTTTAGGCATCTATCACTCATTGTGCAAATCCATGGAAGAAGAGGAAGCCATAACCACAGCCGACCGCGGGCGAAGTGCGGGAGAAGCATCCGGACTCATCACATAGGACGGATGCTCCTCCTCACTGAAGTTTCTTACAACAAAAAACAGTCGTCCCCGACTGTTAAAGGAATGAAAAACGCTCTGCAGAAGAAGCCATAACTGCCGCCGGCCCCAGCTGCAGTGTGGAAGGAACGTTTCGATGTGTTTTCCAACTCAATAAGGTTTCTCACAACGAACACAGTCGGCCCCGACTGTTAACAGGACTGAGAGGGTTCTCCAATCGGTGATTTGACCCCAGATCTAGCTGAGTATCCCGATAAGAAACTTCAGGCTTCTACTACATGCACAACTGACCAGACTGAACCCAGCACCGTCCGACAGCTCACACTGGAGTCTGCGGGAGGCTGCTCTTGCATTAGTGGGGATGCTGCTAATAGCTGCGCAACTGCGACAGCAAGTCCGTTCTTGAGGCTTGAGGAGCAGCAGTTTTCTGTTTTTCCCACCACTTGCTGCTCCTGGGATGAAGATAGATCTCCTCTAAGAGTGTCCCGTTGATCGATGCCTTGGATCGCTAGCTTGGATGGTCAACTTCAAGTGCGAAGAAACACTCCATCTTCATGCAGCTGACTGGTTATCTGAAGCTGGGTAGCTAGCATGCGGTCATGTGTGTTTTAATAATGTAGTGAAGGAAGCCGTGACTGAAGCCGACCCCGGCTGCAGACTAGACAGATCGTCTCGAGTGGTGGGCGGACATATGCTCCATCTCGTGCAAGTTTCCAACCAGAAAACTTCATTTCGGCTTGTGAAACGTAGCGGAGGAAGCTGTGACTGAAGCCAACCCCGGCTGCAGACGAAACAGAGCGTCCCGAGCAGTGGGCAGACATATGCTCCAGTTTGTGCAAGTATCTCATAACAACATTCAGCCCAAAATGTTGTTAGGTTAGAGAGGGGCCTCTCCCGCTTGTGGTCTATTAGACCTCACCGAGTACAAGAAACTTGCTGACTTCCTCTCCATTTCCGTCATCACTGGGTGAGCTTATTTATATTTAAGTGCTCGCTCTACCCACATCTACACTTCCTTTGACCACAACGGACTTACTCAGTGTCATGGCTCCCACGGACGGAGTAACCGCTTCACTGGTCAAGCTAGCTGCTTACAAGAGATTAAAACCCTTAACAAAAGGCCTTCACCTTTGCAATAAATGAGCACTGCAGCTAGATCTATTTGCTCAATGGAGTGCTGCGACGGTAGCACACTTGGATGGGTGTCAGAATATCATCACCATGTTCATGTTCCTCTGAAATAGAAACTGGAAAAAATTCATTATAACACGGTGAGAGGTCTGGCCTCAGAACCTCACCGCCAACAACAAACCACGACACCCATCTCCAACATTAGTCATCCCTGTGAACACAAGAATGACAAGAGTCTGCAGGAGTGCATCGACTAAAGTCGATATCAGTCCTCCAAACTCCACAACAAAATATATAATTAAGATACATGAATAATATCACTCAAAATTAAATTGAAAATATTTTTTTGAAAAGTTAAAAAATTTATAGTAATTTATATATTTTTTATACTTACCAATGACCCAGACATAGCTGGTGCTAATTCTCAAAAATCTAGGGCCAAACACAAATTCCCCAAAATTTGCATCTAAAACCGAAAAAATCATGTCCTAAATGGTCCTCCATACTTTTCCTCCACTGCGCATGCGCAGTGTCAAGGAGGTCTCGAAATTGGCGCCAAATATCATTCTTACAAGCAGTGCCTGGTCAGCGCTATGTACTCAGTGGGGAGGTATGAGTTCCCAACTCCTGGGAGGGCCATCCCCGTCTGGGTCATTGGTAAGTATAAAAAATATATAAATTACTATAAATTTTTTAACATTTTTATACTGTACCAATGACCCAGACATAGCTGAATAGTAAAAAGCTCAACTATATATAATAGAGTCATCCCCTCGAGGAGAAAAGGAGTATTAGGTTTTACATGTATCTTTCTTATTTATGATAAATTGGAAAGACACAACACCCTCCATAATTGAGCATAATAACATTCATGTTCTCTATTAACATCCAGTATAACCCTTTATACTAATTTTTTTTTAAAGTAAGCCAATAAATAAAGTTAGTCCAGAGAACTGAGACTCTTTATACTCTTTAAAAGTGTCCGAGGATTGCATATTAATGCCCGTTTGACACGTGACATATACAAATGCTTCACACCGAGCTACACTTTAAAAATATGACATGAATGAATTTTAAACATTAACTTTACACTTTAAAACCATCCCGGTAACGACTCAGAATTACTGACTCCGGAGGAGGTATCCCCTTGCTTTTCACTATAAATCAGGTGACCTAAGGGAACACCCTCCACCCCCCCCCCTTCCCCTTGCCCTGGGTCAAATAGCCCAGAGCGAAGAGGGCAGCAGGACAGAGTCACTGCCGGAACAGAAAGCCTGCATAACTATAGTTGCAACTGTTTAGTGGACGACATTCTGAGCAACAGACAACGGACCTAAACAATGCAGGTCTCCAGAAATGGACTCAATATTTCTGAGATAAAAATTTGTGAATGTGGATGGCTGAGACCAATATGCAGCCTTCATTAAATCTGTAATAGCAACACTATTTGCGTAAGCCCAAGATGTAGAAAGAGCTCTTACTTCATGGTACAACCTCTGGAAGGTAATGCCGGATAAAATCTACGGCAGCTTTATGTTGTTCCGAAAGGGAAAGCTCCAAATCCTCCGAATCCCTTTCGCCATCCTGTCGGACCCTATGAAGTTCTTGGTCGTCCGTACCCGATGCTTCGGCGTCGTCGGATAATTCCTGATCCGACAGAGATTCTGTCGTTTGCTGGGATGCTGCGATAAGTTGTGCTATTTGGGATAGCACGTCCGTCACTGAGGCCTGTGGAGTAGAGGTCTTACGTTGCTTTGCCGCTGGAAGCTCCGTGTACGTTGACTCCTCCATACTTCTTTTATGCAAACGTCCGGAGTCTACAGGCCTCGTGTCCCTGGCTACCGGATGGCGTGACCTGGTCGCCGTGGAATCCCTGATCGGCGAAGCTGGCTGGATATCCGTGGTCACGTAGCCAAGGTGCGGTCGTGTGCGCTGCCATGAGGATGAGGAAGCCTTATCGACAGTCTCTCTAGACTGTCTATATAACGGAGCGTCCCGAGCAGCGGACGTATGCTCCGAATGCGAAACGTTTTGTACCACAACATCTGGTCCCAGATGTTGTTGTACGAGAGAGGGACCTCTCTCGCTCGCAGCCCGGATGGACCTGAACGAGCTAGGAACCGGACTAATAGGCTTCCTCCGTTCTCTCCTCTGATCCGTCGTCACTGGGTGTGCACTTTGTCTTATTATAGTGCTCGCATCACCCAAATCTCCTTCCTGGACCTCAACGGACGAACCCGGCTGCCGAGCCATTCGATGAATGGTCGCTACACCGGGCGAGCTAGCGGACGCCAATGCCGTCAATCCTACTAGGGACCTCTTAGGCAATTGACGTATTTCCATGAGCACTTTTGCCGCTAGTTCTTCATTTAACTGTGACGACGGAGGCACACTTTTGGAAGACATCACGGAAACATCACCCTGTTCTTGTTCCTCTGAAATAGAGATTGATAAACTAGAGTGACCCTGCGGAGAAAGGACCGGCATGGCCTTTTCCCCGCTAACAAAATACCGTGACACACGTTTCCAATGTTTGTCATCCCAATTGACACATACTGAACAGGAGTTAGTGCGAGTACACTGACTACAATTAATACAATGATTATGAAAGTCAGAGGAAGATTTCCTCTTATTACAATTTGAACAATATCCTTTCATTGTGAAAAGAACACAAAAAGTCCTAGTACTCGCACCAACCCCTGAAAACAAAGATACATAATAACATGATCCATTAATATAGAAAAAATAACTGAAATCAAAAAAAAATTTTTTTGAAAAAATATTTTTTCAGAAAAGCCCAAGTTTCTGAAAGTAACGTTGAGCCCCAATGGATCCCAAAAAGCCTAAGTGTGGACCAAATTTTTTAAAATATTACAAAAAAATTAATACAACACTTACGTATAATAATAATAATGTATCTTGTTATGATTAAGCTAATACAAAGACAAGAAAATCCCTCTCAACAGAAACCATTGTCAATGTAAACAAGAAGTGTATAAACACCAGAAACATGACTCCAGGCACTGATAACCATGACCCGAAATCAGTTACCAATAACACACTATCTGATGCAAAACAGACTTCCAGGGAAGAAACTGCAGAACATCAGATGGTAGATGCAGAACACTACGCCTAAACACCCATGGGTGAGGACGTAAACATGGGGAAAAGAACAGAATTCATTCTGTTACCCAGCTAAAACTCCCAAGAAATTTTAGTAATAATATTACAGAAAATATGCCAAAAGAGAATAGCAAGGGGGGACTTAAAGGAAAGGGAGAGAGGAAACACTGAACAAGCAGTGTAACTTTATAGCAAGAATGACAACAACAGGCCCATGTCTCGAAATTATGCAACATAACATAATTTCGTAAAAAATTTTTTAAGTTACAGCCCTGATTATTTCCTGCCACTCATTTTTCCTCTCCTCCTTCTATTTCCTCTTTAGATCCACCATTTCTCTAATATTTATGTGTCTGGCATCATTTAAACTGAGATTTACAAGCACAAATATCAGTCAGATGAGAACTGATGAAGGGCCAAACAAAGAATAATATTTGGCGCCAATTTCGAGACCTCCTTGACACTGCGCATGCGCAGTGGAGGAAAAGTATGGAGGACCATTTAGGACATGATTTTTTCGGTTTTAGATGCAAATTTTGGGGATTGGGGGGCAAAATTTGTGTTTGGCCCTAGATTTTTGAGAATTAGCACCAGCTATGTCTGGGTCATTGGTACAGTATAAAAATATGTTTTTTTTTGAAAAAACGCCTAAGTTCCCAAAGGGAAGATTAAGAGCCCAAAGGCATCCCGATAGAGCCTAAGTGTAGACAAAATCCAAATTTATTGAGCTACATTACCGGAATAATTATCCATGTATCCTACAGTAATTCTACAGTAATAGAATATAAAATACTACCTATATATGAGTCAATGAAAAAACTGGAAACAAGACATAAGGCACACAAAAAGGTCCAAAGTCCGAAATCAATTTAAATGCTACCAGATGCAAAGCTAGATCTTCATATGAAGAAAAAACGATACATCGGATAGAAGATGCAAGACTAAATGACCTAACACCCGTAGGGTGAGGACGTAACCATGGGGAAAAACAGAATAAATATTCTTTAATTCATGTTAAACTCCCAAGAAATTTAATAAAAAATTTCAATAAAAAACAGCCAAAAAAGCTCAAGAGTTTAACAGTAAGGGTTCAAGGAAGGATAGGGAAGGAATACTTAACCAACAGTGGAATAATCATTACCAAAAATGATGACATCAGGCGTATGTGCCGAAATTGGGAAACATGAAATAATTTTCTAATTATTATAAAGTTACAGACCTGAACGTCTAAAACCACCATTGAACACTTCCATCATCCAATAACAGCCTTGGATCCACCAATTCTTGCATTGATTTGTGTCTGACATCCTCAAAAAAGGAGATTTTAAAGCACATGTCAGTTCATTGTGCTGACTTTAGGGCCAAACAAAGAAAAATGTTTGCGCCAATTCCTGACGGCTTTGCATGCACAGAGAGTAAAAGTAAGGAGGACCAGATAGGACTTTTAATTTTGGGTTTTGCAAGCAAATTTTGGGGATTGGGAGGTTCAAAATTTGTGTTTGGCCCTTGATAACTTTGAGTTTGCACCAGCTGGTCGGGGTCATTGGTTTATAGTATACAAATACAAAATCTTAGGATGTTTTAGTACTCATGGTCCCAAATACAAAGTTACATCATTTTACAAATCAGATGCCTGATACCAGAGATATGAGGTAAAAAATCAGGGTACCAATTTTATGTTTCTGTGTTCACATTCTCTTTTCAACCTCTTTTAACCCTTAAGGGCCTAATTCCAACTCGCATCACATTTTTATACAACAAAACAGGTGCCCCAACATGCAGTTTTGGGGTAAGCTTGCAAGTTACATTCGAAGTTCCATGGCAGTTGTTTCTAAGCAAGTCTTGACTGCCTACAAAGGCAGTCAAGACTTGCCAAGAAACAACAGGCAAAATCATAGGATGTGAATTGTCAAAGTAAAGCAAAAATGTATAAAAAATCTCCAGGCCCTTTAGGGTTAACATTTGTCTTTCAAAATTTTGTAAATATAATCACATTATATTTTAGACTTGGGTATCAGAATGGTGTTTCCTGCCAAAACAACATTGGCCAACAATACGTCATTGGCCATGCTTCATTGAATGACTACTGGAAATTCACTTTGCGATTTAAACACCATCTAGTCTGCCAATGCAATTGTTACTAGTCTCAGAAAACAGAGAACGATGTCAATTTGATCAGGATGTGTTATCAGATACAGCCAATGGCAAAAGTAATACTTGATCAGCAAATGAATACACCAAACCTAACATCAAAATTTAGACAATTCATGACAGTATAAGTAGCTTGGGTCATGATTTTATATCATGATTTTGATCAAGTTCACAATGATTATTAAAAATTTATTTATTGGGGTTTAATGATTGAGTTCTATCAAAAATTTTCAAATTGTGAAAATCTACACCTGGATTCCATTGATACCTCAAAGAATTTATTTTTCGATTTTTCTGGGTGACTACAGGGGGACAATATTCAGCACATGTGGGTGCCCATAGAAAAACTTGGGGGTACCAATTAAAATTGTTATTTTGATGAATAAAAGGTAAAAACCGTACTGCTTCCTTTCATTTCATAACTAAACAGTTAAGTAACTGGTTGAACAGTATGTTAATTTAAGATCAGGTAGTTGAATTGAAATTTGTTCAGAAAATTCAAACTAGGTTAATCGAGAACAAGGTAGTGAAACATGTTCAGAAAATTCTAACTACCCATATAGTGAGAGTGTTTGCAAGCATTAAGATGACTATTTATTATTTATTTATTTATTTATTTACTCTACTGGGGTTTATGACTTTTTATTACTTTCCAAAGTGTGATTTACTGGAATTTCCAGGTCTGATTATAAACGATAACTTCACAAGTGAATTATGCAATCAACAATTGTCATGTATCCGTGCAAATACGCTTTGCCGTGGGTGTAATGTTTTTTTTAACCCTTTATCTAACATGAAAAGCAGACGACACTTGCAAAAAAAATTCTTGAATAACTAATTATTTCATTTTTTGTCTCAAAAACATAGGTTATGACCCCTCATTGGAACGAGCTCGACGAGCTCGTTCCAATGAGGGGTCATAACCTATCTTTTAGAGATAAAAAAATTGGCGATTTTTTAGAATAGCGTTGGCCGGTTTTGGCTGTTACGTTAGGTAAAGGATTAAATAATATAATTATCATTAATAATGAAAAGTAATAAACAGAGTAATCACTTGCCTGGACTGGTTACGTGAAATAATTCATTCGAGGCGAGGGACTATATTGTAAAACACTCGTGCGCATTCAGGCATTCGTGTTTGTACAACGTCCCTCACCTCTCATGAATTATTTCACGTAACCAATCCAGTCAAGCGATTACTCTCTATAGAACAGGTGCCCTTAGCACGCCATCATGAGGAGATCCTCCAGACAATGGACAAATTACCTGGGAAGTGGTTTCAAGTCAAGTCTCACCTGCCTTAACTGGCAACCAAGACTGGACTAAAAATCAATGCTAAGCCATCGGAAATGTGCGGTTTGTCATCGGGTGTAAATTCATGACAATTGTCCAGGCCATTAAGGGTTAGAGGATTCTCACCCTAGGTATTAATTACTAGGCTCTAGTATAAAAGTATTATTGTTTATTACAATAAGCATGCACTTCTCCACACTCAGGGCGTCCATAGGAGCATTCAGATAACAAAAAACATACCAGTGGTTCTGTAAATATTTTCACATCACTCTGGTTAGTCAGATTGTAGAGATGTCTTGCCAGAGCTTCAGCTATAATTTCTATGTTTCTTGCAAGTTTAGATATCTGAACATTACTTCTGAAAGAAAAATGGAACAAAGAATATCCTGGATTTCATGTCCAAAGGTAGTATTTGATAAGGAGAGCTCTACTCTTGATGCAGCAGATGGTTAACACATTTGCCATCTGTGCTGCCCGACATTTAAACTTGTAAATCAAATAAAAATGCTACCATGATTGGATAAGGAACAATTTTGAAAAAAAAAAATCTAAGTGGTTTAGTTATAATTTTTTGCTGTTTAACCCTTTACCCAACATAATGGCCCAAACCGGCCAGTGCTATTCACAAATATCGCCAATTAATTTTCATTATTTTTTTCTATTTTTGTCTCAAAAACATAGGTTATGACCCTTTGTTGGAATGAGCTCATCGAGCTCATACCAACGAGGGTCATAACCTATGTTTTTGAGACAAAAAATGAAAAAATTTTTTTTTAAAGTGTCATCTGCTTTTCATGTTAGGTAAAGGGTTAAGGTCACATATTTCTGTCCAATGGCTAATTGTGAGATAACAGAGATAAAGTCAAGTTTAACTAGAAAGTGTTTTAGCACACTAAAACATGTCTTCCCTTCCTTTTGAGGTCATAGGTCAAGGTCACATGCAGTTCATCAAGGTAGTGGACATGCGGTTTCATGGTGACACATCCACATGTCAAAAAAAAAAAAATTCTGGTCTGGACAATTACTTCCTATTTAAAGTAAATAAATTTGACCTTGAGGTCAAGGTCACATGAAGGTCATGATGACATGTGGTCTCATTGTGATACATCCACATGTCAATCATCTAAGTCCTAGGTCAAAAAACAAAAAAAGCTCTGATCTGGACAATTATTCCCTATTTGAAGTACATAAATTTGACCTTGAGGACAGAGGTCAAGGTCACATGCAGTTCATCAAGGTTGCGGACATGCGGTTTCATGGTGACACATCCACATGTCCAAAAAAAAAAAAAAAAAAATCTGGTCTGGACAATTATTCCCTATTTAGAGTACATAAATTTGACCTTGAGGTCAAGGTCACATAAAGGTCATGATTATATGTGACATGCGGTCTAATTGCGATACATCCACATGTCAAATATCTAAGTCCTAGGTCAAAAAACAAAAAAGTTCTGGTCTGGATAATTATTCCCTATTTGAAGTACATAAATTTGACCTTAAGGTCAGAGGTCAAGGTCACATCGAGGTAGACGACATGCGGTCTCATGGTGACACATCTACATGTCAAATAACCAAGTCCTAGGTCAAAAAACAAAAAAAATTCTGGTCTGGACAATTACTCCCTATTTGAAGTACATAAATTTGACCTTGAGGTCAAGGTCACATGAAGGTCACAACATGCGGTCTCATGGTGACACATCCACATGTCAAATAACCAAGTCCTAGGTAAAAAAAACAATAAAAATTCTGGTCTGGACAATTACTCCCTATTTGAAGTACATTAATTTGACCTTGAGGTCAAGGTCACATGAAGGTCACAATGGTATGCGACACACCGGCTCATGGTGATACATCCATGTGCCAAATATCTAAGGCCTGGCTCAAAAGACAAACAAGTTTTGGTCCGGACAAATTTTCCTTGAAAAAAGCACAAATCTGACCTTCAGATCAAAGGTCAAGGTCACATGAAGGTCACAATGGTACGCTACACACCGGCTCATGATGACACATCCACATGCCAAATATCTAAAGCCTGGCTCGAAATACAAAAAAGTTCTGGTCCAGAGTTTCCCTTAAAAAAGCACATAAATCTGACCTTCAGGTCAAAGGTCAAGGTCACATGAAGGTCACTATGGTACACTGCACACCGGTTCATGGCGATACATCCACATGCCATGTATCTAAGGTGTAGGTCAAAAGACAAAAAAGTTATGGCCCGGACAAAGTTTGTGTGATGTTTCCCTTAAAAAAAACACATAAATCTGACCTTCAGGTCAAAGGTGAAGGTCACATGAAGGTCACTATGGTACACTGCACACTGGCTCATGGTGATACATCCACATGCCAAGTATCTAAGGTGAGGTCAAAAGGCAAAAAAAGTTATGGCCCGGACAAAGTTTTATGAGAAGAAGGAGAAGAAGAAGAAGAAGAATATGCACTAAAACAATATGTATCCCTTCTGGGAAGGGGAGACATAATCAATCTTATACCCATATTGCCCATTTTCCACGCCAATCATTGGTGACTTGAGTCATAATTTACCAGTAAAACAAAGCTTGTTTACCACAGTAAACAAGCAATATTTTACTCCTTTGGGGTTAGAGTGGTTTGGTTGGAATGAAATGACTAACAGATGGCTGACAGGATGGACAGTACAGAAGAAAGGAGGAGAGACAAATGGATGGCCAGCTGGAAGAATGATTCACCTATAAAGAAGCATAAAATACAATACATTACAACTTAAACAATTCAGGTGCTCATTTTCTGTAACCCTGCTTGAGCGGAGCTTGAACAGAGTTAGAATGTTGAGGAGCTGACAGTTGCTCGTGGATGCTCGGTGGTTCACTCAGGGTACTCCTGCTTCCTCCACGCGTAAAACTGTTGTGGTCACGATCAGCCATTGTGCATAAGTATGTGACCCTATGTGACCAATAAATAAATAAATAACTTTCAGCTAAAGGCCCACTATGTGTAGTCTGTACTTTTCTACAGGAAGTTTCCTCGACCTTCCCAGTATAATTTTCAAGGATCTAAAAGAAGCTAGGGATGATTTTCTGCTGCAAAAACATGAACATGTTAGTCAAGGAATCAGTACTTAATGCTTCCTATTGTAATGTCAAAGCACCATCATATCTGCAACCTAAATACAAAATTCTGAATTTATTTGGTAGACATTCTAATGGACTGGAAAGATCCATTCCAGAAATATCAAGTTCACAGTGAAGTGAGCTGTATGTTGCCGAAATGGATGTCCTCGGATGGCCTGAAATTTCATTTTTCAAGGACGTTTTCATTATCCAAGGACCTTCCAGGTCATTTGCAAGAGATTCTTGTATTTCAAAGTTTTAAAAGTGCTACCGGAAACCTGTTTTGAGATATTTTAAATTTCTCTGAGTGGAAAATTAACCACAATGGTGTTTCAGCAATAAGCAACTGGAATGCTGCATCAGCTGAAACAATAAAACTGCACAACAGTAAATAAGAGTAAAAGCATTACATTACAGTAAAATGAATAAAATATGCTCAATTTTATACAATGAATAAACAGCTCACAATATACTGAAATAATCCCTTAAAGGTAAATTTATTTATTTATTTATCAAAGTGAGGAAGGGGCAGTATAGCCGTCTTGAAAAGACCACTAACAAAGCAGAGATCTAAAAAGATGTGGTTTTTAGGAATAGGCTTTTATGGTAATTATTATTTTCGAAGGCCAGGAGGGCTAGTTTTCGCCCTCCTTATTTTTTAAGGTGAGCGAGTAAATCGCTCTCCTGAAAATTACATTCTATGACCCCTTATTGGAATGAGTTTGTTGAGCTTGTTCCAATGAGGGGTCATAAGATATGTTTTTGACGCAAAAACTAAAAAAATTAGTTATTTCTTTTCAAGTCTGATTTCATGTTAGGTGAAGGGTAAAATGAACTCATATCCCATGCATTAGCTACAATGTCTTCTTATACAAATGAGAAAGAACTTGTTTACAACAGTCACCATTCATGGTTCCACTTTCCAGGGTTCCTATAGGAGCAATACAAGATCTGTGGATCAGATAAGATAAAAAAATAACTAAAGATTCAAAATATATCTTAAGAAGCTGATTTATGGAATACAATACAATACAATGATGAAACATTATGTAAATTCGACATTTGTTTGCTAAAGGCTAAAACACTATCTCTGCAGAAAACATGCAGGCTTAAGATCACTTTTTTTCTTCAGGTGTGGGGAGGCAGTTTAAGGGTGTTGAGTAATCTTTGTTTCAATTTCTTTAAATAACAAAAAGTAAGGTAATACTTATGTATTTCCAGGTGTTAATGTCTAAGTGAAATAGTCAAAATACGCAGCATAGAATACCAAGTTTATTCAAGATCATTTAGGCTGCTACAAGCCCACTGTAAGATTAAATTACCAAGTTTATAAACAGTTAAAATACTACAGAGAACATTTTATTCTGTATATGACAAAACCATGGAACAAACCATGCATATCAACCTCTGATGGAAGAGAAATAAATGGAGTAAAATTAACGTCCTTGCTACCACATTTCAACCAGCCAGCCTAAATTTCATTAATTTAGAAACCATAATTCAAACATCATAGGAATTAATGTAGGAAATTAAGTTAAGATGTACCATAGGTCTGAAAACCATCGGTTGTTTAAAACATGTTTTATCCCACTGAAACAAATGAAGAACTCAAATACAGCCATTTCTCCTAATTCAAGGGACATAAATCCTAAACTACAATTGGCACCTAAGAGGCAATTGGTGTATGATGTCAGAATTGTATATCCAGAAGAAAACTATGTTATTGCAGAGAAAAATCATTCTATTATTAGTAAAAGTGACTTTGACCTTTGACCTGTAACACAATCCTCATCATCAACACCTAAAAGACAATCATGTATGATGTTAGTGATATGCTTTTATGCCAAAGGAAAAGAACAATACAGTATAAAAACAAAAATTATGATGAGTGAGCATGACCTCTGACTTATTTGCCTCAGACAACATAACATAAAATCAACAACACCAATAGGCAACCTGTAAGAAGTTATAATTTTGTATGCAAAGGGAAACATAAATCAGTGCATGAAATTAAAAATGCTTTTAATAGTAACAGTGACCTTGACCTTTGGCCAACTAGCCCCAAACACAAACCCATTCATCGACACCTTATAGACAATTTTACGTATGGACTTTTAGTTTTGTGCATATGTGGAAAAGTTGAAATTAGAGTATGAAAACCAAAATCTTATACATGACTGTGACCTCTGACCTACTGACTCCCCACACACACAAACCAAGCTCTGGACACCTTATAAACAATTTGTGCATGACAATGGAGTATTGTACATAAAAGGAAACTCAAGCTATTGTTTGGAATTCAAAACTCTATTTATAGTAACAGTAACCTTGATCTTTGACAAATTGATCCTGCACACAAGTCAAGCATCGACATTTATCGAAAATCTATGTTTGATCATTTAGGTTTTATGCAAAAGGGAAAAACAAAAGCTACTGACGGAAACCAAACCTATAATTATACTAACAGTGACCTTGACCTCTGAACTATTTACCCCCCCCCCCCCAAATTTCCAATCATCAACACCTTATATGTAATTTGTGCATTAAGTTATAGTTCCATATGCACCGGGAAACTAAAGTTAGTGCATGGAAACAAAAAATTGATTCATAATTACTGGCACCTTGACCTTTGGCCTACGGACTCCCAAACATAATGCTAATAATCGATATCTTACACACAAGCTGTGTACAATGCTAGAGTTTTGTATGCAAAAGGAAACTAAAGTAATTGCATGAAAAGCAAAATTCTATTCCTAAAAACAAAGGCCTACAAACCCCAAAAGCAATGCAATCAAATCCATCCTCCATTATAGGCAACCTATGTATGAAGTGTGGGAATTGTACGATCAAAGGTATGAAATGTACTGTAATGAAATGAATGGAATTGATGAATGGAGGAACATAACAACTGACTTCGTGTTTAACACATACCCCCAATCCATGCATTTTTTGTTCCGGTGTTAAGATGTCTTGCATGTTTGAAAACAATCAGATGTTCAACACAGATTTTATCCATCAGGCACAGATGAAAAACAAAACTGTGACCTCTTTTAAAAATTCAAGGGGGATAACTCTTAAAACTACATTAAGCACAACAGTCAACTTAAAAAATCCAACTTGAACTGAATTCCATAAAAGCTGAGTTATTTCCGAGGTTTGAAAACAATAGGTTATTTGAAATAGATGTTATCTGACAAGATTCAGTGGTATATATTTCAGTGGTAGAACTGAAATTAACTCTCACCACACTTATGACAAAAATACTGAATATTCAAGTAGCAAAGTTTTGCAATAATGCAACTAGACATTGAACCAATCCAATTTTGCTTGATATAGCTCACTGAAAATGTCTTTTTTATCTGAGATATTATGGTAGAACATTTATGCCAGCCTTACCTGCCATCCAGTATAGATGTCCTGTTTAAATTCTTATGGCTCTCAAAATGTGAAAGGGTGAATGCCTGCAATCGTTTGATACTGAATCTCTCATGCTCCCACGCCAGCATGTCATCTGCTAAATTGATTTTCTTGTGAATGGTACCAAAAGTAACTTCTGGGTGAGAGGTGGCAATCACGTCCATCAAATTCTGAAGAAAATATTTATTTTATGGAAATATTAAAGTTAGTGAATTTCACAACATATTACAAGATTTTTTTATTAAATTAACAGGAGATTAACATGTTAAATTTGAACTCAAGTTATGGTAAATAGTTTTGTGTTTGGCAGTAATATTCAATTAACATGGTTATTGAATTAAGAGATATTCAGTTAGCAAAGTCGCTATTCAGCTAACACGGTTTCACTGTAATGTTCAAACTTCACAAGGCGAGATGTGAAGCATATTTAAATCACACACACACAGTCAATAAATGTGATGATACTTGATTTTGCAAAAACGATATATTACCTTCAGGAACACACCACCTGGACTATCCTCCTTGGGTGGCTTCGATACATGAAGGTTCAAGCTATCTCCAGAACCTAACGAATCTAGACACAGAACATAAGCTGCTTCAGATAATAAATTTGAATCTGAAAGAAAAAAAAATAAGAAAATAGTGCAACACAAACTATTGCATATGCCCCTCCTGCAATACTAATAACATGTGCTCATCACTGGAGTGGCGGTATTCCTCAAGATGGCATAAATGCCAACTTTATATACATTCCTGTCTGAAATCCCCTAAACTGATCCATGCACTCTTCTCATCTCCCCTGATATTTATTTCTTGGATCATTTTACTATGGTTATTTCTCCACTTTCTGGAAACTTAAGTCTTTATTAACTGGTTAAGAGCCTGATTATTTTTGGTGGTCATAATTTGTAATTCAAAATTTGTTTTATTACAAATTATTGGAGAGTGCCCAATTACTGATTACAATTGGACAGGGCAACTCAATACAATGAATCACTTGGTTCTGAGTGTGAAAAGCAACAGAATAGAAATGAAAAGAAAACAGAGCTGATTATACATTTTTAATTCTTTTTTATTTCAATTATTTGCATCAGTTGTACTATATAACAGAATATTTTCATAAAATTGCAATATATTTAAGAAATATATGAATATATGAAATATATGAATGCTTGTTATCAGGGCCAGGGAGAAGGTGGTGACCAGGGTAGTAGTAGTGGAATTCTTGGGTAAGGCCTTCCCCTCCCGAGTTCAAACATGACCTAAAAGACTATTTCAATTTTTTGTTTTGGTACGTCCTAAAAGGATGTACAAAACAAAAAAAATTAAAACATGGGCTTTCAGGCCATGATTGAACTAACGCCAACCCTCCTCCCCACAAGGTTTGGACTTGTGTGCCAACAGTTAAGAAGGGGGCTGTATCGTGAATGGAGCTCTGCACTTGACCAACAGCTGTAATTTTGGACTGAATAATCCTGAAGTTTTTACTTTATTAAATCAAGTTGACTTGATGTAATTAAGTTTTGACTTCAAGAAATGTGCAGCCAAAAGCTAAAACTCCAGGTCACTGGATACTCATTGATGATCTTGGAAATTTGAAACAGGCTGCTAAAAAATGTCATTTTGATGGTAAAAAAATACCCTCCCTCCCATCACTGCCCGTGCATCCGTCCCTGCTTGTTATAGAGACACACACACCCCCCCCCCCACACACACACACATAATATTTCATATTGGGAATGAAATTTCACAATATCAGGGGTGTGATTTTTCAGTTTTTTGTTCCTGTGAATTTACCTGAAAATGGTCCTTTAGACCACACACACACCCAATATTTCATATTGGGAATGAAATTTCACAATATTAAGAGGGGGGAAGGGGGGGGGGAGATGCTGAATGTCTGGGATAGACAACAGCCTGAGCCGAAGAAAGAGGGCCCGTAGGACAAAGGTCCTCTGTCTGCTCCTGCAACTGTCGCAGATAAATGGAGAAGGTAGCATTTCTCCAGTAGGCTGCCAGTATAACATCCAACAACATGACGGAGTTAGTATAAGCCCCGAGAGGAAGACAATGCACGCACCTCGTGGCAGAAAAACGATTGATTATACAATCGCCAGTAGCTAGACGAGCGGAAGCTGCAAGAATAGCAAGACAAACCCATCTCAAGAAATGGATTCAGGAGAGATGTGGCATGTGAGAAAACGCATATCCATCCGGGATAAAGGAGCGAAACCCCCTCCCCCCCCCCCCCCCCCCCCAAGTGTCCATCTTGGAGTAAACTGCAAAGTCCTAGGCCTTTTCAAGGAAAAGAGCTGAACAAGCTTGGAGAGGCAAGGATGAGAGCCGAAACAATGCGGTACCACATATGAAAAAGGTCTCTGAAGCATGGACTTGTACCCATTGCTGGAGACCCCCAGAAACAAACATATTCCAGAAACTCCGCAATCGGTGTGATCGAAGGAGTGACAGAAGCAAAAGAGTGATTGCACACCATCAACAGAAGAACCTTCTACTGAGCCACAGAGGCTAAACCAGTGGAGTGAGTGCCTCCTTGAAGAAGAAAAGCAACTCCACTGCTCATCTCTAAAAACCACTACTGAGGAGACAG
This sequence comes from Pictodentalium vernedei, assembly GCA_031216915.1. Taxonomy (NCBI): domain Eukaryota; kingdom Metazoa; phylum Mollusca; class Scaphopoda; order Dentaliida; family Dentaliidae; genus Pictodentalium; species Pictodentalium vernedei. Next base: position 305,441,289 of record CM062293.1, on the reverse strand, counting down.
GACCCAATAAAAGACATGCGCAAAGGCACAATGAAGTTGGGTCAACTTGAAACCTCGGGCGACTTTGGAAAAGAAAGTCGCGACGTAGAGGGAGACATGCCAGAACCGCCGCTAACAGAGATCAGAGCAGATTGATCCACACCCACCGAGGAGACAGGGGTGTGATCGAAAGGATTTGACAACTGCAGGTTCATATCTGGGCTAGAACCTGAGGCAGAATCGGAACCGGCAGGAAAAGACCGTCCCAAAGGAGGGCCAGAGCGTCCACGGCGAAAGCCAGAGCATCTGGACATAGGGACACGAAAGTGTCCACCTGATGGTTCCAATGAGTTGCAAAGAGATCGATGTGGGGACGACCCCAGAGATTGCAAAGAGACTGCAACAGCACCATGTGGAGCATCCACTCGGTGGAAAAGAACCTCCCCCGTCGGGACAGGGAGTTGGCTAGGTCGTTCAGACGACCGGGAATGTGACGAACCACCACTCCGACGTTGACATCCTGAGCGAGCAGTAGAAGATCCCGAACCAAATCGTACATGGGAACATAGTGTGTTGCGCCCTGTTTCCGAATGTAAACAACCACCGTAGAATTGTCAGACCACAGAAGGACCTGACAATCCGGAAAGCGGGGGATCCACTGTCGGAAACACAGAAGAAGAGCAAGAAGCTCCTTCTGGTTAACATGAGCTGCTAGATCCTGGTCCCATGACCCGTGAAGGAAAAGACCTAGAAGATCCAATGTCATCCGAGATCGTCGGCGTTTACCGTCAGAACACGATCAGACGGGGGGAAGTCCAACGGAACTTCCTGCATAACCCACTGAACATCTGTCAGGGGAGAGGGTGACGAGGAAGAGACTCTGGTAACAGAAGCACCAGAACCAGAGGATCGACATTCTGCCTCCAACGACGGAGCAAAAAGTGTTGGAGAGGTCAGACATGCAGTTGACCTAGAGGAATGAGATCCGTCACCGAAATGCAGAGACCAATCAGTCGGGGAAGACTCCGGGCTGATGAAGTCCATCCCAGATGACAAGACGGAGAAGGTACCAGGTCCGACTTCTCTCCGTTGACTCTGAACCCTAGTGACGTGAGTAGGCTCAACAGTGTGACGACATCAGATTCCAGAAAAGCAGCATTGGATTGCCTCTGGAGGATATCAACTAGACAAGCTGAAGAAGACACCTTGGACTGTGTGCGATGTAAGACTAACACTCGCGACATCAGACAGGTGAAGGCCCAAGGATCCAGGCCGAGGCCAAAGGGAATGGCCTTGAACTGGAAAACATCCTGGGGAATGGAGCGGCGAACTGATCTGAAAGCCTCCATGCTGAACTCAGGAGCAATGATAGACTGCGTCAGAATACTCAGATCGATAACCTATCTGAGTCGGCCGTCCTTCTTCGGCACCAAGAACATGCGGGAAACAAAATCACACTGAAAGAAAGTTCTTGGTGACCTCGATTGTCCCCTTTGACAATTGACAGGAGATCACCTATCTCCATGGTCAGAAGTTCCCAACGTGTAAAGCTGAAAGGGACTCATGTGGGAAGAGGCACTCTCTACTTAGTGGAGTGCCTCAACCTGGGATGAAATCGAGGCAACTACTGTCGACGCCTACCCCACCCTATGAGTGAGTAGAAGTGGCGGTAGGAGGATCAGCCCTTAGCTTTGCAGAGGAAGCAGAAGGGTACTTGTTAGGCTTTGGATGGCGCCTGCCTCCAACAGAAGGTCGATCAAGCTGACTAAGCAACAGCAGATCAATGGAATGACAAAGGAGACGGTCCAGGAACCATGGATTAGTCGCGAACCCGCCGAAAGAGGCAGATCGAAGAGCAGCGCATTGCCCCTCAAAAAGGGGACGTCTTGTGTCCAGCACAGCGTATCTCCGAACTAATTCCAAGCTAGCCGCATAACAGGCATGTGTGTGAGAAGATGCATGAGTGCCTTGAACAGCACACACAAAACAAAAACCTGTTTGTCGTCAAACTCATCTGGGAGCAGATAAGCAGCAAAGCAGAGACGACGTGATCGAAGAGAGAATGCATTCCAGCATCCCTCTCGATAAACCCAACCTGGACTCCAGAGTCTCCATATAGCTGAGGAGTTGGAGTCCTGATTCAAGACCGTCACAGTCTGGCAGACTGACGGATTGGCAAAATCGTAGGAACGATAACGCACCAGAGGCAAAAAGTGTCAACCTTGATGAAGAACGACGTCTTCATAGCCTTGGAACTCAGCTTAGAGTCCAAAGCGGTAAATGCTTCAACACCTGTTCCGACAGGCATGGTCGAAGGCGCCAATAAGCATGTTGCTCCACAGGCTGTAGGCGTGCGACCGATGATCTCACCCGGGCTGACACTGTCGGCTCGTTTGACGGTTTGAGACCTGGAAGGAACCCAAACACAAAGGCAAGAGCTGCCCCCAAGTCCGAAGACTGTTGGCTCTCGACGTCAGGAATGTCAGACTCATCCCATGAGTCGGAAGACACATAGCCCATCATGGGTAAACCAGCCGACGCCTCCCATGGTGTGGGCACATCACAGGATCAGAAAGCGACCTGTTTCCAATCCCGGGGGGCGGCGCCCGGAAACCACTCATAGCCTCGCTCATGGACAGAACCTAAGTGAGCAAGGAGAGGGCCTCCCTAAGCTCAATGACTGTCGGACCGGAACGACGGGGGAACGAACCGACAAAGTGGATTCATTCCTGACCCATTACCAGCGAAGGGTCACGATCCTCAAATACACCCAACGCAGGGCGACAGGCTGCAGCCGAAAACATCTAAAGGCAGATGTGTAGTGGGATATCACATACCCCGAGGATCAACAGAGAGGAAACTCAGGAGAGTCGCCGCGGACCTCTGTGGGACAGAAGGTCCAGGCTGCACAAAAAGCGTTGGTCACACAAAACTGGCCATGGGACCAGAGTGCATGGACGGAAATGCCACGAAGCCCATAGTGACCCCACCATGAACATCCGAATCCAATGAGAAAAACTGAGGTACTCGACGGCTGAGAGAGCACAGTAGAGGGTTTGGCCGGCAGCCCCTTCCAACTTTGCCAAGTTGAAGTCAGGGAAGGCTGAGGCCAATACCCCATGTCTACACTACCAGACACCACTGCAGACCCCTGCAGGGAGAAAACTGCTGTGCTCAATGACCGAGAAGACACAGCAGGGGGTTCGGTCAGCAGCCACTTCCGACTTCGCCAAGTTGAAGTCAGGGAAGGCTGAGGCCGATATCCCACTTCAACACCACCAGACACCTCTGCAGACCCCTGCCCCCTGCATGGATAAAATTGCTGTGCTCAACGGCTGAGAGGACACAGCAGGGGGGTTTCAGTCAGCAGTCACTTCCGACTTTGCCGAGTTGAAGTCAGGGAAGGCTGAGGCCGATACCCCACAACCACACTACAGACATCACTGCAGCCCCCGAGGCCGGCTAAAACGGTGCCCGATGACGTTGTAGACAGAACAGCAGTAGCAGCCGATACGATGGGAGCTGTTGGAACTGGCGGAAAAGGGGAGAGAGCAACCTAGCTCGGCCTCCAAATGTGGGGTCACAACCCTAGGGACAGCCTCAGATGTCGTCTGGAGAGGGTGCATAGTCCCGGAACCAGGCATCTCTTCACCAGAAATCCAACAGCTCCCGCAGTATCCACCACAGTAAAAAAAAAAAAATGCACATCCCCCACGGATGGGGAATAACTCTCACCAGACATGGTCATGTCGGGAGGTCACAAAATGACAGCGTTCCCCACCCCCCACGGGGTGCGGGAGGAGCTGCACATCCCTCACGGAGGGGGGTGTAACTCTCACCAGACGTGGTCGTGTTGGGAGGCCCCGAAACGACAGCATCCCCCCTTCCCCCACAGGTGCGGGAGGAACAGCCACGAGAACGCACCAAAGGCGAGGGCAAAAGGATTTGCCCTAAAGGAACCGAATTGGAAATAGCAGAGGTGAGAGCAGAAGAAAAAGGTGAACTCAACAGATACAGAAAGTAGAACACCCTCAACTACGAGAGAAGGTGGCAGAAAAAATAACGAGTGGGTACACGACAGAACCCAGATGGCCGACACAAGGACCTAAAAAAAACAGAAATTCAGCCCTCAACAGAAGGAAGAAAGCCTGTCCATACAGTCTCTCATTGACACCTAACTCCAATAACAATAATAAAATTTATGAACCGAAAAATTTTATTTCCGAACCGCGTTGACACGATGTCGAAAAAACATTTGCGAAAACGAAATATATAAATAAAATACAATGAGAATGTGGTTGAAAATATTAACGAGAATATATAAAACACAGTCCTGTTATTATAAGATCTTCAGATCCATAATTCCAGTCACAGGAAAACCATTATCGATGAGTTGAATTATCACTGTATCGTAATGCAAAGATGGCAACACATCAACCACGTTTCGCGGACAAAAAAAGAATGGTTTGATGACTGTATGTGCACTGGTTAACGGAAGTCGTGGAATTGTACTAAGAGAAGAGCGTCCCCTACCGGGTGTGCGCCGATGGCGCTCGACCCAATTTTGGCTTATTTTTTTGTGGTGTTTTTACACCACTTTTCTTTCCCAAATCTCTTGGGAAAAATTAAAATAGAGAGTATTTTATCAGAGTTAGGGTCTTCCACTGTAGTGCAAGCCTGTAGTAAACAATTGTAAGGTAGGTTGATAAGAGATTGTCCTTTAGACCATTTTCATGGAAATTTAAAGAAATGAAATGCAACTAAAATCTGTTTTTCTACTGGATGTCAGTTGTATGGGGATATATAAATGGAGTGCCAATTTATATTTTATAATTAATGTTAGTATTTAACCATCTATTCATGATCGTCATCTGGTAACTTGTCATCTGAATTAAAAAATCCTTTACAACATCATCCACCAACATCAACTCAATGGGGTCATAAAATGTCTCACAGGCATCGTCTAATTCCTCAAGTGTCTGAAATGGCTTATCAATGAGTAACCATAGGTCCTGCCCAACTAAAGTGTCCTCGGCACAGTTAAGATGGTTGTTAATCCCAGACTATAAAAGAATGTTTAACGAGTTCAGTTTTTTTTTTCAAGTTTGTGACAGCAAAGTTCATCAAATTGATAACAGTTTGTTTCGTTGCTGGTTTCATTTTCTCTTCCTTATTTTTAATCATGTTTTGTTTGCTCTCCCATAAATTCTGTCCATTTCCTCCTATTATCACCCTTAACTGGTTTATTACTACTAACGTTCAGGGTTTACACTAATCTTGCGTAGAACCATTCTGACATCATCTGTTAAATGAACATGAAAACTCCTCTCTTTTTTGATGTATTTAACAAGCACCTCCTCTCTTATCCACACCTGCATCAATATTTTGTCCTACCACCCTTTTTGTTGCATGCAAACTAACCAGCCTTTAGGAATATGCAATTTTAATTGACGTTTTCCTTTAAACATTACCATAGGGTGTAACACACCACCATTGCTACTGACAGCTAACACAAGTGTGAGCGGTCATTTCTCTGACCCAGTTGTTCGTAAACGAACTGATTTTTCACTGATTTTGTTGACCGTTTTGTTTGGTACACAGAAGTTTCATCCATATTGATGATGAATTCATCCTCAAATTGATCCTCTGCACGTTTTTTCTCTGATGAATTTAAAAAAGTTTTTTTGTTTTCTCTTCCAAATCGCAAGGCGGTTTTTGAGCTAAGGAAGTTTGGTTCTTGACGTAAAATTTATGCTGCTTCATAAATTTCACTGCCCAACTGTACCTGGCACAAAAGTCCTTTGGAATTTTTACTTCCTCTTGTTTGATGAGTTCTCTGGCATATGAGCACAGTGTCTCAACTCAAACTGGTATCTGCCGCTCCCATTGTATCAATACTCATTCTGTGATTTTTTTTGTCTACATCCATACCATAAGATATAGGGATTCCACTTTTTGGTAAATGCCCGTTTATTTCTCTTTTGAGAAAAATCAGTTTTTTCCCATCTGCATAGTGTTGGTGCTGGTATTTTAAGTTTTGCTGCCACTTGTCGAACACCCATTTGCCTGACGAAGTCAACATGTTTTTTCTCTTTTAGTGAGAAACTTTTGTATTTCCCTCTTATATTGTCAGATATGGGCTCTTTTATGGTGTCAGCAATGCATTCAGGTGTGGCATTTTGTACTTTCTTAACCGGGCTTGTTGCTTCTTCAACTTCTTCAATTTTTCTCTTGGCCAGTCTACCAACTGGACATTTAGTGACTGTTTTTGCGGGCTTAATTTGCCTTTGGGCATCGCTTCCTCTGCTGACTTATACTTTACTAAGAATTTATCCATAATTACAAGTGACTGTCGAGAGGAGTAACAAGCTAGGCTTTTATACAGTTTTATACAAAAAATAACAACAAAATAAACAATCAATACAAACAATTCACTTGGGTCCTTTATTAAATTTGGGTTCTTTTTGTCTTGATTTGTTTTGACTGTCAAAACAATATCATAGTGGGAGCTTTTCTTACCTGAAACTGTGATTAACTCTTCTCGAATTCATGTCGGTGGGACATTTAATTGGGAAACCTGACAGGTGTTCCCCTTCATCAGTCCAACCTGTAATCATCATAAATAATGAACCTCCACAAATTTACTTACTTATTTATTGGTGTTTAAGGTCACATACTTATGCACAATGGCTACTCATGAGCATGAGTTTTACGGGTGGAGGAAGCCAGAGTACCTAGAGAAAACCACCGAGCATCGACAAGCAACTGTCAGCTCAACATTCTAACTCTGGTCAAGCTCCGCTCAAGCAGGGTTACAGAGGTTGAAGACATGTGCACTATCAACATGCAGTCCACCTTAGTACACAGCATCATCGTGCCCCCATGTAGGCAACCAGGATAAAGTGCCTTGCCCAAGGACACAATGCAGGTCATCCCGGACAGGGGTCGAACTCAGGGCCTCGAGCATAGAAGTCCAACTGTCTACCACTGAGTCGCCGTGCTCCCCACCTTTACAAATAATCACCTCATTGTTTGCTTATAGTACAATAGATAAAATCTACCAGATTTACAGTTTTATAATGGTCTATCAGATACAGTTTGAAAAGTTACCTGAACAAAACATTTTACTCTTGAATGGCACATTTTTCACCAGTGTGTTTTTCACTAATGACAAGCAACTTGTGGTGGACAGTCTTGTATTACCCAGTATCTTACGAGATCATTCACAATAGCTCGAAATTTTGTGTTGCCAATAAGTCATTTTGAGCGATGTTAACATTAATGTAGCCTATTGCTGCATGTTCTGCACTGTCACAGATTGAAATTTTTTCAGTAATTAATCGCGAGATTGTGATTATGATTGACTTTTTCACCTTGAAATAAGTTGGACCTGGAATTAGTTCACCAGTGCGTTTCCAAGAAATAAAACATTTTCGATTTAGGCTAATTCTTCCATTTTCTAAATACTGAAACACTTCAAAAATGATAAATTTTAAGTAATTTGTATATTTTTTATACTTACCAATGGTCCAGACTAGCTGGTGCTAACTCAAAAATTAATCCAGGGCCAAACACAAATTTTGCCTGCCAATCCCAAAAATTTGCATGCAAAACCGAAAAAATCAAGTCCTATCTGGTCCTCCATACTTTTTGAGATCTGCGCATGCACAGTATACAGGAATGTACCGAAATTGGCGCCAACCATCATTCTTTCTACAGATTGCCTGTTAAATGTTATAAACAGCGGGAAGGTATGAGTGCCCACTCATGGAAGGGCCATAACCATTTGGGCCATTGGTAAGTATAAAAAATATACAAATTACTTTAAATTTATCATATTTTTATACAACAACCAATGGCCCAGACTACCTGAATTGTAAAAAGGTTGGAGGGCCTAGGACTTGAAGGAAAATCCAATCTCTCAATTACTTCAGTAAAGGATAGCTCCTACAGGAGAATAGGAGAAGACAGGAATTATATATGTCTTTCTCCATTACGAGAAAAGAGAAAGGCATAACATCAACAATGTAATTGAGTATTACATAATATATAATTCTCCATTTAATGTCAGCGTAACCCATTATGCTAATTCGGTGAAGAAAAAACAATATATAAAGATAGTCCACAGAATGAGACTCTTTATACTCATTTATAAGTTTCCGAGGATTGTATATTAACGCCCGTTTGACACGTGACATATACAAATGCTTCACAGTGAGCTACACATGAAAACCATCCCAGCACCGACACAGGACTACTGACACCAGAGGAGGTCTTACCTTGCTTTTCACTATAAAGCTAGATGATCATTAGGGAAACCCCCCCCCCCTTTTTCCTTGTTCTGAGGTAAACTTCCGAACCAAGTGGGCAGCGGAACAGCGTCAGTACTGGAACGGGTTGCCTAAAGACCTTATAGATGTAACCATTAGTGGACGACATTCTGAGCAACAGAAAGAGGACCTAAAGATCTAAGGTCACCGGAGATGGACTCGAGAAAAGAGAAAGGCATAACACCAACAATGTAATTGAGTATTACATAATATATAATTCTCCGTTTAATGCCAGCATAACCCATTATGCTAATTTGGTGAAGAAAAACCAATATATAAAGATAGTCCAGAGAATGAGACTCTTTATACTCATTTAAAAGTGTCCGAGGATTGTATATTAACACCCGTTTGACAGGTGACATATACAAATGCTTCACAGTGAGCTACACATGAAAACCATCCCAGCACTGACACAGGACTACTGACACCGGAGGAGGTCTTCCCTTGCTTTTCACTATAAAGCTAGATGATCATTAGGGAACATCCCCACCCCCCACCCCAACCCCCCCCCCCCCCCTTTTTCCTTGTTCTGAGGTAAACTTCCTCCGAACGAAGAGGGCAGCGAAACAGCGTCAGTGCTGGAATGGGTTGCCTAAAGACCTTATAGATGTAACCATTAGTGGACGACATTCTGAGCAACAAAAAGAGGACCTAAAGATCTAAGGTCACCGGAGAAGGACTCTAAATTTCTCAGCTAAAACTTGATAAATGTAGAGGGACGTGTCCAGTACGCAGCCTTCATGAGATCAGTAATAGCTATACTGTTAGAATAAGCCCAAGAAGTGGACATTGCTCTAACCTCGTGCGCTGATATCTTATTAACAGAACGCTGATCCTAAGATAGATTTTCATAGGCAATGCGTATTGCCAACTGAATCCATCTAGCGACAACATGAGCAGAAATATCCTTTCTGTTAGGATTCAAAGAAAAAAAGAAACATTTTCTTCCCTTTCTAACAAAATCTGATCAACATTTATAAATGCGCATAGCTCCGACTGGACACAGCAAAGGTCTACGTTTATTGGAGGACGGTAAAGCCTTAATGACAATAGGCTCCGGCCGCTTGTCTGGAATCTGATTCTCAGCCAAAAATCCCCACGTCCGTAGTGAGGGTAATGGTATTACCCACACTATGATAGTGAGATTCATCAAAAGATAAAGCATGAAGTTCACTGACTCGTCTAGCAGATGCAAAGGCTAAGAGAAATGCCATTTTATAGGTCTTTATAGCTTCAACAGAACCCAAACCAAATTCCACTTAGGAATTAATCTGAGGGTTCTAGGTCTACTGATTTCTATAAATTTCTAACTAGCTTGAATAATGAAGTATTTGATCCAATAACCAAGTTATCATGATGAGCGTAAGTATCTGATAACATCGACCTATAGCCCTGATAGTGACAGGCTGCAGTTTGAGATCGTCAAACAAGTAGATCAGGAAATCAGCAATATTTGGTATGGACGGATTATATACGTCTATCGACTGATCCTTACACCAACAGAAGAAAACCTTCCACTTCGCTGCGTAGTTCAACGAAGAGGAGGGCCTTCTACAGTTAGAAATTGCGTCCATTGCACATCCTGTAAACTGTTTCCCATGCAAGAATGACCGCACAATGGAAATACGTGAAGGTTGAGACCTTCCGGGTTGTGATGCAGTGCTTGCGAGTTCCCCTGATAAAGAAGGTCCTCTCGTGGAGGAAGCTTCCGGGGAATGTCCCATAACAGACACCTGAGAAGAATGAAGGTCTCTGTGACGACAGAGGTGATACCACCAGAATTTTGCAATGAGACTGTTTGATCTTGAACAGAATTTGCTGAATCAATGGAGTTGGAGAATATGCATATCCTATCATTCCGTCCCATGAAATTGACAGAGCGTCTACTGCGTATGCTCGATGATCTGGACATGGTGACACGAACGTCGGTAACTGATTGTTCAGGTGTGTCGCAAAAAGATCTATCATGGGACGATCCCACTGGTAGCAAATCTGTCTGAATATTTGCTTGTTGAGAGTCCATACCGATGGCAACAGTGGACCATTCCGAGAGAGCGAGTCTGCTAGTACATTCAGACAACACAGTATATGGCAGACAGAGAGATGAATGCCATGATTCATGACATATTGGAGAATCCTCTCCATTAATTTGCATAATGGAATCGAATGATTGCCACCTTGGTTCCTCAGGTAAGCAACTACTGTCAAATTGTCCGACAGAATTTGAACGTGAATGTTCGCTATTAGACGAATCCATTGTTGAAGTGCTAGCCATATTGACATCATTTCTTTGATGTTTATGTGCTTCTCTAGGAACCGAGAGTCTCAAAGACCCTGACACTTCAAGTCTGCAGGACTTAGGGTCGCACCCAAGCCCATCTGACTTGCGTCCGTCATAATCGTGAAGGCCGGATCCGGCAGTTGCAGCGGAACTCCCTGAGTTAACCACTGAAGAACTGCCCAAATCTTAACCTTTTGTTTTACTAGGTCTGTTAAAACAATACTGTTTTCGAGTGAATGCGTCTTCACACTCCAGTTCTGAGTAAAGAAAATCTGGCAGGGAGCCCATCGGAATAAGATCTGCAGCCTCTCCGCACAGTTCCATCAGTCGCATGAATTCCCTCGCTGTTAATACGTCTGAGTGTAGACAAAAGCGAGCATAACAACTGACTAATTTTGCTCTGGGTAACGGCAGACGAACCAGATTGTTGTTAGTCTCGAAGCTCATTCTCAAGTGAGTGAATGACTTGGACGGAGCTAGATCCAACTTTTTCTCGTTTTCGATGAAACCGAGACGTCGGAGTAATAGAAGCAGACTCTGAACATAATTTTGAAGTATAATTCTGTTGCCGTATCTCTGCAGAATGTAGTCCAAGTAAGCCGACGTTACCACAGACAAATGAGCTTGGAAGTATGACATTACTGAGTTCATTATTCAAGTGAATGCCCAGGGAGCCAGGTTCAGACCAAAGCACATTGCTCTGAACTGATAAACCTTCCCTTGTACGGCGAACCGAAGGTACTTTCTGAATGCCGGATGTACCAAGACATGAAAGTAAGCGTCCTTTAGATCTATGCTTGCCGCACAGTCATTCCCTTGAATGCTCTTACCGACCAAATGGTCTCCGTATAGAACTTTGGAGCCACGATAAGCTTGTTTATCCAGCTCAAGTCTATTACCGATCGGAATGAGCTGTCTGCTTCGGTACAAGGAACAGGTGACTGTAAAAACTCTGAGAATTTTGATTCTCGACGACCTCTATTGCTTCCTTTAATAAGAGAGCCTGTACCTCCGCTAACAGAGACTCTCTTTTGAAAGGATCTGCTGGAAGATTTGTCCAACGCGGACATCTCGTTAGTGGAGGTTTCGCTCGGAATGATAGCCGTGAGCCATCCGAGACTACACTTCTCACCCACTGATCTTCCATGACTGCTATCCAGTTTCTCGCGAAGTTTGATAACCTTCCGCCATCTGGCAAGCAACAGAGGTCCTGAACATCACCTGTAGGACTTGCGATGCTTACGGGAGGAGATACTACATCCTCCCCACGAAGATCCTCGCCTCGTCAGCTTAGGGGCATCTGACCGATAGTCTCGATCAGACTTATGCCTCTTTTCCAAGTCGCTATATTGACGATCTCCGGAGTAATTGTATGAGGGTTTCTTGTACCCTTGCGAGGCATTCCCTTTTGCAAGTTATTGAGACACCGACTTCAATAGCAGAGCACTGGACGCTTTCTTAGTAGTTTGTTCGTATACTATCGAAAGCTTGTCGTCTAAAATAGTATGTCTGGAGACCGGAGTGACCCAGAGAGAGCTTTTCACCTTGTCATCTATAAGTCGCCTACATGGCCGAAGGCCTACGACACCTGTCTAGACTGAACCGGGAAAGAAAGAACTTCTTCTCTCCTCCGTATAAAGTCTGCGTCTAGAGATGCCAGCGGTTTCTCTCTTGCTGTCGCAGCTTGCTGATTCGGTGGAACAAACTCAGGGTAGTATTGATGGATAAAATCCATTGCAACCATGTGTTGTTCTGAAAGGGAACGGTAATCCTATTCCTTATCCCTTTCACCATCCGAGTGAATCAGTTGAGAATCTTGGTCCATTAGGCCAAAAAAAAAAAGGAATTGATTCTCAGGCACCGCCGCGTTGAAAAAAATGGCCCGCGTTGGGCCTTTTTATTTGGACCGTCATTGCAAGAAAATAGGAAACAGGGAAATTGAAAAGGGACTATTGGTTTTAAGGCCCAAAACCAACGAATAAACAGGTAAATATACACAGGCGTGTGTTAAGTGTGAGAGCCTCTGGCCTTGGCTTACATTGGGGGCGAAATTCAAGTCGCCCTTCTAAACTTCCTTGGGAGACATGGCAGTTTACTGTATTTTCTTATGTTTTATTTTTTAAAAACACACGCTTCCGCAAAAAACAGTAAACACGGTTGCTGTTAAAGTCCGTCACACGGCTATGAAAATAGCCTAAACTAGCCCAATTTTATATTTCTGAAAAGAATTGCAATGACGTAGTCATTTGAACAATTCGCCCCAACTGATAGCAACCAGCACAAAATGGCTACTTAAAAACAAAGTACCAGACAAAACAACGAATCACACAAGACACGCATCGAGTTAATTAGAATTTATTAAAAGTTAACCACCGTTACAAAACAAAAAAAATGTATTGGAGACAGTTCGTCCATATCGAAATTGCTTGCGGTTACGCTCTGTTCCACTGAAAAGTTAAAAAATTTATAGTAATTTATATATTTTTTATACTTACCAATGACCCAGACATAGCTGGTGCTAACTCTTAAAATATAGGGCCAAACACAAATTTTGCCCCCCAATCCCCAAAATTTGCATCTAAAACTAAAGAAAACATGTCCTGAAAGGCCCTCCACACTTCGCCCCTACTGCGCATGCGCAGTGTCAAGGACGTTCCGAAATTGGCGCCATTAATCATTCTAATAACCAGTGCCTGGTAAGCGCTATGTACTCAGCGGGGAGGCAAGAGTTCCCAACTCCTGGGAGGGCCATCCCCGTCTGGGTCATTGGTAAGTATAAAAAATATATAAATTACTATAAATTTTTTAACATTTTTAAACTGTACCAATGACCCAGACATAGCTGAATAGTAAAAAGGCTGGAGGGCCAAGGACATAGAGCAAAATGGAATACGCTCAATAAAATAAAATAGAGTCCTCCCCTGTAGGGAAAAAGAAGTAATAGGCCTTACATGTATCTTTCTTATTTATGATAAATTAGAAAGATACAACACCTTCCAAAATTGAGCTTCATACATCCATGTACTCTATTAATATCCAATATAATCCTTATACTAATAATTTTTAAAGTAAGCCAATAAATAAAGTAAGTCTAGAGAATAGAGACTCTTATACTCCTAAAAGTGTCTGAGGATTGCATAATCATGTCCGTTGACATATGCAATATTCAAAAGCTATACTTTAAAAACTAAGACTTGAATGAATTTTAAAAACCTAAACTTCTCACTAAACAACCATCCCAATAACAGCTCAGAATTACTAACTCTGGAGGAGGTATCCCCTTGTTTTCATAGTAAAACAGGTGACCCAAGGGAACACCCCCCCCCCCTTTTTCTTGCCCTGGGTCAAATAGCCCAGAGCGAAGAGGGCAGCCGAACGGAGACACTGCCGAAACAGACAGCCTACCTAGCTATAGTAGCAACTGTTAAGTGAATGACATTCTGAGCAGTAGATAATAGACCAAACAATAGAGGCCTCCAGAAATGGACTCGATATTTCTGAGATAAAATTCATGAATGTGGATGGCTGAGCGCAATGAGCGGCCTTCAAAAATCTATAATAGTGACACTATTAATGTAAGCCCAAGAAGTAGAAGAACTCTTACTTCATGAGCCGAAATCTTAAGCACAACTGCTAAGTCAATGATATACCATAAGCAGTACCGATAGTTAATAGAATCCATTAACAATAAAATGGAGCGTAACATCCTTCTACTAGACATCAAAGACAGAAGAAGCTTACGCCCATAGTAACAAACAGATATCTGTTTATAAATACATAAACTGTACCCGGAAAGAGTAAAGGCCTATGCCCATACGAAGACGGAAGGACCTTAAAATAATAGGTTCCGGATAATAGGAGCCTAACTCTTATGCAACAATCCAACCTAAATAGTAACGGAAGTAGTGATTCCGAAACTACGAAAGTGAAAATCATCCATCGATAGTGCATGAAACTCACTGACTCTACAGTAAAAGAGAAACCAACAGAATTACTGTCTAAAAGGTCAGAATTTGAAAACTACTGTTTCCAGAGGCTCAAATGATTACTTAGCTAAATAAGAACCGAAGTTAAAATCCGTATAGGAATTTAATCTAAAGATTCTAAGTCTATTTATCAAAAAGTTACTAACTGACTTAGATAAAGAGACAAAAGACTCAATTGTAAACTATCGTAGAGTGCATAGGTATGAGGTAACATAAACCTATAACCTAAATAATAACAGGCTGCAGTAGATCTTGTGAACCAAGTATACTAAAAAATAGCAATAAGTAGTATGGAGGGATCAACAATATGAACATAATGATCCCTACACCACGACGGAAGAGCCTCCACTTTAGCCGCATAGAATAGCGAAGAAGAGGATCTCCTATAGTAAGAAATCGCGTCCAAAGCTCGTCCAGTACAGTGCTTACAATGCAATACGGACCACACAACGGAATACATGAAGGTTGCGACCTTGCTGGTTGTGATAAAGATGACACGATTTACCCAGTGAAAAAGATCCTCACATAGAGGAAGATTTCACGTTAAGACCCACAGTAGACAAGAGAGTAAATTACTCATGATCTCTGTGAAGATAGAGATGCTATCAACAGAAATGTATTGTGGTTGTTTATCTTAGCAATACCTGCTAAAACAACAGCGCCGGAGGATACGCGTATCCTATCATTCCGTCCTATAGATCAATAGAGCGTTAACAATATTAGCTCAGAGATCTGGACAAGCCAACACATACGTCTGCAATTGATTAGCAAGCTGTGTCATAAATAAATCATCATTGGGCGCTCCCATAGATAGCAAATCTGATTGAATACTTGTTTGTTGAGAGTCCATTCTGACAGAAACAAGCGACCCGTAAGAGAACGGGAGTCCGAAAAACAATCAGACGACCCGGAATATGACGGACCAAAACTGAATTTGGTGTACTATAACCAACAGACGGATTCTTTCCATTAAATTGAATAACGGAAACGAAAGAGTGCCTCCCTGGTTCCGGAGATACGCCACTACTGTCGAATTAAAGGACAGGAATTTGGGCATGCATTTCTGAATAATGTTCATGCAATGACATAAAGCAAGCCTAAAAAACATTATTCCGCGGAAGAAAACTGATTGCTAAGAGACTGCGGAACCCAAAGACCCTGGCACTTCGAATCCGTAGGGATCAGTATTATATCCCAATCTGTTTGACTGGCAACCGTCATAACACCCACACTCGGGTCCGGCAACTGCGGTGGCACTCTCTGAGTCAACCACCGAATGTTTGCCCCAGTCTGAATCTCTTGTAACACTAGATAGACAAGAGAACGTGTAAATCGAGCAATTCATGGATTGCCGAAAAGTTGCCGTCGAAGAGAAGCTCCTCCGAGAACGAAGCGACTCTGAGAGAGTTCTTAACCTTACTATCCACGCGTGTGGATGTAGCTAGGGCTGCGTCACGTCTAACTAACTCCAATCAGCCACTGAAGGGCGGAGTTATACGTGAACAAACTACTGCCCTCAAAAGAAATTACATTGAGAATAATATCCCGTAAATCTTTTCTTGAAGACGTAATGATAACGCCTCAGTAAGGCGGATTACGTATGATAAAGCGTCTAAGTTAAGTCTACTATACATAATGTCGTTCCCAACATTGAAATTGGAAAAGACATAAACGGCGAAAAAGAATATATGCAGTCTTTAATCACACCGTCTAGACGCATATGAACTCTCGGTATGCCCTGCTCTGCCAAAATAAACTATTTGTATAAATGATAAAATGGCAGAAATGAGCAACGCAGACAAGAAACTAAACTATCATGCTTAGTAGCAGGCTTGTATATATATATATATAGCGTCGAAAAATAAAACACATGTTGTAATGACAATATTGGACTGCGTCGGTAAGTCAGGGACAATGTCCCTGAACCGATCGAAAAATCCGAGTCCAATGACGCTATAAGTCTCTTATCCAAGATCGCAGCAATGAAGTCCGAAATAATAATCACTGGAAGATAATGCCAGAAGATATGAAAGGCATCTTCCGATACTACTAAAGGAAAAACTCGAAATCTTTCGAATCCCTTTCGCCATCCTGTCGGACCCTATAAAGCGTTCGGTCGTCCATACCTGATGCAACCGCGGACCGCACCGACCCAGCGCCGTCGGATAATTCCTGATTCGACCGAGAAACTGTCAATTGCTGGGATGCTGCGAAACAACTGTGCTAACTCGGATAGCACGTCCGTCACTGAGGCCTGAGGAGAAGCGGTCTTACGATGCATTGCCGCTGGAAGCTCCGTGATCGTTACCCCGTGCATACTACCAATATGCGAGCGAACGGAGTGTATAGGCCTCGTGCCCCTTGGCTACCGGATGGCGCGACCTATTCGCCATGGAATCACTGAATGCCGAAACTGATCGGATACTCGAGGTCACGTAGCCAATGTGCGGTCGTGTGCCCTGCTGTGAGGATGAGGAAGCATTAAGGACAGTCTCTCGGACTGTCAATATAACGGAGCGTCCCGACCAACGGACATATGCTCCAAATGTAAAATATCTGAACCACAACATGCGGTCCCCTATGTTGTTGGGCGAGAGAGGGACCTCTCTCGCTCACAGCCCGGACGGACCTGGACAAGCCAGGAACCGGACTAACAGGCTTCCTCCGATCTGTCCTCAATCTGCCGTCACTGGGTGAGTACTAAAGTAATTAAAGTGCTCGCATCACCCAAATCTCCTTCCTAGACCGCAACGGACGAACCCGGCAGCCGAACCATTCGATGAATGTACGCTACACCGGGTGAGCTAGCGAATGTCACTCCGTAGGCGATAGACATATTCCATGAGCACTTATTGCCGCTAACTCTTCATTAACTATGACGACAGAGGCACACTTTTGAAAGACATCTCCATAACTCTTCGAACAAGAAACCAGAAATGCTTGGTTAGCAAGCATAAAATAATAATATATATAGCGTCGTTCAATAATTCGAAAGTTTGTGTGACATTATTGGACTATGTCGGAACTGAGGGACGATGTCCCTGAACCGAACCAAAAATTTCTAAGTCCACCGACGCTATCAGTTTCTTATCCGGCATCGCAGCATTCTGGTCCGACGAAAGAAGCTGTAGAAGAACAAGTCAGATGACATACACAACAGCATATGTTGTTCCAAAAGGGAAAGCTCGAAATCCTCCGAATCCCTTTCGGTATCCCGTTGGACCGGATGAAACTTTCGGACGTCCGTACCCGCTTCCGCGGAGCGTCCCGACCCAGCATCGTCGGATAAAATATATGCGACAGATTCAGTTGATGCTGGGATGCTGCGATAAACGGTGCTATTAAGGAAAGCACGTCCGTTCCCGAGGCCTGTGCAGTAGCGGTCTTACGATGCAATGCCGCCGGAAGCTCCGTGTACGTTGACTCCCGCACACTTCCTATGCGAACGTCCGGAGTCTGCAGGCCTCGTGTCCCTGGCTACCGGATGGTGTGACCTGGTCGCCGAAGAATCCTTGATCGGCGAAGCTGGTAATATATCGGCGGTCACGCAGCCAAGGTGCGGTCGTGTGCGCTGACGAGAAGAGGAAGCCTTAGCAGTCTCCGCGGACTGCCTATACAACGGAGCGTCCCGAGCGACGGACGTATGCTCCGCTTGCGACACATTTTGTACCACAACATCTGGGGCCAGATGTTGTTGAACGAGAGAGGGGCCTCTCTCGCTTGCCGTCCGGATGGACCGGAACGAGCTATGAACCTGCGTTCTCCCTCCGATCCGCCGTCACTGGGTGTGCATTAGGTTAATTTATAGTGCTCGCATCACCCCAAAATTCCTTCGCGACCGCAACGGACGAACCCGGCTGCCGAACCATTCGGTGAATGGACGCTACACCGGGCGAGCTAGCGGACGTCAAAGGCCGTCGAACCTACTAGGGTCCTCTAAGGCAATTGGCGTATTTACATGAGCACTTTTCCGCTAGCCCTTCATTAATTGTGACGACGGAGGCACACTGTTGAAAGACATCACAGATACATCACCCTAATCTTGATCGTCTGAAACAGAAATTGATAAAGTAGAGTGACCCTGCGGGGAAAGGACCGGAGTGTCCAAATCCCCAATAACATACCGTGACATACGCTTCCCATATTGTCATCGAAATCATACGATACAGAACAGGAGTTAATGCGAGTACACTGACCACATATAGAATGATAATAAAGTCAGAGGAAGACTTCCTCTTAAAACAATTGATCAATATCCTTTCAATGTGAAAAGAAAACAAGTCCTGGTACTCGCACTAACCCCTGGCAATCAAAATACATAATAATAATATGATCCATTGATATAGAAAAAATAATTGAAATCAAAATATTTTGAAAAAATATTTTTTCAGAACAGCCCAAGTTTCTGAAAAGTAACGTTGAGCCCCAATGGATCCCAAGCCTAAGTGTGGACAAAAATTTTAAAAATATTTTAAACAATTTATTCAACACTTACGAACAATAATAATGTATCTAGTTATGATTAAAATAACATCAAGATATTATTTTTTAGAAATCCCCCCCTCACACAGAGGGCTGTTGTAAATGTAAATAATGAGTGTAAAAACACTAAAATAAGACTCCAGGCACCCAGGCCCGAAATCAGTTACCAAAAATACACTATCTGATGCAAAACAGAGACTTCCAGGGAAGAAACTGCAGAACATCAGATGGTAGATGCAGAACACAACGCCTAACCACCCGTAGGTGAAGACGTAAACATGGGGAAAAGAACAGAATTCATTCTGTTATTCAGCTAAAACTCCCAAGAAAATTTAGAAATAATAATTACAAAAACTATGCCAAAAGCATGGGAGAATAGCAAGGGGGAACTTAAAGGACAGGGAGAGAGGAAAACACTTAAAAAACAGTGTAACTAAATAATCAGAATGACAACAAAATGGCTGCTGCCTTGAAAATAGGTAACTTAACATAATTTCATTAAAAAATTTTAAGTTACAGCCCTGATAATATTCTGTCACACATTTTTTTCCTCTCCTCCTTCTCTATCCTCCTTAGAATCACCATTTCACTAATATTTATGTGTCTGGCATCATTTAAACTGAGATTTATAAGCACAAAGATCAGTCAGATGTTAACTGATGAAGGGCCAAACTTAGAATGATTAATGGCGCCAATTTCGGAATGTCCTTGACACTGCACATGCGCAGTAGGGGCGAAGTGTGGAGGGCCTTTCAGGACATGTTTTCTTTAGTTTTAGATGCAAATTTTGGGGATTGGGGGGCAAAATTTGTGTTTGGCCCTATATTTTAAGAGTTAGCACCAGCTATGTCTGGGTCATTGGTACAGTATAAAAATATTGGCTGCATTGAAATTCGCCCCGCAATTTGCATTGAATGTTTTTCTTTGAAAACTTGTGAAGTTTGTTGGAAGGGGGTTAAATGTAATAAGGCTACAATAGAAATCACAGGTATTTGGATGGATAAGAATGGCAGACCTTCAAAGCACCAATCGCACGTGTCAGTGAAAGATGGTTGGCAGAAATTGTCAGTTTTCTGAACAGTGTATTATTACCCAGCGCAGCCAGGAAGGGAGACAACTGAAATGTTTTGTCATTTACCAAAGAAATTAATTAACTCAAATTGTTAATAACGCTTAATTTACGAAGGATATCGAAAACTTTTTTAACTACGCTTTTCAACTCAGTTAGGGTATTCAGAAACCATGAATGACCCAGCTTCTTATATGAACTTGAAATTTATTTTAAACACTTTAAATATTTTTTTAAAAAGAATATACCTTCTGTTACAGAGAAGAACACTCTCACCATGGGTCATACTAAAAATCAAAATAACTCACAATGATACCAAAATAATACGAGGGTGGTCAATAATATCTGGTATTCATAAAATAGTTCTGCTTTGTAAAAGTTTAAAAGTGAAGTCAGAGTTCTGTTTCTAAATACAAAAAGTGGTGATATCAGAAAATAAAGAAAAACAGTTTTAGTTTTCTATAAAATTAGTTTTATTTATATATCATTTTACAATATGCACTTTCCATGATTTTCAGGTAAAAACAGACATCAGAAAGTGACTTTTGCCTCTCAATCCTTTCTCACCATCTGGAAGAAATAAAAATAAAAAATAAAAATAAAATCCTCCCTCCCTCATTGATTTGAAAAAAAAATTGCCTGAGAATCAATTGATTTTTTTTTTTTGGCCTTACATCTGCGTGAACAGACGACTGGGCTGACCCAGCACCGTCTGACAGCTCAGGTTCTGTGTCTGAGGGAGGCTGCTCCCACACTTGCTGGGATGCTGCGATCAGCTGCACAATCTGCGACAGCAAGTCCGGCATCGAGTCCTGAGGAGCAGCGGTTTTCTATTTCTTAGCCGCTTGCTGCTCCCGGGACGGCGTTCTGGAGATGGATCTCTTCTCCAAACATCCCGATGATCGAGGCCTCGGCTCCTTAGCTACTGTATGGTCCGACTTCACAGGCGAAGAGTGGCTCCTTCTTCGCGCAGCAGGCTGGATATCCAAAGTTGGGTAGCTAGGTTGCGGTTGTGTGTGCGTAATGATCGTAGTGGAAGACGCTGAGACTGGAGCTGAGGCCGGCTGCAGTCTAGACGGAGCGTCCTGAGCGGCAGGTGTGGACGGATGCTCCAGCCCGTGCAAGTTTTTCATAACAACATCTGGCCCCAGATGTTGCTGGGTTAGAGAGGGACCTCTCCCGCTCGCGGCCTTTCCAGACTTTGCCGAGCCTCACGTCAAGAAATTTGCTGGCTTCCTCCCTAGTTCCATCGTTGCTGGGTGAGCTTTTTTTGTTTTTAAGGTGCTCACTCTACCCTCTACACTTCATTCGACCGTAATAGACATACCCAGTGTCACGGCTCTTATGCACGGAGTAACACTTCACCGATTGAACTAGCTGCTGGCAAAGGATTAAGACCACCACCCAGTGGCCTTATCCCTTGTCTAATATTCAAGAGCACCTTAGCAGCTGGCTCTGTTTGCTCATCAGAGCGCGACGACGGTAGCACACTTTTGGTAGATGTCACATATTACCATCACCATGTTCTTGTTCCTCTGAAAAAGAAACTAAACAAGAGCGCTCGTATCGCTGAAGCAATACAATGTCCCCTACCCGACTAATGAGCATTAATAATTATACAAATGTTATAACCTAGATGTGATCAGCATGAATTCCGTTGAAGCATTTCCAAAAAAAGTCCAGAAAACTGATATTTTGGCGCTTTTCCATATTTCCAAGGGCCATAACTCACACAAGAATAATGCAATCAGCATGAAACTCAAACTTGATCTGTAAGTATAGTAGGTTACCAAGAATGAACTCATTCGGTTGAAGCATTTTCAAAAAAAAGTCCGGAAAACTAAAGTGTGATTGACAGACTGACTGACAGACTGACGATGGACAGAGTACAAATGAAACTTGATCTGTAAGTCATCATTCTGTAGTAGGTTACCAAAAATGAAATCATTCCATTGAAGCGTTTCCAAAAAAAGTCCTGAAAACTAAAATATAACCGACAGACTGACTGACAGACTGACGGATGGATGGACAGAGTGTAAATGAAACTTGATCTGTAAATCATCGTTCTATAGTAGATTACCAAAAATGAAATCATTCCGTTGAAGCATTTCCAAAAAAAGTCCGGAAAACTAAAGTACGACCGGCAGACTGACTGACAGACTGAATGCTGGATGGACAGAGAGTAAATGAAACGTGATCTGTAAGTCATCGTTCTATAGTAGGTTACCAAAAATGAAATCATTCCGTTGAAGCGTTTCCAGAAAAAGTCTGGAAAACTGATATTTTGGCGCTTTTCCATATTTCCAAGAGCAATAACTCACACAAGAATAATGCAATCAGCATGAAACTCAAACTTGATCTGTAAGTCATCGTTCTATAGTAGTTTAAAAAAAAAGGAAATCATTCCGTTGAAGCGTTTCCAAAAAAACTCTGGAAAACTGATATTTTAATGCTTGTCAATATATCCAAGGGCCGTAACTCACACAAGAATAATGCAATCAGCATGAAACTCACACTTGATCTGTAAGTCATCGTTCTATAGTAGTTTATCAAAAATGAAATAATTTCGTTGAAGCGTTTCCAAAAAAACTCCGAAAAACTGATATTTTGGTGCTTTTTCCCACATTTCCAAGGGCCGTAACTCACACAAGAATAATGCAATCAGCATGTAACTCAAACTTGATCTGTAAGTCATCGTTCTATAGTAGTTTACCAAAAATGAAATCATTCCGTTGAAGCGTTTCCAAAAAAAACTCTGGAAAACTAAAGTGTGACTGACAGACGGACAGACTGATGGATGGACGGAGTGCAAACCTATAGTCCCCTCCGGCGATGCCGGCAGGGGACTAAAAACTTGAATGACCTTGCGGTGAGAGTACCGGCATAGGCCTCTCACCGTGTCCAACGTACCGTGACACCCGCGTCCAATGTTTGTCATCCCAATCAACACATGTAGGACAAGAATTTGTAGGGGTACATCGACTACAGGCAAGACAATACGCATGCAAATCTGAGGAAGACTTCCTCGCCTTGCATTTTGAGCAATAAGCTTTCATGATTAATCAAAACATTAAGTCGATCGTACTCCCACAAACTCCACAATAAATATATGATAAAGATACATAATAATCGACAAAATTGAAATCAAAAAATTAAATTCAAAAAAATTTTTGAAAAAATTTTGACAAAAGCCCAAGTTCACAAAGGGAACATGAAGAGCCCAACGGTATCCCGATAGAGCCTTAGAGTGGACAAAATTCTAAAAATTATTGCTACACTACCGGAATATTAAATAATATATCTTATAACAATCCTACAGTAATAATAACTAAATACTACATGTATTTAAGGATGTCGTCAATGTAAACAACGTCAAGGAAAAAACCAGAAACAAGACATCAGACACAGAAAAAAGGCCCAAAGTCAGTAACAGATTTTAAAGCTACCAGATGTAAAGCAAGATCTTCAAATGAAGAAAAAACGATACATCGCATAGAAGATGCATGACCCAAACGACCGAACACCCCTGGGGTGAGGATGTAACCATGGGGATAAACAGAATAAACATTCTGTAAAACACATCAAACTCATAAGAAATTAAAAAAAAAATTTCAATAAAAACTAGAGGAAGTGATTGTACCTTCGGAACAAGACACAGGATTTTCCTTAGTGGTTTTACTCACTGTTCTTCTCAGCAAGACCTAAGGTAGCTCGATACCAAATAAAAATTTGATTTTTTTTTCGATTTTGTGAAATGTTTTGGCAAAAAGGTGTTAACCAACTACCATTTTGTGCCCTTGATTAATAGAGAAGTGTATTACAGTCATTCCTGTGAAAAGTTCAAGTCAATTGCCCCTTCCAGTCCAAAGATATCGGCTCCCGCACATTTGGGCATTTTTGGCCGGTTTTGGCTGGAAAAACATTTTCCACAATATGCGGATAGTTTTATTTATGAGAACTAATGAATCTAGACATAATAAAGTAAAAAAAAAAACACAAGAAAATTTTTTTCAATTTTTGGTCAGTGTCCTGAAGCCATGTTTGACTGCTAGCAGAAGCCAAACAAAGAACAACTCCAATTCCAAAAGACGATAACTGTTCATGTACACCGTGAATTCAACATTTCCAACCTTAGAAGCTTTCAAATCCTCCCTGTTGTTGAGTACTCTGATGGCAAAGTAGCCCGGTCGTAACAAAAATTTCCGACTTTTGGTCGAAAATTTCTAAGTCCAAACCGAAAATTTTTCTGGAGCAAAAAAAATTTTTTTTTCGTCTCCAAATGGCCTGAAACACATAAATAACCGAAAATAAAAATTCGATTTTTTGGCCGCCATTTGGGATTGTCGGAAATTCGATCCGAAATTTTTTCGATGGTTTTTACAATTTGGTGATACAGTCTTCATTTCTGAGCCATTTTAGATGGTTCAGCATATCCGTGTCCCAAGATTGACTTAAAAAATGGTCAAATTTTGAACATTTTTTTCGTTTCGAAAAATGTTTTGGAAGAAAGGTGTTAACTACATACATTTTTGTACCACTTGCTGAAAGAGGGGTGTATTGCTGACATGTCTGCGAAAATTTCAAGTCAATCTCCCTTTCTAGTTGAAAGATACGAGCTGCCGAATATTTTTGTGTTTTTTGGCATAAAGGGTTAACTAAACCATTTTCAGAAAAATGGGAAAATGACGAGGGCTTACAACTTATGACCCTTTATGAGTACAGAAACTTTAAAAAAAATCGTTCAGAGCATTTTCGAGAAATAGTGAAAATAAAAGTGTGGAAGAATAATAATCAAAAAAAAATCAAAAAAAAAAAAAAATCTTTGCAATAACAAATAGATTTTCCCTTTAGGAAAATCCAAATAAGCCAAAAAAGCTTAGGAGTTTAACAGGAGGGCTTCAAGGAAGGAACACTTAACAAACAGTGGAGAAATCATTAGCAAGAATGAGGACGTCAAATTGGGAAACATGAAATAATTTTTATAAAAATTATAAAGTTACAGCCCTGAACGTTCCTCACCACCATTCTTCACTTCCATCATCCATTTATGTCCTTGGATCCACCAATTTTACCACTGATTTGTGTCGGGCATCCTCAAAAAAGGAGATTTAAAAGCATAGATGTCAGTTCATTGTCGACTTCAGGGCCAAACAAAGAAATGGTTGGCACCAATTTCGGTACCTTCCTGGACACTGCGCATCTGCAGATCTCAAAAGTATGGAGGACCAGATAGGACCTGATTTTTTCGGTTTTGCATGCAAATTTTGGGGATTGGGGGGCAAAATTTGTGTTTGGCCCTGGATTAATTTTTGAGTTAGCACCAGCTAGTCTGGGTCATTGGTTGTTGTATAAAAATATAATTATTTTAGACTGTTTCAATTCTTAGAGTAAATACGGGTAATATCAGTATCATTTGACCTTTCATTGACACAGGAATATCAGAGCAGTTCGTTCTTGACTATTTTACTAGTTTCCTTGACTATTGGAACTCTCTTTTGAAAGGTTCTAAATACTAAATTCTTGAAAAGCTAAGAATATTGGACATCTAAAATTGTACAGCATGTACCATCACCTGCTCTAGAAAGTACTGACTCATTCAACTGTTCCTTTCTGATCTTCACTGGCTTCCCATTCAGCAGAGACTTCAATTCCAAGTTTTTCTTCTTATCTTTAAATGCATCAAAGGACCCTACATGTCTAACTTGCTTATCAGTCACAAGACACAGATCTCTTTGATCACTACATAAATTTAATTTGGTTCAGCCTTCATAAAAATTGAGTTCTGCTGGCAATAGGGCATTTGCCATTGCCAGCAAGCCTAGAAATAAGCAGACAGTCATCTGCAGAATGAGGTCCCCAGAGAGTGTATTTGGTGATGCTACCCTGCACAGCAGGTATCATTACTAAATTTACCCTCTGTGAACCTCAATCTGAATCAAGGCCTCTGTCCTAAACAGAAAGAGGTGTCCATAGGATATATTGGGGATTCTAGCCCACTGTATAGGATAGCAACAGCAAATTCACCCTCTGGGAACCTCATTCTGCAAATGACAGATTGCTTATTTCCAGGCTTGTTGCCAGGCCAAATCTATGGATTTCTCTTCCAACAGGTCTGAAAGAAACCGATTCTCTAGAATTGTTCAAGTTGGGTATTAAAACATACTTTTTCCAGAAGGCATTTGGCAATTTTGTACAGCCATAGAGCACCGTGTGTTGATTAAACGTTATAAAATTATTATTATTATGAAAATCACACTGCAAAAAGACACCACATACTCTCTGACATCATTTCCTGAAGCTACAAACACACACACATGCAGCCACGCCATGCTGGATGTGGATAGGCAATGGCTTCAAGCTGCATAAACTCTGTTCCCCCACCCCAGAAGATGCGAGCATGGCTGCTGTCATGGACTGACCCTGCCCCTCAACTACTCACAAGAGATTTATAATCACAGCAACAAACTCTAATGTACATCTAATCCATCTACACACTGTAAAAGAAATTGATTCTCTAGAATCATTCAGGTCTGGTATTTAAACACAATACTACTTTGAACGAATAGTTTTCAAGTCTGAAATTTGCAGGTGTGCCATGTATAATTTTTTATATTTTTGAAGCGCAAAAAAAAGGGTCAATATAGTTGGTCACCAGACAGCATGACCTATCTTTAATATGAAGGTCGGCATAATCTATGCAAAATCTTTTGCATTAGCAGGTGACAACAATGCCCCTGATAAACTGTACATATTTACCTGGTGAATCATAGCTATCCTCTATCCATCTCTTTGTTCCTTGATAGTTAAATTTTCCACCACCAGATAGCAAAAACACAAGGTTAAATCTAACAAATGGTTAAGATAAACAGGAAAAAAATAAGTAACTCAGTATTTTAAGTGAAAGACAAATGTTGGATGTATCAACAAAAGATCCTCCCATGGGAAGGTTCTATTCAGATTTTCTTTTATTCCATTGACAGAACTGATAAGATTACAAATTACCAGAAACTTATATCTGATAAGTGTTACAAGTTTTCTTCTCCTTTCTATTAACAACACTTTCGACAGCCAGGGTCACCTCGTGTCGGACAGTTTTATGGGTGGAGGAAGTCGAAGTACCTAGAGAGAACAACTGAGCAGCGACAAGCAATTGTCAGACTCCCCATCGTACTAACTCTGCACAAGCATGGTTAGCTTTGGTTGAAAACAAGTGCACCATCAACAAGCAGTATGCCTTAGAACACAGCATAATCATACCCCAACATAGGTAACTGGCATTTCATGCTTTGCCCAAAAACACAACAGTTACCCTTGGCAAGGAGCAAATCGTGGATCTTTCAGTTTGAAGTCCAATGCCATAACCAATCAGCCACCCTGCTACCATGTTAACAGTTGAGCAGAAATATTGGCTTCAAGTATTTGAAGCAAATATTTGTGCTTAACTCTCAAGTCCCCATACAGTCACAAACTGACCCTTTTAGATGGTTCCGAAAAAAAGCTATTCCAAGTGTATTCTTCCTTGAGAACTCTACTGGTCGGATATATTTATCTTGAGAATGTTTTTACATCATTGTTGGCTGCCTGTACAAGCATCCAAAAAAAGGCTGCTCAGCCATTCGTCTCCCCCCCCAAAAAATTTGAATTTCTTGAAGTCGAAAAAGTGACATACAGTACAGCAATTACCAGGTAATAAAAATCATCAGCAGCAAAACTTTAATTAATGAAGCACTGGGTTGTACCCAGTGCTTCATTAATTAAATTTTTGATGGTTGTTCCTATAATTAGTGTTTGGAATCTAATATTAGTGCATCCGTGGAAATATTGCCTAGCCATGGAAAGTGACCAGTCCACGGCAGCCGTACTGTATCTCTGGCAAAAAATAGAGTTTTCAAAGTTGAAAAAGGAGCATAACTCTGGCAAAAATTGTTGGACCACACCCGACACGAACTTGACCTGTATTTTATGTTGATACACCTACATGCCAAATTTCATTTGATTTGGTCAACTATAACTAATGTTATCATCGGGTAACCAAAGTGGGATGAATGCACAGCGAGACACTGGCTACTTAAAAAGGGTCCCAAAATTGTTTTTTTGGGGAGGGACAACAATAATGTAGAAACACTGATAATTCATTTGTAGCCATGTTAATGTATATACGGTAGTTATTAACGCAAAATTAATCTGAGTTCTGAAGGGTTAACTCTTTGCCTGTTGTGGGTGGTTCTGCCCAGAAAAATTACTGTTTCTCCTTGTAGAACAATCTTACAGGCTCTTATTTATGAAATATATTCCTGTAATGAAAAGTAGTCTTTTTATAACAAAGATTTCTTAACTGGCAGAGAGCCAGATTAACTGCAGTTGTCAGAACTGGTTCATACATGTTTGCTATGTAATAATTTACTTGAGTGTCTATGATCATTATCCAAAAAATTGTGACAAGAACAAATTCACACATAAGGCACTCTCCAATAAATTATGAACAAACAAATTTACATTAACGCTTTTACCCAACGTAACAGCCAAAACTGGCCAGCGCTATTCTAAAAAAGCGCCAATTAATTTTCATCATTTTTTGTCTCAAAAACATAGATTATGACCCCTCGTTGGAACGAGATCGTTCCAATGAGGGGTCATAACCTATGTTTTTGAGACAAAAAATGACAAAAATTAGTTATTTAAGAATTTTTTTGGCAAGTGTCATCTGCTTTTCAAGTTAGGTAAAGGGTTAAGAAATCATTGAAACTTTTTGAAAAATATGAAACATAGGTTTTGATCTTTCTGAAATGATAACTTTTATGGCACCTACCCTTTTTAAAACACAAATGCATGCTTCTGACACTTATTTTTTTATTTATTAGTGTTTAAGGTCACTTTCAGCATCTTTGGCTATATAATGACCACAATTTAGGTAGAAGTCAAGTGTAGCCAAACTACTTATATCTATGTTGCCCATCTTTGTGGACTTCCACTTCAGGCGTTGGTGCTTGGTTCTATTTTACCAGTAAAGCAAGACTTCACTTTCTAGGGTTCCCGTGGGGATGGTTCTAAAACTCAAGGAGTTGATGCCAGGCATGATTTAATATTTCATCAAATCCAGTCATGTATGTTTCGAAACAGGCATCTCTTGTTCAAAGCAGATATTCAAGAAAATTAAAAAGTCCAAAAATAATGCATCACTTGTTTACTTCAAATTACTTGGTAGTAACCTGGAACAACATTAATTTCTTTTCATAATAATTATTTCCACTGCAGTTTTCTTGGTGAAGGCTTCTTCGAGCTCTGCAATGAAAGTTTAAGAAAATGATTTTATTGCCAAATATGCCTGAGTAATGAGGTAACCATTGCTGCAGACATGTGGCGAAAAGAGTCATGCAGGTTTTAAATGAACATTCTAAATTAATTCACTTCTACCAACCTTAACACACCAACCCCCCTGACAGCCGATATATGACTCAGGAACTTGCTCAGTCTCATGGCAGGTAATATTAATGGCCCAGCATTCAGACTTTTTTCCAAAACTCTTCCTGGGAACTTAGGTAATAATTTAATGTACAAAGGATACTTGGCATGTGTTCTAGAATTGGTGTACAATTTAGCAAGCAACCTACTCAGCTCCAGTAAAGCAATCACCCCACTTCCATTTGAGTCTCCACCAAAGGACAAACCCTACAAAAGAAAATGACAAAGTGAAAAGTCTTTCATACAAGTTTGGAAATAAGCAATCTGTCATTTGCAGAATGAGGTCACCAGAGGGAAAATTTGCTGATGCTATCCCACAGAGTGGGCTAGAATCCCCCAATTTATCCTCTGAGTATCTCTTTCTGTTGAGGCCTGAGACTTTGACTCAGATTTAAAGTTCACAGAGGGTAAGTTTAGTAATGCTACCATGCTGTGCAGGTTAGCAGCCCCAAATACACCCTTTGGAGACCTCATTCTGCAGATGACAGTCTGCTTATTTCCAGACTTGCTTATATACAAATCTTAAATGATCATACTCAATCTTGAATCACTGAACACAGTTTCTCGGGATGAAAAGGTTGCCATTTTCCTAAAGCTTTTGCTTGAAACATGTACAGCACAGTCATCACAGAGTGTTCAGGTTTCAAGTATTCGTGGATAAATATCACGAATCATTTCATGGATGCCAACACGTGAAAATGCCAAGAACAATAATTCAATAAAACATGCCTGCACGAAGTAGGAGAAATTGATTAATATAATTTCCAGTGTCACTAAAAATTGAGCAATCCAGAACATAAACATTCACAGTAATCAAATAGCAAACTTACCCCAAAGACTGTGTCGAATTACACTACAAGTTGGAAGTAGATGTTGCAAAACAGAAATTATCTTTCATTTTCTTTACGCGGTCATAAACAAGTCTAATCAATAGAAATAGAAATAGCCTAAGATTTGAAAAGCGATGTTATTCAACCTCAAATGTGTATTGAGAAGAAAAATGTCGAGTCGTGACAGCACAAAAGTGGATTTAATCATTATCAACTTATCGTCAGGAAATAAATTGTTTATGATTTACTATGTTCACGGTCACTCTGACCTTGACCTTTGACCTAGCACATCCAATATAGACAGGGTTCTTCCTCTCACCAAGGCCAACCTACCTATGAAGTTTCATGAATGTGGGTCAAACCATAATCAAGTTATCATTCGGAAACCAATTGTTTTGATTACTATGTTCAGGGTCACTGTGACTTTGATCCTTCACCTAGCAAGTCCAAAGTAAATAGGGTTCTTCCTCTCACCAAGGCCAACCTACATATGAAGTTTCATGAATGTGGGTTCAACCACAGTCAAGTTATCATCTGGAAACCCAATTGTTTATGATTTAGTATGTTCAAGGTCATGGTGACCTTGACCATTGACCTATCGAGTCCAAAATAAATATGGTTCTTCCTCTCACCGAGGCCAACCCACATATGAAGGTTCATGAATGTAGGTTCAACTATAGTCAAGTTATCATCTGGAAACCAATTGTTTATGATTTAGTATGTTCAAGGTCACTGTGATTCCACACATGATTAATCAGAAATACCACACACCCCCCCCCTCCCTAAAAAAATAATTTAACAGACACGAAGTTGATATTTTTGGGGCAACATTGAATTCAACTTACATACAAATCACACAGAACAGGGGTTAATTCCATATCTTGCCCTCACACACCCACAAAAAATGTCCTCCAATATACTTTTGTTTATATGTTGACCTCAGTTTCATTTTACAAAATCATAAAAAAGAAAATTCTCAGAAAGAGATGGCCTGTGGGGAATTGAAATTCATATACAATGAGCTTCATTCACATAATTGTTTCTGTGATAGCCATAAAATTAATAAAGTTGCCTAGGTGCACAGATAGGCCTGGTCTCCAACCTCGATCACCATTCAAATTTAATTATTTTTTCAAGTATTTTCTCCACTACAGGGCTTGTGACTCACCAGTTCAACAAGCTTGTTCAATTGAGAGGCCATGATCTATGCCATATGTTGGGGCAAAAAATGGGAAAGTTTTTAGTTAGGTTTATTGCAGACATTTGAAGCTGTAAGTGAGTGTCATCTTCTATTTGTGTAAGGTACCGGTTAAATGATAACAATTAAATCATTAAAACCTTCATATTTAAAGGTGTGTGAGGAAGACAAAATGCAGAAAATAAAAAGTAGTCCTCCAAGCATCCCCCCACTCCCAGTTTACTGTGCTACCATTTAAGGATCAATAAAAATGATAAATTTAAAGTAATTTGCATATTTTTTACACTTACCAATGGCCCAGACTTAGTTTGTGCAAACTTAATATTATCAAGGGCCAAACACAAATTTTGAACCCCCCAATCCCCAAAAAACAAAACCGAAAATTAAAAGTCCTATCTGGCCCTCCATACTTTTACTACCTGTGCATGCGAAGTACTCAGGAAAAGACCAGAATTGGCGTCAATATCATTCTTTGTAGACAAGCCTACGAAAGTTAAAAAATTTATAGTAATTTATATATTTTTTATACTTACCAATGACCCAGACTTAGCTGGTGCTAAACTCCTTAATTCAGGGCCAAACACAAATTTTGCCCCCCCCAATCCCCAAAATTTGCATCAAAAACCGAAAAATACATGTCCTATATGGTCCTCCATACATTTACTCCTCTGCGCATGTGCAGTGTCAAGGAGGTCCCGAAATTGGCACCAATTATCATTCTTACAGCCAGTGCCTAGTAAGCGTTATGTACTCAGCGGGGAGGTATGAGTTCCCAACTCCTGGTAGGGCCATCCCCGTCTGGGTCATTGGTAAGTATAAAAAATATATAAATTACTATAAATTTTTTAACATTTTTATACTGTACCAATGACCCAGACTTAGCTGAATAGTAAATAGGCTGGAGGGCCTAGGACATAAAGGAAAATCCAATAAGCTCAATTATGTATAATAGAATATCCTCTCCAGGAGAAAAGAAGAGATAGGCTTTGCATGTATCTTTCCTATTTATAATAAAGAAGAAAGACACAATACCGATCAGTAATTGAGCATAATAATCAATGATCTCTATTAACATCCAGTATAACCCTTTATACTAATATTTTTAAAGGTAAGCCAATAAATAAAGGAAGTACAGAGAAATGAGACTCTTCATATTCATTAAAAATGTCCGAGGATTGTATATTAATGCTCGTTTGACACATGACATATACAAATGCTTCACACCGAGCTACACTTTAAAAATATTACATGGATGATTCAACATTATCTTTACACTTTAAAACCATCCCGGTACCGACTCGGAATTACTGACTCTGGGGGAGGTATTTCCTTGCTTTTCACTATAAAGCAGGTGACCTAAGGGAACACCCGCCCCCCCCCCCCCCCCCCCCCCTTCCCCTTACCCTGGGTCAAATACCCCAGAGCGAAGAGGGCAGCAGGACAGAGTCACTGCCGGAACAGAAAGCCTACATAACTATAGTTGCAATTGTTTAGTGGACGATATTCTGAGCAACTGATAACGGACCTAAACAATGGAGGTCTCCAGAAATGGACTCAATATTTCTGAGATAAAAATTAGTGAATGTGGAAGGTTGAGACCTTCATTAGATCAGTAATAGCAATACAATTAGCATAGGCCCAAGAAGTCGAAAAAAGCTCTTACTTCATGAGCTGAGATCTTGAGTGCCGACTGCTGAGAAGAAGATAATTTTTCATAAGCAGTACGAATAGTTAATTGAATCCATCTAGCAATAGAATGAACCATAATATCCTTTCTATTAAGCATCAAAGACAGAAAGAAACACTTACGTCCCTTTCTGATGAACTCAGATCTACGTCTGTAAATATGTATTGCTTTAACAGGACACAGTAGAGGCCTACGCCCATCAGATGATGGAAGGGCCTTAATAATAATAGGTTCAGGATACTTATTAGGAGCCTGATTCTTAGCCAAAAATCCAACATTGGTGGTAAAGGTAATAGTATTACCGACACTACGGTAGTGAGAATCCTCCACAGATAGTGCATGAAGCTCACTAACTCTTCTAGCAGAAGAGAAAGCTACGAGAAAAGCTGTCTTATATGTTAAGAATTTGAAGTCAGCTGTGTCAAGAGGCTCAAAAGGCGCTTCTTTTAGCTTAAGAAGAACCCAGGCCAAATTCCACTTCGGAATTAATCTAAGGGTTCTAGGTCTATTTATCGAAAAATTTCTAACTAACTTAGATAAAGAGACATTAGTTCCAATCATCAAGCTATCATGATGTGCATAGGTATCGGATAGCATAGACCTATAACCCTTAATGGTGATAGGCTGCAGATTAATCTCATCAAACAAGTATACTAGAAAGTTTGCTATGTCTGGAATGGAGGGATCATAAATATCTACTGAATGATCCTCACACCACTGACAAAAGACCCTCCACTTAACAGCATAGTTTAGCGAAGAGGAGGTCCTTCTGCAGTTAGAAAACACGTCCACTGCTCGTCCTGTAAAATGTTTTCCGTACAAGAAGGACCGCACAACGGAAATACGTGAAGGTTTAGACCTTGCTGATTGTGATGGAGGATGCGCGATTTCCCTTGCGAAAGAAGATCTTCCCGTTGAGGAAGCTTCCTCGGCATGTCCCACAACAGACACCTGAGTAGATTTATCCACGGTCTCTGTGGAGACAGAGATGCTACCAACAGAATCTTGCATTGCGATTGTTTATCTTGAGCAATATCTGCTGAATCAACGGCACTGGAGGATACACATATCCTATCATTCCGTCCCAAGAGATCGAGAGAGCGTCTACTGCAAACGCTAGAGGATCTGGACAAGGTGACAAATACGTCTGCAACTGATTGTTGAGATGTGTCGCAAATAAATCTATCATTGGCCGTTCCCATTGGTAGCAAATCTGATTGAATACTTGCTTGTTGAGAGTCCATTCTGACGGCAACAGGCGACCCCTCCGTGAAAGGGAGTCTGCTAAGATGTTCAGACGACCCGGAATATGACGGACGGAGAGAAGAATCTGAAGTTCTAGTACAAACAGAAGAATTCTTTCCGTTAGATTGAGCAACGGAATGGAATGAGTGCCACCCTGGTTCCGAATATATGAAACTACTGTCGTATTGTCGGACATAATTTGCACGTGTGCATTCTGAATAACGTCAATCCAATGACGTAGAGCAAGCCAAATCGACATCATCTCTTTGATGTTGATGTGCTTGCTTAGAAACTGCGGATCCCAAAGACCCTGGCACTTCAAATCCGATGGGCTCAGTGTCGCGCCCCAGCCTGTTTGATTGGCATCCGTCATAATCGTAAAACTCAGATCTGGCAACTGCAGTGGAACTCCCTGAGTTAACCACTGTATGTCTGCCCAAGTCTGAATCTCTTGTTTCACTTGGCTTGACAAGAGTATGTCCGTTTCGAGCGAATGAATCTTCACTCTCCAATTCTGAGTCAGATGGACCTGGAGAGGACGAGTGCGTAGCCGGCCCATCGGAATGAGATTCGAGGCAGCTCTGCACAGACCTATTAGTCTCATGAATTCCCTCGCTGACACCTTGTCTGAGTGAAGACAATAGCGAGCGTAACAACTGACTAATTTTGCTCTGGTTAACGGCAGACAAACGAGATTGTTGTGCGTCTCGAAGCTCATTCCCAGGTGGGTAAATGACTTGGACGGCACCAGATCCGACTTCTCTTCGTTTACTATGAAACCGAGACGTCTGAGCAATAGAAGCAGATTGTGCATGTCGTTCTGAAGCGTTAACTCGTTGCCGTATCTCTGAAGAATATCGTCCAGGTAAGCTGACGTTACCGCAGACGAATGAGCTCGGAAATGAGTCATTACCGAGTTCATTACTCGAGTGAATGCCCAGGGCGATAGATTCAGACCAAAGCACATCGCTCGGAACTGATAAACAGCACCTAGGACAGCGAAGCGAAGATACTTTCTGAACGCCGGATGTACCATGACGTGAAAGTACGCATCCTTGAGGTCTATGCTCGCAGCATAGTCGTTCACTCGAATGCTCGCTCTGACCGATCGAATAGTCTCCATATAAAACTTTGGAGCCACGATCAGCTTGTTTATCCAGCTTAAGTCGATCACTGGACGGAACGAGCCGTCTGGCTTCGGAACCAGAAAAAGATGGCTGTAGAAACCTGGAGATTCCTGGTTTTCTACGACCTCTATCGCGTTCTTCGTTAAAAGAGACTGGACTTCTGATAGAAGTGCCGTTCTTTTCTGACAATTTGACGGAAGCTGAGTCCATCCTGGACTTCGAGTTAAAGGAGGTTTGCCTTTGAAGGACAGTTTTAGTCCTTCCGAAATAACCCCTCGAACCCAAGGGTCCTCCATAATTGATTCCCAATTGCTTAAGAAACTCGACAGTCTTCCGCCCACCGGAACGAGACAGAGGTCTAGACCATCACTTCCTGGATCCGCGAGGCTTGCGGTAGGAGAAACCACATCCTCCACGACCCGCACCTCGCCTCGTCAGCCTAGGGGCGTCTGACCGGTTATTTCGGCCAGCGTAACGGCCCCTAGTCGAGTCGCTACTCTGCCGGTCTCTAGAGTAAGACCTAGAGGACGCATAGGAACCTCTATAGGAACTTCCCCTGGACGAACTCGTTCCGGAAGTGCCTGGCCTACTCCTGTCTGCTGGTTCCGATTTCTTGGAAGCAGACTTAAACAGCAGAGAGTCCGAAGCTTTCTTTGTTAATTTTATATATATATCAGAAAGCTTGCCACTGAAGAGAAACTCTCCAGAGACCGGAGCGAGAGTTTTTCACCTTACTGTCCACGCGTGTGGAAGTAGCCAGGGCCACGTCACGTCTAGCTAACTCCAGATTTGCCACTGAAAGGGCGGAGTTATAAGTGGAAAAAGCTATGGCCCTGGACAGAACTCTTAAAGACGTTTGTACGTCTTGAAATTCTGGTCCTTCAAAGCGTAATGACAATGCTCTAGTAAGGTGATCTGCGTAGGAAAGAGCATCTAAACTAGCTCTGTTAGACGATATCGTCGTTTCCATCGTAAACGACGGAAGTAACATAGACGACAGCATGGATATATCAAGGTCTTCAGCCTGGTCGTCTAAACGCAGAGGAACTCTCTGGATGCCCTGACCTGCCGTATCAAACTTGTTCCTTTGATTAATAAACGGCAGCTGTGGAGCAGATGCCGGTAAGAAGGCTGACCTGCCCATCTTGTTGGCAAGTTTATCAATAGCGTCATTCAATAATTCAAAAATCCGAGAGACATTCTTGGATTGTGACGGAAATTCCGGGACAATGTCCCTAAACCGATTAAAAAAATTGGTGTCCAGTGGCGCTATCACCCTCCTATCCGGCTGCGCAGCATTTTGGTCTGGCGGAACAACTTCTGGAAGGTAATGCCGGATGAATTCTACAGCTATTTTATGTTGTTCCGAAAGGGAAATATCTAATTCATCAGAATCCTTTTTGCCTTCCTGCCGGACCTCATGCAAATCATGTAAATCTCGGTCGTCCGCACCGGATCCAGCGGCGGAACCTACCGACCCAGCATCTTCTGACATTTCATGTTCCGACAGAGGCTCTGCCGGTTGCTGGGATTCTGCAATTAACTTTGCTATCTGTGATAGCACATCCGTTACAGAGGCCTGGGGAGCGGCGGTCTTACTGGATTTAGCCGCCGGAAGCTCCCTGGACGTTGCATCCTGCATACATCTTTTATGCGAACGTCCGGATGAAGAAGGCCTTGTATCCCTGGCTACCGGATGGCGTGACCTGGTCGCCGTGGAATCCCTGGTCGGCGAAGCTGACTGTAAATCACTGGTCACATAGCCAAGGTGCGGTCGAGTGTGCTGCTGAGAGGATATGGAAGCCTTATAGGTAGCCTCGCCGGACTGCCTATATACCGGAGCATCCCGAGCGGCGGACGTATGCTCCGACTGCGTAACACTACGGACTACAACATCTGGTCCCAGATGCTGCTGTATGAGAGAGGGACCTCTCTCGCTTACAGCCCGTGCCGAACTGGACAAGCTAAACACCGGACTGTCAGGCTTCCTCCGATCCATCCTCCTTTCCGTCGTCACTGGGTGTGCACGTGGATGTTTTATAGTGCTCGCATCACCCGACTCTCTCTGCTGGACCGCAACAGATGAACCCGGGTGCTGCCCAATTCGGTGAATGGACGCAACCCCGGTCGAGCTAGCGGATGTCAACCCCTTCAGGTTCCTTTCAGGGAATTGACGAATCTCCATGAGCACTTTTGCCGCTAGCTCTTCGTTTGTATGTGACGACGGAGGCACACTTCTGGATGACATCACGGAAACATCACCCTGTTCTTGTTCCTCTGAAAAAGAGAGTGAAATACTAGAGTGACTCTGAGGAGAAAGAACCGGAAAGGACCTTTCTCCGGGAACAACATACCGTGACACACGTTTCCAACGTTTTTCATCCCATTTGAAACACACAGAACAAAGATCAGTGCGAGTACAGAGAGAACAATTAATACAGAGATCATGAGAATCATAGGAAGATTTCCTCCTATTACAATTTGAACAATAATCATTCATTGTGAAATGTAAACAATCAAAGTACTCGCACTAATCCTTGAAAATAAAGATACATAATACAACAATCCATTATATTCATTAATAAATAATGATTGGAAAAGAAAAAAAAATTTTTAAGAAAAAAAAAAAAAAAAAAAATTTTCAGAAGAGCCCAAGTTCCCAAAGGGAACCCTGAGCCCAATGGATCCCAAAAAAGCCTAAGTGTGGACAAAAATTTAAATTCATTTAGAAAAAATTAATGAGACACTTACGGACAATAATAATGTATCTTACTATGAATAAGAGATGCAGAAGACAAATAATCACTATCAGCAGTAACTATTGTCAACCTCAGCAAAAGTGTCAACAAACCCGAAACATGACTCCAGGCACTGAAACAAACATGGCCCGAAATCAGTCACCAATTAAAACACTATCTGATGCAAAACAGAGGCTTCCAGAAAAGAAACTGTAGAACATCAGATGGTAGATGCAGACCAAAACGCCTAAACACCCCTAGGGTGAGGACGTAAACATGGGGAAAAAGCAGAAAAAAATCTGTTACCAAGCCAAAACTCCCAAGAAATTTTAGTAATAAACATTACAAAAAAATAAGCCAAAACATGGGAGAATAGCTAGGGGGGAATAAGAAAGGTAGAGAGGAAACACTGATCAAACAATGGTACTTCATAGCAAGAATGACAACATCAGGGCTATGCCTTGAAAAAAGGCAACTAGAAATAATTTCATAAAATAATTATAAATTACAGCCCTGAACATTTTCTTGCACTAAATATTTTCCTCTCCTCCTTATGTATCCTCTATAATTCCACCATTTCTCTCATGAATATGTGTCTGGCATCATGAAAACTGAGATTTGGAAGCACAAATAACAGAGAAGTGTGACTGTTTTGAGGGCCAAACAAAGAATGATAATTGGCGCAAATTTTGGGACCTCCTTGACACTGCACATGCACAGAGGAGTAAATGTATGGAGGACCATATAGGACATGTATTTTTCGGTTTTTGATGCAAATTTTAAGGGATTGGGGGGGAGCAAAATTTGTGTTTGGCCCTGAATTAAGGAGTTTAGCACCAGCTAAGTCTGGGTCATTGGTACAGTATAAAAATATAATAACTCAGCGGGGAGGTATGAGTGCCCACTCCTGGGAGGGTCATACCCGTCTGGGCCATTGGTAAGTATACAAAATATACAAATTACTTTAAATTCATCATATTTTTATACTACAACCAATGGCCCAGACTTAGCTGAATCGTAAAAAGGTGGAGGGCTTAGCACTTAAGAATTAACAGACCAAATACCTAAGCCTGCATTCCAAGGTGAAAAAGAGATTAAATTTTTAAAGAAGTTACATGTATGTCTCTCTATACAATAATAGAGAAGATATATCATCAAT
The DNA here is from genome assembly GCA_031216915.1 of Pictodentalium vernedei. Taxonomy (NCBI): domain Eukaryota; kingdom Metazoa; phylum Mollusca; class Scaphopoda; order Dentaliida; family Dentaliidae; genus Pictodentalium; species Pictodentalium vernedei. The sequence continues at coordinate 305,401,716 of CM062293.1, read as the reverse complement.
AAGGAGCCATATCCAAGTAATTCCGTATATGTAACGAGTCCCCAATTTTAAGGCTAGTCTAGACTAAGCCACTTAAATTAGGATGGTGTATTCAGGAGTGAGAGACTAACCCCCACAAACACATGCCATATTAATATAATAAAAAACAAGCTGTATCTAAGATCAGTTATAATCTTCAGACAAACCAGCTTCACTCATAGTTACACACTTATCAAGCCAGTTGAGATGAAGAAAAATTAACACCCCACCCCCCTTTTTTTGAAGGAATATTCGTCAGTGAAAAACAGTACCAAATAATCTATATATATTCGCCCAACAGGCACCCAGTTATTAATTATTAATAATTATTGGTGCTTAACGCCACATCAGTAGCTAAGGCTATCATGGTGATATAACATGTACAACCATACACTTGTCCAATTGTATCCCAATGGAAAGTATCTGTTACAGCAAACATGCTTCTCAGGCAACCAACAGGCGACCACATTCAGGTGTACAATTAATTCCAATAATGAAACTCGAATTGAGCCGTGCAAATATACGAGAATGTGAATTCTCCTGTGTACTGTCTCTGGTAGAAACCTGGGTTCAGAACATGGAACAAGCTATGATTAACAGACCCGTAACAGACTGTTGACCAAATAATTCATTGTTCCCTTGGTCCATTGCAACCAATGACTGTTCGGAGAAAGAATATACAACTCCGAATAATGATGCCAAAAATTGAGAAGGTATGCATTGACGGCCTATTGGAAGTTCCATAACTGATCCAAATAGCCCTAAAATTCTCATGAGCTCTATAAAGCAGAACAAGAATTTTATAGAATCTGTTCCAATAATGCGTCTGCCTAATAAATATACATATTATGCACACAAGCAACAGAATCCCACATGTACTCCTCTGAATACAGCCTGTATCCACAGTATGATCGACCGATACAAGTGTAACCAGGAAACTGAATGAATAATACAATGTTAATGCAGTTAAACTGAGTTATAAACTGATACATCGTAAAAAAAGGCCAGACCGCTCTGAGCAAAACTTTTCAGAGTGGACAAAGTGCCACATTGGAGAATGTCGCCCAGATAACCAAAATGTCAGCCACACAGGCACACGAAGGCTAGCAATTTATTGATAAGGAATTATTTTCTCGTATATGATGTATAAATGGCGAATAATTCCTATCGTACGCCCCTCACCCACATTATTTGAATCGCTAGATAAGTAAGACTGGCGCAGTAGAATTAAGGCTATACTGCTGCTGCTATTCTCAATAAGAGTAACACAGCTAAAAAGCAATCATAATAACAATAATCCGGCGCGACTTGTAATGCTTTTGTGTTAGTTATCAAATAGTACAGGAACTGCAGGGCTCCCTCACGTCTGACCGACTCCATAATGCACTAAGGACGAAGAAGGAGGTAATGACCATATAATACATATTATAGACATAATATCCAATCCTTAGAGTGGAAATATAATCCACAACAATAGATTGGATAGAAATGAAAAGGCAGACGAAAACAATGTTCCGACACCCGATCATAAAAACCTAGATGAACTCCTTACGTTTGATCTGATATCAGGAAATATATTCCTGAGGAGTTTAGTATAGGCGTTTGAAGAAATGCTCATTAATCACACTAGGTTAATATGGCGCCATCAATAGTGCTTATTGCCTCAGATAACTAACACCAAACCATACCGGTAGGAAGAGAATAACTTCTAACATAACGGTATCATGTCCGATAGGACAATGAACTTCGCCTAGCTGAAGCAGCTAAAGGTCTTCCTATTCATGAAGACAATAAAAAGGCTGATAACTGCAGCCTTAGAAGCTCACTAAGGAGACTTACAACGCCAGCCATAGCTTGTAAGTCTTCATCTCTGTGAAGACAGATATTTCGGTGTAACTTGCGACCTTGAAAGTTCACTGAACGGAGACTTACAACTATCGTCGTGCAAGGTAGGGAATGAAGAGCCACTATTCTAACAGCTGTAATTCCCAAAGAGACAATAGTCTCAAGGTAGCTATGCAGTTATGAGTCTTCATCTGTGTGAAGACATATCTGTGTCACCTGCAACCTTTGAAAGCTCACTAAATGGAGACTTACAACACTAGCCGCTAATCTATAAGACCGCTGTAACAGTACATAAGGCTATTATGGCATCCACAATGGCATTAAATGTCCTGACGCCAAGGAATACAACACTGAGAAGGAAAAGACATACTTATTCCCTCTGACGGCTCTATTCCAAACAAGACAGCTGTCTCAGCCTATCTATGCACTATGAAACCTCTATTCATAAGGAATAGGGCATTGCATTTCTTATACTATTGCTAAGGCAAGGAAGGCATCGTTAATCGGGAAAAAGCCCTCGACACCTGAGCCAAAAGATCCGCGGAGGAAAGATCTTCATCTTTCCATCGCCTGGTATGATAAGCTCTTTTTTGCCTAGCAAATGCCAGACATGAGCCCAGACAAAAAAAACAAACTCTGAACAGTCAATCCAGATCTGTAAAGCAAGTGCTGCAGAGCGTTGTGAGTGCCCTAGGCCAGGGTTCTGGGGGATGCCTAGGCCCCCAGAAGCTCTAGAGGTTAGAAAGCCATTTCCTGCAATCTGGGCCATTTCTTTCCGATCATTACTGCAGTAACTTATTAAAACACTCAAGACTTTCTTGTGATTGTTGCTCTTTGCCTCATCTACATTCAAACAGAATGGAGTATGCTTTATATTTCTTATAGTGGCCTCCTTGAAGGGTTTTGCCACTCCACGTCTCATTTTGTAAGAGGCCACAGTTCACTTCATGGAAAGTTTGCCAAAAGCATGGGGATCTCTTGACAATTCTTTGGACAAGTTTATTAACACCGGTGCCATTGAAAATAGTAGAAACTCTGTCTTGTAGGTGAACAAAAGGCTTTGGAATCTTGGCCACAGGTTCCACTGTTCTCATTGGATGATGTAGAAGTTGAACATACAGGAAATGCTACATTTGTTAAACGAATGTACAGTTCATGGACATGCTTCTTTCCAAGTGCATGATCCTGGATTGCTATTAAGCCTCTAGCACCATAATGAATTATTTTGTTATTGCACCACAAACAAACAGCCTTTCCAGGTCAATCTGAAATTAAACAAAATTAAATAAAATAAATATTTAGTATCAACATAATGGCTTTTGGCTTAAAGTATGTATGGTATATATGGGTAAATAAAATGAGTAATTATATTATTTATTGTAAAGCTCCCCCATTATTGGACCACCCCACTCCACCACCCTACTCCCTTGAAGAAAGATTTGAATTAAATATAGTTTTTAAAGTAGGCTTTTATATATAGATATATTACATATTATTTATTGGAAAGCTCAATTGCTACTGCACCTCCACCACCCCTCACTTAAAAAATGGATTGAATAGTGTGACCTGAGGGGGTTATTTTAGCATCTACAAAAAAGGTAGAGGCTCTACAGAGCCTGTAATCGCTCACCTGAAACTACATATAAAAATGTGATTTCCCATAGGCTTTCCATGGTAACTATGAGCTGCAGTTGTGGCCATGTTTGCAACATTACATGAACATTACATGAGGATCATTGGTAGAAGGTGTCCCAGTCTTCAATCATGTGAAGTTTCAAAATATTTGAATCCATCAAACAGAATCATAGAATGTCTCTGGTGGCCATATTTCACTGGTGGCCATATTTTTCCAACCAACGGGAACAAAAAGAGGATCGTTTGTAGAGAGCCTACTATAGACCATTCTTGCCGTGTTTTGGTTCACATCAGCTCAGTAGTTCCAGAGAGAAGATGAAAATGTGATTTCCCATAGGTTTTTCCTATAGTAACTATAAACCTCAATTGTGGCCACGTTTGCAATACGATCAACACTAAAATGAGGAACGTTGGTGGAGGGTGTTCCCGTTATCGACCATGCAAAGTTTCAAAACATTTGGCCCTGTGGTTTCAGAGGAGAAGAGTTTTCAAAACTGACCAATCAGAATCAAAGAATGCTTCTGGCAGCCACGTTTTTTCACCCTCAAGAATAAAATGAGTAACAGTAACATAGAGCATGGAAAGCATAATTTGCCTGATTTCTAAGTATTAAAGGGCAATAACTCCTATGGAAATCGACAAACATGACCCGAATTTGCACTTGTGCGAGATACCATGCTCATGAAGCTGCATATTAAATTTCAAAAGAATCTGATTAAGTTCACGGACTGTAGAGCACAGAAAGCATAATTTGACTGATTTCTAAGTATGAAAAGTGCAATAACTCCTAAGAAAACAACCGAACACGACCCAAATATGAACTTGTGCGAGATATTTTGGCCATGAAGCTGCGTATTAAATTTGAAAAAGAATCTGATTAAGGTGACGGTCTGCAGAGCACGGAAAGCATAATTTGCTCAATTTCTAAGTATTAAAGGGTGAATAACTACAAGGAAAACTGTTGAACATGACCCAAATTCGAACTTGCGCGAGATCTTATTCTGGTTGTGCAGAATATCAAATATTTTTTAAATCCAATTGAAATCACGCTCTGTAGAGCACGGAATACAACTGTCCCCGGACAGACAGCGCCATAACATAATACGTCCGTTTTTCAAATGGGCGTATAAAAAAATGGTTTGGATTAATTCTTGTGTCCAAGATAGGTTCTACATGTATACCTCTGAATTGAGAAAAAATGTTACCATATTTACTGTAAAGATCCATTGTCACTGAGCCCGCCGCCTCATCTCTCTGTCATAAAAAAATGTTTTTTACTGAAAATTCCTTCCGGAGTCCTCCATGCCTCCACCCCGTCCTTGAAAAAAAAACGATTTGGGAATAAAAATACTTGACAAAATCCATATCCTCCTTACTAGTACGATTGTTTTTTTGTTTGTTTTTTTTTTTTTTGGGGGGGGGGGGGGGGTGGGGGGGGTGGGTCATTCTTACACTAATTATCAGGGTGCTCCCCCCCCCCCCCCCCCAACTGCTACGGTGATACCCCAACTCATTGGGAAATTTCCCCAAATATTTGATGACTCAGTTGGTTATGCTTGTTTTAAAAAAAAATGCTTACCTTCTGAATCGAGTGTCCCAAGACGCTTTCCACTGGTTCCTTCTTCCCACTCGATTTGGATAATAATTATCCAATATCAACAATTATTTTCTTCTCAATCCAATGCCAGTTCCATTTATTTTTCACTGTCATGCCTTCCTTTGGGGTGTCAATTTTAAACATTTTTTTTTTCAAATTCAATGAAGCGAAGTGGAAATCATTCACATTCAAATTTGTCTATTGTTATGATACAAAGAAAGGTCAAATTTGATATGGCACCAAAGAATAGATTGTTGGAGAATTATGATTGGACTTCAACCTTAGATATATAGCCAATGAAAACATCTGTAACTCCAGCACATGAATTCCATTTCAATTCATTGTGTACTCCAGGTGAATTTGGGGAAAACCAAAAACCTAACTCATACAACGGATCCGGTAAAGATCAAATCCCTGGAAATCTGTGAAAACACGGAAATAGCACATCTCTGAAATGCAGATTTATGTTCAGATGGAACAAGATTCTAAGAGCTTATGACTAAAATTTCATAGTCTTAAGGTGCCCTTCTGTAAGGGATGGAGACTCACACTCCGTAGCCCTCTCACCATCCAAATGTTCTATCTGAAAATATGGTCAACTCCATCCGACTGAATGGATGACTGGACCAGCGCAGCACCATCCGACAGCTCACCATCAGAGCCTGTTAACGGTAGTACCAGCGACTACTGGGATGCTGCGATACGCAGAGCAATCTGTGGCAGCCAGACCATGAACGAGGCTAGCAGAGCAATGTTAATCCACTTGTTATCATAAGCTGCTCACAGGACGGAAATCTGGCCCCAGATCCTCGACACATGTCCCGTATAAAAATGCCCCGTACGACTAGCTATCAACCTGAACATGCAAAGTCAGATAGCAAGCCTGCGGTCAATGTGCTTCATCAATGAAACAGGGGAAGATGCCATAGCTGTAACTGGATCTGGCTGCAGTGTGGAATGAGTGTCCTCAACCTGCAAGCGTGAACGGGTGTCCCAACTCGTCTGTTAGAAACTTGTAGACATCTATCCTTTAGCATGCATATCCATGGAAGAAGAGGAAGCCGTAACAACAGTTGACCCCGGCTAAAGTGTGGAAGAAGCATCCAAACTTGTCACATTCTGGACGGATGCTCCTACTCATTGAAGTTTCTTACAACACAAAACAGTCGTCCCTGACTGTTAATGGGAAGAAAAATGCTTTGCGCTCGCAATCTGTCCCCAGATCTCGCCGAGTATCCCGCTTAGAAACTTCTAGGCTGATCTCCTTTCATGCGCTTCCATGTAAGCAGAAGAAGCCGTAACTGCCGCCGGCCATGGCTGCAGTGTGGAAGGAACATTCCGATGCTTGTTCCGACTCAATATGGTTTCTCACAATGGACACAGTTGACCCCGATTGTTAACAGAAGGGAGAGGGTTCTCCAATCGGTGATCTGACCCCAGATCTAGCCAAGCATCCCGTAGAGGAACTTCTGGCTTCTTCTACATGCACAAATGACCTGACCGACCCAGCACCGTCCGACAGCTCACTACCGTAGTCTGCTGACGGGTGCCACATGCTGGGTTTTTAAACTGCAATAAGCTGCGCAAATTGCGACAGCAAGTGCGTTACGGAGGCTTGTGGAGCAGCGGTTTATATTCTCCACCGCATGTTGCTCCTGGGACGAAGATCTGGCCGCCGATCTCTTCGTCAAATGTCCCAATGAATAAAGCCTTGAATCACTGGCTACTGGATGGACCGACTTTGAGGGCAAAGACTGGAGCGTCTTCGCTAGGCTGCATGAACATCTGGAGTCGGGTAGCTAGTGTGCGGTCGCATGCATTTTGCTAAAGCAGAGGAAGAAGGCCTTCCTGCTTGTGGTCTGATCCAGACCTCGGCGAGTTTCCCGAAGAGAAACTTGCAGACTTCTTACCTTTATTTTGCCATCGTCGCTGGGTGAGCTTTTGATTAAAAGGTGCTCGCTCTACCCAAATCTACACTCTCAACTGCATTGGACATACCCGGTATTATGGTTCCCACTATCGGGTAACCGCCTGACCGGTCGAGCTGGCTGCTGGAATAAGAGGCCTTATTCCTTACATTCAAGAGCTCCTTAGCAGCTAGTTCCGTTTATCCCTCAAAGCGCGACGACAGCAGCACATTCTGGACGGGTGACGCAATACGTCACCATGTTCTTGTTCCTCTGGAAAAGAAACTAAAAATTCGAAATATCTTGTGGTGATAGCCCCGATGTCGAAACCGCGAAAAAAATAGCGCGACACCCGCTTCCAACATCAGTGTCCTAATGAGTCGACCACACAACTGAATCAGTAGGAGTGCAGCGACTACAGGCAAGGCAACACGAATGTAAATCAGATGTAGACTACTTCGCCCTACACTAAGAACAGTAATTCATAAATAATTATAATCCAAACAAGTTCACCGCACTCCTAACATCTAACATATAATCAAACAATATAAGGATACAAGATGAAGATAATCAAAAATAATTTCGAAATAAATCAAAACAAATTTTTTCTGAAATTTTTTTTGAAAATGCCCAAGTTCCCCAAGGGAACCACACGAGCCCAAGGGCATCCCAAGAGAGCCTAAGTGTGGACAACACCAAAATATTAAAGCTACACTACCCAAATATTAATAAATGTATCCTAATATAACTGTGATGAAATAAAACCCTGAATATTACCTGTTAAGGGCTTTGTTAAAAGTAAACAATGTCAGGATAGAATAAACAGCTGCGCCATGAGCGCATGATATGCCCGTTATTAATTACAAGAGGGAACCACACAATATGAGTATACATGTGTACTTGTCAGGTTACATATACTTGCCACCAAAAAATCATGAAAATTGCTCAAAGTCCAACATGTGGAAAATTGCCTATATTTTGATGAATACAGTCCCATAACTCTGGAATGACAAATCGGACAGCGACACAAATCGAAAGGGAGATTCCTTCTATCAACATATACTTGCAACCAAAATATCATGAAAATTGCTCTAAGCATTTTCAAGTTATTGTTCGACATGTGAAAAATAAAGTCCTATAACTCTGGAATGACTAATCGAATGGTGACACCAACCGTAAGGGAGCTTCCTTCCATCAACATAAACCACCTACCAAAAAATCGTGAAAATCTCCCGGAGTGTTCTCGAGTTATCGTACAAAGTGTAAAAAATCAACAAATTTCTAAGTAATAAAGTCTCATAACTCTGGAATGAATAATCGAACGGCGACACTAAACAAAAGGGAGCTTCCCCCCCTCGATATATACCACCTACCCAAAAGTCACGAAAACCTTTCAAAGCATTCTCGAGTTATCGTACGACGTGTAAAAAATCAACAATTTTCTAAATAATAAAGTCCCATAACTCTGGAATGACTAATCGAACGGCGACACTAAACGAAAGGGAGCTTCCCTCCATCGATATACACCACCTACCCAAAAATCACGAAAATCTCTCAAAAGGGTTCTCGAGTTATCGTACGACATGTAAAAAATCAACAATTTTCTAAGTAATAAAGTCCCATAACTCTGGAATGACTCATCGAACGGCGACACTAAACGAAAGGGAGCTTCCCTCCATCGATATACACCACCTACCTAAAAATCACGAAAAAAAACGGAAGGGAGCTTCCTTCCATCAACATAAACCACCTACCAAAAAATCGTGAAAATCTCCTGAAGTGTTCTCAAGTTATCGTACGACGTGTAAAAAATCAACAATTTTTTAGGTAATAAAGTCCCATAACTCTGGAATGACTAATCGAACGGCGACGCTAAACAAAAGGGAGCTTCCCCCCATCGATATACACCACCTAACCAAAAATCACGAAAATCTCTCAAAGTGTTCTCGAGTTATCGTACGACGTGTAAAAAATCAACAATTTTCTAAGTAATAAAGTCCCATAACTCTGGAATAACTAATCGAACGGCGACACTAAACGAAAGGGAGCTTCCCTCCATCGATATACACCACCTACCTAAAAATCATGAAAATCTCTCAAAGCGTTCTTCAGTTATGGTACGACATGTGACCGGACAAACAGATGGACAGATGGACGGACAGACGGACAGCGGTATACCATAATACGACCCATTTTTTCAAAACGGGCGTATAAGAACCGGAAACTAGACAAAAGGCACACAAAAGGCCCAAGTCAGTAAATAATTAACTGATACCTGATGGAAAGCTCGATCTTCATGTGAAGAAAAAACAATGCATCCGGTAGGAGATGAAAGACAACGGCCCAACATCCCAAGGGTGCAGACGTAACAGTGGGGAAAAACAGAATAAACCTTCTGTTCAACACGTTAAATTCCCAAGAAATTTAATAAAAATTTCAATAAAAAAACTGCCAGAAAGCTTAGGAGTTTAACCGGAGGGTTCATAGAAGGATACTTGGGAAGGAACACATATCCAAGAGTAGGTAAATCATTAGCAAAACTAATGAAGTCAAGACGTATGTCCCAAAATTGGGTAACATGAAATAATTTTCATACTATTTAAAAGTTACAGCCCTGAACGTCTTAAACAACCTTTGTTCACTTCCACAATCCATTTACTGCCTTCAATCCACCATATACTTCATTGATTTGTGTCTGGCATCCACCAAAAGAGAGATTTAAAGCACGGATGTCAGTTGACATGTTTACTGACTTAGGGCCAAACAAAGTCTTAAGAATGATGTTTGTGCCAATTCCGGTCTCTTCCGGAGTACAGTGCATCACAGGTAGCAAAAGTATGGAGGGCTAGATAGGACTTTTAATTTTCGGTACTATATGCAAATTTTGGGGATGGGGGGGGGGGGGGGGGTTCGAAATTTGTGTTTGGCCCTTGATAATATTGAGTTAGCTCCAGCTAGTTTGGGCCATTGGTTGTAGTATAAAAATATTAGGCCTACTCGTGTTGATCGACAAAGTTATCAATTAAGAATAATAATTGTAGTTCTGGTGTTCAAATGTACTGAAAAATTAGCCATATGGCAGAAATCAATCAAAAGTTAATTTTGTAGTTGGACATCTGCTCACTTGAAAGGTAGATATTTGGGGTGAATAAATATTTTGATCACATGCATTTAGGCCCATTGAAGCAAAAGGATAAAGGAAAGTGCTTTTGAATGGCAATGACGTATGAAAAAACACTTGAATCAAGAACTGTATTTTTTCTCATGGAGACAAAGTTTTTCACAACTTTCAAACATACACTTGTATGAGACGTCAGACATTTTGTTTGTGAATGCAGTTTTACTCCACGCAGTTTGCACCATTGCGTTACATTACATCAAAGTTACCTATCCTGTGGAGAATCTCCATTTTATTGGTGCTGTGCAGTAACCTGACTCAAACTCATATACAGTACATGGATAGTGGATGGTTTTGGAAATGCCCATCGAGTGGAAATTCCACCAAGATAACTGAAGTCCAGTGAACTGCACAGAACAAAACTTTGTATTTAGAGGCTTCAAAACAAAATCTGAAGGTATTTCAGCTGAAATTTATTTATTTATTGGTGTTTAAGGTCACACACTTATGCACAATGGCTAATCGAGACCGTGACAGTTTTACGGGTGGAGGAAGCCGGAGTACTTGGAGAGAACCACCGAGCAGCTGTCAGCTCTCCAACATCGTAACTCTGAACTCTACACCACAGCACAGGCAGGGTTAGATTGGATGACGACATGCGCACCATCGACGTGCACTACGCCTCAGTACACAGCGTCATCGTGCCCCCATGTAGGCAATCAGGGTGAAGTGTCTTGCCCAAGGACACAACGCAGTTGCCGCAGGTGGAATTTGAACCGAGGACCTCTCGGCTTGCAGCCTGCACCTCTACCAACTGAGCCACCGCGCCCTTCAGCTGAAATAAGCTTATAGAGAGGCTTACACTTTTTCACAGAACCTAAGCATATTGTGAGTGGAAACTGTGTGAGTGTTTTTGACATGATCAACCACTAATGCCCCTACTCTCCCGAACCACCTGGTGTAGGTTAGTATAGGAAAATTATGATCATTATGGACCTGACATGTACAATAGAGCATTGCAGACCAAGAATGTAAATGGACAGTCAATCCAATGAAACTTTTGGAGATAAACCTGCTCATCCCAGTTATCAAGTATGCTAATGATGGTGGTTTACATCACAGTCCTGGCCCAAATCCCGAGGTATGGGCTATGTCAAGGGCATAGCCAAGTTTCTACAGAATGGGTGCCCAGCATGATATGTGGAAGGACATTGTGGGGGTTCCTGGTAAAATTCAGTGATGCCCACCACCAAATAAACATCTACACAATGCACCCCACCCCCCCACCCCCAACCCCTAAACCAACTGGAGAAATATGAAGTCTGTCAACCATGTATCGGCACACTGGTGTAGAAACCAGGGTGTAAAAGTTTACCAATTTAAACAAGGTCACTTTCCATCTTCTTCAGTGAGATAAAACTTGCATGTTTCAGGGTCTATCAAGCAACCAGCACATTTATATATCTAAGCCAAGGACAAGATGTATATTCTTTTCAATCACACAGCACCAGGATTTGGTTATTGTTCCGATAAGGCAAGGTAGATGTTTTAAACTGTTCTTTATCCAAACTGACACTAATACAACATTTCTCGAACCCACTGTACTGAATGTTATGGCATTTAGGGAGTGTGGATTTGGATTAATTAGGAAGTACGCATGCTCGTATTCAAAATCAATAAGTTAGGAGGTGCCAACTAAACTAATTTTTTAGAAATTTATAGAAAACAAAATAGAATTTCTAATTTCTAACTTGCGACACAAGAGATGCAAGTGATCATTTATTTAGTTTGGCAGCATGTTACCCCCGAGAATATCACCAGCATGTGGGCTACTTCTTGACACTAAAATTGCAAATGTGTGAATACAGTGTTGGGTAATCCCAAATAATTGTTATTGTTATCACAAATAATTGTTATTAATAATATGTATTATGCCAGACCATACAGCCAATAAAGTAATCAAGCATTCTTATCAATATTACATGTGTGGAGGTGATTCATTTTATTGATAATCGCACAGCACTGGGAATTTGAAACACACAATGACCTTCACTCATTTGACGCGAGTAAAATGAGCATAAAATACCCGCACTTTCACTCTATCCACAAATATGAAAAATGTAGACACACCACGACGTCTGCACTGTAATGATGCAAAAAAAGTTTGGATGTTGATAAATGAGAAAACGTTTCCAACATTGGAACAACTGAAGAAGGAACAAACAATGTACAAAAAATTTTGATTTTGTGGAAGTACATGAATTACTGATTAGCCTGAGACACTCACCGTGGAGTTTTCATTGTCAAAATAATTAAAATTCTGTGAAAAAGCCAAAGCAAAAGCAGTGTTTCTGGTAGAATTTTAGTTAATGCCTGGGTGGAAACTTCACACTGTAGGTGTTTTAGTAGCAATCAGCTTTCAAGTGAATGTACTGTGGAATCCCTGTTATAAGAATGGCAACAAAACCAATTACCATACCTTAAGTATATGAATAACTAGACATGACCTTGAACCTGCATATGAAATTTAGTGATAATCAAAAAAGATCTACGGGGTGTGGCCTGTGCTAAAGAAAATGTGAACAGACTAACAGACTGACATACTCACAGACTTCTGCATGCAGGATGGCGATGGCTTATCTTGACTTTGTGGTTACCTGCACGCATGCTTTATTCAATCATAATTTACTTCGTAAAAACAGCTGCTGACAGAGACGGGTAATAGATTCCAGTGTCACCTCGGCTCTCTGCTCTATGATGTTCTGCCCATGCACTGACATGCAGTCATCGCCTCGTGAGTGAGCAGCAACTCAATCACGTTATTTTCACAGTACTGCAAACTTTTGTCAGCACCTTTTATGTTCAACTCAATTGTCTGATGCAATTAATACCTTGTCACCTATCATGTTTATGAGGTAACTTTCCACATCAATTGATTAGTTCAAGTAGATGCATCAGATGTAGTTGGAAACTTTCTCATTCAAAATTATGTGATACAGACACCTTTTCAATTGGAAACAGGGAACCTATTTACAATGAGATTCTCAAATTATTCCAGCATATTATGTCAGCTTAATAGCTGTTTGACAATCGATCAATGTATGTTCAAAATATGAGAGAAGACATTTAGCAGTTGATTCTGGCATATTGCACAGATTATGTCCACCTAAAAATGAATGATAAACCATGAAGTTAGGAGCGGAAAATCATCGGTATTTTATCATCAGGTTGGGTGTAACTATAGGTTTCTGCCTGCCATTATACTATTATATTATATCTCACGTGACCTTCTAGGCTCCTGATTGGATGAATGCTGCAGCCCTATTTCGTGTAGTTTGCATCCACAGAACAGACCAGGCACTACACCCAGGCACTACACGTTTTCTATTTTTAGCACACTACTATATCAGTTTTCTTTTCGTAATGGGTGAATAAAACTAATCAGGCTGAATTCAAATATCGATTCACAGAGGCACAGCATCCACAAAATGACCCAGAAAGAAATCATTGTGGAAAAATGTATCGCTTTTCCATTGTTGAAGTCACATTTTCTGAGGCGTTCATTCTATTCCTTGAGAAGATGATCCACATCTCGTTTCGAAGAGAATGATCCATACCTGGGTACAACTTTCATGAGGACGCATCCGGATATGAACAAGAGGCCCCAGGGGGCCTGAGGGCGCTCACCTGACATGGTAGCCTAAATATCAACCCAGAGAATTGATTTCCACAAGTTGCATCTGCTCCTCCTAAGAAAAGCTGAAACCAAATATCCAAATATTCTGACCAGTGGATCTAAAAAAAAGATTTTTAAAGAATATTCCTCATGTTGAACTAAGTCATAATTCGGCTCCCACAGGGAGCCCATATATGAACCCAGGGACTTGGCTTTAACAAACCTGAATCTCACACCCCTAAGGATTCTGCACACCAAATATCAAAACATTCTGACTTCTGGATCTGAAGAAGAAGATTTTTAAAGAAAATTCCTCATTTTGAACCAAGTTACAATTCGAGCTCCCACAATCAGCCCAAATATGGACCTAGGGACATGGCTTGAACAAACTTGAATCTTACCCCCCTAAGGATGCTGCATAAAAAATATCAAAAGCATTCATCTGCTGGATCTGAAGATTTTTAAAGAAAATTCCTCATTTTGAACTAAGTTGTCATTCAGGCTCCCATAGTGAGCCCAAATATGAACCAAGGGACTTGGCTTGAACAAACTTGAATCTCAGCCCCCTAAGGTTGCTCCATGCCAAATATCAAAACATTCCAACTGCTGAATCTGAAGAAGATTTTTAAAAAAAAATTCCTCATATTGACTAAGTTATAATTTGGGCTCCCACAGGGAGCCCAAATATGGACCCATGGATTTTGGCTTTAACACACTTGAATCCCCCCTCCCCCCCAAGGATGCTACTCACCACATATCAAACCATTCCGACTGCTGGATCTGAAGAAGAAGATTTTTTAAGAAAATTCCTCATTTCGAACAAAGTTACAATTCAAGCTCCCACAGTGAGCCCAAATATGGACCTAGGGACATGGCTTGAACAAACTTGAGTCTCACCCCCCTAAGGATGCTGCATACCAAATATCACAAGATTCTGCCAGCTGGATCTTGAGAAGAAGATTTTCAAAGAAATTTGCCTGAAATGCACTAAGTTCGAATTTGGGCTTCTATAGTGAGCCCAAATATGAATCCAGGTGGCCGATTTGAACAAACTGGAATCAGATTCACCACACAATGTTGCATACCAAATATCAAAAGATTCTGCCTGCAGGATCTGGAGAAGATGATTTTTGAAGAAATTTGCCTGAAATGCACTAAGTTCGAATTCGAGCTTCTATAGTGAGCCCAAATATGAATCTAGGGAGCCGATTTGAACAAAATAGAATCAGATCCACCCCACAATGTTGCATACCAAATATCAAAAGATTCTGCCTGCTGGATCTGGAGAAGAAGATTTTTTAAGAAATTTGCCTGAAAAGCACTAAGTTCAAATTTGGGCTCCTATACTGAGCCCAAATATAAACCCAGGGAGCCGATTTGAACAAACTTGAATCAGATCCACCCCACAATGTTGCATACCCAATATCAAAAGATTCTGCCTGCTGGATCTGGAGAAGAAGATTTTCAAAGAAATTTGCCTGAAATGCAGGAAGTTCAAATTCGGGCTCCTATACTGAGCCCAAATATAAACCCAGGGGGCCGATTTGAACAAACTTGAATCAGATCCACCCCACAATGTTGCATACCAAATATCAAAACATTCTGCCTGCTGGATCTGGAGAAGATTTTTTAAGAAATTTGCCTGAAATGCACTAAGTTCGAAATCGGGCTCCTATACTGAGCCCAAATATGAACCCAGGGGGCCGATTTGAACAAACTTGAATCAGATCCACCCTCCAATGTTGCATACCAAATATCAAAAGATTCTGCCTGCTGGATCTGGAGAAGAAGATTTTTTAATGTTTTTCCCATTGCCTACAGTGTTAAAAAGTACTGACTCAGCACTTTTTCAAAAGTCCCGAAACTGTACCCTATGATAAAAGCGATGGCAATTTTATTTTACCAATTCTTTCTGTTGGTCCTAAGGAAGCTTCACACCAAATAAAAATTCTCGGTGCCGTGCAGTTTTGGAGATATGGGCGTTTTAATTTTTTTCTATTTTTAGCTCCTGCGGTTCCCATGGGGCTACGGGAAAAAAAAAATCAGCATAAATTAGGTACTTATGACCCAATAAGCCCTCACATAAAATTTGGTTCAAATCAGCCTCTCGGTTTGGAAAATAGAAATTTTGGCCGGGGACAAAAATTTTGCCCCTCCCATAACGACGCCAAGTATAGCCCCACAAACTTCTCTTGAACAAATCTGAGTCTACACCTCAAAAGGAAGCTGCACACCACATATCAAGTCTCTGCTACTGCTGGTTCATGAGAAGAAGATTTTTTAAGATTTCAGCACACTTTTTGGGTGTGGCCCTACCCACGGGTGAGGCAACTTGATTTGAACAAAATCAAATTGCAATGTCATAACAAACTATTATCTCAAATATCAATTAAATTGGTTCAGCGGTTTGGCAGGAGAAGACGCAAACACCATGTTCACGGACGACGGACGACAGACGACGGACGGTGAGTGATCACTATAGCTCTCCTGACTGAAAGTCAGGTGAGCTAAAAATCGTTTGATTCGCTGCTCATATTATTTCGCTATTTAATTGTATGTTTTGGACAGTAAACGAATAAATAATGGAATTCATTTCAATTTTCCGAGTTTTGTATCTCGTACTGACCCATTCGGTGATGTATATGTGTGACAAATGTATGGAAATTATCAAACTGCGTTTTCAAATTTCGAAAATTTTAGCTTTCATTCGCAAGTTGCACGATTTTAGAATTCAGAGGTCCGTTTGGGAGATATGTTTTGTTTACCCTTGCCGACCGATTCAAAATTTGTCTTCTGCTCATATCAATAATCCAAGTTAGCGTTTTGTACCGAGAATGACAGCTTCAAATTGTGATTTGAACTACAATCGATTTGACTACACGGTAATTTTTACAATATAATGCTGGTTGCTAGGGCTGCTACCTTGGTAATAGATTAACAAATCGGACAGATGTTTTTCTTGATGGGTGTTCGATATAATATAAGGATTAGTGCATGTCTTGTCGTTGACTACGCCCATAGATTGCCGGGAGTGCGTCAGGAACTACACCACCTCACTGGGCACTATATGGGTGTAGTCAACTCCAAGCCATGCACTATTCCTTAATTAGTGTTGGGGTAATGGATGTTGACTAGTGGATTAGTCATCAACTAATGGCCACCGACTAATTGACTACAAAATTCCCTTAGCCTTTCAACACTCAAGATATAACAGATTAAATTACTAGTTTTTTTTCTGGAATACAAAAAATTACCAAAATTCCTGTTAAATACATACTCCTGTTAGTTGAATATTTATATATTTTATATTGCTCTGAAATGTTGTCCCAAGTGTATTCTTCCTTGATTGCTCCACTGGTACGATGCATTCATCTTGACAGCGTTTTTTAACTGTGAGCTGCCGTACTGGCAGTCAACAATAGTGTAGAAACAATGTTGCGTCACCTGCAGCAGTGTACTTGCATATGCATTAATTATTTTACATAAAATTAATCTGAGGACTTGGGACTTAACAGGGTTTCACTGTATAAAAAAGATTAACTGCTTCCATATGAGGTCTGTTACAACCAGTAGTGTATAAATTTACCAGTAATGTCGAAATCGACCAGTAATGTCGAAAAAATTAACCAGTAATGTCGAAATCAACCAGTAATGTCGAAAAAATCGACCAGTAATGTAAGAATCCGTAATGTCGAAAAATTAACCAGTAGTGTAAAAAAGTGACGACCAAAATGAGGAGCACTAACACTTGCCGACGGGGAAGGGGGGTATTGCCCCCCCCCCCCACCCCCCCCCCTCCCCCCCGATGACACCCCTGGTCGTGTGCTTTAATGACTGACTATTATAATGTCAGTCACTACCCGATATTTGCTACATGTCTATCATCTAGTTCTACCAATTTGCTACCTGTCATTTTACCTACATCCATCAATCAGTCAGTTTGCGTCACCCGCATGTACCTGTAAGTACGTGGGGAGCACTATTAGCTCAATCGAGAAATCGCATCGTAATTCAATTTGATGAATATCCGGGTTCTATACCTGATGAGGTCAGTTAAGTTGTGTCCTTGGGAATAACACTTTATCCCAGGTGCACGTTGACTTCGTGTGCCAAGCCACATGCCGAAATGACACGTGTATGGTGCGCGTGCTTTAAACTAAGTGTCGTAAACAAAATCAATCAATCAATCAAACAACCAATCAATCTTTGTATGTAGGTCTGCCTGTCTTTCCATCATTCAGTTGTCTATCCATGTCTAGGGGTTATTTTTCACACGCCACATTGCTATCTGTCTGTCTGGATTTCTGTCCGTCTGCCTGGATGCTGCTAACCTGCCTGCCTACACACTTGCCAGCCTACATGTGTGACTGTATGTCTATCTGTGCGAGCGCTAAAAACTAGACTAAATATTTCAGCGTCATATCAATTCATTATCTATCCAGAGAGAGAGAGAGAGAGGGAGAAGGAGGGAGAGAGAGAGAGAGAGAGAGAGAGAGAGAGGGGGGAGACACAGAGAGAGGGGAGACAGAGAGAGAGAGAGTTGGACAAAGAGAGGGAAAAGGGGATAGGGAGAGAGTGATAGAGAGAGAAAGAAGGGGAGAGAGAAGGAGAGATAGAGGTAGGGGCAAATGCAGAGGGACAGACAGACAGACAGACAAGACAGATAGATAGGGCAAAGGCAGGGTGAGAGAGAGAGAGAGAGAGAGAGAGAGAGAGAGGGGGGGATGGGGAAAGAGAGCTGGGCAAAGACAGACGGGGAGGGGGATAGAGAGAGAGAGAATGATGGAGAGAGAGAGAGGGAGAGAGGGGGCAAAGACAGAGGGACATGGGATAGAAAGAGAGGGGAGATAGATAGAGAGAGAGAGAGAGAGAGAAAGAGAGAGAGAGAGAGAGAGAGCAAATAGGATGGGATATGTTGTGCATATGAAAGAGGGAAATAATTGTTAAACATAAAATTCCATATTTGCTGGGGTAAATGTGTTTAAACTTGCGCGAAAATGGTTAAAAGTCGATAAATATAGGCAAAAATACAATTTGAGCAACCCGAAAAAATATTGAAATTTTTGCGAAAAATCGTCATTTTGGTCGTCACTTTTTGACACTACTGGTTAATTTTTCGACATTACGGATTTTTACATTACTGGTCGATTTTTTCGACATTACTGGTTGATTTCGACATTACTGGTTAATTTTTTCGACATTACTGGTCGATTTCGACATTACTGGTAAATTTATACACTACTGGTTGTAACAAGGTCCTGAGACAAGATAGGTCTCTAAACATGGAGAGTTCAAAGGTTGTTATTTATTTATTTATTTATTTATTGGGGTTTAACAACACTTTCATCAGCTAGGGTCATCTCGTGTTGGGCGGAGTACCTGAGAGAACCACCAAACAGCAGCAAGCAACTGTCAAACTCACAAACGTACTAAATCCACACAAGCACGTCTTACTACAGAGCACTACCATGCCCCCAGGTGAGTAATAGGGATTAAGTACCTTGCCCAAGGACACAATGCAGTTAACCTTGGGGGGGGGGGGGGGGAGCGGGAGATCGAACCACAGATCTTTTGGTTGTAAGTCCAATGTCATAACCACTGAATCACTGAGCTCCCTCAATGGTTGTTAGAGCACTTGTTTGATCACAAGATTTTGATTTTCACCAAAAGAGAGTTTACTTTATAACCTACATGCAATTCATTGTGCGCTACCTTTGTGTTAATACTAATTTATACAGCCTGTAAGGGAGCATAATAAACTTGAAACAAAGATTGTAAAGTACATGTATAGCTGGTTGCTAATGTGTATTTTTAGTCATTAGAGCCCAGAGACCGGCTAGCATGTGTCGACATCTGCGCAAGACGTCATTTCGTCTTCCTGGAAATCTGTTTACATTTCATTGGTGTTGATTGAGATAAATATAAAGTGTCCTGCCTTAAATTGCTCAATAAATGGTGTTTCACATTGATTCTTTTCACGAAATAATATAAATCCAAAAGGGCCAAAAATCGTTCTTATAATATCTAAGTATTGATAATAATAATAATAACATGATTTTTCTGGCGTTGTTTGGTTCCAAAACTGAACCTACATCTGTGATTAGAAGCCGCAACCCATTAGTGGCCCAAGACTGCTAAAGACTGCTGGGCTGCTTACCACAGATGGCGGTCCCATAATGGAGACTAATGCCCTCAAAAATCATGTTATTGAAAAAATTAACAGGTCAAATTTGTATGATAAATGGTTTGACTTTGGAAATTATGTTCAATTAACAGGGTTATTCAATTAAGAAACATCTAATTTAGTGGTCCCCACTGTATCCAATTTAGAGGTCTCCACTGCATTTCAAGATTTACTTACAGGTGCTATCCCAAATGAATCATAGTGAGCTACCAAGAATATGGTGGGCAACTGTTCTTCTATACCATATCCAGATAACCGACCCTGAAAATACAATAACAATTTCTTAAGAATTCACATACGAATACATGCCTTATGATTAGGTCCCGGCAAAGCTTTGAGATTCGATTTGATTTTGAATATCAAATTGGTATTCAGTTCGATTTGAAATCAGCTTCTCCATTCATTTCCCTTTGAATCCTTCCACTGGAATATAGCTGGGTATCAGTCATATTCATCGTCTTATAGTTCAGATGGAAATTGTACACAAATAATGCTGAAAGTGAAGACTGAGTGTAATTTCCGCACTACAGTGGAACCATGTTAATTGAATAGCCACTTTGCCAATGAAAATTATTCAATTAACAGGAGTATTCAATTAACAGGGATTGTGTCACTCTCCTGTTTTCTAGAAGTAAACTTAGCATTTATTCTATTATATTTTGTTTGACAGGGCTCCATGAGCTCTGTCAAACAAGATATAATAGATTAAATGCCTGCATTGGATGTACTGAGGCCAAATAGGTCTATAAACAAAGGAAAACTGGGGAGAGTTACAGAAATTTCTCGACAGGTTACAATATTTTTTATTCATTTAACAGGAGTTTACTATATTAAATAAACAGGTCAAATTTGTACAGAAGGAATGGTAAACGGCTTTGTGTCGGGAAATTATATTCAATTAACAGGGATATACAATTAAGAGATATCCAATTAAGTGGGTTCCACTGTATTAACATAAATAACATCTGCACCCATGCTGTTACACATGCTAATGCCAGTCTCACCTGTCACTTCTACAGTTAGACGCAAATTGAAAGTTTCCAAGCGATATCGGTGATGAACTCTTACTAGCGGATAGTCCTATGCGGTACATAGTACAGGCAATTCACAAACTCATTTCTGTTTTTGAACTTTAACACTTACTGGGTAATTTTACAGCTACATAATCAAGGCATGCCTTCGACGAAGGCATGACTTGATGATGCAGTTATAATATTTTATCAGTCGGGTCTTGAGCAGTCACAGTCACAACAAATCAGGTTTACAGCACTCCCTTCCCCAATCGACATCTTCTGGACACTCCTGATTCAATTTGAAGTTTAATCGAAATTGTGTGATTCGCAGGGCCCTATTTACGATTTGGAAAAAAGGTTCATTGTTTACCACCAGTGCATATTATAACCGGTATCACATCTCTTTATGTGATACATAACGCTGTTAAAGTAATGAAAATCTTTTACTAATCGCTAATTGTGATACACGTATTGTTGGTCACTGTTGAAAAAAAAATGATTGACAAGCGACACCTTTAACTTCTTTACTTTCAGTTTACTATTTTACCAGACAGTACCTGTAACATGACACCATTTGTGATTGGTCACCACTTCAACAAGACAAATGCCATTCTTATCCATCCTAATATGTGTGATTTCTATTGTAGCCTTATTACATTTAACCCCCTTCCAACACAGGTTTTCAAAGAAAAACTTTCAATGCAAATTGCGGGGCGAATTTCAATGCAACCAATTTTTCAGTGGAACAGAGCGTAATCGTAAGCAATTTCAACGTTTTTATGGATGAACTGTCCCCTGCACATTTTTGGGGGTTTTGAAACGGTGGTTAACTTTAATAAATTCTGATAAACTCGATGCGTGTCTTGTGGGATTCGTTGTTTTTGCTGACACTTTTGGTTTTAAATAGCATTTTGTGCTGGTTGCTATCAGTTGGGGCATATTGTTAGAATGACTACGCCATTACAGCTCTTTTCAGAAATATAAAATTGGGCTAGTTTAGGCTATTTTCAGAGCCGTATGACAGATTTTAACAGCAGCCGTGTTTACTTTTTTGTGAATGTGGAAGCATTGTTTTTTTGGAAATAAAACATAAGAAAATACTGTAAACTGCCATGTCTCCCAAGGAAGTTTTGGAGGGTGACTTGAATTTCGAATGAGGAATGACAAGACGACTTCTTCGCCCTAGTCGCCCACTCGGCTGACCCCTGGGTCTAACTAGCATTAGGTCTTTAGTTTTTACTTTCTCCCAGGGATTTGAATCCCAAACAGGACATTGAGTACATTGAGGTGTTCTGAAGACAGTTTTATGCAGACAAAAACTAAACAATATCACTGAGACTTCCATGAGATACTTTTTCGCTACAATATTCAGAAAAAGTGGAGAATGACTTAATAAACTGCTGCGCCATGAGTGCATGATACGCCCGTTATTAATTACAAGAGAGAAGCACACAATTCCTTCCATCAACATATACTTGCCACCAAAAAATCATGAAAATTGCTCAAAGTTTTTTCAAGTTATTGTCCGACATGTGGAAAATTGCCTATATTTTGATGAATAAAGTCCCATAACTCTGCAATGACAAATCGGACAGCGACACAAATCGAAAGGAAGTTTCGTTCCATCAACATATACTTTCCACCAAATAATCACAAAAATTGCTCTAAGCGTTTTCGAGTTATTGTACGATGTATGGACAGACGGACGGATGGACGGACAGTGGTTTTCCACAATACAACCATTTTTTCAAAACGGGCATATAAAAACTCACGATTTGATTTGACCCCATTAAAAAACAACATTTCAATCGTTCAGTTAATAATTAATTAACACTGTTAAACTTTGAACTGTGTCAGGAAAATTAACATTGTAATCCTATTATCTGAGTAGCCTCCCTTGAGTCATAGACAACAGATCATCATGTTTTCAACACAAGTTAACCTGAGTTTTGTATTAAGTACTGCTTTGGAAAAACTTTCTGTCGCATAGCCACCCCAAATCCTGCCTCTCCCTCCAGCCTACTGCAGCCCCTTCCACCCTCTCCATCCCTTTCCTGTCCCTCCCCCACTCAAAAAACAAACAAGAGGGGCCTTAATCGCTCACCTGATAAAGTGGATCAAAGAAGCATTTTGGGTCACATTCAGTTAGTCATGGTTCATTAACACGACAGAGGAATGAAGTCATGAAATTATTCGTATCTCTGGTGTCCATGTCAGATGATTATTATCCTGGGCCTTCCTGCTTCCAATTCTATCAGCTGGAGACAAGCACTTCCAAACTTCCAAGGGTTGTTATGTGACTGCAGTCTGAAAGGCAAATTTTACGGAAAAACACAGAGGAATGGATTTGAACAACCTTGAACCTAACCTGCCCCCTATGTGTGACCCCCCCACCCCCCCCCCCCCCCCACAAAGGGAGCCCAAATATTAAGCCTCGAATTGAGCAAACTTGCATCTGATCCCCCTGGAGATGTTATATACCTAATATGAAAGAATTCTGACTGGTGGATCGGAAGTCGAAGATTAGAGCCCAAATATTAACCCAGAGACCCAATTTGAACAAACTTGAATCTGACCCTCCTAGAGATGTGGTATACCAAATATAAAAGCATTCTGAATGGTGGATCTGAAGAAGAAGATTTTTAAAGAAATTTCCTCATATTGCACGAAGGTAAAATTTGAGCTCTCATAGGGAACCCAAATATTAACCCAGGGACTCGATTTTAACAAACTTGAATCTGACAGCCCACTACCCCCAGAGATGCTGTATACCAAATATCACAAGATTTTGACTGGTAGATCTGAACAAGAAGATTTTTTAAGATTATTCCCCATCAGTGATTAATCGATGTTCAGCAATCGCATCTGACATCAGCTGATTTAAAGTCATCAGTTGACCATTGGCAGATTTGATTGAACATCGGTTTGTGATGATGGTTACATGGAAAACCGCGGGATCAAAATTGTTCATATTTACATTTGATTCATGACCTCATAAAAGCAGTAACAAGCTCAATAAGTTGCCACAATGATTGGCTGTAGTGCTGAAACGACTAGTCAATTCTGAAACGATTTGTCGATTATTTAACATTTATAATATCCCACTCCAGGTACAAGTCACACTGACATCACCCCACCGATACAGTGAATTGTTGTTTCATCATCTGATATCACCTTCGGTTCTTTTTTAAACAATCTTGTTACCCAATTCTTCTTTAATCACTGTCAACACAAAGTGGACCATGGCAAATGAACATAAAACATTTGTGAAACATTATATTTTTCCAATCGTGATTTTCCGGCACTAGGCGCGTGAATACGAATCTACGAAGCGAAGTTAATTACAGTGTTAGAAGCTATTTGAAAACACAGCCATTATAAATAAATTTTCAGTCGTTGATTTCCACCCCCACAACGAAAGCAATCTGAATTACTTTGTACAAAACAGTACCTACTTTTGTCTTGACCTGTATATCCACGTGGGTTATGAACCGAAAATTAAAATTTTTTAGTAAATTTTGTTTCTTAACATACCTACCACAATTGTTTATAATTGGCTGTAATGTAAGTGCAAGCCCTACTTCAGAACTAACTCGAGCTTTTAGAGAACTTTTCCAAACAAGTTGGAAAAGTAATAGAGTGTAAAAGCACGAAAAAGATCGAAAAAAGGGTCGAGCGAGACCTCTACACACCTCTTGCGTTTATCGAGCGCATGCGCAACAACCGTGACGTCAATTCCGTATTTCCGCCAACGAGAAGTTTGTGATTTAACGGGGAGGCATCGATATAAAAGATATCCCCAAGGAGGGTGGGCCTCCGGTAAACAATTGTGGTAGGTATGTTGAGAAACAAAATTTACTAAAAAATTTTAATTTCTTTTCAACCTACTCACAATTGTTTACAATTGGCTGAATAAACAATAGGAGGAGGTGAATCACATAACCAATACCAACAAGAGCAAGGAGGGCAGAGAACAATAGCGAAAAACCTGTAATGAAGATAAAGAGAAGGCACCTGAAAAAAACAAGGCTGAGCAAAACACAACCTCGATAACTATTTTAACGAGGGTGCACAACAGCCTGAGCGGCAACGAGAGGGCCTAAAGAATAAAGGTCCTCAGATTGCTGCTGTAGGTGGCGGAGATAAAAGGAAAAGAAGGTAGAAGCATTCCTCCAGTAAGCCGTATTCATAACATCCTGGAGCGAAACAGAATTGGAGAATGCCCAGGATGTAGAAATGGCACGAACCTCATGAGAATTAAACCGGTTCGAAACAAGATCTGAAGCAGACAAGCGGGACTAAGCTAGCCTGATTGCAAGACAGATCCACCTGGAAATAGAATGGGAAGAGATAGACTGCCTCTTAGGAATGAGAGACAGAAAGAATCTCTTCCGACCCCTCCGAATGAACTGAGTGCGAGTAATGTAAGTCTTGATCGCACGAACAGGACAAAGAAGAGGTCTCCGACCATCGACAGCGGGAAGAGCCCGAATGCAGATGGGAGGAGGTACTGAATCAGGAAGTTGATTCTTAGCCAGAAAAGAGCAATCAGTAGTGAAGGTGACACTGTTAGCCTCATTTCTGAAGAAAGCAGAATCAACAGATAGCGCATGAAGCTCACTGACTCGTCGAGCAGAAGCAAATGCTAGAAGGAAAGCCGTCTTATAGGTGAGAAAACGCATATCGGTCTCAGATAAAGGCTCGAATGGTGCCCCCTCCAAACAGTGCAACACCCATGCCAAGTTCCACTTGGGTGTAAGATGCAAAACTCGAGGCCTCTTCAAAGAAAAGTGCCAAATGAGTTTGGAGAGAAAAAGATTACGACCGATGCACCGCTTTCCCACATAAGAAAAAGTATCAGACAGCATAGACCGATAGCCCTTAATCGTAATAGGCTGGAGGCCCTTGGAGTCAAAAAGACACACCAGAAAATCCGCAATTTGAGCGATTGACTATCACGGTAATCCACAATGTGATCTGCACACCAGCGGCAGAAAACCTTCAACTTCGCAGCATAAGTCATGCCAGTGGAATGTCGCCGCGATGCAGAAATGCACTCCACTGATCGTCTCGAAAAACCTCTACGTCGGAGACAGGACCTGATAAAAGACATGCTCGCCAGGTTGTTGTGATACTTCCTGGGATGACCCTGGGAAAGAAGATCACGACGTAGAGGTAGACGAATCGGCCGATCGGCCAACAGAGGCCGTAGCAGATTGATCCACACCCTCTGTGGAGACAGGGGTGCGATCAGAATGATCCTGCAACTGCAAGCACGAATCTTCGCTAATACTTGAGGAAGAATCGGTGCAGGAGAAAAGGCATAGCTGATCCAACATGTCCAGTCTAGAGCGTCTACTGCAAATGCCAGAGGATCTGGACAAGGGGAGACAAAGGTCTCTACCTGATGATTCCAGCGAGTAGCGAAAAGGTCGACCTGAGGACGGCCCCACTGCTCGCAAATCGCCTGAAACACCGACCGATGTAGCATCCATTCGGTTGGAAGGACACTGTCGTGTCGGGACAGGGAGTCTGCTAGGACGTTGAGACGCACGGGAATGTGTCAAATGGACACCCGAGCGTTTACATCCCACGCCAACAGAAGAAGATCCCGAGACAGCCGATACATGGGAATCGAATGTGTGCCCCCTTGATTCTGTATGTAGGCCTCTACTGTCAAATTGTCCGAAAGAAGTAGGACAATATGGTCCGACAGATGAGGGATCTAAAGCCGAAAACTCAACAGAACAGCAAAGAGCTCCTTCTGGTTGATATGAAGGTCCACCTGCTCGCTGTCCCACTCTCCGTGAGTAGACAGACCAAGAGGATCCAACATCGCACCCCAGCCCCGATCGCTGGCATCTGCAGTAAGGATGCAATCAGCCAAAGGAAGATCCAACGGAACACCCTGTGTCAGCCAGGGAATATCAGCCCAAGGGTGGAGGTGACAAAGCAGAGACCGAGGAATAGTGAGTTCCAGGTACAGCGGATCTACATTCGGACGCCAATGATCCAACAGGAAGTGTTGGAGAGGTCGGACAAACAAGCGACCAAGCGGAATGAGATCTGTCACCGAACCGCAAAGGCCCAGCATCCAAAGGAAAGTCCTGGCCGAGACCGAGGAAGATTGAAGCAGGTTCCGAGTCAAGGCGTAAAGAATCGTCGCCTGAGCTTGGGGGACCGACACTACATTGTGAAGAGTGTTGAAATCCATCCCCAAATGACGGAATCCCTGAGAAGGAAGGAGATCCGACTTCTCACGATTGACTCTGAAGCCCAGCGATGCTAGCAGGCAAAGAAACTGCCAGACATCTAACTCCAGAACAGCAGAATCGTGGTGCCGTTGGAGGATGTCGTCCAGGTAGGCTGACAAAGTCAAAGCCGACTGAGTACTGTGGAAAGCAAGCACATGTGACATCAGTCGGGTGATGGCCCAAGAAGCCAGGTTCAAACCGAACGGGAGAGCTCTGAATTGATTGAATCAATCCTGAAACGAGAACCGAAGGTATTTCCGTGACGCCAGATGAATGGGTACATGGAAGTAGGCATCCTTCAGGTTGATACTGGCAGAAAAGTCGCCTTGATGAACTGAACGTCGAACCGACCGGAAAGTCTCCATACTGAAACGAGGAGCTATAATGTACTCGTTCAGGATACTCAGATCGATGACAGGACGAAATTGGCCGTTTTTCTTTGGCACGAAGAAAAGTCTCGAGTAAAACCCTGGTGAAAGGGTGTTCCTGACCACCTCGATCGCCCCTTTGGAGAGGAGATTGTCGATCTCCTGCACCAGATGGTCCCGACTTAGAGAATTGGAATGGACCCGAGTCGGGAGGGGCACCCGAGATAAACTGGGGTGCCGATGGAAGGACAGTCGCAGACCGGAATGTATAACATCGAGGACCCAAGTGTCCGACGTTATTTCTGTCCAATGGTCGTAAAACTGCGACAGCCTTCCCCCGACTGGAGGCGAATCGAGGTGAGAACCTTCACTTGCAGCTTCGACGAGGCCCCGAGAGGAGAAACCATCACCTCGGGAAGTGACAGAGTCCTGAGACTTTCCTGTCTGAGACTGCCAGTGAGCCTGGCCGCGTCAGCACTTCTTCTGAGCAGAAGGAGCAGATGGAGCCGAAGGCATAGTCGACGTTGCCGATGAGGCAGACGCAACAGGACGCTTGGCGGGCCTGGAATGACCACCACCCGCAGCAGCAGGTTGGTCCAGCTGTCGCAGCAAAAGCTGGTCCTTCGAATGACGAAGAACCTCGCTACAGACAGCTTCCACGGAACCATGGAACAACTGAGGTCCAACCAGAGAGGCAGACCTCAGAACAGCACGCTGCTCAGATGGAAGGGATGGAGAAGAATCCAACACCGCATCCCGGCGTGCCAGCTCCAAATTAGCCGTGTTACAGGCGTGAGTGTGTGTCAAGTTCCTGTGAGTGTGTGTCAAGTTCCTGAGAGCCTGTGACAAAATGTGAAAAGGAGCCTGAGCATCATCAAACTCCCCTGGTGGAAAATACTCTGCTAGGGCAGCGACGACATGGTCTGTGAGAGATAACATGCCCAGCATCTCTCGGGACAGGCCCACCATAGATTCAACTACCGACATCGGGAGAACTGCCGACTTAGACTTAGTTAACCTGAGGGAAGAAGAATCCTCATCCACAGTAGTCATCCCTTGGAAGACTGGTGAAGAGACGGAATCGTAAACACGAAACCGCAATGGAGGCAGAAAAGCATCAGCTCTAGAAAAGAAAGACCCCTGAAGGCCTTAGAACGCATTTTGGAGTCTAAGACCTGGAAGGACTCAACAACTTGAGCCGATTGCAGAGGATGCAAAGCCCCGGAGCTAGAAGGCTCAACAGGGTTACGGCGCTCCACAGTGAACCATGGCCAGACGGTCACAGATGGCTGGTCGGAAGGTTGAACATCCGGCAATAAGCCAAAGACGAAATCCAAAGCCTGCCCCAAGACGGACGAGGGGGGCGCATCACCTTCAAGATACTCGTCATCCTCTGTTGCAGAGGAGACGTAGCCCAACTCGGGCTGACCAGCAGAAACCTCTCGTGAATACTGTGCAGGATCCAAGGGGCCAGTCGAGACATGTCGGCGACCGACCAAAGGAGGTTGTGCCTCGTGAGACACAGGGAGGCCAACTTGAGGGTTGCTAGAAAGCAACCGGGTGAGCGCCAAAACGGCCTGACGCAGGTCACCCTGAGAATTCGTCGCAGCAGTATCGCCCGACTGAGTGTCCTCCCAATGGACCCTTCTAGTAGAAGAACCCAAATCCTCAGAAGAGACCAACGTCGACGTTAGTTCCGAAGTAGGGCTTGCACTTACGTTACAGCCAATTGTAAACAATTGTGAGTAGGTTGAAAAGAAATTCAAATTAGAACATAAATCAGTAATTAAATCAAGTAAATAAATATATGTTATTTAATTGCCCTTTGATATATTTTATTCAATTTCGTCTTGAAATTAAATTTGCATGGAGGTGGAATTTAAAATAGTATGAGCGTAACTCACTTATTTTCCCACTGATCAAAGAGGCTGCACTATTAACATGTTTCTGCTGATGTTGTATTTATATCTTGATACACACAGTGACTCACTCTTGACATCAATGGACATATCAACCTGACTGTACTGTAAAATTAAACCCTATTCAAACACTATGCATTCTTGAACAAACTACTCCTTTTGGTTGAAACTTCAGACATCGGCACTCACAATCGGCCGATTGTGCACTCAACTAATTGACAAGTGGATGACAGTTGCAAATCCTTATTGGTTAATCGGTATTCCCCATATTGCACTAAGTTAAAATTTGGGCCCCCATAGGAAACCCAAATATTAACTGAGGTACTTGATTCGAATAAACTTGAATCTGACCCTGGTAACAATGACGCATACCAAATATTAAAAGATTCTGACTACTGGTTTTGAAGAAGAAGATTTTTAAAGCTTATTCCTCATATTGCCCTAAGTTAAGATTCAGGCTCTCGTATGGAGCCCAAATATGAAACGAGGTGGCTTAATTTGAACACACTTATATCTGACCCCCTATGGATGCTGTATACCAAATATCAAAAGATTCTGATCAGTGGTTCTGGTGAAGAAATTTTTTGAATATTTGCAAGCAACTGATGGCAATTTTTTTTAACCATTCCATTCTACTTGTCCTAAGGATACGTCATACCAAGTAACAGTTCTCTGTTCCGTATGGTTTGGGAAATATGGGTGTTTCAAAATATTTCTATTTTTAGCTCCTGGGGTTCCCACTGAGGACATGGGAATTTTTTTTTTGGCATGAATCAAGTACATATGACCTAATAATACCACATACCAATTTTCATTCAAATTGGACCATCAGTTCAAAAAATTGAAATTTTGGGTGGGGCAAAAAATCTTGTCCCTCCCATTTGGAGGCAAGTATTGCTCCATGATTTTCGTTTGAACAAACTTGATTCTACACCTCAAAAGGAAGCTCCATACCAAATATCAAGTCCTTGTACCCACTGGTTCAAGAGAAGATTTTTTTTATAGAATTTTGGAGCATTTTCTCCCACCCCCTCCCTATGGAGCGTGGCAACTTTATTTGAACAAATTTGAAATGACATATGATAAGGACCATGCATATCAAATTTGGTTCAATTTGACCCAGGGGTCTAGAAGGAGAAGTCTACAAGTTCATGCCGGAATGACAAGCGACAAAGTGATCACTTAAGCTCCCCCCGACTTTCAGTCAGTTGAGCTAAAAATAAACATGAATTCAATACTATATAAGAGGGGCTGCGACTGATGAAATACATTCATCCCACTCCTGAATACCACATTTTGGAACTCATTTCATCTTGCAAAAGCATGTTATTGTGACCGTTTTTTTGAGAACATGATATGAATTCTTACCACTATTAATTAATAAATGTCAGAGTCTGAATAAGCATTCATGGGGTGTGAAAGCTTTCAATAGAAATATTATACATACAGGTATGTTTACTTGGATACCGAGATTACTTGTGTTAGTTTTCATCAGAGATTTGC
This sequence comes from Pictodentalium vernedei, assembly GCA_031216915.1. Lineage (NCBI taxonomy): Eukaryota > Metazoa > Mollusca > Scaphopoda > Dentaliida > Dentaliidae > Pictodentalium > Pictodentalium vernedei. The sequence continues at coordinate 305,370,679 of CM062293.1, read as the reverse complement.
AGACAAACTGTCATCAGTCAACTTCAAATCTTGTTGGTATTAAAATTCCCAATAAATAGTAAGTTAGTTGCAAATATTTTTCACCCATAAGATCTATTTTTCTATTATTGTTTCCAGTGGGAACCGTAAAATCGCTTCCTGTTGCTTCCTATTGATTTAAAACATGAAAAAAAAATGTAGTTGCTGTCAAATTTTGAAAAATGATAAATTTAAAGTAATTCGTATATTTTTTATACTTACCAATAGCCCAGACTTACCTGGTGCAAACTCAATATTATTAAGGGCCAAACACAAATTTTGAACACCCCCCCAATCCCCAAAATTTGCATCCAATTTCGAAAATTAAAAGTCCTATTTGGCCCTCCATACTTTTACTATCTGCGCATGCGCAGCACTCAGGAAGAGACCGGAATTGGTGCCAGCATCATTCTTTGTAGACGAGCATACTAAATAATAACTCAGTGGGGAGGTATGAGTGCCCACTGATGGGAAGGCCATCCCCGTCTGGGCCATTGGTAAGTATAAAAAATATACAAATTACTTTAAATTTATCATATTTTTATACTAACCAATGATCCAGACTTAGCTGAATCGTAAAAAAGGCGGAGTGCCTAGGACTTGAGAATTAGCAGACCAAATATAGCTCCTAAGCCTGCATTCCAAGGTGAAAAGTAGATAAAATTTAAAAGGAATTACATGTATGTCTCTCTATACAATAATAGAGAAGACATATCATAAATAAGGAGCCATATCCAAGTAATTCCATTATCTTAGCATGATGATTATGCTAATTGGCTGTAACGAGCCCACAATTTTAAGTCTAGTCCGGACTAAGCCCCTTAAATTAGGATGGCATATTTGAGAGTGAGAGACTAACCCCCACAAACACACGGCATATATAAATAATAAACAAGCGGTATCTAGGATCAGTAATAATCTATAGACAAAACAGCTTCACTCACAGTTACACACTTATCAAGCTGGAAGAGGTGAAGAAAAATCACCCCCCACCCTCCCTGGAATATTCTTCAAAACAAAGAGGGAAGCGCTCTGGAATCAGTGAAAAGCAGTACCAAATAATCAATATATATTCGCCGAATAGGCACCCAGCTATTAATAATAATTAATTATTGGTGGTTAATGCCACTCAGAAGCTAAGGCTATCATGGCAATCCCGGTTATTAACAGTGCACGCTTCTAACGTATACCGGAGTCGGAATACATAGATAGATCGAAAACCGGTGATATAATGTATACAACCATACACTTGTCCAATTGAATCTCAATGGAAAGTATCTGTTAGAGCAAACATACTACTAAGGCAACCAACAGGCAACCCCATTCAGGTGTACAATTAATTCCAATAATAAAACTCAAATTGAACCGTGAGAATATACGAGAATGTGAATTCTCCTGTGTACCATCTCTTGGTAGAAACCCATACTTAAAACATGGAACGACCTATGATTAACCGACTTGTCACAGACCGTCCACCAAATAATTCATTGTTTTCTAGGTCTGTAACACAGGGTATCCCCACAATTGGACAGATGAAATTCAGGGAGGTTCAAGGAGGTTTTAGGCCCCAAATCAAGGAGATTCAAGGAGGTTCAGGACAAATCTTGGATGGAAATCACTGTTATGTGCTTATGTCTAAATTTTAGAATCAAGTGTCTGTCTGCTTAGCTGAGCATTAAGTTGACAATTTGTCAACAAAAACAGACACAAATATTGCTATAATTCGAACTGGCTCATTGGGCCAGTTCCAATTATATCCATATCTGTATGTTTTTGTTAGACAAAGTACCAAAATATATGGTAATAAGAAAAAATACTTACAAAATAATGCTCATTCCTTCAGTTTTGTAAATATGGTCGAATACCAAAGTTCATCAAGTATGAAATTTTATTCCTACCACAAGTGAATTTTCCGGTGATGGCACTGTCAGGAAACATCCTGGCAAATAATTTGTCCGTGTTTTCAGAACTATTCAGGCTGTAGTGCGATTGGACGCACTTTAGTGTCCATATTATTTCAGCAGAGTGGACGTCGTTTGTGCTGCAGGCGTCTTTCACCAACGCGCTTTGGGAGCTGACCGTTGTCGTTGTTGCTAATGTAGGCCGAACACTGGTGCACTCCGATGACGTCGAAATTTTAGGATGAAAAAAGTCTTTAACTGTAATTTCTGGCTGACTGAGTAATGTATTTTGTGTATGTAACTTGCCAGTTAAATGTGACCGGAGAGCCGATTCGCCCATGGTACAAATATTTATGTTCCGTTTACACAGTTTACAACGCGCAGAATTTCTATCATTTGGGACTGCAGTTATCCATGCTTTGTACTTTTCATCGCTATACCACCTGTCCTGGAATTTACATTTCCCTCCAGGCATTTTTATTTCAAACACGAGAGAAAACAATTCAATTCACGCCAACCGAAGCGTACAGAAAACTTTTAAAAACATACGAGGTGGTTCTGTTCATTTTGTATGCGACACGCTGATTGGACGAATAGTTATGTTGTTCAATGGAAGAGAGAAAGCAAATAGCCAATGAGAATGGAGCTTATTAATGCACTAGGCGCCTTTGAAGTTTCGGTTGCATAAAAAAGTCTAATCTGGTAACGGACACGGGAAGGAACCCGGAGACGGAATCAAGGAGTTTCCCGGGTTTTAGACCTTTTTTCAAGGAGATTCAAGGTCCTTGAACAAATTTTTAAAATTCAAGGACTTTCAAGGATTTCAAGGAGCCGCGGCTACCCTGTAACAACCAATGACTGTTTGGATAAAGAATATACTGCTCCGAATAATGAAGCCAAAAATTGAGAACGTATGTACACACAGCCTATTGGAAGTTCCATAACTGATCCAAATAGCCCCAAAATTCTCATGAGCTCTGTAAAGCAGGGTAAGAATTTATATAATCTGTTCAATATGCGTCTGCCTAATAAATACACATATTATGCACGCGAGCAATGAAATCCCGTATGTACTCATCTGAATATAGCCTGTATCTACGGTATGACCGAGTGATACAAGTGTAACCAGGAAACTGAATGAATAATATGTTATTATGCAATTAACTGAGTTATAAACTCATACATCTAAGAAAAGGTCAGACCACTCTGAGCAAAACTTTTCAGAGTGAGTAATTGCCATATTGGAGAATGTTGCCCAGAAAACCGACATGTCAGCCACACAGGTACACGAAGGATAGCAATTTTATTGATAAGGAATCATATGCTCGTATATGACTAATAAACTAACAACCACAGGAAACAAACCAACTAAATAGTGGATGTGCCCATGAGGTCGCTGTTAGAACACGACCCAGCCGCCAATCGATGAAAGGCATGCATATACTTGAATGCAATTGAGGCTCATGGGAAGAAAACTACGTCCTGCCCTGTAATCGCCTCCTAACACATTGGCGGGGAGGGGTTTCGACAAATAATTCCTATCGAACCCCCCTCACCCATATTACCTGAATCGCTCTTGTGTTAGTTATCAAATAGTATAGGAAATGCAGGGATTCCTCATGTCTGACCGACTCCATAATACCACTAAGGACGGAGAGGGATGTGATGACCAAAAAATACACCATTTAGACATAATATCCAGTCTCTAAGGTGGAAATATAATCCACAACAATAGATTGGATAGAAATGAAAAGGGAGACGAAAACAATGTTGCAACACCCGATCATAAAAACCTAGATGAACTCCTTACGTTCGATCTGATAGCAGAAAATATATTCCTGAGGAGTTAAGTATAGGTGTTTGAAGAAATGCTTATTAATCACACTAGGTAAATATGGCGACATCAATAGGGCTTATCACCTCATATAACTATCACCAAACACCAAACCATACCGGTAGGAAGAGAATAACCTCCTCTAACATAACGGTATCATGTCCAATAGGACAATTAACTCAGCCTAGCTGAAGCAGCTAAAGGTCTTCCTATACATGAAGACAATAAAAAGGCTGATAACTGCAGCCTTAGAAGCTCAATAAGGAGACTTACAATGCCAGCCGAAGACTTATACGTCTTCATCTCCGTAAAGACAGATATATCGGTGTAAGTTGCGACCTTGAAAGCTCACTGAACAGAGACTAACAACTATCGTCGTGCAAGGTAGGGAATGAAGAGCCGCTATTTTAACAGCCCTAAATTCTCAAAGAGACAGCAGTTTCAAGAGATAATTATTTCAGTTATGTCACTGCATAATTACTGAAAAACATCGCTCATGATTCTAGCTGGGCTACTATGGTGTAAACAATAAGACTCAAGACTATGACACCTAGTAAAACAAATCGAAATGCACTCTACCTTTCTCAGTTTTATTCCCAAAAGACAGCGGTCAGAGCCTAGCTAATGTAGCTTAGAAGTCTTCGTTTCCGTGAAGACAGATATCTTAGTGTAACTTGGTTGTACATAAGGCTACTATGGCTTCCACAATGACATTAAATGTCTTGACGCCAAGGAATACAACACTGAGAGGGAAAAGACATACTTATTCCCTCTAACGGCTCTATTCCAAACAAGACACCTGTCTCAGCCTATCTGTGCACTATCCGTCTGGCTTCGGGACGAGAAACAGTTGACTTGTAAAAACCTGGAGAATTTTGAATCTTGATGACCTCTATTGCTTTCTTCGATAGGAGAGCCTTATCTCCGCAAGGAGAGACTCTCTTGGAAGAATTCGCCGGAAGATTTGTCCAACACGTACTTCTTGTAAGTAGAACTTTGGTCGGATTGATAGCCGCAGGCCTGCCGAGACTACATTCTCATCCACTGATCTTCCATAATTTTCATCCACTTTTTTTGCGAGGTTGATAACCTTCCACTAACTGGAAAGCAACAGAAGTCTAGACCATCACCTGTACGGCTTGCAGTAGGCAAAACTACATCCTTCCCGCAAAGAACCTCATCCCATCGACCTAGGGGCGTCTGCCTTATATTCTTTATAAGACTTGCACCCCTTTTCCGAGCTATACTGATGACCTCTGGAGTAACTGTAAGAGCATTTCCTAGACCCTCGCGAGGAGCTCCCTTCTATCATAGTGAACTGGAACGAACTCGCCTACTCTGGCCAGCTGATGCATGTTGTTGAGATGCTGGTCTCAGTATCAGTGCGCTGGAAGCTTTTTGGTAGCCTGTCCATAGACTAAAGAAAGCATGTCGTCAAACAGTGTGTGTCCGGAGACCGGAGCGACTCGGAGAGAGCTTTTCACCCTGTTATCGATAATTGATGAGGACATAAGGGCTGCATCACGTCTAACCAATTCCAATTTGCCACTGAAAGGGTGGAGTGGTACATGGCATACATGACTGCCCTGGAATGAACTCTTAGAGAGGAACTAACATCCTCAATTCCTTTCTCTTAAAGGCTGTGCCAGAGCCCTGGTGATGTTATATTAGATGAATAGAAAATTCCATCACATCCAAGCATAAATTGAATGATGTTGGGAAGGATATAACCAAATCCCCAGCCTGCTCATCCAAATGCAGAGTAGCTCTCTAAACATCTTCTCCAACCGTTTTATAATAACGTGCTGAATGAAGATGCCAATAAGAAACCACCTTCGAACTTGCTAAGTTGAAAATGGTGTCGTTAAAGTGGCCGAAGGCCTCCGACAATTACCAAGATAGACCCGGGAAGGAAAGAACATCATCTTTCCTTCGCACGGTATCTTTGTCTATAAAAGACATTGGCTTCTGACTAGCAGACGCAGCTTGCTGATCAGGTGGAACAAAGTCAGAATAGTATTGATGAATGAATTTCATCGCTATCATATGTTGTTCCGAAAGGGAAGGTAATCCTCCTCCTTCTCCCTTTCACCATCCAACTGATTCAGTTGATAATTTTGGTCAACAACATCTGAATGTACAGATGACTGTACCGACCCAGCACCGTCCAACAGCTCACCACCGGAGTCTGCAGAAGGCTGCGCAACCTGCGACAGCAAGTCTGTTATAGAGGCTTGAGGAGAACTGGTCTTCTGTATTTATGCCGTTTGCCACTCCTGGGACAAAGGTCCAGTTGTAGATCTCTACTCCGAACGTCCCAATCATTGAATCCTCGGATCACTAGCTACCGGATGGGGCCAACTTCACAAGCGAAGACTGGATACTTCTTCAGTCGGCAGCCTGGATATCCGAAGTCAGGTAGCTAGTATGCGGTCATGTGTGCTATATCTGTCTGAGGAAGAACCCGTAACTGTAGCCAATGTCGACTGCAGTTTAGACGAAGCGTCCCGAGCCGCGCGAGTGGATGTTAGCTCCTACACAGGTAAGTTTCTCAAAACAACATTTGACCCCAAATGTTGCTGGGTTAGAGATAGGGCTTTCCCGCTCGCAGTCTTATCAGACCTCGCCAAGCTTCCCAAAGAGAAACTTGCAGACTCCTGCACAGGCAAGTTTCTCAAAACAACATTTAGCCCCAAATGTTGCTGGGTTAGGGAGAGGGCTCTGCTGCTCGCAGTCTTATCAGACCTCGCCAAGCTTCCCTAAAAGAAACTTGCAGGCTTCTTCTCTTATGCCGTCGTCACTGGGTGAGCTTTAGTTTTTGAGGTGCTCACTCTACCCAATTTTATACTTCCCTCGACTGCAACAGACTTACCCGGTGTTACGGTTCCCACTGTCAGGTAGCCTAGCTGCTTGCAAAGGATTAAGTGCACTAACTAGAGGCCTTATCACTTGCTTAATATTCATGAGCACCTTGCAGCTAGCTCTGTTTGCTCATCAGAGCACGGCGACAGTAGCACATTATGGATGGGTGTCACAATACCATCACCAAGTTCTTGTTCCTCTGAAAGAGAAACTTAAAAACTCGAATTATTCTGTGGTGAGAGCTCTGGCATAGGAACCTCACTTCAAACGACGTACTGCGACACCCATCTCCAACGTCTGTCATCCCAATGTACACAAGTAGGACAAGAATCTGTAGGAGTGCATCGACTACCTGCAAGGCAACAAGCATGTAAATCTAAGGAAGACTTTCTCGCCTTGCACTTAGAGCAGTAAGCTTAATTACAATCAAAAGACAAAGTTGATAGCACTCCTACAAACTCCACAACAAAATACATGATAAGGATACATGAATAATAGCAATCAAAATTAAATTCGAAACAATTATAAAAAATATTTCGAATTTTTTTTCTGAAAATGTCTAAGTTTCCAAAGGGAACATAATGAGCCCAAGGGCATCCCGATAGAGCCTAAGTGTGGATAAAATCCAAATTTTTGGAGCTACACTACCGGAATCATAATCAATGTATCCTACAGTAATTCTAAAGTATTATAATACTAAATACTACATATATATAAGGGCATTGTCAAAAACAGAAACAAGACATCAGGCACACAAAAAGGCCCAAAGTCAGTAACCGATTTGAATGCAAAGCTAGATCTTTATACGAAGAAAAAACGACACATCGGATAGAAGATACAAGACCAAATTTAATAAAAAATTTCAATAAAAAATAGCTAAAAAGCTTAGGAGTTTAACAGGAGGGGTTCATGGAAGGATAGGGAAGGAACACTCAACAAACAGTGGATTAATCATTAGCAAGAATGATGATGTCAGGAATATGTCCTGAAAATGGGAAACATGAAATAATTTTATAATTATTTTAAAGTTACAGCCCTGAATGTTTGAAACCACTGTTGTTCACTTCCATCATCCATTTACAGCCTTGAATCCATCCATTCTTTCATTCATTTGTGTCTGGCATCCTCAAAAAAGGAGATTTTAAAGCACAGATGTCAGATCATTGTTACTGATGTTAGGGCCAAACAAAGAATGATGTTTAAGCCAGTTCCAGTCGCTTCCTGAGCACTGCGCATGCACAGATAGTAAAAGTATGGAGGGTCAGCTAGGACTTTTAATTTTCGGTATTGTATGCAAATTTTGGGGATGGGGGTTCAAAATTTGTGTTTGGCCCTTGATAATATTGAGTGTGCACAAGCTAAGTCTGGGCCATTGGTTATTAGTATAAAAATATTGAAGCTTGCTGCTGAAAATATTGATTTTTTTTCCAAAGAAAAGTGTGAGGAGTTAAATTGATAACTCCACCTATTTTTAGGTTACGTCTGTGGATAAACAAAATGAAAAAAAAAGCTACCTCCCTCATCATAAAAATGAAGGGAAATTACCTCAGAAACAAGAATATGCTTTTTACTGACCTAATGTTTGATTCTCATTCTATAAAGCAGAGGGTACGTTTCCGTGGGCCATTCCGAATACATTCAGAATTCACCCGAATAGTGTGTCATGCACAGATCAATTACAGAATTTTATTCTCAAGGAAACGTTCATTTGACGTTAAAGGTTATTCAAAATAATCAATGTTGTTCATGATTGTGCTTCTCATCGAAGAATTATACAACACAGAAAAAGTTGGATGCGTCATCGATAGCTAACATGAATTATTCTGTGCACAGGCTCTTGACGAATTATCAGATTTTATCATTTTTAATAAAATATATATTACATTATCAATACTAAACAAACTGAGTATTGATAATATAATATACATTTTATTAACCCTTTACCTAACATGAAAAGCAGACGACACTTGCCAAAAAAATTCTTGACTAATTTTTTTCATTTTTTGTATCAAAAACATAGGTTATGACTCCTCACTTGAACGAGCTCAACGAGCTCGTTCCAACAAGGGGTAATAACCTATGTTTTTGAGACAAAAAATGAAAAAATAATAAAAATTAATTTGAATTTTGGAGAGTAGCGCTGGCCAGTTTTGGCCGTTACGTTGGGTAAAGGGATAAAATTGATAACATCTGATAATACGTGGAGTGCCTGTGAATGAAAGTAGATTCGACACTTAATGCTACTGCAATGTGCAAAACTTTTGGAAGCTTTGAACCTTGCAATAACCTTCAGCAATGTTTTATTTTATGGTAGAGTGTGATGTGGCTGATACAAATTGGTCTCAACACTGACGTAGAATTATAAAGATAGTCTCAATTTATTTTTCAATGAAATTAGAGAACCAAAGTATAGGCCTAGGTACCAGGGTGTAAGGCCTCACCTCACACAAACTTGGACCGCGTATATATATGTGGGGCCAACAGGAGTCACGGGTTACTACTTGCTTCTAAAAAGGTCAGTGGTGCCGTGTGCATTCAGGGTGGGGGAATTCCGGTCAAAAGTGGCAAGTTGCATAATTTAATCACCTACTGGATGAAAATTTGATGCAGGTGACTGGGTTGTGCCATAGAACAGGGAACATTTAAGAGTTCGAAATGATAAAAGTTGCAAGAAGAAATGAAGGTAAGGGGTGCGTGTTTGGAGACCAGTCTCAAAAAGTCGACTGGCTCGACTAGAAGACCAGGTGGCTGTTACTAGAGATGTTTGGGCCCGGTGTATAAAGTCGGTAGAACTGTATGGGGTTTGGCCCAAGTCCTCGCGTATTAAAACAAATGGACAGTAGCAGTACAGTGTCACATTGGGTAAAGTATGATAAGGCCCATTTGGGTGGTGCGTAATTCTATAGTCACGGTTGAGTCAAAGAGGCATTATATTAGAGTGACGTCACAAAAAAGCCATGTGCACGAACATCGTTGGAACGAGGACGGCTGTACACGGAGAATGTTCCAGTCATTGTGACGACGGAGGTCTGTGTGTCTTGGGGGAGGGGGGTGGGGTGGGGGGGGGGGGGGAGGTGGGGGGGGGGGTGTTGGGGGAGGGGGGGGGGGGTGTTACAGTGTTATATAGGCTACGGAAAGAAGCCGTTGTGCAATAGCTTAGCTAAAAGCATAGGGTCACCACACTAGGGTCGAGCTATATTGGAACTTGTAAATCCTTTTCTTAAATTGCACAAGTATAACATGAAGGGGGTAGGAGTCAGACAAAACACCCCAAACCACTTTTATTTGCACCCGGTCATACATATACGCCATTTTTCGTGTGTGGGTGTGTGAGCTGGGGTGGGGCATATTTTGGCTTGTACGGACCACGAAAACACCATTCTGAAATTTTCTGCTATAACATTTTCAGATAAGAAGAGCTCTTTGACGAGATCCTTTCCCCCCACCCCCCTCCATCCCCAATTACATGACTTCTGCAATAGCGATTCCGCATAAGAAGAAATCTTTCGGTTCTACCGCTTTCCTACAATAAAACGCAATCAGTCAGATTACTAAACTGTTACAGCAGACCATTTGTCTGTTTATTGAGATCTAAGACACTTTCAAAGCTCAGGGTCATATCGTGCTGAATAGTTTTACGAATGGAGGAAGCCGGAGTACCCACAGAGAACCACCACACAGCGACAAGTAAATACTAGACTCTCTAACATACTAACCAGACACAAGCCAGATGAGCATTGGTTGAATGCACGCGTGTCCTATGCGAGCAGTTAGCATTAAGTGAATCGCTCAGGGTCACAATGCAAGTGGCATGGACCACTTTCGAACTGTCGACCTCTCGTTCATAAGTCTGACGTGCCAGTCAATAAGCCACCGAGCTCCCCATTAGTTGGTTTTAAAAGATTACTATAACAGATCATTAATTGGTTGAAAAAGGTAAGGCCTACTTAATCTGTTACTGCATAACTGAACAAGAGGGATGTTACATCCCAACGCTCACCGACATTCGCGCTTGATAATGTCGTTCCAATGTAACATGCCTAATATTTAGTTAATATAAATCATTAATAACTAGGCATCAAATGATTAATGTGGTTTATGTGATGGCTTTGGAAAGTCTATATTTCTGCATTTATTATACATCAATTCAACATAGAATTATTGGATATAAAAGCATTTTTTTCTTTTAAAATGTTTATGATAAAGAATATGAATCATGAGGCCAGATATTAAATCATAAATAAGAATTAGGAAAGGCTTTCATAAATTGAAGTAGTTACTGAAATGAGAAAATAAACAGTAATGAGAGGTGAAGGCACCACAATCTGCACAAAAGCTGACTTTAACGCAAATTCTTACAACACCTAAATGCTAATTCTTACAAGTTTTGGCAGAAAATCAGCCTCAAATTCCTCAAATATGCATGTAATGAGGGTTAAATATTACTGCAATGGAGTTCAGTAACCCAAGTGTAGAATATTAATCGCCTGGAAAGACACATAGAAACACAACTCACCTAAACACAAAGTTTACAAAGTTTTACAACTTAAAATTTACTAAGTCCGAGAAAAACATGAAAATTTTGACTGAAAAAAAAGAAAATATCCGTGAAATTTCTGCATACAGTAGGGTTAATACCTACAGTTGTTATTGAAATATGAAAATCAATAGTAATGAGAAGTTAAAGCAGCACGATATGCACAAAAGCTGACTTTAACGCAAATTCTTACAACACCTAAACGCAAATTCTTACAACAAGTTTTGGCCGAAAATTTTAGGTGAAATTTGGAAAAAAGTCGTAGTATTAGGGTTAAATACTGTTCTGATAGTCCCCTACAACCTACATATGCAATATCAAAGCCTGAGCCCACTGATCTTTGAGAAATTAACCGTAACATTAAATCTTACAATATTGGACACGCCGGACGCCAACGCCTGAGGTCATCATATAAGCTCACCACTTCTAATAGAAGTAGGTGAGCTAATAAAAACTGTTAAAACAGGTTATTAGTTGGTTATAACACATTACTAATCTGTTAAAACAAATTATGAATCTGTTATAAAAGTTTATTAACCAGCTGTAACAGATAAATAACTGGACACAATACGGGTTGGCACTAATATGCCACTGTTGAAAACAAATTTCGGCCTAAAGATTTGGGGTGTGCAAAACTTTATAAGGCAGTGCACATGTCTAGAATAAAGTTTATTCCTCCTCATGAGGTGGATTAACAGAATGCATTCCGAATAGTATTCCAGAATACGTCCACTGGAACAAAACGACACGAATCACATTCTGCCTTATCTGCGCATATCCAGAATAACACTAGTATTCACGAATGGCCCACGGAAATGTATCCAGAGTCTATGAGCCAGAAGAGATCCAGGCCAGCAATATTCAGCCTGCTGGGAGAAGAGCCAAATATTGTTGAAATAAACCTTCTGATCGCCTAATATCTTAACCCATTGAAACCTGGTGGTGGTATCTTCCATGTCACTTCAATGGCAGCCACTGGACAAGTCCATATTTTTTATTTGGGTGCTAAACGATTAATATTTTCAACACGCAGCCTTAGGGCTACCCAACACATTCACTTAGTAGTCATCCTATTAATAAAATGAAAGAGTCAATGACACTGTAGCTTAACTTGTCTGTGAGTTGTGTTTGATGAAAAGGATAATGTTCAAAGTTTATGAAAGGATTATGAAATAAGACAAGAATTGTGATAATTGGGAATATGTTAATTTCTGTTCCCTGTATGCTATGTTTTAAATAAAAATAATATGAGGTGTACACAGTACTAAAGAGCTGAGGGGTGGGTTAATATGATCTCACAGTTAATGTTTGTGGCTCTCACAGTTAACATATGTCAACGAAAGTTCCCAAGTTACAGTGAAATTATTCCAAAACGAGCCATCCTATGAAGTTACATTGAAATCCCTTCATAAATAGGCCTGTAGACTGTGCTAAAGGTTTTCGGGCTTCAGGCCTGTGTAGCCATGATGGTAGACCAATTGCAACTAAAAGGGGATGTCCTCATCTCGACATTATACAGAGTCATTCTACTAAGTTATAATGAAATTCCTTCACAAATACAACCTGTAGTCTGTACTAAAGTTTTTCGGGTTTTGGGCTCGAGAAGCCATCATGGTTGAATGATCGCGACCAAAAGGGGGCGCTGTCATCTGGGCATAATCTGGAGTGATCCTACGAAGTTACAATGAAATCATTTCATATATACGACAGGTAGAGTGTGCTCAAGGTTTTTCGGGCTTCGGGCCCCTGAAGCCGTCGCAGTTGACCAGTCACAACCAAATGGGGTTGTCATCATCAAGGGATTATATGGAGTCAACCTAACAAGTTACAATGAAATCCTTCCATAAATATGACCTATAGACTATGCTAAAGGTTTTTGGGTTTTGGGCTTGGGCAGCCATCAAGGCTGAATGATCGCGACCAAAAGGGGGCGTTGTCATCTGGGCATAATCTGGAGTGATCCTACACAGTTACAATGAAATCATTTCAAATATATGACAGGTAGAGTGTGCTCAAGGGTTTTCAGGCTTCGGGCCCCAGAAGTCGTCACAGTTGACCAGTCATGACCAAAAGGGCTTGTCATCAACTAGGGATTATATGGAGTCAACCTAACAAGTTACAATGAAATCCATCCATAAATATGACCTATAGACTATGCTAGAGGTTTTTGGGCCTGGGCAGCCATCAAGGCTGAATGATCGCGACCAAAAGGGGACTTTCTCATCTAGACATTATTTGGCGTCATCCTACCAAGTTACAATGAAATCCCTTCATAAATATGACCTGTAGACCGTGTTAAAGGTTTTCAGCCTTCGGCCCCTGTAGCCGCCACAGTTGCCCAATCACGTCCAAAAGGGGACGTTCTCATCTAGACTTTATATGAAGTCAACCTAACAGGTTATAATGAAATCCCTTCATAAATATGATCTGTAGACTGTGCTAAAGGTTTTCGGGCTTTGGGCTCGGGCAGCATCATGGTTGAATAATTGCAACCAAAAAGGGACATTCTCATCTGGGCATCACCTGGAGTGATCCTACGAAGTTACAATGAAATCCCTTCATAAATATGACCTGTAGGCTGTGCTCAAGGTTTTCGGGCCCCTGTCATTGTCACAGTTGATCAATCACAACCAAAAGGGGATGTCATCATCTAGGAATTATATGGAGTCAACCTAACAAGTTACAATGAAATCCTTCCATAAATATTTATTTATTTATTGATGTTTAAGGTCACATACTTATGCACAATGGCTAATCATGACCATGACAGTTTTACGGGTGGAGGAAGCCGGAGTACCCGGAGAGAACCACCGAGCAACAACGAGCAGCTGCCAGCTCCCCAACATCGTAACTCTGAACTGCAGCACAGGCAGGGTTAGATTGGTTGAAGACATACGTACCATCGACGTGCAGTATGCCTTGGTACACGGCGTCATCGTGCCCCCTCCCCCCTCTCCCCCAACGCAAGCAATGGAGATGAAGTGTCTTGCCCAAGGACACAACGCGGTTGCCGCAGGTGGGATTCAAACCGAGGACCTCTCGGCTTGCAGCCTGCACCTCTACCTACTGAGCCACCATGCTCCCTTCCATAAATAAGACCTATAGACTATGCTAAAGGTTTTTGGGCTCAGGCAGCGAGCAAGGCTGAATGATCGCGACCAAAAGGGGACACTCTCATCTAGACATTATTTGGAGTCATCCTACCAAGGTCCAATGAAATCCCTTCATAAATATGACCTGTAGACTGTGCTAAAGGTTTTCGGGCTTCGGGCCCCTGTAGCCGTCACGGTTGCCCAATCGTGTCCAAAAGGGATGTTCTCATCTAAACATTATATGAAGTCAACCTACCAAGTTACAATGAAATCCCTTCATAAATATGCCCTGAAGACTGTGCTAAAGGTTTTCGGGCTTTGGACTCGGGCAGCCATCATGGTTGAATGATCGCAACCGAAAGGGGACATTCTCATCTGGAGTGATCCTACGAAGTTACAATGAAATCCCTTCATAAATATGACCTGTAGACTGTGCTAAAGGTTTTCAGGATTCGGGCACCTGTAGCCGTCACAGTTTACCAATCACAACCAAAAGGAGAGGTCATCATCTAGGCATTATATGGAGGCAACCTAACAAGTTACAATGAAATCCTTCATTAAATATGACCTATAGACTATGATAAAGGTTTTTGGGCTCGGGCAGCCATCAAGGCTGAATGATCGCGACCAAAAGGGGACGTTCTCATCTAGTCATTATTTGGAGTCATCCTACCAAGTTACAAAGAAATCCCTTCATAAATATGACCTGTAGATTGTGCTAAAGGTTTTCGGGGCTTTGGGACCCTGCAGCCATCACAGTTGCCCAATCACGTCCAAAAGGGGACGTTCTCATCTAGACATTATAGGAAGTCAACCTACCAGGTTACAATGAAATCCCTTCATAAATATGAACCGTAGACTGTACTAAAGGTTTTCGGGCTTTGGGCTCGGGCAGCCATCATGGTTGAATTATCGCAACCAACAGGGGACATTCTCAGCTGAGCATCATCTGGAGTGATCCTACAAAGTTACAATGAAATCCCTTCATAAATATGACCTGTAGACTGTGCTCAAGGTTTTTGGGCTTCGGGCACCTGTAGCCATCACAGTTGACCAATCACGACCAAAAGGGGATGTCATTATCTAGGCAACCTAACAATTTACAATGAAATCCTTCCATAAATACGACCTATAGACTATGATAAAGGTTTTTGGGCTCAGGCAGCCAGCATGGCTGAATGATCGCGATCAAAAGGGGTCGTTCTCATTTAGACATTATTTGGAGTCATCCTACCAAGTTACAATGAAATCCCTTCTTAAATATGACCTGTAGACTGTGCTCAAGTTTTCAGGCTTCGGGCCTCTGTAGCCATCACAGTTGCCCAATCACGTCCAAAAGGGGATGTTCTCATCTAGACATTATATGAAGTCAACCTTCCAAGTTACAATAAAATCCCTCTATAAATGTGACCTGTAGACAGTGCTAAAGGTTTTCGGGTTTTGGGCTCGGCCAGTCATCAGTGTTAACAGATTGCGACCAAATGGGGAAGTGCTCATCTTGGAATCATACGGAGTCATCCTACCAAGTTACAATAAAATCCCTCCATATTAAATATGACCTGCAGACTGTGCTAAAAGTTTTTGGGTTTCGGGCTTGGGCAGCCATCACAGTTGACAGATCATGACCAAAAGTGGACGTTCTCATATAGGCATTATACAGAGGCATCCTACCAAGTTACAATGAAATCCCTTCATGAATACGACCTGTAGACTGTGTTGATTGTTTTCGGGTTTTGGGCTCGCGCAGCCATACCGGTTGACCGATCACGACAAAAAGGGGACGTTCTCATCTAGGCATAACCCCAAACCTGCATATGAAATTACGTGACGATCAGACAAGAACTACGGGGTGTAGCCGTTGCTAAAGGAAAATGTGAACAGACTCACAGACTAACAGATTCACAGACTTACGCATGTGTGATGGCAATAGCTTATCTTGACTTTGTCAAGTTAAGCTAATAAAATGCCGATAGGATCACAAATCCAATGTACAGTTGTGACATCACAAAAGTGGATTTAATCATTATCAACTTATCGTCTGGAAACCAATTGTTCACAATTTACTATGTGAAGGGTCATTGTGACCTTGACCTTTGACCTAGTGATTCCAAAATAAATAGGGCTCTTTCTTGCACCAATGCCAACCTACCTATGAAGTATCATGAACGTGGATGGAACCATTGTCAAATTATCATCTGGAAACCAATTGTTTTTTCATGATTTATTATGTTCAAGGTCACAGTGACCTTGACCTTTTGACCTAGCAAGTCCAAAATAAATAGGAGTCTTCCACTCACCAAGGCCAACCTACCTATGAGGCTTGATGAATGTGGGTCAAACCATTATCAAGTTATCATCTGGAAACCAATTATTTACAATTTACTATGTTGAAGGTCAGTGACCTTGACCTTTCACCTAGCGAGTCAAAAATAAATAGGGTTCTTCCTCTTACCGATGCCAACCTACCTATGAAGTTTCATGAACGTGGGTCGAACCATTATCAAGTTATCATCCAGAAACTGTTTTGATTTACTATGTTCAGGGTCACTGTGAACTTGACCTTTGACCTAGTGAGTCCAAAATAAATAGGGTTCTTCCTCTCACCGATGCCAACTTACCTATGAAGTTTCATGAACGTGGGTCGAACAATTATCAAGTTATCATCCGAAAACCAAATGATTTACTATGTTCAAGGTCACTGTGACCTTGAACTTTGACCAAGCAAGTCCAAAATAAATAGGATTCTTCCTCTCACCTTTGCCAACCTACCTATGAAGATTCATGAACGTGGGTCGACCCGTTACCAAGTTATCATCCAGAAACCAATTGTTTACGCCACTCGCCCGTCATTCACCAAACTATAAGTCGAGTTTGACTTTGTCACAACTCGACTAAAAATTATAACACACCATGTTCCTTGCCCAGAAAAAAGGCTTCCTGGGTTCAAATTATTAAATATTGAAGAAAATTCCAACATTCAAGGACTTTCCAGGTCCGTAACAAGGTCTTTCAAGGAATTAAGTAATGACAGAGCTCTCAACTATCATGAGAGTCAGTCATGACGATTGCATTTTGGACATACCTGAATATTGGTTATTTGAAAGTCTGGGAGTGATTTTGCCTGTGAACCAGAAGCAACCACCTGGAAGCCATTTGCTGTTGCCGAACTCAATAAAGCTGAAACAGAATCAAGAAAGATACAAGAACGTGTAATTTTAATAACTTTTCCATTCGTTTATTATATATTTACATATAATGGACAAAACATGAATGTGCATGATGAGATCTCCATATATGGTTTGCTTATGAATAGAGCTGTGCGGTATTGAAATTTCAGGTCCAGTATCGTTATTTTTCAGGTAAATACCTTGGTTTCAGTACATTATGCGGTAAATGCACAGAACACTGAAAGTAGTCGCAAACTGACCCAATTTTCCAACATTCAACCATATATAGTAACTTAACAGGTTCGGCGCTGACATCTCACGAACTTGACATGTTAATTCAACTGTGATAACCGATTAGTCTAGCAAGTTATTTAATGAATCATTCAATTCAGTATGAAACGTCACACTGAATCGGGTGATTCATTAAATAACTTGCCAAGCTGATCAGTTGGCCTCCATGTCCTAAATACCAAGCCCCTCCCCCAATGAATCAGGTAGAACATATATGTTCTTCACCTTCAAAGCTTCTCAGTCAGTTTTCACTAGCAGTAACACACTTGGACAGTCCCTCCCCCCTTATCTTTCAAGTGGCAACAAGATTATTGTCCAATGTCCAGTGAATCTGGTGTCCAATATCCACACAAATATGCAAGTAAATTGAAGTAATGCAACTGAAACTAGAAAAACTGTGAACACTGCTCACTAAATGATACCACCCACTCCCACTAAGAAACATTTTACAACAGTAAAAGTGTGTTTAATGTAGAGAGTACAAACACTGACACCAATGTTTGAAGGTTTCATTGAAATCCATTCACTAGTTTAAAAGAGGTCATGGATAGCAAATGTCAACAACCCCCCCCCCCCCCCCCTCCCGCTTCCCCCAAGCAAGCTTGAATTGACAAAGCCCATTTTTAAATATGGGAACCCTAAAAATGAAAATATCTGAAAACAAAACAGGAGGTGCACATCTTCAATATATGTAAAAGAACATCTGAAAGTTTCAATGAAACCTGTTCAATGGTTTAAGAGGAGTTGCGGATAGCAGATCTGTACAGAATGTCAATTGAATTTGTCCAAGTTCATTTTTCAATATGGGAAACTGTAAAAAAGAAAATATCTGAAAACAAAATAGGTGCACATCTTCAATGTATGTAAAAGAATGTCTGAGAGTGTCAATGAAATCTGTTCACTGATTTAAGAGGAGTTGCGGATAGCAGATGTGTACCCCCTTAAAGCGTAACGGACGGACGGACATCGAAATATGAAAACATCTGAAAGAAAAATAGGAGGTGCACATCTTCAATGTATGTAAAAGAAGGTCTGCGAGTTCCAATGGAGCGTGTTCCATGGTTTAGGAGGAGTAGTGGATAGCAGATCTATACCCCTCCCTACTAAAACCTGAATTGACAAAGACCATTTTTGAATATGAGGAACAGTAAATATGAAAATATATGAAAAGAAAATAGGAGGTGCACATCTGCAATGTATGTAAAAGAAGGTCTGAAAATTTCAATGAAATCTGTTCAATGGTTTAAGAGGAGTTGTGGATAGCAGATCTGTTCAGAATGTCAACTGAATTTGACAAAGTTCATTTGTCAATATGGGAAACTGTAAAAATGAAAATATATGAAAAGAAAATAGGAGGTGCACATCTTCAATGTATGTAAAATAATGTCCGAGAGTTTCAATGAAATCCGTTCACTGGTTTAGGAGTTGCGGATAGCAGATGTGTACCCCCTTAAAGCGTAATGGACAGACATACGGACGGACCAAGTGATCACTATGCACCTCCCACTTTTCAAGTGGGTGGTATAATTAATCTCTCTCTGATAATCCCAGTCGTGAAAACATTGTGCAATCATTGTCAACCTTGCAATGCGTCAATGACATGGAGTCATCCGCCTTTCATTGTTTGGGTTCATCCTTGATAAACATGTAAAATAACATGTTTTATGACATTCATCTAGTTGTAATTATAGGGTATTTTGAGTGGAATCACTCTACCAGTGTTCACTAACTTCACTTCTGGTTCCTGGCTTCATACACATTTTCCATGAGAGAAAAAAAATGTACAAATTGATGATTTACTAATAGCAGCAAATCATTTTCAAAGTATTTGCTGTGCCTCGATCGATCAAATGATCTTCGATAATGCTAAATCTGATGTCGCCTGTTGGCTTCCGTACATTGTTTTTCAATGTGTCTAAAAATTAAGGTCAGTCACGTCTTTCCAGTGTTCACTAGTGTGCAGTTTTAATTATTTATTCAAAAGAATACAAGGCAGATGGTCAGGTATTAAAGTTTGGGGGGGCTTGTATTTTAATAAAATGATCAGTTGTTAAAAATACCTGCAACTTAAAATAGCAATGCTGAATTGAAAGTGCTATAAAAAGACGCCGAGAAGCGACTACCACAGGCAGCGATACCACTTTATGTCAAGTTGTCAACGTATTGAGTTGTCAGTACCAATGGATTATTTCCAACCAATTGTCAACCAGTCATCCACCCACCCTATCCCTAATGTCCTCTGTGAATAAATCGCACAGTAATTTCCAGGATATATTGAATCAGGCTGAATGTTAGGAACACTGGAACCGGGCTGTATTTCTTCAGAAACCGAAGTACCAAACTTGCCATTTTTGGTTTTTCTGCCATCGCTTTTTCTGATGTATTCAGCAGAATCTGCTGCTAGCTGTCATTTACAAATTTCACATTTGCTTGTTTTCTTATCAATTCAATCAAAATATGCGGCCCACAGGCTTTTAGATTTACGATCCACCTTGAGGAGTTGACTTTATGTCAATTTCACAGAAAAATATAAATACCGAAATAAGTGATATTTGGATTTGCTTTCGGTACAGTTTTTGGTATCCCTGTAATACTGAAACCATACCGAACATTCAGTATACCACAGAGCACTAGTTATAAAAGGTATTTTACCTCTTCAATTTTTTGTAAAGAATATATTAAAACCAATTTTTTATTAATTCTCTTTTTTCTTTTGATAAACTGGTGAGTTTATACCCTCTACTGTATTTTCTGCTTGGAAATGGTGAGGCAGGTTCATGTAGAAAATCGGGATTGGAAAAAAAACAAAAATTTTCTTCAGATCCGTGTACAGAACAGTTGCCATGAAATGGTCAAAATCCATACGTGGGAAGTACTTTTTTCAATCAATAATCAGTAGTTTTCAGCAAATATTCAATGAAAGAAGCACCGGGTATTGCATGCATGGAAATTTAGACCATGCGAGGACTTTGACCTTTCCCCAATGACCGTACTGTACAGAGGGTTAATTTATAAGGAAGTATACACGTAATGTTTGGTGATCACAGAAGCAACCTCTTTCCTGATCATATCTGGTCATGACAGACTTAAACCAGATTGTGACTTCAAACATAAAATATTGCAAAATCAAAGCCGAATCAA
Source organism: Pictodentalium vernedei (assembly GCA_031216915.1). Classification (NCBI taxonomy): domain Eukaryota; kingdom Metazoa; phylum Mollusca; class Scaphopoda; order Dentaliida; family Dentaliidae; genus Pictodentalium; species Pictodentalium vernedei. The sequence continues at coordinate 305,349,836 of CM062293.1, read as the reverse complement.
GAACAGACAGCACTTGAGATTCAGGGTTCATGCATTTCTATTTTGACAGTTGAGATTCCAGCGCTGTAGGAAAAAAAGGAACCTAAGATTTTTGCCAGACTGTAACCCAGTTGTGATTTGGTCAAAGTTATCTGCCTGCTTTTGCAGCATTAGCAGCAGTTGAAGACAAGTATACTATCCACATGCAGTATGCCTCAGAACACAAAGCCACCATACACCCCACCCCCTGCCCAAACCCACAGGGGCAATCAGGATTAGAGGAACAATAAGCCACTGATTTAAAAAAAAAAACACTGCATGTAAAGTGCAAGACATCAGAAGCAACGAGAAATTACTTAACCCTTTGAACCCGAGTGGCACTTTTCCGCCGTGAACATTATACATTCTAATTTCATAAAGCGGGATGGGATGGGTGCAAAGTGAATGTGTGTGGTAGACCAATCAATATTTTCAATGTGCAGTGCCAAGGCTACAGATTGAAAATATTAATTAGTCTTCATCCCAATAAAGAATATGGACTCTTTCAATTACTGCCACTGAACTGACATGGAAGATACCTTGGGTTCAAAGGGTTAAATTTGTAATTAAAAAGATTTTATGCAAAATTTCAAAAAACATAACATGGCAAAGATATAAACAGTTACCTAAAATAATTGGAAGCAAATAAACCTGGGAAAAACCAGTAACATCATTTTTGAATACATGTGGTTTCAAATTTTAACTCTTCTGTTGTTTGATTAAATGACTGCAACAAACAACTGTGCATTATTTTAGCACTAATTGGGAACAATTGTATAAAAAACCTTGTATTATTTCTAATCACAGTTATGGAGTCAATAAAAGCCACAGCATGTTTATCAACAATGGCAATCTGAAAGAGATTTCATTGATGCATAAATTGACCTGCATGAACACAAACTTCACATTTGTATTTCTTAGAAAGGATGATTTCATAGAATATGGAAAATTAAGATGCCATGGAATTTTTCATGAGTGACCGACTCGCCAGTGTGGATTGAACAAGAGCTGGACTTTCGTCTGGTGCATACCCCCACGCGGTGTACCACCTAGTGTGGGCATACCTATGACCAACAAATATTATTTATGAATATTCTCGTACGGACTGACGGACAGATGCACAGATGGACATACACAATACAGTATAATCCTCCCCCCCCCACCCCCATTTTCTTCGAAAGTTTTCAACAATTTCTAAGTCAAAAGGTATGGTAAAATGTTTGGTGGTTGGAAGTTTTATGCAATGAGGCAGAAGCCTTTGTCATAGGCAAACTGCATGCCACGATAACTCCAATCCAGAGTATAACCTCCCCCCCCCCCCCCCCCCATTTTCTTTTAAAGTTTTCAACAATTTCCCAGTCAAAATGTGTGGTAAATTGTTTGGTGTTTGGAAGTTTTATGCAATGAGGCAGACGCCTTTGTCATAGGCAAACTGCTTGCCATATTTCACTGAAATCCGATAACCCATACCTGAGATACAGGCTGAACAGACAAATAATGTCCATTTCCTACAATTTCTAAGTCAAAAATGGGGGATAACTCTAAAAAGGAGAATGTGAGAAATATCGTTGAATCCTTCTTAAAAGCCTATACCATAAGCAGTGTTCATGGCAAATTTCATTGCAATAGAACATTCGATACCCGAGATATAGGCTGAACAGACAAAAAAAAAATAACTAAAGTGGGCATACCTATGACCAACAAATATTATAGAAAATAATAATTTACTTGAGTTATGTGGGCATACCTAAGACCAACAAATATTATAGAAAATAATAATTTACTTAAGTTATGAATAATCTCGGACGGACTCACACACGGACGCACAGATGGATGGACGGACGGACGCATGTAATCCAGTATACCCCCATTTTCTTCGAAAGTGGAGGTATAAAAACTATAACAGCTTTTTTTTTAGAGATGAGCCGATTAGTAAAATGCCCCATCAGACGAATGCCAATTATTTTAGACAACAATCGGCCAATACCTAATGCTGATGTCAGATGGTTTCTTCATTATTCAAGCTTACTGCAGAAGCTGGCTGATTTACAGTAATCAGAATTTAATTTACGTGCCATTAATCCCCATCAACCCGGAAGATAACACACTTTTAATACTCACTTAAATAAGTTAAATAACAGTCATCAAAGGGTTAATTTTATGTCAATGAAGCACCATCAGTGCAGTATATTTTCGATTTATATTAAAATAAACAGCTAACAACTGAGTAGAGAAGTTATCAAAAGCCGTCATTAGAACCACACATTTTAAAGTGGGAGTTTCTTTTCGGTAAACCTATATATGGGATTGTGTCACATGAGTCATGATGTTGCACTGCATTATCTATTTTTATCACGTGTTCCACACATTTCAACATAAAAAAACTTCAGTGGCTTTGTGTTGATAAATCCCACCCCGAATGGCCCGATATTAAACTTATTGCGCCCAAACCTCTCACAGTTAACACGGATTAGTAATATGGAGGAATTATCTGTCCAATATGGGAATAAAGAATGCCATTATATATTTAATGAGACGATGAGCGTGGTTGAAAGAAATATTGCAACATTTTGCAGAATGCAGTACAGTTTGGGCAGTGAAGAGCGTCCGTATTCACATGATGGATAAACTAGAGAGGGTATCAGTACCCCGTGGCTCACCAACAGGTGGCCAATGTAAAAGGGTGGCTGGAGCAAAAAAAACAGTTCAAAACCTGCACACAAAAGTCCAAAATTAAAGAAAATAAGCAGCTAAAGGGGTAAATAATATAATAATAACCTCTAAGAAGCATGCTAACATAAAATAGGAACCATGGAAATATGCTACAAGGTAAGTCTCCACTTTGAAAAAAAGAAAGACAAACCTCAAAACCTGCACATAAAAGTAAAAAAAAAAAAGTATCACATTTGTTTCAATGGGTTAAAATTGAGAAAAATACACTGATAATGTCACAGTAACCACCATGGCAATATGCCAGTAAGGTAAAACCCTACCTGAAAAATATCCACTTGGAAGAAAAGAAAGAAAAACCTCAAAACCTGCACATAAAAGTCAAAAAAGTATCACATTTGTTTCAAAGGGTTAAAATTTAGAAAAATACCCTGAAAATGTTACAATAACCAGCGTGTCAATATGCCAGTGAGGTAAAACTTCACTTAAAAAAAAATATCAAAACCTGCACACAAAAGTACAAAACCTGCACACAAAAGTACAAAACCTGCACACAAAAGTCCAAAATTGAAGTAAATAAGCAGCTAAAGGGTTAAATAATATAAAAATAGCCTAAGAAGCATCCTAACGTAAAATAGGAACCATGGCAATATGCTACAAGGTAAGTTGCCACTTGGAAGAAAAGAAAGACAAACCTCAAAACCTGCACATAAAAGTAAAAAAAAGTATCACATTTGTTTCAAGGGGTTAAAATTGAGAAAAATACCCTGGCACAGTAAGCACAATGGCAATATGCCAGTAAGGTGAAACTCTACTTGAAAAATATCCACTTGGAAGAAAAGAAAGACAAACCTCAAAACCTGCACATAAAAGTCCAAAAAAATCACATTTCTTTCAAAAGGTTAAAATTTAGAAAAATACCCTGAAAATGTTACAGTAACCACCATGGCAATATGCCAGTGAGGTAAAACTCCACTTAAAAAAAGTAAGAAGCTGTAAACCTAAGTCCAAAAGCTGTACATAAAAGTCCAAAATTGAAGTAATTCAGCAGGAAAAGGGTTAAATAATACAAACACAGCCCTAAGATGCATGTTTACATACAACAGAAAGCATGGACATATGCTACAAGGTAAATCTCCACTTGGAAGAAAGGAAAAGAAAAAGCATCAAAACCTGTACGCAAACGTCAAAATATGTCTAATAAAAATTGATTGAAAGGGTTAAAAATTTTTAAAAAATGCACTGGAAAGATATCAATGTTATAGTAACCACCACTGCAATATGCAGTGAGGTCAACCTCAATTTAAATTTTTTTTTTTTATCACAACCTGTACATAAAAGTAAAAAGCTGTAAGCCTAAGTCCAAAACCTGTACATAAAAGTCCAAAATTGAAGTAATTCAGTGGAAAAAGGGTTAAATAATACAAACTTAGCCCTAAGATGCATGTTTACTACAATAGAAAGCATGGCCATATGCTGCAAGGTAAATCTCCACTTGGAAGAAAGGAAAAAAAACCCATCAAAACCTGCACGCAAACATCAAAATAAGTCTAAAATTTGATTCAAAGGGTTAAAATTAAGACAAAATACCCTGGAAAAGAGTTAAATGTTATAGTGAACCACCATAGCAATATGCAGAAACTAAACAAAATTTTAAAAAGCCAAAAAATCAAAACTTGTACACAAAAGTTCAAAATATTTGAGAGCGGACGCCGACATGAGGGCTATGCCATAGGCTCACACAACTAACGTTGGCGAGCCAAAAATAACCTGTTGAACTCGGTACACAGTTACACAATCAAAATCTTTAATGTAATATTCTGCCTTTTCTTTCAAAAACCATCACTTACTTGATATCAGTAACAGACGAGTGATGTACCGTTCGCTTGCCGCTGGTTGTTCCACGAAGGGGAAGAAAGTTCATTACAGATCATCCATAACACTTTCACTGAGTTTCAGACAATTGGCGAGGGTTGATGTTAAACCATCAAGTGCCAATGGTGAACCAATGGGTGCTTATCAGCTGAGTGCCGATGTTACACCGATTAATCATCTCATCTCTAGTTTTTTTTCAACTATTCATTAAATTCTCGCTTAGAAGTTAATTTATTTAATCGAATCAGATGTTTTCATACAAACGATATATAAAGCATAAGGGTGCTTTTGCCTAACAGATATTGTGGTTTTGTTAAATACTCGACTTACTTTTGTTCAAAATCACAGCCTTGTGTCCCTTCAAGTGTCCTGCCCAAAAACACAATGCAGTTACCGCAGATTTGAATCGATCTGTCAACTCAAGAAAGAGGAATACCTCAGAAAGAGGAAAATTCAAACCCCTGGGATATACACAGAACTTAGAATGCACTATACCTTCAACAGCTGTCGTAGCCTGATCTCCAGCTGAGCCACTCTGTACATCATTATAAATGCTCTCCAAATCATCTGTTTTGTGGGTGAAGAAAATTGGTATACCAATCTCAGAACTCAACAAATCTTTCTCCAAATTCTGCAAATGCTGAAAGTCATTGTAAATAGACACAGTTAGGGCAAATGATCTGAAAGATTGTCAAGTCTTTCTGGTAAAATATGAGAGATTGGTAATCAAATAAAGTTATATTGTATTACTTTCTTGTAACCTGTAGTTCTTCCTTGTATTTTACAAATGATTCATATTTACTTGTTTAATACAATTTATGGGAGAGCCATATGCCTTACTAAACACTGATTATCAAATCCTGACTACCAAAATTTTCCAAAGTGCGCCGACATAGGATTTCCACTAGAAAGCAAATCTTGTAGAGTGCTGAAAATAAGCCATTTGACATTTGCAGCATGAGGTCCCTACAGCGTGAATCTGATGATGCTAACCCATACAGTGGGCCATTTTATCCTCTGGGTACCTCTTTCTGTTTAGTTTTGAGACCCTGATTCAGACTGAGGTTCACAGAGGGTAAATTTAGTAATGCTACCCTGCCGTGCAGGGTAGCATCACTAAATTCACCCTCTGGGGACCTCTTTTTGCAGATGCCAGAGTCTGCTAATTTTCTGGCTTGAGAGTGGAACTTGCATACAGACAATTTCTCACATTATGTATCAAACCTGGAAGCATCTGAAGCAGTGGTCTGGGAGACAAATTGTTTCTACCATTTACTCAATTATGGTTAAATCATAGGGCCTGATGACATCCTGAAGTTGTCCCAAGAGGCTTGATTACTAATCCATGCAGTTCAGGAAAAAATGAAAGTGTCAATGACACTGTAGCTCAACTTGTCAAGACATGTACATGTATAGTATGTGATACAGCAATGACAAACATCTAGGTAATGACCTGATAACAAAGGTACATATAAAGTATTGTAATGGTCTGTACATAAATACTGACCGTTGCCTGTAACAAATGTATAGGTAAAGTATTGTAAAGATGGGTGACAGTCAGGTGCTAAACTAGAAAAAAATCTTTGAGTCCCAGAGTGGGTCTGACTGAACCCCAAAATATTTGTTCTCATAGCACAGTGATAACAAAGGCACCCCAAAACACACTCGTTCCTGTCCCAAGGTGAAAACAAAGGTACCCAAGAGGTTTTGTGAAGATCAGTTCATAAATACGAGCTGTATAGAACTTGTGACAAAAAACTGATTGGACCTAATTTGGGTACAAAATGGCCACAGGCAGCCATCTTGAATTTTGGACCGTACCCAGAAACACTCATTCTAGTCCCAAGGTGATAACAAAGGTACCCAAGAAGTTTTGTGAAGATCGGTTCATAAATACAGCCTCTACCCTGAGCCGTATTGACATGTGTGCTTACATTTTGTAAGTAGCACTGAATGAATCAAAGTTCATCTAATTTGCATAATTTCTTACAATATGTGATGTATTCCTTACAATATGTGATGTATTCCATGTTACTAAACATTCATACAAAAATTTATTCAAATCAGAACTTTCATACAGAAGTTCTGTACAGAAGACTGATTGCACTAATTTTAGTACAAAATGGCTGCTGGTGGCCATCTTGAATTTCGGACCACATCCAAAAACACTCGCTCTCATCCCACGGTGATAACAAAGGTACCCAAGAAGTTTCGTAAAGATTGGTTCATAAATATGGCCTCTAGTCTGAGCTGTATAGAAGTTGTGTACAAAAAACTGATTAGACCTAATTTCGGTACAAAATGGCCACTGGTAGCTATCTTGAATTTTAGACCGCACCCAGAAACACTCGTTCTCGTCCCAAGGTGATAACAAAGGTACCCAAGACATTTTGTGTAGATCAGTTCATAAATACAGACTCTAGTCTGAGCTGTATTGACATGTGTACTTACTGTGTGTAAGTCGCACTGAAAAAATCAAAGTTCATCTAATTTGCATAATTTCTGCACGAGAAAAAAACCTGTATTATATGTAATGTATCCCATTGTACTAAACATTCTCACAAAAATTATTCAAATCAGCGCTTTCATATGGAAGTTCTGTGCAAAAATCTGATTGCACCTAATTTTGTACAAAATGGCTGCCATCGGCCATCTTGAATTTCGGACCGGACCCAAAAACACTCGTTCTTGTCCCACGGTGATACCAAAGGTACCTAAGATGTTTCGTAAAGATCGGTTCATAAATACGGCCTCTAGCCCGAGCCGTATTGGCATTTGCACTTACAGTGCTGAAAGTAACACCAAAAAACATCAAAATTAGTCTAATTTGCACAATTTTTTTTTTGCACGAGATAAAAACCCGTATTATATGTGATGTATCCCATGGTACTAAACATTCATACAAAAAATATTCAAATCAGAGCTTCATATGGAAGTTCTGTACAAAAAACAGATTTCTGCATTGTCGGTACAAAATGGTGGCTGGCAACCATCTTGAATTTCGGACCGCACCCAAAAACACTCGTTCTCATCCCACGGTCATAACAAAGGTACCCAAGAAGTTTCGTAAAGATCGGTTCATAAATACGGCCTCTAGCCTGAGCCATATCCAATTGTTGACGTACGGACAGATGGACAGACCGCCAGACGGACGACGGGACATGACAAAAGCTCAAATTTGGCTTCGCCAAAGTTGAGCTAATAACCTTTGAATTTGTGTTCTATTTCCAGCTTTTATAGGTTCCAACTGGGCTGCTAATTTTTTGTGCAAAACTCAATAACATGCCATACACTCATAATGTATAACAAATTTTGTTCAAACTGACATAGGGTTCCAACAATGCAAAATTTGGAAGGGGCCAAAGGTTATATCCTTCCTATAACAAGAATATTGCCCATTCGATGGTTTTAGTTTGGTATTGGGTGTAAAATTATTCTATAAAAAAAGGAGGATCAACATTATATGTCTTTGAATCTATCAGCTCAAGAGAAAAATATTTTTTTAAACACTGAGAACCATAATTTTTCACCATGGGCAGTACATCGAGTCTTAACAAAATTGAAATGTCCCACACAAATCATCACTCACATGAACTTTAGAGCTGTGCGGTATTGAAATTTCAGGTTCGGTATCGGTATTTTTCAGGTAAATACCTTGGTTTTGGTACCGTATTCGGTATATATACAGAACACTAAAAGTAGTCGCAAACTGACCAAATTTCCCAACATTCAGCCATATAGTAACTTAACAGGTTCAGTGCTGACATCTCATGAACATGACAAGAATTCAACTGCAATAACTGATTAGTCTAGAAAGTTATTTAACTGGTAGAGTGCTAAATTTTATTTGGCCACCAAAATTTTTTCACACGTCTTTGCCTTGTTACAATTTATAGGAGAGTGCCCACAGGCACCTCCTATAAATTGTAACAAGGCAAATCTTAACAGACTAAATAATATCACTTCAAAGATAATATGATGCACAGCCACTGAATTTGAAGCCTTTAAGTTGCAGTACCTGCACTTCAGAATAAAGCCCAAATATGGGCTTCCAGCACTCTACCAGTTAAAGAATTACTCGTTTCAGTGTGAATCATCACACTGAATCGAGTGATTCATTAAATAACTTGCCAAGTTAATCAGTTGACCTCCATGTCCTTCATACCATGCCCCTCCCCCAATGAATCAGGTAGAAGAAACATATGTTCTTCACCTTCAAAGCTGAACCGTTGTCAAATTATCATCTGGAAACCAACTGTTTACGATTTATTATGTTCAAGGTCACTGTGACCTTGGCCTTTGAGTGAGTCCAAAATAAATAGGGGTCTTCCACTCAACTAGGCCAACCTACCTATGAAGTTTCATGAAGTGGGTCAAATATCAAGTTGTCGTCCAGAAACCAATTGTTTACGATTTACTATGTTGAAGGTCACTGTGACCTTGACCTTTCACCTAGAAAGTCCAAAATAAATAGAGTTCTTCCTCTCACTGATGCCAGCATACCTATGAAGTTTCATGAACGTGGGTCGAAACATTATCAAGTTATCATCCGGAAACCAATTGTTAACAATTTACTATGTTGAAGGTCACTGTGACCTTGACATTTCACCTAGCGAGTCCAAAATAAATAGTGTTCTTCCACTCACTGATGCCAACCTAACTATGAAGTTTAATGAACATGGGTCGAACCATTATCATCTGGAAACCAATTGTTTTGATTTACTATGTTCAGGGTCACTGTGACCTTGACCTTTGACCTAGTGAGTCCAAAATAAGTAGGGTTCTTCCTCTCACGAAGGCCACCTACATATGAAGTTTCATGAATGTGGGTTGAACCGTAGTCAAGTTATCACCCAGAAACCAATTGTTTACAATTTACTATGTTCAAGGTCACTGTGACCATGACCAAGCAAGTCCAAAATCAATTGTTTACGCCATTCATCAAACTATAAGTCGAGTTAGACTTTGCAACAGCTCGACGAAAAACGTACAAATCGATTGTTAACTAATAGCAGAAAATCACTTTCAAAGCATTTGCTGTGTCTCGATTGATCAAATGAACTCCAATAATGCTAAATCTGTTGTTGCCTGTTGGCTTCTGTACATTGTTTTTCAATGGGTAATTAAAATTTAGGTCAATTACGTCTTTCCAGTGTGCACTGGTATGCAGTATAAATTATTTATACAAAAGCATATAAAGCCGATGATTGGGTATTAAAGTTTGGGGGCTTGAATTTTAACAAAATTATCAGTTGTTAAAAGTATCTGCAACGTAAAATAGCAATGCTGAATTGAAAGAAATGCTATAAAAATCGCAGGGAAGTGATAACCACAAGCAGTATTACTACTACTGTTTGTATGTCAAGTTGTCAACGTATTGAATTGTCAATACCAGTGGATTATTTCTAATCCACTGTCAACCAGTCAAACACCCACCCAACCCCTAATCCCCACGTGAATAAACCACATAGTAATTTCCTGAAAATATACTGAATCAGCCTGAATGTAAGGAAAACTGGGACCAGGCCATATTTCTTCAGGAACGCAAGTACCAAACTTGCCATTTTTCGTTTTTTTTCGGTCACTTTTTATTTCTTTCTCTGACGTATTTGGCAGCATGTGCTGCTACCTGTTGCTAGGCAAATTTCACATTTGCACGTTTTCTTATCAATTCATTCAAAATATGCAGACCACAGACTTTTAGATTTACGATCCGCCTTGATGAGTTGACTTTCTATCAATTTCTCAGGAAAAAATATGAATATCGAAATGAGCGATATTTTGACTTGGTTTCAGTACGGTTTTTAGTATCCCTGTAATCTATCGAAAACGTACCAAATATTTGGTTTAGTTTTGAGACCCTGATTCAGAATGAGGTTCACAGAGGGTAAATTTAGTGATGCTATCCTGCTGTGCAGGGTAGCATCACTAAATTAACCTTCTGGGGACCTCATTTTGCAGATGACAGTCTGCTTATTTTCTGGATTGTTTGCAGGCCTACTCTCCAACCTAACCGCTGTCTTCACCTTTGGAGACTTCAAGCTTGATGTATCATTCCACTCAGATGTTTGTTATTGGAACATTACCTGCATATCCTCTTTAGACAGACTCGAAATGTTTGCTGGCAGGAGGATCACAACAGCACCTGCATTCTGAGAAATGAGTTCTCTAATTCTAGGTGCAGTCACATCTTTTAACTGTGTGATTATACAGCGGCGTGTCACCATTTTGGCTTCAATGGATCTGACCTCCATGTTCACAAGAGCACTGCGACACCCTTAAAATGAAAAAGTGTACAACTAAATTACAGTAAGGCTTCTGTGATAAATTTATGCTATATTTTATGCCAAAGCACACATTTATTGCAGATGAGAAATACTAGTGCATTTTAGTTAAGTGTAGGCCAAGACACATTTTGGATCTAAGGCTGGCACGATTTTAAAATTTCATGATCGACTTTTGAAAAAGAATAATCAATTAAAGTAGACTTTAATCACACCCTGTGACCTCTAGAAAATTTTTCCGGAACAAGGCAGTATAAAAAATGTTGAACACTGTCCATTAGAACATGACAATATGAGAACACAGAACACTGAATTATAACCAGAATGAAACATTTTATAATAGGCTGCCGATTTCTCCTTCATTTAGGGCAAACATCTAGCAGTTTACTTCTACGCACGATATTCGAAACATTTCATTATTGTCAGGTCAGTATCATTCAAACTTTTGACTGGCATTTGTGTTAACAGGATGGTATGTCGAAAGTGCACAATGTCGTCATCAACATACTGTCCAATCACTCTGTCCAACTTTGTACCAACATTCCATCCAACTAATGGAAATTTACTGTTGGGGATTATTGCTGGTTAATTAAGGCTTGATGCTCATGTTTTTACAACAATTGATCCACATTCATGAGTGCTTTCACGTGAAACTACTAGTACTGATGAATGTTTTCACAGCACTTAGTGTGATTACATATGGCTTCTGTGGCCTTCGGTTTAGTTTTACAGTCAGTTGTGCGATTGAAGTTCGAATCGTCTATAGCTTGTGCGATCTTTGACATATTGGGAACTGGGGGAGGGAGTAACGGCTGGAGGATTCCAGCTAGGAATAGGCCTTCCCCTAAGAAAATTTTGCAAAATTCAGTGCTTTAAGACAGAACTAGGACCCTCCAGGCATTTCCCCTCCTCCCTCTTCCCTGAAATGAAGTGGGAGGAGGGTGTAACAACCTGATTAACCTAGTTAGGACTAGGCCTTCACCCCACCCAAGAAAATTTTGAAAAGTTAAAAAATTTATAGTAATTTATATATTTTTTATACTTAACAACGACCCAGACTTAGCTGGTGCTAAATATTTAGGGTCAAATGCAAATTTTACCCCCCAATCCCCAAAATTTGCATCTAAAACCAAAAAAAAAACATGTCCTATATGGTCCTCCATACTTTTACTCCACTGCGCATGCGCAGTGTCAAGGAGGTCTCGAAACTGCCGCCAAAGTCATTCTTACAACCAGTGCCTGGTAAGCGTTATGTACGCAGTGGGGAGGCAAGAGTTCCAAACTCCTGGGATGGCCATCGATCAAATACTCCAGAGCAAAGAGGGCAGCAGGACAGAGTCACTGCCAGAACCGAAGGCCTATACACATATAGTTGCCACTGTTTAGTAGACGACATTCTGACTAAAAAATAATGCACCTAAACAATGAAGATCTGCAGAAAGGACTCAATATTCTCAGATACAAAATCGTGAAAATGGAGGGCTAAGACCAATATGCAGCCCTCAATAGACCTGTAAAAGCAACATTATTAGTCTAAGCCCATGATGTAGAAGAACTCTTACTTCATGAGCTTAAAACTAAAGCACAGACTGCTGAATGAAGATATAATCATAAGCAGAACTAATAGAAGACTGAATCCATCTGACCATAGAATGGACCGAAATGTGGAGGAAGCTTCCACTGCATGTCCCACAACAGACGCCTGAGTAAATTAATCCACAGTCTTTGTGGAGCTAGAGAAGCTACCAACAGAATTTGCATTGAAATAATTACATTTGAGCAATATCTGATGAATCAATGGCGCTGGAAGATACGTATATCTTATTATTCCATCTCACAAGAACGATAGAGCGTTTACTGCAAACGCTCGAAGATAGAGACATTATGACACATACATCTGCAACTGATTGTTGAGATGCATTGCAAATAAGTTGATCATTGGCCGCTCTCCTTGGTAGCAATCTGATTGAAAACACGTTTGTTGGAAGTCCATTCTGGTGGCAACAAACGGCCTCTCCGTGAAGGGAGTCCGCTAATACGTTCAGACGACCCGGAATATGACGGACCAGTAGGAGAACAGTCGAGTTGTCAGACAGAATTAGCATATGAACATTCTGAATAATGTTCCTCCAATAACGTAGTGCAAGCCAAAATGACATCATTCTTGATGTTTGTGAGCTTGATAAGGAACTACGGAAACAAAAGACCCTGGCACTTTAATCCGTTGGGTTCATTGAAACTACCCAATCTGTTTGACTGGCATCCGTCAAAAATGAAAACTCGGATCCGGCAATTGCAGTGGAACTACTTGAGTTAAGCACTGAAAACTTGCCCAAGTCTGAATCTCTTATTCACTTGATTTGACAAGATGATGTCCGTATCGGGCGAAAGAAACTTCACCCTCCAATTCTGAATTAAAAGAAATTTGGAGAGGATAAATGCGTAACCGTCCCATTGGAATAAAATCACGGCAGATCCGCACAATGTATCAGTCACATGAGATCTCTCGCTGAGACCTTGTCTGAGCAAAGACAATAGCGAGCATAACGACGATTTCGCTCTGGTTAATGGCAGACAAACGAGAATGTTATGCGTCTCGAAGCACATCCCCCGGTGGGTAAATGACTTGGACGAAACCAGATCCGACTTCTCCTCGTTTATTTATGAAACCGAGAAGTCGGATCAAAAGAAGCAGAATCTGCACATCGTTCTGAAGCGTTAACTCATTGCCATACCTCTGAAGAATGTCGTCCAGGAAGGCCGACGAATGAGCTCGGAAATGAGTCATTACCGAGTTCGTTATTTGAGTGAAAGCCCAGGAACTAGATTCAGACCGGAACACACTGGTCGGCGCTGAAACACAATTCCTATGATAAAGAAGCAAAGATACTTTCTGAACGCCTGATGTACCATTACGTGAAAATAAGTAACTAGAAATCTATGCATGTAGCATAGTCGTACACCCGAATACTCGCTCTGACCGATCGGATGGACTCCATATAGAAACTTAGAGCCACGATCAGCTTGTTATCCAGCTCAGATTATGAGTGGACGGAACGAGCCGTCTGGTTTTGGAACCAGAAAAGGATGGTTGTAGAAACCTTAAAATCCTGGATCTCTACGATCTCTATCGCGATCATTCCAGAAGAGGCTGGACTTCTGATGGAAGCGAGCCTCTATTCTACTGACTGACGGAAGCTGAGTCCATCTTGGACTCCGAGTTAACAAAGGATTTCGTTTGAGGAACAATATAGTCCTTCCGAAAACACCCTTTGAATCCAAGGTACGTCCGTAATCTAATCTCAAATAATTGAGAAACTCGATGTCTTCCGCTCACTAATACACGATAGAGGATAAAACCATTACCAACTGGTCCTGCGAGGCTTGCGGAAGAAGCCATGTCCTCTACGGCCCGCACCTCACCTCGTCGACCTAGGGGCATCTGACCAGAATTACGGCCCCTATCTGAGTCGCTACTCTGACGGTCTCTAGAATAAGACCTAGAGGACGCACGGGAACCTCTATAGGAACTTCCCTTGAATGTATTCGTCCCAGAAGTGCCTGTCCTACTCTTCTCTGCTGAATCTGACTATATGGAAGTGAATTTAAATGGCAGAGAGTCTAAAGCTTTCTTAGTTAATTGATCATAAACTGTGGAAAGCTTGCCGTCGAAGAAAACTCTCCAGAGACTGGAGCGACTCGGTGAGAGTTTTTCACCTTACTATCTACACGCGTGGATGTAGCCAGGGCCACGTCACGTCCAAACAACTCCATAATGCCACTAAAGGACGGAGTTTATGTGAGGCCCTTGAAAGAACTCTTAAGGAGGTTGTACATCCTAGAATTCTTTTTGCTTTGAGACGTAATGAAAACGTTCTGGTAAGGTGATCTGCGTACGATAAAGCGTCTAAGCTGTCCCTGCTAGACGATATTGTTATTTCCAACATCATGGTTGGAATTGACATAGACGACAGATAAACAATACTAGTTCCTGACCTGGTCGTCTAGTCCCAAAGAACTCTCAGAATGCTCTGTCCTGCCGTTTCAAAATATTCGATGAATTGATGAAAGGCAGATGTAGAGCATATTGCCGATAAGAAACCTGACCTGCCCATTTAGGTAGCAAGTTATATAAAAATAGCGTCATTCAACAGATCAAATGTCCGTGAAACATATCTGGACTATGTCGGAAACTGAGGGATGATGTCCCGAAACTGATTAAGAATTCTGTGTCCAGTGGCGCTATCCGTCTCATATCCGGCAACGCAGCATTTTGGTCTGGAGGAACAACGTCCGATGATAATGCCGGATGCACTCTATGGCAATTATGTTGTTCTAAAAAGGGAAAATACAACTCATCCGTATCCCTTTCACGATCCCGTCGGACCACTTGAAATTCTTGGTCATCCGTGCTGAACCTGCAGCGGAACGTACCAACCCAGCTTCCTCGGAAAATTCCTGATCCGACAGAGTTACTGTTGGTTGCTGGGATGCTGCAATAATTTGTGCTATCTGCGATAGCATGTCCGTAACAGAGGCCTGTGGAGCTACAGTCTTATAGGATTTAGCCGCTGGAAGCTCCTTGGACGTTCATTCCTGCATATCTCTAATATGCGAACGTCTGGAGAAAGAAGGTCTCGTATCCTTGGATACTGGATGGCATGACCTGGTCGCCGTGAATCCCTGGTCGGCGATATTGATTGAATATCACAGGTCACGTAGTCAAGGTGCGTTTGCGTGTGCTGCCGTGAGGATGAGGAAGCCAAAAGAGCAGTCTCCAGACTGTCTATATAACAGAGCGTCCCAAGCCGTGGACGTATGCTCCGACTGAAGAACGTTTAGTACCACAACATCTGGGCCCAGATGTTGTAATACGAGAGAGGGACCTCTCTTGCTCGCAGCCCGGATAGACCTGGAGGAGCTAGGAACCGGACTAATAGGCTTCTTCCGTACCATCCTCGCATCCGTCGTCACTGGGTGTGCACATTGTATTTTATAGTGCTCGCATCACCCAAATCTCCTTCCTGTACCGCAATGGACAAACACGGGTGCTGAGCCATTCGGTGAATGGTCGCGACACCAGGCGAGCTAGCCAACACCATCGATCCTACTGGGGAACTCCAGGCAATTGACGTATCTCCATGAGCACTTTGCCGCTAACTCTTCATTTGACTGTGACAACGGAAGCACACTTACGAAGACATCACGGTAACAAAACCTAGTTCATGTTACCCTATGAGGCCTGTGGAGCCGCGGTCCTATGTGAATATCCACTGGAAGCTCCCGGGACGTTCATTCCTGCATTTATATAATATGCGAACGTCCCAACTGGAAAGGTCTCATATCCTTGGCTAGCAGATGGAGTGACCTGGTTGATGTGTATTCCTTGGTCGGCGAAGCAGGAGCACCAGGGACGTTCAATCCTGCATTTATATAATATGCGAACGTCCCCTGGAAATCTGTGGTCACATAGTCAAGGTGCGGTCGTGTGTGTTGACGAGGATTAGGAAGCCAATATAACAGCCGCATAGGACTGCCATGCGACGGAGCGATCCGAGCAGGAGGAGTGGACGTAAGCTCCGACTAAGCGAACAACATACAATAACATAGCAGTGCAGATTGGGGGGGGGGGGGGGGGGGGGGCCTCTCTCGCTCGCGGTCCAGGGGACCTGGACGAGCTAGCTATTGGACTGACAGGCTTCCTCCATACTATCCTCGGATCCGTCGTTGCTGGGTGTGCACATCTGAAGTTTTATGGTGCTCGCATCACCCCATCTGCTTCCCTGGACCGCAACGGACTAACCCGGCTGCTGAGCCATTCTTTCCTGGTGAATGGTCACGACACCTGGTGGACTAGCAGGCGACAATGCCTTCAATAGAACTAGGTAATTCCCAGCAATTGTCGTAATACCTTGAGCACTTCCCGCTAGCCCTAATATAGCAACGACGGAGACACACTTATTGAAGACATCACGGAAACATCACTCAGTGTTCTGAAATAGAAACTGATAATATATAGTGACCCTGCGGAGAGAGGACCGTAATGGACCTCTCACTGCAACAAAATACCGTGACACACGTCTCCACGTTGTCATATCAATCAACACACACAGAGCAAGAATTAATGCGACTACATTGACTATAAGAAACACAATGAACTTGTGA
Organism: Pictodentalium vernedei; assembly: GCA_031216915.1. Taxonomy (NCBI): domain Eukaryota; kingdom Metazoa; phylum Mollusca; class Scaphopoda; order Dentaliida; family Dentaliidae; genus Pictodentalium; species Pictodentalium vernedei. The sequence continues at coordinate 305,332,824 of CM062293.1, read as the reverse complement.
ATTAGAGGAAGATATCCTCGCATTACGATTGGAGAATATTTTTTCAACCAGAAAAAATATACACCATCATATTACTCGCACTAACTCTTGAAATAAATATACATAATATATTATAACATTTCAAAAGAAAATAATTTTCAAAAAAAAAAAAAAATTTGGGGAAATTTTTTTTAGAAGAGCCCAAGTTCCCAATGGGAACCCTGAGCCCAAAGGATCCCAAAAAAGCCTAAGTGTGGACAAAAATTTTAATCATTTTGAAAAATTACTGTAACACTTATGGACAATATTAATGTATCTTGCTATGAACTAAATAAAGCAGAAGACAAGTAATCATTGTCAGAAGTAACAGTTGTCAACTTGAGCAAAAGTGTCAACAAACCGGAAACATGACTCCAGGCACTGAAACAAACATGGCCCGAAATCAGTTACCAATTTAAACACTATCTGATGCAAAACAGAGGCTTCCAGAGAAGAAACTGTAGAACATCAGATGGTAGATGCAGACCAAAACGCCTAAACACCCCTAGTGTGAGGACGTAAACATGGGGAAAAAACAGAAAATAATTCTGTTTCCAAGCCAAAACTCCCAACAAATTTTAGTAATAAACATTACAAAAAATAAGCCAAAAGCATGGGAGAATAGATAGGGGGAATAAAGGAAAAGGAGAGAGGAAACACTGATTAAACAATGGAACATTCATAGAAAGAATGACCACAATAAGGTCATGCCACGAAAATAGGTAACATTTAACAATTTCGTAAAATAATTATAAGTTACAGCCCTGAACATTTGTTTCCACTGTTTTCTCCTCTCCACCTTCTATTTCCACCATATATCCACCATTTCTCTCATAAATATGCGTCTGGCATCCTTAAATCTGAGATTTACAAGCACAAATAACAGTGAAGTGTAACTGTATTGAGGGACAAACAAAGAATGACTTTTGGTGGCAGTTTCGAGACATCCTTGACACTGCGCATGCGCAGTGGAGTAAAAGTATGGAGGATCATATAGGACATGTATTTTTCGGTTTTAGATGCAAATTTTGGGGATTGGGGGGTAAAATTTGCGTTTGGCCCTAAATATTTTAGAGTTAGCACCAGCTAAGTCTGGGTCACTGGTACAGTATAAAAATATTCTGTGCTCTAAGAGTGAAACTACGATACTCTGATTGTAACCCCCTCCTCCCACTTCCCTGATAATTGCTTTGCAATAAGACTTGCTTTCCAACTTTGTGGTGAAGTTAAAAAATTTATAGTAATTTATATATTTTTTATACTTACCAATGACCCAGACATAGCTGGTGCTAACTCTTAAAATCTAGGGCCAAACACAAATTTTGCCCCCCAATCCCCAAAATTTGCATCTAAAACCAAAGAAAACATGTCCTGAAAGGCCCTCCACCCTTCACCTCTACTGCGCATGAGCAGTGTCAAGGACGTTCCGAAATTGGCGCCATTAATCATTCTAATAACCAGTGCCTGGTAAGCGCTATGTACTCAGCGGGGAGGCAAGAGTTCCCAACTCCTGGGAGGGCCATCCCCATCTGGGTCATTGGTAAGTATAAAAAATATATAAATTACTATAAATTTTTTAACATTTTTATACTGTACCAATGACCCAGACATAGCTGAATAGTAAAAAGGCTGGAGGGCCAAGGACATAGAGCAAACTGGAATACGCTCAATAATATAAAATAGAGTCATCCCCTGTAGGGAAAAAGAAGTAATAGGCCTTACATGTATCTTTCTTATTTATGATAAATTAGAAAGATACAACACCTTCCAAAATTGAGCTTCATACATCCATGAACTCTATTAATATCCAATATAATCCTTATACTAATAATTTTTAAAGTAAGCCAATAAAAAAAAGTAAGTCTAGAGAATAGAGACTCTTATACTCCTAAAAAGTGTCTGAGGATTGCATAATCATGTCTGTTGACATATGCAATATTCAAAAGCTATACTTTAAAAACTAAGACTTGAATGAATTTTTAAAACATAAACTTCTCACTAAACAACCATCCCAATAACAGCTCAGAATTACTAACTCCGGAGGAGGTATTCCCTTGTTTTCATATTAAAACAGGTGACCCAAGGGAACACCCTCCCCCCCCCCCCCCCCCCTTTTTCTTGCCCTGGGTCAAATAGCCCAGAGCGAAGAGGGCAGCAGAACGGAGACACTGCCGAAACAGACAGCCTACCTAGCTATAGTAGCAACTGTTAAGTGAATGACATTCTGAGCAGTAGATAATAGACCTAACAATAGAGGCCTCCAGAAATGGACTCGATATTTCTGAGATAAAAATTCATGAATGTGGATGGCTGAGCGCAATGAGCAGCCTTCAAAAATCTATAATAGCGACACTATTAATGTAAGCCCAAGATGTAGAAGAACTCTTACTTCATGAGCCAAAATCTTAAGCACAACTGCTGAGTCAATGATAAACCATAAGCAGTACCGATAGTTAATAGAATCCATTTACAATAGAATGGAGCGTAACGTCCTTCTACTAATCATCAAAAACAGAAGAAGGTTACGCCTGTAGTAATAAACAGGTATCTGTTTATAAATACATTAACTCTAACCGGAAAGAGTAAAGGCCTATGCCCGTACGAAGACGGAAGGACCTTAATAACAATAGGTTCCGGATATTAGGAGCCTAACTCTTATGCAAAAATCCAACCTAAATAGTAAAGGAAGTAGTGATTCCGAAACTATGAAAGTGAAAATCATCCATTGATAGTGCATGAAACTCACGGACTCTTCAGAAAAGAGAAACCAACAGAATTACTGTCTAAAAGGTCAGAATTTGAAAACTACTGTTTCCAGAGGCTCAAATGATTACTTAGCTAAATAAGAACCGAAGTTAAATTCCATATAGGAATTTAATCTAAAGATTCTAAGTCTATTTATCAAAAAGTTACTAACTGACTTAGATAAAGAGACATAAGACTCAATTGTAAACTATCCTAGAGTGCATAGGTATGAGGTAACATAAACCTATAACCTTAATAATAACAGGCTGCAGTAGATCTTGTGAAACAAGTATACTAAAAAATTGCAATGAGTAGTATGGAGGGATCAACAATATGAACATAATGATCCCTACACCAACGACGGAAGAGCCTCCACTTTAGCCGCATAGAATAGCGAAGAAGAGGATCTCCTATAGTAAGAAATCGTGTCCAAAGCTCGTCCAGTACAATGCTTACAATGCAATACGGACCACACAACGGAATACATGAAGGTTGCGACCTTGCGAGTTGTGATAAGGATGACACGATTTACCCAGTGAAAAAACATCCTCACATTGAGGAAGATTTCACGTTAAGTCCCACAGTAGACAACAGAGTAAATTACGCATGGTCTCTGTGAAGAAAGAGATGCTATCAACAGAAATGTATTGTGGTTGTTTATCTTAGCAATACCTGCTGAAACAACAGCGCCGGAGGATACGCGTATCCTAACATTCCGTCCTATAGATCACTAGAGCATTAACAACATTAGCTCAGAGATCCGGACAAGCCAACACATACGTCTGCAATTGATTAGCAAGCTGTGTCGTAAATAAATCATCATTGGGCGCTCCCATAGATAGCAAATCTGATTGAATACTTGTTTGTTGAGAGTCCATTCTGACAGCAACAAGCGACCCCTAAGTGAACGGGAGTCCGGTAAAACAATCAGACGACCCGGAATATGACGGACCAAAACAGAACTTGGTGTACTATAACCAATAGACGGATTCTTTTCATTAAATTGAATAACGGAAACGAAAGAGTGCCTCCCTGGTTCCGGAGATACGCCACTACTGTCGAATTAACGGACAGGATTTGGGCATGCGTTTCTGAATAATGTTCGTGCAAAGACATAAAGCAAGCCTAAAAACATTATTCCGCGGAAGATAATTGGTTGCTAAGAGACTGCGGAAACCCGAATCCGTTGGGATCAGTATAATATCCCAATCTGTTTGACTGGCAACCGTCAAAACAGCAACACTCGGGTCCGGCAACTGCAGTGGCACTCTCTGAGTCAACCACCGAATGTTTGCCCCAGTCTGAATCTCTTGTAACACTAGATAGACAAGAGAACGTGTAAATCGAGCAATTCATGGATTGCTGAAAAGTTGCCGTCGAAGAGAAGCTTCTCCGAGAACGAAGCGACTCTAAGAGAGTTCTTAACCTTACTATCCACGCGCGTGGATGTAGCTAGGGCTGCGACACGTCTAACCAACTCCAATCAGCCACTGAAGGGCGGAGTTATACGTGAACAAACTACTGCCCTCAAAGGAAATTACATTGAGAATAATATCTCGTAAATCTTTTCTTGAAGACGTAATGATAACGCCTCACGTATGATAAAGCTTCTAAATTAAGTCTACTAGACATCATTGTCGTTTCCAACATTGAAGTTGGAAAAGACATAGACAGCGAAAAAGAATATTTCCAGTCTTAAACCACACTGTCTAGATGCATATGAACTCTCGGTATGCCCTGTACTGCCAAAATAAACTATTCATATAAATGATAAAACGGCAGAAAAGAGCAATGCGGACAAGAAACTAAACTATCATGCTTGGTAGCAGGCTTGTATGCATATATAGCGTCGAAAAATAAAACACCTGTTGTAATGAAATTATTGGACTGCGTCGGTAAGTCAGGGACAATGTCCCCGAACCGATCGAAAATTCCGAGTCCAATGATGCTATAAGTCTCTTATCCAACATCGCAGCAATGTAGTCCGAAATAACAATCACTGGAAGACAATGCCAGAAGATATGAATGGCAGCTTCCGATACTACGAAAGGGAAAACTCGAAAACTTTCGAATCCCTTTCACCATCCTGTCGGACCCTATAAAGCGTTCGGTCGTCCGTACCTGATGCAACCACGGACCGCACCGACCCAGCGCCGTCGGATAATTCCTGATTCGACCAAGAAACTGTCAATTGCTGGGATGCTGCGAAACAACTGTGCTAACTCGGATAGCACGTCCGTCACTGAGGCCTGAGGAGAAGCGGTCCTACAATGCATTGCCGCTGGAAGCTCCGTGATCGTTACCCCGTGCATACTACCAATATACGAGCGAACGGAGTGTATAGGCCTCGTGTCCCTTGGCTACCGGATGGCGCGACCTATTCGCCATGGAATCACTGAATGACGAAACTAATCGGATATTCGAGGTCACGTAGCCAATGTGCGGTCGTGTGCCCTGCTGTGAGGATGAGGAAGCATTATGGACAGTCTCTCGGACTGTCAATATAACGGAGCGTCCCGACCGACAGACATATGCTCCGAATATAAAATATCAGAACCACAACATGCGGTCCCCTATGTTGTTGGACGAGAGAGGGACCTCTCTCGCTCACAGCCCGGACGGACCTGGACAAGCCAGGAACCGGACTAACAGGCTTCCTCCGATCTGTCCTCAATCTGCCGTCACTGGGTGAGTACTAAAGTAATTAAAGTGCTCGCATCACCCAAATCTCCTTCCTAGACCGCAACGGACGAACCCGGCAGCCGAACCATTCGATGAATGCACGCTACACCGGGTGAGCTAGCGAATGTCACTCCGTAGGCGATAGACATATTCCATGAGCACTTATTGCCGCTAACTCTTCATTAACTATGACGACAGAGGCACACTTTTGAAAGACATCTCCGTAACTTTGCGAACAAGAAACCAGAAATGCTTGGTTATAGCAAGCATATAATAATAATATATATAGCGTCGTTCAATAATTCGAAAGTTTGTGTGACATTATTGGACTATGTCGGAACTGAGGGACGATGTCCCTGAACCGAACCAAAAATTTCTAAGTCCACCGACGCTATCAGTTTCTTATCCGGCATCGCAGCAATCTGGTCCGACGAAAGAAGCTGTAGAAGACCAAGTCAGATGACATACACAACAGCATATGTTGTTCCGAAAGGGAAAGCTCGAAATCCTCCAAATCCCTTTCGGTATCCCGTCGGACCGGATGAAATTTTCGGACGTCCGTACCCGCTTCCGCGGAGCATCCCGACCCAGCATCGTTGGATAAAAAATATGCGACAGATTCAGTTGATGCTGGGATGCTGCGATAAACTGTGCTATATAGGAAAGCACGTCCGTTCCCGAGGCCTGTGCAGTAGCGGTCTTACGATGCATTGCCGCCGGAAGCTCCGTGTACGTTGACTCCCGCACACTTCCTATGCGAACGTCCGGAGTCTGCAGGCCTCGTGTCCCTGGCTACCGGATGATGTGACCTGGTCGCCGAAGATTCTCTGAATGGCGAAGCTGACTGGATATCCGTGGTCACGTAGCCAAGAGCGGTCGTGTGCGCTACCATGAGAATGAGGAAGCCTTATTGACAGTCTACTCCGGACTGACTATGTGTCGGAGCGTCCCGAGCGACGGACGTATGCTCCGAATGCGAAACATTTTGTACCACAACATCTGGGGCCAGATGTTGTTGTACGAGAGAGGGGCCTCTCTCGCTCGCCGTCCGGATGGACCAGAACGAGCTATGAACCGGACTAAAAGGCTTCCTCCGTTCTCCCTCCGATCCGCCGTCACTGGGTGTGCATTTGGTTGATTTATAGTGCTCGCATCACCCCAAAATTCCTTCTAGACCGCAACGGACGAACCCGGCTGCCGAACCATTCGGTGAATGGACGCTACACCGGGCGAGCTAGCGGACGTCAAAGGCCGTCGAACCTACTAGGGTCCTCTTAGGCAACTGGCGTATTTACATGAGCACTTTTCCGCTAGCCCTTCATTAATTGTGACGACGGAGGCACACTGTTGGAAGACATTACAGATACATCACCCTAATCTTGATCGTCTGAAATAGAAATTGATAAAGTAGAGTGACCCTGCGGGGAAAGGACCGGAGCGTCCAATTCCCCAATAATATACCGTGACAAACGCTTCCCATATTGTCATCGAAATCATACGATACTGAACAGGAGTTAATGCGAGTACACTGACCACATATAGAATGAATATAAAAGTCAGAGGAAGACTCCCTCTTATTACAATTGATCAATATCCTTTCAATGTGAAAAGAAAACAAGTCCTGGTACTCGCACTAACCCCTGGTAATCAAAATACATAATAATAATATGATCCATTAATATAGAAAAAATAATTGAAATCAAAATATTTTGAAAAAATATTTTTTCAGAATAGCCCAAGTTTCTGAAAAGTAACATTGAGCCCCAATGGATCCCAAGCCTAAGTGTGGACAAAAATTTTAAAAATATTTTAAACAATTTATTCAACACTTACGAACAATAATAATGTATCTAGTTATGATTAAAATAACATCAAGATATTATTTTCCAGAAATCCCCCCCTCACACAGAGGGCTGTTGTAAATGTAAACAATGAATGTAAAAACACTAAAATAAGACTCCAGGCACCCAGGCCCAGAATCAGTTACCAAAAATACACTATCTGATGCAAAACAGAGACTTCCAGGGAAGAAACTACAGAACATCAGATGGTAGATGCAGAACACAACGCCTAACCACCCGTAGGTGAAGACGTAAACATGGGGAAAGAACAGAATTCATTCTGTTGTTCAGCTAAAACTCCCAAGAAAATTTAGTAATAATAATTACAAAAACTATGCCAAAAGCATGGGAGAATAGCAAGGGGGGACTTAAAGGACAGGGAGAGAGGAAAACACTGAAAAAACAGTGTAACTACATAATCAGAATGACAACAAAATGGCTGCTGCCTCGAAAATAGGTAACTTAACATAATTTCATTAAAAAATTTTAAGTTACAGCCCTGATAATATTCTGTCACACATTTTTCCTCTCCTCCTTCTCTATCCTCCTTAGAATCACCATTTCACTAATATTTATGTGTCTGGCATCATTTAAACTGAGATTTACAAGCACAAAGATCAGTCAGATGTTAACTGATGAAGGGCCAAACTTAGAATGATTAATGGCGCCAATTTCGGAACGTCCTTGACACTGCGCATGCGCAGTAGAGGTGAAGGGTGGAGGGCCTTTCAGGACATGTTTTCTTTGGTTTTAGATGCAAATTTTGGGGATTGGGGGGCAAAATTTGTGTTTGGCCCTATATTTTAAGAGCTAGCACCAGCTATGTCTGGGTCATTGGTACAGTATAAAAATATGATTTTTCATGGATTGCGACACAAGACCAAGGTGAGAAATGACCATCCAGACCTGTGATTCTGAGGAGGGCGATTGGTCAAGATCCTTACATCCCATCTGAAATTTTGCTGAGGAGAATAAGTAACTGCCCTACTTAATAGCCTGATTCTGATGATTTTGGTATGTACCAGTCTGCCTGAATATAGATCAAGGAGAGTAAGCAACTGTCCTCCTGTGATTTTCAAATGGACTGGCCTGGTATAATACCCCATATACACACCTTTGAGGACACATGGTCCCCACTTTAGGGAAATGAGTAGAGTTTACGATGTCATTAGAAATTAGTGGTACGGTCAGTGTTGTATAACTATTGGCCTACAGATGCTTTTCTCATCATGTCTTTCTTAGTTTTAAGGGTGTGTGTGTGTGTGTGTGTGTGTGTGTGGGGGGGGGGGATGTTTCCAACAGCTGATAAATAATAGAAATACGCCCAGCCAATTTATTCATGGACCTTCCCACATTTATGTAGTAGTGCTGTGCAGTTTTTTATTTCGGTTTTGTCAAAAAACTTGGTTTATAGGTTGGTTTTCAGCTTTTTACAATCAAAATGTGCACTTTGTATATGTTGTGGAGAATATGGTTGTTCCTGAGGTAGGGTAGAGGATCACAGTGGAAAATGGTTGTTTGCACAACAATCTACAAACAGTTATTAATAAACAGCTCGATCTACGGTCGCCTTTTCGTATTGTACGAGAAGACGACCGTAGATTTTTTTCCATGGATCAACATTTTTCATTATAAAATGTGATAAACATATCCTATCGTTATAATATTTTACACATAGGTTTATAAGATCACTATCCAGACCTTCATTTTAAAGGCCTGCAATCACTCTCACACACCATAGCTTGCGCAACTACAAGTAACGATGAATGATTAGTCGCACACTTGAAAAAATTACGATTATCCAACAAATTACTTCAAGTTTCAGCTATAACTGATGGTGAGTTGGCATATTTGAAGTCTTTGAAAAAGCGGACCACGATTGTTGTTAGTGTCAATAGCCAAGCTTGTAGGTAGCCTACAAATAAAAAAAAACCCTGATATTTTTTTTTATAGTGTGAAAATAACAGGAAATTGGCATGCTGAGAAGCTCCACAGGATTTCACTCTGTATGCACTCATGTAACTGACCAGCCACCCAATAAAACCTTAAAAGTTAAAGCGTTAGAATTCACATCCAGATATACAGTACTGTCGCCGTGGACTGGTTGTAATCCATGTGTGGGCAGTGATGACCACACATGCTTTTACCAGGTACCAAAAATCATCATCCGCACAATTTTATTACCCGGTGCTTCATTAATTAAATTTTTGAAGATTATTTCTATAATTAGCATTTGCATTCTAATATTACTGCGTCCGTGGACCTACGACCCTATCCCATGGAATGTGGCCAGTCCACGGCGGCCATACTGTACTGTGATAAAAGTTTAATGAAGATTTTATTCACTGAAACTAAGTAAAACAGACACGGATACAGGATATAGTTAAAGCCATTGCATTGTGAAAATTAATGTGAAAAGATGAAAACGTCTTGGAAATTACCAGTGTATTGATAGTAATCACAAACCCCCATTGTGCCCCCAGTTATAAAAATACCATGCTGTGCAATTTAACTTCTTCCCATTAGACGAGTCCACTTCTGCCATAACTTATCAATATGGGGATGGATGAATATTATCCAGGCCTTTAGATTACCCCAATCTTACAACATTTACAGGTGTGCCCAAATTAGAGAACTTAAGGTGTGAAGACATCAAGAAAAATATATTAATTCTCTGTGCCTCTTCTAAAATTTGAGAAATACTCCCATCATAATATGACCATAAAAACAGAAAGAAAGGAATGGGGAATAAAACATAATAAGATAAGTTGTTAGTTTTGGTTTTATGTAATAAGGTGCCCAAATTAGGTCAAAAGGGTGTGCCCAAAATAAATGAATTTAAAGGCCTGTATTATCTTATATTTTAGTGTTACGTCTTTTATCAATTATCAAATCTTAGCCATGTCCTATTCTAGCCTTATTAGTATTTGACTTGGTTTGTCTACGCCAAAGAGTATTAGATCTAGGCTATAGGCCTATATGGCAGTCGGGGAGGGGTGAGAGTGATCTCATGGCCTGTATAAAAAAGGTAATTCTATTGCATTTCTTATTTACATGTACAATGCCAGTTAGGAATCATGACATTGACAAGATTTAAATTTAATGCTGAACAACATTAATCATAATAGTGTATTAGGCCCACTACATGCTGACTGAATTGTGTGTTTGTGTGTGTGGGGGGGGAGGGGGGAGAGGAGGGAAGGGGGGGTTGAATGGTTGGGAGCAGCAGGGCTTGCTGTAGGCACATATTATTCCGATGAAGCACTTGGCCGATTAAGATATCTCGGGGTCTCGACTAAAATATTTCCCAGGGACACTTTTTTTTTTAAAAAAAAAACCCCACCTTTCTAGAAAACCCACTGCGGGCATTTGTGCATGCGTTTGGGAGTCGGTGGGGAGGCAAAGCCAGTGATGCTTTTGGGGGAATGCCGTTCCTCTTGACCCCTTCTACTTGCTGATGTAAATGTTCTTCCCCCTCAATTGCCAAACTTGAACAGGCTACATCAAAAATTACCGGTTACTTGCATAATGAGTGAAACATAAAACTGGCAGCTTGTGAATGGAGGGAGGGGGGGGGGGGCTTGTAGGCACAAAAAACTATTCAGACAGAGCTTGGTGGATGAAGATCAACAGCCCTCTGACTTATTAATGGCCCTCGATTCTCAGGCTGGTAATAAACCCTCCGGCTTTCATTCGTTCCTCTCGGGTCGGTAATAAACCGTAATGCCCTCCAAACTCATGGTATTGTTGTATTATTAGAAGATATCTTCAGAATCTGTAGTTTATGTTAACTTGGCTGCTTGTACATGTAGTTACTGGCTTTCTTGCCTCCAGAGTCATGGATAAGCCTATTGCAAATTTTTCCCAATTAAAACAAAAAGTATACACATCTGTTCAGACCATGGTCGGCCCAGGGATTGTTGAGAACCCAGGGATTGTCATATGCCTACATCGGGGGAATGTTGGGTGCCACCCCTAGATTGCGGGGCATTTCCAAAGTCAAATAACCTGAGAGAACAAAATAAGCAACACTAATGAGGTGTATAAATGGGGGTAGACTTTATATATTTAAATTTTTCCTTTGAACTAAACGTTAACATCAGCTGCATATTTTCTGCACACACAGAGATACTGCTGCAGACATGTCCAACTTCTAAATACTTCCTTTTTCTTATCATAAACAGCATAAAACATAAGACTATCACTGTAAAGCAGATGACAAGAATTTTATTCGTTTCAGTATCCGCAATCATTTTTAGACATCAGAAACGTTAAGCAATCGTTGTTCCAATGGCGTCGAGTCGCGGAAAAAAAAATGTCGAACACACTGCACTTTTTTTATCAAATGAAGAAGCTGTAGAATGATGACTGGATTATTAATGTATGATAAACAGGAAGTTTAACACCTTGTGGATAGCTGTACAAGAAAACTATATTCTAGCTGGAAAATACACATATCAACTTTTGTTGAAATCAAATAATCCAACCTGCTGCAGGGGAGGTTAAAGGAGTCAAATTTTTTTTTGCATGTAGTCACTCTAAATCCATTTTGGACCAAAGAAAAAATATTGCTTAAATGGCGGGAGGAGGAGAGGAAAGAGGAAGGGGGGGGGGGGGGGGGAGGGGGAGGGGGGTGGTTATAGGAGTCAATTTTTTTTTTCTGGATGTAGTCCAGCTAAATCCTTAAAGTTTCATTTTGGACCAAAGAAAAAAGTGCCTAATTGGCAAGGGGGGGGTGGGGGGGGTGGGGGGCATGGGGGGGGTGTGGGGGCATGGGGGGGCATGGGGGGTGTGGGGGGGTATAGCAGTTACAAAAGAGTTCTGCATGTAGTCACTCTAAATACTTCAAAATGCATTTCGAAGCAAAGAAAAAAATGCCTAATTGGCGGGGGCGGGGGGAGGGGAGGGGCAGGGCAATGACTTCAACGATTTTCATTGGATAATGGTGGTCATCGAACTTGACATAGACATTGCAGCTACAGAGATATGTACTGAAAGAATTGAAATCCATTAACTGTTGTTCAAGTTATGCCATAAACAAAATTCGAACAGACTGATGGATGGACGGACTGACAGACAGACGGACAGAGCACTATCTCTCCCTTGTGGGGGATAAAAAGTTACAAAGTATGTGGTAGAAACCTAATCTGAAATTTAGAGAAACTAAGTTCGAAAACCGTTTTAAAAGGGTTAAATTAAAGCCAATATTATTTGAAACCACTGTATATAGGTTCCATAGACCTTGCCCCAAATGAAAAACAATGACGTTGTAACACAGTGTTTGAAGAATGAAAGGTACAACCTTGAAAAGCAAAACTTTAATCTGAAACTTTAAGCTGGGAATACAAAGTAAAACTGACTGTCAAAAAAATGTTAAATATTTCCTAAAACCGATAAAAGAAATCTTTGATGTAAATGCAGTCATTAAGTTGTATTGACTATGCAAGAATTAAAGTAAGAAAGTATACAAAGAAACTAAGTCAGAAAACATGTTTAAAAGGGGTTAAAATCATGCCAATATTAATGAAAATCACTGTAGAAAGGTTCAGTAGACAGTAGACATTGTCCAAAATGAGAAACAGTGACATTGCACTAAACTGTTTGAAGAATGAAAGGTGTAACTTTGTAAACAAAAAAAACTTTAACCTGGAAGTTTAAGTTAAATTACCATACAAAAAGGGTTAAATATTTCCCAAAATAACATGAAACATAATGAGAATGATACAGTCAATAGTAATTAATATTAATTTAAAAGAAAAAAACTTTAACTTGACTAAAAAACTTTAACCAAAACTCTAAATGTTAACAGACGGACGGACAGACAGACAGACAGACAGACAGACAGACAGACAGACAGACGGACGGACGGACAGGCAGACGAAAGCCATGACTATACCCCAGACTGTAAACAGTCAGGCTAAAAATTACTCTAACCGACTAACCATTCACATAGTTTGGAGATGGCTAACCAAATGCTTGGCTATGTAGAATTTCTTGGAAAACTGCCTTTTTTTATTATTGACAAGTATTCATATATTGCGTGGAATTGAAATATATACAGCCTCTAAAGGCAAAAGCCTGAAGATCTATCAAGACACAAGAAAACCTGGTTAACTGATAGAGTGCCAGAAGTCCATATTTGGGTTTATTCTGAACTGCAGGTACCCAAAGTATATATTCTGCGATTCTCTTCTTTTTTTTTTTTTGAGGGGGAGGGGGTAAATTGCAACACATTGCTTCACACTTGAACAAACTGTTTATTAAATTTCTTCATTTCGGAGTGGCTGCCAGAGGCCCAGAACTGATAACAGATATTTTTGTGTAATAAGTGACCCTCAACTGTTTAATAGTAACAGCAACCCATTCATCAGTGGCGTAGCCAAGGGTGGGGGCTAAGGGGGTACATGCCCCCAACTTTTATTTATACCACCCACCTCCCCCCCCCCCCCCCCCCCCCCACACACACACACACTTTTTTTTACCCATACAGGGAACATCTGGCAAGAAATTTTAATATCCTGATATTTATACTTATGAATATGATATGTGGGGATTGGGGGGGGGGAGCAAATTCAGCAAATTTATGTGTGAAATATTTCACAATTTATTTGAAGTCTTTTAATGCTGATGTGGCCAGGTTATTGATGACTTTCACAACTTATAAATTACGGAAAACAAATGGACTCGGAGTCGGGGAAATTGCATTTTATTTTTCTCAAATTTCATTTTTTTTTAAAATAGGTTGTATTGTGACAAGTTAATTGATAATTAAGTCTATTGTCTGCTTTCAATGCAAAAATTTCTGACAAGGTGTTTGTTGGTATATAAATAATATCAGGGATTATTAAGTCTATAATATTGATATGAGGTGTGAATTTGTTGTCCATGGGCTTGATCTGCGAATACCTTTTATTCAGTATGTGGTTCTTTAATTCCAAAATATAGAAAGTATTCAAAATGTATTCATGAATACAGCTCAAATTTTAATGTATTTGAATACGAATATGACTACATGTATTCATAACATTCAGTGAATACTGAATACATGTGAATACTTGATAAACTGTATTCGAATACGACTGAATACGAATACCCCAACCCAGACTTAGGTGGGCAGAAGGTGCCTTCGTGTTTTGTACAAAGCATGTGTTCAGACGTGAATTAGCATTTTCGTGTTTAGCATACAAATAAACAAATTAAGGCTAGAACCATTTTTTCGTTGTTTTTTGTTTCATGAACATTTTATTTTTAACCTGCATTATCCCAACAAAACATATTTCATTAGATTAAATGGCCATTCGCATATTTCTTCAAATGTTTATTCACCACAAAACAACCGCTTCACATAAACATTCCATTCGAGCATTTGGCTTTTGCACTGCTGAAAATCACAGTAGCCCACAAACCCCGTAATATAAATTTTTGGTGTGGCACAACCCACGGAAAGTACCACGGCAAACATTATTTTACGGACTTTGGATCCAAGTGTGAACTATCATCAGTGGCGTAGGAAGCATTTCAATGGGGAGGGGGGGGGGGGGGGTTTGTAAATTTCTGAACGTTAGGGGTTTAGTTGTTTCTGATTATTAAGTAATATGGCTGGGCAACAGATGTCGAAGGCATCTGACATGAGCGCTGAAGCCACAAAGTGAATGAGGGGAGGGGGTTCCAGAGGCGTTTCCATGAAAAATTTAAAACTTGGAGGTATCAAATGGTGCATTCTGGTGGCTTTTTGAAAATCCTATTGTTTTCTTCCATAGAAAAAAGTTGATGTTTTAACAGCATGTTCGACATTTTTAAAGATGCTGGTACTTCCTTCCTGTGAATTAATGCTGCGTGCCTGTGATACAGGATTTGCGAAATTTACGAAGGGAAAATGTCGTATCTGCAGGAACAGATACCCAATCATGCCTCTATAGGTTCATGAATAAGTCATGGAAACCGCAACCAAAAAAACTGAATTTGCCTTGGTACTGCATACACACCAGTGTAAGTTACACTGGTGTGCATTAAGTTCCAAGACAAATTTTGACAGTGTTTGCTGGTTATACCAACAGGCAAGGCCTATTTTCACCAAACACGACAGTGTAAGTTACACTGGTGTGCATTAAGTTCCAAGACAAATTTCGACAGTGTTTGCTGGTTATACCAGCAGGCGAGGCCAATTTTCACCAAACACGGAAAAAGGGGGGGGGGGGGGGGGGGGGGCTCCTGTGCCCCCCCCCCCCCCCCCCCCCCTGCGGTTTCTATGCCCCTGATTACCGTTGACAGTATAATAATAAAACAGATTACCAGCAAATATACTGCAAGGAAATGGCATAGCCGAGAAGGCTGGATTAGGCGGGGTGTGGTAAAAAATGAAAACACATTACATGTATAACTGATTTATATATGAATTTTTTAGATGTACGTTTGACACGTATAACTAAAACGCACACTGGGGCAAAAAAAGAAATATTTTTAAAAAAATTGTATGGACGATGGGATTACAACCCCCAACTCTCCCCTTCGCCCCGAGTAAGTAGAAACATAGAAACAATTTTGTAGCTTGTAGTGACAGAAAGGTATCTACCCATCTGCCGTAGGAATGCATATACATGTACATTTACACCACAAAAGTTTGTTTTAAACTTTTATACATGGACGAAATAGACAGAGCAAATTTGTACAAGCTGAAAATGAACTGGAAGATTTCTGTTTTTTCGATGCACGCTGTCGCGTGCACACACCACTTTTTTCATGCATATGTTTGGTTCCACGAAAACACAAATGTATCGAAGGCACACACATACAATGATACATGTGTTGGTCAGTATTTCTATTTTTTTCAGTCTCCGCATACACATTTAGGGCTTTGTCCTCATCTTAATTTGTTGTTGTCGGTGCACAGATACATGTAATCATTGAAACATTTATCGATTTAAGTGCTTCTACATGTAAACAAAACATGGTTGAACACTGTACTGGAATAATGAACATAAGTTTGCGAACATGATTAACTGCCTGTTATTCAATTTTTACAGACAGTGGACGTTATACTAATCGCCTTCACGCGACTTCGCGAGGGGGATCATACTGAATTTTGTCATTCACGGCATTATTGTATGTTGCCTTCTGTGGGAAAAATAAATGCACGTGTGAAATTTGGACACTTCTCGACGGCCGTACTGTATAATACTATAAGTGCATCACAGGGTCACGACAGGCATGGTGCATTCATTGTTATCGACGAAAAAAATAGTTGGAGGGGTCTGGACAAAATGTCCGATTGTCAAAATGTCTGATTTTCTGGACAAAATGTCCAATTTCACTGGACGAAATGTCCAATTTTTGGGGTGCACCAATACCAGTACTTTCAGCAATTGGTAGCTCTGGCTGTAATGTATCACGGCAACTGTTGCAACTCCAAGGAAATTATTCCTGTTTCTTCATAACTCTATACTCAGCCCTTGCACTGCCAGTGCCACATATCATGTGCTGCCATCTGTTACAAATATCACACAGAAAAGCTTTCTGTAGCCATCTTACATGTACTTCTTTTCCACAGCTAAAGCAATTGTCTTCATTGGTTCCCATTATTGGTACAGATGAGAACGATGTCTAGTGATTGAATGAATGAAAAGTTTCTGCGCGCCGAAGGCGCACAGGGACAATGTTGGATTGAATGAATGAATTAATATGTTTTTTGAGCGCCGAAGGCATGCAGGGACGTTTTGGGGCAAGCCCCCTTTGACCCTTGTTTACAGTATGATATTATTCTGTGAATTTGTGACAGCGTCGTCAGCATCATGTCTGAGCAGTGAAAAGGTGGAAGAGGCTAAGAGTTGATGTTTCTTGTTATTCTTCAAGCAAGTATAGTCTGCCGCTTGAGGTTTTGTGGATAAGATAGACCTTCATCGGCAAATATAGTCTGCCTTGGGTTCTTTGCTGGCGTGTATGATTGAGGCAACCTTAACAAGGTGCCACCCAACCTGAACATTCCTGGTTCAGGCAACAGGCCTGCTATTTACATTAGGTCGGGACATGCTGTGCGCTAAAGAAGCGCTTTACAAAAAGATGACCAAGAAATTGGGGGCGCAGGACCAATGCTCACCTCCCTGGGGATGGATGCCCATCTCCAAGGATGGAGTGAAAGGTGTGCTGAAGCCATAACGGTTACTGAATTGCCATAGCGGTTACTAATATCCATAGCGGTTATTGGGGAGAAAGGTAGAGTCTGAAAGATAGTAAAAAAAAAACTTAGAGTTAAAGCGACAAAAGATAGAGTGGAGTAAGGAAGTATGTGCGTTTGTTAAGTCTTTTCTGGATGTATTTCTGTTGAGTGTGTTTTTCAGGCAAGTATAGTCTGCCGCTTAAATGAGTGGTGGAGCTACCACTGGCAAGTATAGTCTGCCTCAAACTCTACCCCTGGTAGTTGCTGGGGGATTTCAGTGTTGGAGCACTACATGCCTTTGCGATGTGTTTGTCACCGCATTTCATACATCGTTGCTGCCCGCTACTTGGGAAAGACTCCCTTCTGCTTTCTTTCCCTGCCTTCTCTCTTTCTGTTCTACTTTTCTTATTAGCAGATTCCATGATGTACTTGGTGTTAATTACTTGTTAGCTGTAAGTTAATTAGTAGTTTATTTCCTCGGAGATGTTCACTCGATGAATATCCAATGCTGTGTCTGGGATTGAAATCCCTTGCGACCCTAGTAACTTAATTTGCTCTATAGCTTTATCTGCTTATAAATCCACAAGAGTCGGGAGCGAGAGCCAATAATCTTATCAAGTTTGAGTGTGCGACTGGCAGTAGGATAGTGGGTTGAGATCGCCGAGGTGTTATGTGCACCGTGTTCTTCAATTTATTTTATTTCAAACGTTACATTGAGGATTAAATTCAAATATTCAGGATATATTGGAATATACTTATACAATAAAGGTAAGTCAGTAACTGAACATTGTTTTCGTACATTTTGCCCAATGATCATCGGACATTTTGTCTAAAAGTATCAGACATTTTGTCTAAAAAGATCGGAATTCTGTCAAGTCATCGGACATTTTGGCAATCGGACATTTTGTCCAGTAATCTGGTTGGAGCCACAACTTCCAGTAACTTAGTCCAAACATGGCCTGAAAGTCTGTAATATAATTTTAGAAAAACGAATTTGTTTTGTGATAAAAGTATAAGCATTTCTGAAAAGAATGTAAAATTACCTTTTCATTCGCATATCTCCCGTCCAAATATTCCCAATAATACCATCATAATCTTATTTTTTCTGAAAAACGCATAACACATTCGTTACGCAGCCAGCCACTTTCTTCTTCGACATTGAATATTATTGGGGAGAATGTGTTTCGTGGTAAGTGGTGACGAAACGCACCGGTGGAAAAGAACGGTGTGCAAGACTGCAGACACACGTTCAGTTTTCTCTTTCGTACGCGATTTTTAAAAAATTTCAACGCAAGGCGAAGAGTTAACCAACAGTTTGAAAGACTTTATCCAGTACATTTCAAAAGAGAACTAGAGGGGGTATCAGTACCCCGTGGCTCACCAACAGGTGGCCAATGTAAAGGGGTGGCTGGAGTAAAAAAAAAGTTCAAAACCTGCACACAAAAGTCCAAAATTAAAGAAAATAAGCAGCTAAAGGGTTAAATAATATAATAATAACCCATAAGAAACATGCTAACATAAAATAGGAACCATGGCAACATGCTACAAGGTAAGTCTCCACTTTGAAAAAAAGAAAGACAAACCTCAAAACCTGCACATAAAAGTAAAAAAAAACTTAGATGTGAGTCTTCCATGGAAGACGTGTGTCGCCTGGCGTTTCAGACAGAATTCTAAGTGGAAAAGGGGTATAACTCTGGAAAAAATACAGCGGATCAAAAAATAAAATAGGAGGTGCACAATGCCATTATGTGATAAAGAATCACTGAAAGTTTCATCAAAATCCATTCATAGGTTAAAGAGGAGTGGCGGATAAGGGAATGTGTGATGCGGACGACGCAAGATGACGGGGCATAACTCTGGAAAAAATACAGCGGATCAAAAAATAAAATAGGAGGTGCACAATGCCATTATGTGATAAAGAATTACTGAAAGTTTCATCAAAATCCATTCATAGGTTAAAGAGGAGTGGCGGATAAGAGAAAGTGTGACGCAGACGACAAAAGTAATCCCTATATGTCGCTCCCCACTTCGTGGGGCGCGACACAAAAAGTATCACATTTGTTTCAATGGGTTAAAATTGAGAAAAATACACTGATAATGTCACAGTAACCACCATGGCAATATGCCAGTAAGGTGAAACCCTACCTGAAAAATATCCACTTGGAAGAAAAGAAAGAAAAACCTCAAAACCTACACATAAAAGTCAAAAAAGTATCACATTTGTTTCAAAGGGTTAAAATTAAGAAAAATACCCTGAAAATGTTACAATAACCAGCTTGGCAATATGCCATTGAGGTAAAACTCCACTTAAAAAAAATATCAAATCCTGCACACAAAAGTACAAAAACCTGCACACAAAAGTCCAAAATTGAAGTAAATAAGCAGCTAAAGGGTTAATTAATATAAAATAGCCCAAGAAGCAACCTAACATAAAATAGGAACCATGGCAATATGCTACAAGGTAAGTCACCACTTGGAAGAAAAGAAAGACAAACCTCAAAACCTGCACATAGAAGTTAAAAACAGTATCACATTTGTTTCACGGGGTTAAAATTGAGAAAAATACCCTGTCACAGTAACCACAATGGCAATATGCCAGTAAGGTGAAACTCTACTTGAAAAATATCCACTTGGAAGAAAAGAAAGACAAACCTCAAAACCTGCACATAAAAGTCAAAAAAGTATCACATTTGTTTCAAAGGGTTAAAATTTAGAAAAATACCCTGAAAATGTTACAGTAACCACCATGGCAATATGCCAGTGAGGTAAAACTCCACTTAAAAAAAAAATATCAAAACCTGCACACAAAAGTACAAAACCTGCACACAAAAGTCCAAAATTAAAGTAAATAAGCAGCTAAAGGGTTAAATAATATAATGATAGCCCCAAGAAGCATCCTAACATAAATAGGAACCATGGCAATATGCTACAAGGTAAGTCGCCACTTGGAAGAGAAGAAAGACAAACCTCAAAACCTGCACATAAAAGTAAAAAAAACCCCATCAAAACCTGCACACAAACGTCAAAATAAGTCCAAAATTTGATTCAAAGGGTTAAAATTAAGACAAAATACCCTGGAAACGAGTTAAATGTTATCGTGAACCAGGGACCAGCCGTGAGGGCGACTAGGGCAATTAAGTCGCTCTTCTAAGCCCAAAGTCACCTAGAAAAATAGTCGGGGCGATTACAAGTCGCCCTCTAAAAATTGGCCAAAATGAGAAAAGGCTGAACTGAGTGATGCGAGGTTTACATGAAAACGAGTATTTTCAAAAATCGAATGTGCTCGAGTGTGATAAATGGGCATTTTAATTCGTCAAATAAACGTCCATTTATTTGAAATCATACGACAAGCAATTGTCCATTCTTTCTTTTGACGGATTTTTTTATTTCTATTTTGTTGCGTTCCAGTCGGAGCTTCAAGTGTCGAAACGAAAATAGGTGACTTACGCGACTCAACAAAACAACCCAGTTTGAAAGTAGGTTACGTCGCTTAGGATGCCGAAAATGTATACACAACGGACGTATTTTATAACACATTATTTTCATTTCGATTTGCTGACGACTGTTGGACTGTCTATTTCCAGAAAAACACGAATGGAATTGAAACACATGAAAAAAAGCTTTAGTGATGTCAAGAAAAGCTTTGTACAGGACACAAGTGTGCATGTGGACGATCTTGAAAAAGGGTCCTCCTAAACATCGGAATGACATGAAATGATGCGGAATGACACCGATATGCCATAAAAATGATGTGGAATGACATTTCTTTTACAAAATACTCGACCCCAGAATGTATTTTGTTTATTAACTAACAAAGTACCTCCCAAGCAACCTTCTTACATCTGGTCCTGTTCACACTTTCAGACTTAGGAAATTATTAGCTTAGTAGACTTTGTTGAAAGGCAACCACAGGAGGGTGATGGGGGATTGGCACGAAGAAGAGGTGAGGGGTCATGAAGGAGAAGGTAGCAGTGGGTGATTTTCAGTCAATAATTACATTGTAATTTTTTAACCTGGCACAGATGCATCATAGACAACTGGACCTGGATTATTTGTACGTTAATGGAGGACCATAAATTGAAAATATGAAGGGGCGGCGGGGTGGTACATGAATATTCTTAATTTTCCCCACTTGCCTATGAAGTCTCCCTACATGACTCTGCAGTCTCCCTATTTTTTCTGGAGGGAGACTTGAAGTCTCCCTAAAATTCCCCCCTAGACTGGTCCCTGTCGTGAACCCCCATAGCAATACGCAAAGAAGAAAAAACTTTTTTAAAAAGCACAAAAATCCAAACCTGTAAACAAAAGAAGTCCAAAATTGGAGTAATTAAGTAGGAAAAGGGTTAAAGAATACAATGTAGCCCTAAGATGCATGTTTAAATACAATAGAAAGCATGGACATATGCTACAAGGTAAATCTACACTTGGAAGAAAGGAAAAAAAAAACTCATGAAAACCTGCACGCAAACGTCAAAATAAGTCTAAAAATCTATTCAAAGGGTTAAATTTTTTTTTAAAATGCACTGGAAAGATATCGATGTTATAATAACCACCACTGCAATATGCAGTGAGGTCAACCTCAATTTAATTTTTTTTTTTTATCACAACCTGTACATAAAAGTAAAAAGCTGTAAGCCTAAGTCCAAAACCTGTACATAAAAGTCCAAACTTGAAGTAATTCAGCTGGAAAAGGGTTAAATAATACAAACTTAGCCCTAAGATGCATGTTCACATACAACAGAAACCATGGCCATATGCTGCAAGATAAATCTCCACTTGGAAGAAAGGAAAAAAAAAACCTCAAAACCTGCACGCAAACATCAAAATAAGTCTAAAATTTGATTCAAAGGGTTAAAATTAAGACAAAATACCCTGGAAAAGAGTTAAATGTTATAGTGAACCACCATGGCAATATGCAGAGACTAAAAAATTTTTTCAAAAACCAAATGAAAGTGTCAATGACACTGTAGCTCAACTTGTCAAGACAAAGACATGTACATGTATAGTATGTGACACAGCAATGACAAACATCTAGGTAATGACCTGATAACAAAGGTACATATAAAGTATTGTAACGGTTTGTACATAAATACTGACCGTTGCCTGTAACAAATGTATAGGTAAAGTATTGTAAAGATGGGTGACAGTCAGGTGCTAAACTAGAAAAAAATCTTTGAGTCCCAGAGTGGGTCTGACTGAACCCCAAAATATTTGTTCTCATAGCACAGTGATAACAAAGGCACCCCAAAACACACTCATTCCTGTCCCAAGGTGAAAACAAAGGTACCCAAGAGGTTTCTTGAAGATCAGTTCACAAATATGAGCTGTGTAGAAGTTGTGACAAAAAACTGATTGGACCTAATTTCGGTACAAAATGGCCACTGGCAGCCATCTTGCATTTTGGACCGCACCCAGAAACGCTCGTTCTCGACCCAAGGTGATAACAAAGGTACCCAAGAAGTTTTGTGAAGATCAGTTCATAAATACAGCCTCTAGCCCGAGCCGTATTGACATGTGCACTTACAGTGTATAAGTAGCACTGAATAAATCAAAGTTCATCTAATTTGCATAATTTCTGCACGAGAAAAAAACCTGTACTACATGTGATGTATTCCATGTTACTAAACATTCATACAAAAATTTATTCAAATCAGAACTTTCATACAGAAGTTCTGTACAAAAGACTGATTGCACTAATTTTGGTACAAAATGGCTGCTGGTGGCCATCTTGAATTTTGGACCGCACCCAGAAACACTCGTTCTCAACCCAAGGTGATAACAAAGGTACCCAAGAAGTTTTGTGAAGATCGGTTCATAAATACAGCCTCTAGCCCGAGCCGACATGTGCACTTACAGTGTATAAGTAGCACTGAATAAATCAAAGTTCATCTAATTTGCATAATTTCTGCATGAGAAAAAAACCTGTATTATATGTGATGTATCCCATGGTACTAAAAATTCACACAAAAAATTATTAAAATCAGCGCTTTCATATGGAAGTTCTGTGCAAAAATCTGACTGCACCAAATTTTGTACAAAATGGCTGCCATCAGCCATCTTGAATTTCGGACCGGACCCCAAAACACTCGTTCTCGTCCCACGGTGATAAGGTACCCAAGGAGTTTCGTAAAGATCGGTTCATAAATACGGCCTCTAGCCCGAGCCGTATTGGCATTTGCACTTACAGTGCTGAAAGTAACACCAAAAAACATCAAAGTTAGTCTAATTTGCATAATTTACGCACAAGAAAAAAACCTGTATTATATGTGATGTATCCCATGGTACTACACATTCATACAAAAAATTATTCAAATCAGAGCTTTCATATGGAAGTTCTGTACAAAAAACAGATTTCTGCATTGTCGGTACAAAATGGAGGCAGGCAGCCATCTTGAATTTCGGACCGCACCCAAAAACACTCGTTCTCGTCCCACGGTCATAACAAAGGTACCCAAGAAGTTTCGTAAAGATCGGTTCATAAATACGGCCTCTAGCCTGAGCCATATCCAATTGTTGACGGACAGACGGACAGACGGACGACGGGCCATGGCATAAGCTCAAATTTGGCTTAGCCAAAGTTGAGCTAAAAATCAAAACCTGTACACAAAAGTTCAAAATATTTGAGAGCGGACGATGATGGTGACACTGACGGCGACACGAGGGCTGTGCCATATGCTCACACAACTAATGTTGGTGAGCCAAAAACAACAAGCGATCTTAACAAAAGGCAAGAGATTAAGAGAAGACAAAAAGGTAAGTGGAGCTAAAAAAAACCCCAGTTAATTTAAACCTATTACACATATCGCCATTTTCAGTAACGTGGTGATTAGGGAGGGGGGGGGGGCCTTAGTGGATCTACTTCAAACATGTGGGGACGTTTTATGTTTGTTGTTGGCTTCTTTTCAGTATCTTTTGTTTCTCCAATTAACCCTTTCCTTCATGCAACTACCAAAATGACCAGCAACGTATACAAAAATCGTGTTTGATTTTTCAATTTTTCTATCCTTGTTTGTGTATTAAATACAGCCCATGACACCTCTCATTCGGATGAGTTCATTCAGTTTGTTCGAATGGAGGGGGGGGGGGGTCTTTAGTGGATCTACATCATACAGGTGGGGACGGGCATTCTGACTAAAATAGTAAGAATACACGAGAAGTTGTCGGCCCCAAACAAACACGGCCCACAAGAGATGTCGGACCAAAACAAAGTCGGCCCACAAGAGAGGTCGACCCTTGGGAGAAGTCGGCCCCAAACGAAGTCGGCCCATGGGAGAAGTATTATAGAATAAATTTGATTAAGGTTGTACTCACTTTTAAGTTGGAAATAAAAAAATTAACTTATCCAACATTTTCAAACTAATCTTAGTCAACATACAGAAATAGTGTATCGAATTTTCAGTAAAGAATAGGTGATAACACTGTCTTGTTTTGTTTTTTTTTATCACTGATAATACCACTACCTAACATCAGTTCCTAAAAAACTCTGGGCTTTCTAGCAATTAATGTTACGTACTGGTATTTTTTCAATGGTAAAAAAACAAGACTACATTTTTTCATACATCTCAGTGGGGTACTTGAGGGTCGACATTATGGCGAATAACAGAAATAGGGGATCGAATTTTCAGTAAATAATACATGTAGGTGATAACGCTGTCTTGTTTTCTTTATCACTGATAATATCACTGCCTTACATCAGTTCCTAGAAAACTCTTTTGGCTTTCTAGAAATTAATGTTACGTACTGGTATTTTCAGTGGTTAAAAAACAAGACTACATTTATTGTATCGAAATTTCAATAATTGCCACTGATAATACCATTAACTGCTTCGTTTATGTCTGTTTTCCTCTGGTAGTACTGCCAATTTTGTGACACTGATAATACCATTACCTGCAACGTTTATATCTGTTTTCCTCTGTTAATACTGCTTTTTTTTTATTATCTTAATTAAATATTGAAACAAGAGGCCCCAGGGGGCCTGAGGGCGCTCACCTGACATGGTAGCCTAAATATCAACCCAGAGAATTGATTTCCACAAGTTGCATCTGCTTCTCCTAATAAAAGCTGAAACCAAATATCCAAATATTCTGACCAGTGGATGTAAAAAAAGATTTTTAAAGAAGATTCCTCATATTGAACTAAGTCATAATTCGGGCTCCCACAGGGAGCCCATATATGAACCCAGGGACTTGGCTTTAACAAACCTGAAACTCACACCCCTAACGATTCTGCACACCAATTATCAAAACATTCCAACTGCTGGATCTGAAGAAGAAGATTTTTAAAGAAAATTCCTCATTTTGAACCAAGTTACAATTCGAGCTCCCACAATCAGCCCAAATATGGACCTAGGGACATGGCTTGAACAAACTTGAATCTTACCCCCCCCCCCCCCCCCCCCCTAAGGATGCTGCATAAAAACTATCAAAAGCATTCATCTGTTGGATCTGAAGATTTTTAAAGAAAATTCCTCATTTTGAACTAAGTTGTCATTCAGGCTCCCATAGTGAGCCCAAATATGAACCAAGGGACTTGGCTTGAACAAACTTGAATCTCAGCCCCCTAAGGTTGCTCCATGCCAAATATCAAAACATTCCAACTGCTGAATCTGAAGAAGAAGATTTTTAAAGAAAAATTCCTCATATATATCACAAGATTCTGCCTGCTGGATCTTGAGAAGATTTTTGAAGAAATTTGCCTGAAATGCACTAAGTTTGAATTTGGGCTTCTATAGTGAGCCCAAATATGAATCCAGGTGGCCGATTTGAACAAATTGGAATCAGATCCACCCCACAATGGTGCATACCAAATATCAAAGATTCTGCCTGCAGGATCTGGAGAAGAAGATTTTTGAAGAAATTTGCCTGAAATGCACTAAGTTCGAATTCGAGCTTCTATAGTGAGCCAAAATATGAATCTAGGGAGCCGATTTGAACAAAATAGAATCAGATCCACCCCACAATGTTGCATACCAAATATCAAAAGATTCTGCCTGCTGGATCTGGAGAAGAAGATTTTTAAAGAAATTTGTCTGAAAAGCACTAAGTTCAAATTTGGGCTCCTATACTGAGCCCAAATATAAACCCAGGGAGCCGATTTGAACAAACTTGAATCAGATCCACCCCACAATGTTGCATACCCAATATCAAAAGATTCTGCCTGCTGGATCTTGAGAAGAAGATTTTCAAAGAAATTTGCCTGAAATGCACTAAGTTCAAATTTGGGCTCCTATACTGAGCCCAAATATAAACCCAAGGGGCCGATTTGAACAAACTTGAATCAGATCCACCCCACAATGTTGCATACCAAATATCAAAAGATTCTGCCTGCTGGATGTGGAGAAGAAGATTTTCAAAGAAATTTGCCTGAAATGCACTAAGTTCAAATTTGGGCTCCTATACTGAGCCCAAATATAAACCCAGGGGGCCGATTTGAACAAACTTGAATCAGATCCACACCACAATGTTACATGCAAAACATCAAAAGATTCTGCCTGCTGGATGTGGAGAAGAAGATTTTCAAAGAAATTTGCCTGAAATGCACTAAGTTCGAAATCGGGCTCCTATACGGAGCCCAAATATGAACCCAGGGGGCCGATTTGAACAAACTTGAATCAGATCCACCCTACAATGTTGCATACCAAATATCAAAAGATTCTGCCTGCTGGATCTGGAGAAGAAGATTTTTTAATGTTTTTCCCATTGCCTACAGTGTTAAAAAGTGCTGACTCAGCACTTTTTCAAAGTCCCGAAACTGTACCCTATGATAAAACCGATGGCAATTTTTTTTTTAACAATTCTTTCTGTTGGTCCTAAGGAAGCTTCACACCAAATAAAAATTCTCGGTGCCGTGCAGTTTTGGAGATATGGGCGGTTTAATTTTTTTCTATTTTTAACTCCTGCGGTTCCCATGGGGCTACGGGAAAAAAAAAATCAGCATAAATTAGGTACTTATGACCCAATAAGCCCTCACATAAAATTTGGTTCAAATCAGCCTCTCGGTTTGGAAAATAGAAATTTTGGGTGGGGCAAAAAATTTTGCCCCTCCCATAACGACGCCAAGTATACCCCCACAAACTTCTCTTGAACAAATCTGAGTCTACACCTCAAAAGGAAGCTGCACACCAAATATAAAGTCTCTACTACTGCTGGTTCATGAGAAGAAGATTTTTTAAGATTTCAGCACACTTTTGGGGTGTGGCCCTACCCACAGGCGGGGCAACTTGATTTGAACAAAATCAAATTGCGATGTCATAACAAACTATTATCTCAAATATCAATTACATTGGTTCAGCGGTTTGGGAGGAGAAGACGCAAACACCATGTTCACGGACGACGGACGGTGAGTGATCACTATAGCTCTCCTGACTGAAAGTCAGGTGAGCTAAAAAAACCTGTTATGTTTGCCAACCCAAAAAGGCATTTTTTAACCACTCAGTCGAAATAAGCCATCTTATGTTTTGTCCACTTCCATCGAAGCATCCTAATCGCCCCCCCCCCCCCCACCCCCTTTGACAAAATAAAATGCTGAGGTAAACACTACTCTTATTAGTTTGTGGGGCTGACTTCTCTCGTGGGCTGACTTCTCCTAAATTGTTGGGGCCGACTTGTCCCGTAGTTTGTGGGGCCGACTTTACTCATGGGCCGACTTCTCCGAAATTGTTTGGGTCGATTTCTCCCGGGGGACGACTTCTCCGAGACCAAGTTCGCAATGGGCCGACTTCTCTGCACCCCAATAGTGATATTAAATTTAAATAGCATGCGATATTTTTTTATATACTGTATCAGTGTGTCATCATGATGACGATTTCTAAACCAGGTTAACCACATTAATCTAACCAGAGCAGCAAGAAAAGGCACTCACTGCAGGGGTGAGTGGTATCTCAACTCAAATATCAGTGAAAAGAGTACAGCATCCCCATAATAAATAATAACCCCTGCTTTTTGTCGTTTCAAAGTTTATGTGTGTGTGTGTGTGAGGGGGAGGGGGGGAGGTTAAACGAGCTATGTTCTGGATGCAAGAAATTAAAATTTTTTAGTAAATTTTGTTTCTTAACATACCTACCACAATTGTTTACAATTGGCTGTAACATAAGTGCAAGCCCTACTTCGGAACTAACTCAAGCTTTTAGAATCTTTTCCAAACGAGTTGGAAAAGTACTAGAGTGCAAAAGCACGAAAAAGATCGAAAAAAGGGTCGAGCGAGACCAGCGCTCGAAATTACAGGTACTCTCTCTGCACACCTCTTGCGTTTACCGAGCGCATGCGCAACAACCGTGACATCAATTCCGTATTTCCGCCAACGAGAAGTTTGTGATTTAGCGGGGAGGCATCGATATCAAAGATATCCCCAAGGAGGGTGGGCCTCCGGTAAACAATTGTGGTAGGTATGTTAAGAAACAAAATTTACTAAAAAATTTTAATTTCTTTTCAACCTACTCACAATTGTTTACAATTGGCTGAATAAACAATAGGAGGAGGTGAATCACATAAGCAATA
The DNA here is from genome assembly GCA_031216915.1 of Pictodentalium vernedei. NCBI lineage: Eukaryota > Metazoa > Mollusca > Scaphopoda > Dentaliida > Dentaliidae > Pictodentalium > Pictodentalium vernedei. The sequence goes on along the minus strand of CM062293.1, from coordinate 305,303,890 downwards.
CCAACAAGAGTAGCAGAACGAAAGCAAGGATGGCAGAGAACAAAAACTAAAACCTGTAATGAAGAAAGAGAGAAGGCACCTGAAAAGAACAAGGCTGAGAGAAGCGCAACCTCGACAAAAACAATTTAACGAGGGTGCACAACAGCCTGAGCAGCAACGAGAGGGCCTAAAGAATAAAGGTCCTCAGATTGCTGCTGAAGGTGGCGGAGATAAAAGGAGGAGAAGGTAGAAGCATTCCTCCAGTAAGCCGCATTCATAACATCACGGAGCGAAACAGAATTGGAGAACGCCCAGGATGTAGAAATGGCACGAACCTCGTGAGCATTAAGCCGGTTCGAAACAAGATCCGATGCAGACAAGCGAGAATAAGCCAGCTTGATTGCAAGACAGATCCACCTGGAAATAGAATGGGAAGAGATAGACTGCCGCTTAGGAATGAGAGACAGAAAGAATCTCTTCCGATCCCTCCTAATGAACTGAGTGCGAGTAATGTAAGTCTTGACCGCACGAACAGGACAAAGAAGAGGCCTCCGTCCATCTACAGCAGGGAGAGCCCGAATGCAGATGGGAGGAGGTACCGAATCGGGGAGTTGATTCTTAGCCAGAAAAGAGCAATCAGTAGTGAATGTGACACTGTTAGCCTCATTTCGGAAGAAGGCAGAATCAACAGATAGCGCATGAAGCTCACTGACTCGACGAGCAGAAGCAAACGCTAGAAGAAAAGCCGTCTTATAGGTGAGAAAACGCATGTCGGTCTCAGATAAAGGCTCGAAAGGCGCCCCCTCCAAACAGTGCAACACCCATGCCAAGTTCCACTTGGGTGTAAGACGCAAAACTCGAGGCCTCTTCAAAGAAAAGTGCCAAATAAGTTTGGAGAGGAAAAGATTACGACCGATACACCGCTTTCCCACATAAGAGAAAGTATCAGACAGCATAGACCGATAGCCCTTAATCGTAATAGGCTGGAGGCCCTTGGAGTCAAAAAGAAAAACCAGAAAATCCGCAATTTGAGCGATAGACGGATCACGGTAATTCACATTGTGATCTGAACACCAGCGGCAGAAAACCTTCCACTTGGCGGCATAAGTCATTCCAGTGGAAGGTCGCCGCGATGCAGAAATGCACTCCACTGATCGTCTCGAAAAACCTCTACGTCGGAGACTGGACCTGATAAAAGACAGGCGTGAAGGGACAGGCTCGCCAGGTTGTTGTGATACTTCCTGGGACGACCCTGTGAAAGAAGATCGCGACGTAGAGGTAGACGAATCGGTCGATCGGCCAATAGAGGCCGCAGCAGATTGATCCACACCCTCTGTGGAGACAGGGGTGTGATCAGAATGATCCTGCAACTGCAAGCACGAATCTTCGCTAAAACTTGAGGAAGAATCGGTGCAGGAGGAAAGGCATAGCCGACCCAGCCTGTCCAGTCCAGAGACAGAGCGTCTACTGCAAATGCCAGAGGATCTGGACAAGGGGAGACAAAAGTCTCTACCTGATGATTCCAGCGAGTAGCGAAAAGGTCGACCTGAGGACGACCCCACTGCTCGCAAATCGCCTGAAACACCGACCGATGTAGCATCCATTCGGTTGGAAGGACACTGTCGCGTCGGGACAGGGAGTCTGCTAGGACGTTGAGACGCCCGGGAATGTGTCGAATGGACACCCGAGCATTCACATCCCGCGCCAACAGAAGAAGATCCCGAGACAGCCGATACATAGGAATCGAATGAGTGCCTCCCTGATTCCGTATGTAGGCCACTACTGTCGAATTGTCCGAAAGAAGTAGGACAACATGGTCCGACAGATGAGGGATCCAAAGCCGAAAACTCAACAGAAGAGCAAGGAGCTCCTTCTGGTTGATATGAAGGCCCACCTGCTCGCTGTCCCACTCTCCGTGAGTAGACAGACCGAGAGGGTCCAACGTCGCACCCCAGCCCCGATCGCTGGCATCCGCAGTAAGGATGCGATCGGCCAAAGGAAGATCCAACGGAACACCCTGTGTCAGCCAGGGAATATCTGCCCAAGGGCGGAGGTGACAAAGCAGAGACCGAGGAATAGTGAGTTCCAGGTCCAGCGGATCTACATTCGGACGCCAATGATCCAACAGGAAGTGTTGGAGAGGTCGGACAAACAAGCGACCGAGCGGAATGAGATCGGTCACCGAACCGCAAAGGCCCAGCATCCGAAGGAAAGTCCTGGCCGAGACCGAGGAAGATTGAAGCAGGTCCCGAGTCAAGGCGGAAAGAATCGTCGCCCGAGCCTGGGGAACCGACACTACATTGTGAAGAGTGTCGAAATCCATCCCCAAATGACGGAATCGCTGAGAAGGAAGAAGATCCGACTTCTCGCGATTGACTCTGAAACCCAGCGACGCTAGCAGGCAAAGAAACTGCCGGACATCGAACTCCAGAACAGCAGCATCGTGGTGCCGTTGGAGGATGTCGTCTAGGTAGGCGGACGAAGTCACTGCCGACTGAGTGCGATGGAAAGCAAGCACATGTGACATCAGTCGGGTGAAGGCCCAAGGAGCCAGGTTCAAACCGAACGGGAGAGCTCTGAATTGAAAAACTCGATCCCGAAACGAGAACCGAAGGTATTTCCGTGACGCCAGATGAATGGGTACATGGAAGTAGGCATCCTTCAGGTCGATACTGGCCGCAAAATCGCCCTGATGAACTGAACGTCGAACCGACCGGAAAGTCTCCATACTGAAACGAGGAGCAATTATGTACTCGTTCAGGGTACTCAGATCGATGACAGGACGAAATTGGCCGTTTTTCTTCGGCACCAAGAAAAGTCTCGAGTAAAACCCCGGTGAAAGGGTGTTCCTGACCACCTCGATCGCCCCTTTGGTGAGGAGATTGTCGATCTCCTGCACCAGAAGGTCCCGACGCAGAGAATCTGAAGGGACCTGAGTCGGAAGGGGCACCCGAGATAAACTGGGGTGCCGATGGAAGGACAGTCGCAGACCGGAATGAATGACGTCGAGGACCCAAGAGTCCGACGTTATCTCTGTCCAACGGTCGTAAAACAGCGACAGCCTTCCTCCGACTGGAGGCGAATCGAGGTGAGAACCTTCACTTGCGGCCTCGACGAGGCCCCCGAGAGGAGAAACCACCTCGGGAAGTGACAGAGTCCTGAGACTTTCCAGCCTGAGGCTGCCAGCGGGCCTGGCCACGTCGGCGCTTCTTATGAGCAGAAGGAGCAGACGGAGCCGAAGGCGTAGCCGACGAGGCAGACGCAGCAGCACGCTTGGCGGGCCTGGAACGACCCCCACCCGCAGCAGCAGGTGGGTCAAGCTGTCTCAGCAAAAGCTGGTCCTTCGAATGACGAAGAACTTCGCCACGAAAAGCTTCCACGGAATCATGGAACAACTGAGGTCCTACCAAAGAGGCAGACCTCAGAACAGCACGTTGCTCAGAAGGAAGGGATGGTAAAGAATCCAAAACCGCATCCCGGCGTGCCAGCTCCAAATTGGCCGTGTTACAGGCGTGAGCGTGAGTCAAGTTCATAAGAGCCTGTGACAAAACGCGAAAAGGCGCCTGAGCGTCATCAAACTCCCCTGGTGGAAAATATTCAGCCAGAGCAGCGACGACATGGTCCGCGAGAGATAACATACCCAGCATCTCTCGGGACAGGCCCACCATAGACTCAACTACCGACATCGGGAGAACTGCCGACTTAGGCTTAGTCAACCCGAGGGAAGAAGAATCCTCATCCACAGTAGTCATCCCTTGGAAGACTGGTGGAGAGACGGAATCGTAAACACGAAACCGCGATGGAGGCAGAAAGGCATCAGCTCTAGAAAAGAAGGAACCCTTGAGGGCCTTAGAACGCATTTTGGCGTCTAAGCCCTGGAAGGACTCAACCACCTGAGCCGATTGCAGAGGACGCAAAGCCCCGGAGCTAGAAGGCTCAACAGGGTTACGGCGCTCCACAGTGGACCGCGGCCGGACGGTCACAGAAGGCTGGTCGGAAGGTAGAACGTCCGGCAATAAGCCAAAGACGAAATCCAAAGCCTGCCCCAAGACTGACGAGGGGGGACCATCACCTTCAAGATACTCGTCATCCTCCGTAGCAGAGGAGACGTAGCCCAACTCGGGCTGACCAGCAGAAACCTCCTGTGAATACTGTGCAGTATCCAAGGGGCCAGGCGAGACATCTCGGCGACCGACCAAAGGAGGGTGTGCCTCAGGAGGCACAGGGAGGCCAACTTGAGGGTTGCCAGAAAGCAACCGGGTGAGCGCCAAAACGGCCTGGCGCAGGTCACCCTGAGAATCCGTCGCAGCAGAATCGCCCGACGGAGTGTCCTCCCAATGGACCCTTCTGGTAGAAGAACCCAAATCCTCAGAAGAGACCGACGGCGAACGTCGATCGGCAGACAGAATAGGAGCACGGTGAGAAGACACCGGAGGATAGTCCCGATTGTGACGCCCAGGAGCCATCACTGGCCTCTGCGAAACAGAAGGCCCTGCCTGCAAATCCTCGAAAGGGACCGACGGCGCACGTCGATCGGTAGCTGGACCTAGGACACGGTGAGAAGACACCGGAGGATTGTCCCAAGAATGACAGGAACCTGTCATTGACCTCTGCGCAGCAGACGGCCCCAACTGCCTATCCTCTGAGACCGACGGCAAGCATCGATCGACACCCAGACTCGGAACACAGTGAGGAATCACCGGAGGAAGGTTCCGAGAGTGACAGCTAACCGGGGCTGTCACTGACCGCTGCCGAACAGCAGGCCCTGGATGCCAACGTCCCAACACCATCCCGCTAGCCGGCACACTAGCAGGCGAAGGTGGAACAATAAACGATTCACTCGAGGGACGAGGAATCGCTGCCGAAGCGACCGGCCGGCTCAACCGACTAGGAGCAAACCTAGCCAGATGAGACGGAGCAGACAGCAAACCCGCACAGCCTCGCCGCGAGGCTGGGGGAGGCTGAGAACACACAGACACACCAGCAGATACAGCCTCGGTCCCCCGAGACTGTAGACCATCCCCAGAGGAGATGGAAGAGCCACCATCAGACAGAATAGGATCTGGAGTAGCAACCCCCTCAACAACGGTCGACGGTGTAGGAGGCAGATCGGAGAGGGTTACCGAGTTGACCTCGGAAAAGCTCTCAACGAAAAACAGACGCCTCAATAGTGACATCCGAAGACAAAGAGACCGCGGTCTCCTCATCAGGTATCACAGAACAAACACCGTCAACAGTTGCAGAGGAGCTCGCCACAGAAGTCAGATCCGAATCCTGTGTGACAGAGTCACCACGTGCACCAGCAGAAATGTCTGCAACGGCACGGCTACCCTTACCCCCGAGAACGAGGGGTTCTAGCTCTGGAAAGAACCACCTTGTTAACAGAAGCCCAAAATTTAGAGGACCAAACCCCACAGATACCACATGATTGGGCCTGAGTGCAATTGTTGCAAGTGACACATGTGGTATGGGAATCGTCCACATGTTTCACCTGCAAACAAGAGGTACAAGGAATAGTCTTAGGCATGATATAAATACAACAATCAAGCTTCCCGCCGACGGAAAACAGAACGAAGGTCGTGTTCACACGTGGGGGAAAGGCAAGATAAAGTGTGAAAAGAACAGCAATAATAATACAAATTAACATTAAATGAGAGTAATAATTTGGTAGCTTGAAAAAGGATACAATCCAGTAGCACACTAAAGACGATTAATAAGTTGTTCACGAAGAATTAATATCATAAACAGCACAAGTCACAAAAATTTCCGACCATGAACAATGGCGGAAAATAAAGGAATTGACGTCACGGTTGTTGCGCATGCGCTCGGTAAACGCAAGAGGTGTGCAGAGAGAGTACCTGTAATTTCGAGCGCTGGTCTCGCTCGACCCTTTTTTCGATCTTTTTCGTGCTTTTGCACTCTAGTACTTTTCCAACTCGTTTGGAAAAGATTCTAAAAGCTTGAGTTAGTTCCGAAGTAGGGCTTGCACTTATGTTACAGCCAATTGTAAACAATTGTGAGTAGGTTGAAAAGAAATGGAGGAGTAAAAAATTATTTAATGTGAGGTTATTTTGGCATGGTTTCTCATTTTTGAGAAGTTGATTAGCTGCTATATTTTTTTCAATTTTAGCAAACAGCTTCTAAGATTTATACTCCGTGATTTTTTTTTCAAAAGAGAAAACTTTGAAACGACAAAAGCAGGGGTTATTATTTATTGTGGGGATTTTGTACTCTTTTCACTGATATTTGAGTTGAGATACCACTCACCCTCCACCACCCCCGCAATTCACGTTGTTGACGTCCAGGCCATTTGCTAAATAGTTATACACTAAACTTGCTATTCAAATTTATTACTCCTTCATTTTCTGCATCCAGAACATAGCTTGTGTACCCCCCCCCCCCCCCCCCCCCCCCACACACACATACACAGCCAGTGGGACGAGCCCATCTCGTGGCGAGCCATACGCTATGTTTTTAAAGCAAAAGAATTTTTTTTTTTTTTAAACTTAGTTGTTGGAACATTTTGTTCAGTGAGTGCGACTCTTGCTGATCTGGTCAGACTAAAGTGGTTGACCTGGTTTAGGGGAGGACATGAAAACCTGGATTTCTTTGTTAGAATATGAAATCGTCATCGTGACGACACACTGTATACAGTATATAAAAAAATATCACATGCTATTTTAATATTACTATTTTAGTCAAAACGCCCGTCCCCACCTGTACGAAGTAGATCCACTAAAGCCACCCCCCCCCCCCACCCCCCTTCATTCAAACGAACTGAATACACTCACACCGAATGAGAGGTGATATGCTGTATTTAATACACAATGACAGAAAAATTAAAAAATCAAATACGATTTTCGTAAACGTTGCTGGTCATTTTGGTAGTTAGTTGCATTAAGGGAAGGGTTAACTGGAGATACAAAAGATACTGAAAAGAATCCAACAACAAACTTAAAACATCCCCACCTGTACGAAGTAGATCCATTATGGATTTCTTTGTTAGAATATGAAATCGCCATCTTGACGACACACCGTATACAGTATATAAAAAAATATCACATGCTATTTAATATTACTATTTTAGTCAAAATGCCCGTCCCCACCTGTACGAAGTAGATCCACTAAAGCCCCCCCCCCACCCCCTTCATTCAAATGAACTGATACACTCACCCGAATGAGAGGTGATATGCTGTATTTAATACACAATGACAGAAAAATTAAAAAATCAAATAAGATTTTCGTAAACGTTGCTGGTCATTTTGGTAGTTGCATTAAGGGAAGGGTTAACTGGAGATACAAAAGATACTGAAAAGAATCCAACAACAAACTTAAAACATTCCCACCTGTACGAAGTAGATCCATTAAACCCCTCATCCCCGTCCCCCCCCCCCCCCCGCCCCATTCGCCGCTCACTGAAAATGGCAATATGTGTGGACAGGCCTAAATTAACTGTTTTTATTGAGTTTCCACTTACCTTTTTGTCTTCCCTTAATCTCTTGCCTGTTGTTAAAATCAGTTGTTGTTTTCCTCTTTTAAAATGTACTAGATAAAGTCCTTCAAACTGTTCGTTGACTCTTCGGCTTGCGTTAAAAATTTTTTTTAAAAATCGCAAATGAAAGAGAAAACTGAACGTGTGTCTGCAGTCCTCGCACACAGTTCTTTTCCGCCGGTGCGTTTCGTCAACACTTTCCGCGAAACACATTCTCCCCAAGAATATTCAAAGCAGAAGGAGAGAATGGCAGGCTGTGTAACGAATCTCTTACGCTTTTTTCAGAAAAATTAAGATAATGACGGTATTATTGGGAATATTTGGACGGGAGATACGCAAATGAAAAGGTAATTTTACTTTCCTTTCTTATACTTTTATCACAAAACAAATTTGTTTTTTCTAAAATTGATGATTTTGATCGTCTGTTTAGTTTTACCATAGGAGGAATGGGAAGTATGTTGGACTGAAAGGACGTACCAAACCCAAAAATTATATTACAGACTTTCAGGCCATGTTTGGACTACCACTACCAGTAACTGTGCACCATCAAAAGAAACTGCATGCCCCCTCATCTCAGGCACTCGATGTATAGCCTACCTGGATTTTTTTAAGTGAAGGTCGAAATATCAACCCTTCTGTGTTTATTTTCCCCATAACCCCTCTTACTTTTCCTAAGGACGTCTTTTACAAGTTTTAGTATGACCGGCCATGAACTGGAGTCTGACACATGAAAAAGTGCCTTTTCAGTGGACTGTACAGTGTACTGTACCGTCTCGCATCGTCGTGTGGTTGAACTTTCGTTCGATGGCTGAAATACAGTCAAGGTGCCAATAGCGGATCACATTTTTCCTTTTTCGTGTTATTTTGCTTCTGTTATTTTTTTTTTAAATTTCAAGCGTGTTCTGTGGTAAGAACAATTCTTCCTCTACATGACTGGCACCAACCTTTTTTAAAACTATAATGGATGGAAGACTTAATTGATTAGTCTTGTGTACCACCGTCGGGTGCCAATAGCGGATCACGTGATTCAATTTGATTCTACCTGTTAGGATGGACACTTTCTCCCTATTATTTACTGGTTTTGAATCGCAAAACATATTTCAGATTGTTTTCAAACAGGCTGGTAGCAAAAAAAGTTTACAGTATAGACTGGTGGCACTAACGAATGGGGGGGGGGGGGGGGGAGGGGGTTAGGACGATGGCGCAAAGTGTTGTGCGTTGTCATGTTTGATCAGATATGTATCCTGTGCAATTCAACAACTCGAGGCGTTTCGGCACCACCCCTATCCTGCGAGTATTAGCCGAAAATGCCAGAACTTAATGAATGTCATATCCCAAACTTTTGATTGCAACAGGATGGCGATCTGTGACATATCATCGATCTATCGACAAACTCTGGCGATGTCCATGATGGCATCAGAGACGTCATCTGACGAAACTGGTCATATTTTTAAATGCAGTCGGACACTTCTGAGGAGGGGCTACACCACCTCATTGGTCGGACCTGGCCAGTCAGAAATGCTCGTGTTTTCCTACTGGGTCAGAGCCTTTCAATGAGGGGGTTGTAGCCCCATCCTCCCGATCACACATGGAACATCATTTACAGCAAGCCCCCAATTACTGCGCACTCACTCTCTTTATCGTTTTCCTCATGCTGATGGTAATGGAGGTGAGGTTCTTTGTGTTTTTAGGTCAAGTAGCGAGTTCAATAGCTGGTCATCGCAACAGCCTTGGGGCTACCCAATAATGTGTCGCAAGTTCCAGTTTTCAGCAAATTCAGGTTTGACAAACTTGTCGAACAGACAATGGATTGTCTATCCGGTTTATAAGAAGCAAGAACCATATGTCGGATTTATTTATTTATTTTGATTGGTGTTTAACGACGCTTTAACAGCCAGCGCACATTGTGTCAGTAACAGGCTTACCTACGACGGAAGCCAAGACAGCCAGAGGAAACAACTGAGTAACAACAAATACATGCAAGCTCTCCAACGTCATCACTCCAGACTCTACTAAGCACTGCACGACAGTACCATGCACTGCGGAGCACAGACTGGGTTAGATAGGTTGGAGACACGTGCACCCCAGCGTGCATCCCCCCCCCAACACACACACACACACACAAATGGCCAATATCGGAGTAAATTGCATTGCCCAGGGACACAGGAGCAGGTTAACTAATTTCCAAATAGATAAAAATTAAGTGACAGCAACATTTTCGTAATTAAAAGTTCTAGAATCTGCAAAGTCCTTCAGCTTCTCTGACCATTTTTGAAGTTCTCAAGCTAATAAATTTTTACAGTATGGGTTCCAGGTGCGAAGCTGTGCCCCCCTAAAAGAGAGAGAGGGAGGAGAGAGGGAGAGGGTGGGGGGGGATGAAACGTGATAATAGAAGTATATAAAATGCAAAGAGAGACCACACTGCCGAAGCGATGTCGCATTTTCAGTAGGGCTGCCATATACTTGGTCACTGATTAGGCTTACCGGGGCGGATCTTGCCAGGATTCGGTGTTTTATGCTTATAATCAGTTTGTTCCAGTGTGTCTCAGAAAATAGTTGAGGTCTGCGTTGGGTGCCCCCCTCCCCCCTCCCCCCCCCCCCCCCATCTCTCTAATTCCCCTACTAATCTTTGGAGATTTGATGGGTATCTCTCAATGAAATCATGCAAATGACGAAATATGGATATCATTGGACCGGCTCAGTGGGCTCCAATGATATCCATATTTCCATGGTTGTAGGCCTCGAAATAACAAGATTTTGATAAACCTAACAGCAGGTTGCCTCATTTGACAATGGTTAACCTGCTGATCGGTCACCTAGATTTTTTTCATAAACCTATTGGTTTAACCATTGCATTAAAAGTATTAAAAGTTAAAAACTGACAAAGCTTCTGACATACCCAACTACAGTTCCTCCCAAATTAGTTTGGCGTTCAGACACAAGGGACCCAAGGCAGGTGAAGTACAAAACAGGTACATACACACCCCCCCCCCCCCCCCATACACATTACACATTCACGTGTACACACATTAACATTTGTTGTTCTTTGCTTTATATGATTTTTGTGTCTAATGAAAATGAAACAATTTTAATTGTTTATTTTGCTGCGTGGCTTATTATTTCAGAAACCCAAACACATTTGTCTCGAACTGGGAGTGGGAAATGGGCAATTGTGTGGGGATGGCGTCAAATACCGTCGATGGACGTCTGTATTACGAATACATTGAACTTTAGGGCATGAGAGTTGCATTGGCAGTCTCTGATTAACATTGGAAAAGAAATAACTGTAAATCGTATCTACCTTCCCCTACATTTCGGAATCCAGAGAATGTAATCCAAAATTCCAAACTAAAACTTTATTTGTGCCACAATGTTTGAAATCATTTGGAAAAACCCATGTTTTCAACCATGCAAGCTGTTTATTCAAATGGAATAAGCACGTAAACAAGAAGTCAACATTGGTGAATAAAAGACGTTTTCATAATGTGTTCAAAATTTTTTATCATGGATTGGTAGGGTAAAAAGGGGCGGAATGCAAATAATTAACAACAGCTCATTTGATTTTCAATATGTCTCCTTTTTATTGAATGAAGACTTATTTGCAGCTTCGCGCAGTGCAAGAGTTAAAACCTCACGTGCGGTAAATTTATGTATTAACAAAGCAGTTAGCTCCCTTTAGCTGTAACAGACAATCGTCTTTCTCAGAATCGAAACAAATTATTGTTTCGAGAGCCAGAGGGTGCCACGAGTTGGTACTGCAGATCTTCAGTGCTGCTAATACTATAGATTTATACCCCACAAGTACAGTAATGATTGAAACACGCTGTGTGATAACCACAAGCATTTTGTTCTTGTTTTGTGCACCGCAGTGATTCTTTTAAATCAGTGGGAGGAAAAAATAGAAAACTTTTCTCATCCTGTAACAACTAACTTCGTCGGCCATCGGCGCGATTGTTGGTTAACCGATCGAGCGTTCGCCTGAAAACAAATCTGCGTAACCGATAGGCGAACGGTACGAGCGTTCGCCGCTTAATTCGAGGCCTGTGGTTGTAATATGCAACATTCAATATACATGTATTTCAGATTTTAGGAGCCCAATTTGTGTGAACTTTCTGGGCGTTTTCTGCCGCTTTGTTGGATAAAGGATCAATGTCCGTTCTCTTCCGATAATCGCGGGGAATCGGCGGCAAGCCCTTATATTATTGTAGCTGCTAGTGGATCGTGGGGGATATATTTTAGTTTTTCTGCACAAACTGAAATCGGAACACAGCACTCGAAGTTTGTCAGCTAGCATTTGGAAGTTGGAACGTAACTACTTTTAAAACACAAAATACCGAGTGGTAGGCCTAGACTTTCACTGCAAGTTGCTCAAGAATTTGTATGGTCGCCGAGTGAATTCGATCAGTTACATGTATTTTATTTGTTTTTTTTTCTCAACTTTCTTACAGCTCGAACACTACATTTGAAAAAAAAAATTATTAGCAAATTTCGATGAGAATGTGGAAATGATCATGTGGTTCACATATTTGCACTATCCGAAACAACACATGCAAATAATTCGTTTCATATGTCATCACAGTAAACAAAATTGAGTTTGCCGCGTTTCCTCGTTTTTTGCAGAGCGTGATCCGCTAATGGGTAGTTGACCGAGGCACGCGGATCGAAGTTTATTTCATCTTTTCGTGTCTGACTGGTCTGGACTTTTTTATTTTATAATTAGATTGCCTATATTCTAACCTTCAAAATGACACCAAACACCATAAACTTTAACTTTTGTTCAGCTGGTGAACTTCGTGTTTGGTTTTTGTTTCCATTTCAGTTCTTGAAAAAACTTCCCCAAATCGTAAGGGATTTGTACTTCCTACTTTCATTTTCAGTATTAAACGGCAGACTTCACAGGTGATATTCTTCTGGTTGCTAAACATTGGCCATACCTACATGACTGTGGACTAGGTTCATAAATCAAACAATCACTTAATTCAACATGATCATTCATGACTGAGTGATCCGCTAATGGGGTAGTCTTTGTAAGACTGTGACCCGGGGCCCTCCTGGCCCTCACAGTCTTTGAGAGACCCGTTCAAATCTAGTCTGACTAAAAATGAAAGAAACTGACCGCATTTGGGTCGACTCAGTTCACGCTTCATATCGAAGACACTAATCACATAATCAACATTCTACTTGTCGTACTCAGCCCAAATATAATTTATTTACGTGTCTGCATCATTTTTTAATGCAAACACAGCATCAAATTCAAGAAATGTTGAAAAATATCCGACTTCAACACGTAAAATAACATCATGTTTCAAAGATAAACAAATTGTACTACGCATGCGCACAGATACTGTGCGCATGTGTAGTACAATATGTATATCTTTGAAATCGGTGTTTTTTGACGTGGTGAAGACGGATATTTTTCAACATTTCTTGAATTTGATGTTGTGTTTGCATTAAAAAATGATGCAGACACGTAAATAAATTATATCTGGGCTGAGTACGACAAGTAGAATGTTGATTATGTGATTTGTGTCTTCGATATGAAGCGTGAACTGAGTCGACCCAAATGCGGTCAGTTTCTTTCATTTTTAGTCAGACTAGATTTGAACGGGTCTCTCAAAGACTGTGAGGGCAGGGAGGGCCCCGGGTCACAGTCTTACAAAGACTACTAATGGGGTTGATCCGCTAATGGCACCTTGATTGTAGGCGTGTAAGAACAGCAATTGTTTTTCCTGGATGAGTCTGTGGTAGTAACTGGGAACACAATATATACCGTAAGCGGTTCCATGCAAATCATACTGCTGCATTCTGTACACGGCAAACTCCTGTGCTGCATCCACTGGGCTCATCGGCGATATTATGATAAGCAAAGGGATAAAAAATAGAAAAGATAACGGAAAACTGTTCTTGAACATCTCTGCAACTTCTGCTGCCCCATCTAGCCACATATTTGCCTATTTAATTTCCGATCAAGGAGAATGAAAAAATATTTTTTTATCGAGAAGTTCGAAGCATGTATCTTTGTGGCTCGAAACGAGGCAAGTTTGAAGTGACGTGTAACGTGGAGTCCGATATGGATCAGAGGATATAACAATTTTTGTGAATGACTGAATAACTTGTTCAGGCAAAGGTGATCGCCGCCTGGATCATTAAAAATCCCGAATAATTAATTTTATAGCGAAATTGTGCGAAAATAATAAAATACCCCAAAATGCAAAAAACTTTCATTAAAACAAAATTTAGACTAAGGTCCTCAAAATTAAGTTTCTCACAGAGCACAAGACATACTCCACCTTTCCGAGATGTACATAATAGTGGTATATTAATTTATTATTTTCGGTATAGAAAATTACTGCTGCAAATTACTCGAACACATCATCTGTAAAAATCTCATGGGGCACCTAGAAGAAAACAAAATCTTAACATCACTGAACCATGGATTCAGATCTGGCTACTCATGCGAAACCCAACTTGTCCTAACAATTGATGACCTCCTTAAATCATCCGATGCTGGAAAACAAGTCGACATGGCCATCCTCGACTTCTCAAAAGCCTTCGATACCGTCCCACATGGTAAGCTCTTACATAAACTAGACTGATATGGAATCAAAGGCGCAACGCATACCTGGCTAACAAATTTCCTAACAAAAAGGAAAATGAAGGTAGTCCTCGACGGCGAGGCCTCGACAGAAGTAACAGTGGATTCAGGAGTACCACAAGGAACTGTTCTCGGCCCCATCTTATTCCTGTGCCACATAAATGACCTACCAGAAGTAACAAGATCCCAAGTAAGATTATTTGCTGACGACTGCTTGCTCTACAGAGAAATAAAAAACTACAACGACCACAGCACTCTCCAGAAAGATCTGGAAAATTTGGAAATTTGGGCAAAAGACTGGGGAATGAAATTTAACGCAAAGAAATGCTACATCCTAAGCATAAAAAAGAAAACTTCAAAATTCTATACACTTGATGGCCATATTCTAGAAGAAGTCCAATCGAATCCATACTTGGGGCTACAAATATCACAAGACCTACAGTGACAAACCCATATCAGCAACACCACTAAAAAAGAGAGCTCAACACTTGGCTTCCTGAAGAGAAACTTAAAGCACTGCCCTATAGAATGCCGCAAACTAGCCTACATCTCGCTAATAAGATCAACCCTAGAATACGGCTCAATAATCTGGGACCCACATCTAAAACAGGACATAAACAAAATAGAGAAAATACAGAGACAGGCAGTCCGTTACATCACCCAAAACTACAAAACCAGAGAAGAAGGCTACATCAAATCTACAACGGAAGACCTGAAATTAACAGCCCTAGAAGACAGAAGACGACAAAATCGACTGATCTTCTTCTACAAAGTGGTTGAGGGGTCAGTACCAGGACTACCCCCTGACAAATTACTCAAGCCAACAACCAACAAAAGACGCATAAGACCAACAACATACAAGGACTGTGAGACAAAAAATGCCATATTAAACCAAGCTAGAGTAAATCAAAGAACATTCCAAGTCCCATATTGCAAAACAATAATCTACAGAAATTCCTTCTTCCCCAAGACAACAACAGACTGGAACCAGCTGGAAGATAATGTTGTCTCGGCACCAACGCTGGAGCTATTCAAGAAGGCCATCCAAAAGAAACCGTAAGCGTTCTCTTCAACCCGTAGCATTAAAGCCTAAATAGGTTACTGCTATGTATAAATACAGATTATAAGTTTTTTAGTGACCCTCGCGTCTGTCGCTCGTATAAATTTCAGCTATCCAACGTCTGAATGTCACCACTACGATCAGATTTTTTTCGTTTCGACACTTGAAGCTCATTTTTTTTTTTTTTTTTTTTTTTTTTTTTTTTCGTTTCCACACTTGAAGCTCCGACTGGAACGCAACAAAATAGAAATAAAAAAATCCGCCAAAAGCGACAATGGACAATTGCTTGTCGTTTGATTTCAAATAAATGGACGTTTGTGTGTAGGGCGTATTTTTGTGTGTCCGAAAAAAATATTATTTAAATCCATCAAAATCAAGAAGAATAAGATATGATTTCGTAAAATATATCATCATGGGTGTAATCCAATACCGCAAGATCAAGGAGTCACAAATATTTCCCACGAAAAACTGTTAATAAGTCAAACATTTGGGATGTCTACACTTTTCCATATTTCTTTTTCGTGGTATATGTAAACATGATTGCGACCAATAACCTCACGTTAGCTGACAGTATTACCCCGGCAGTTGACCCAGGTCGTTCGGCAGACAGTTAGTCAAGTGTAATGTTTATTTAAAATATTTATGAGTTTATCCAAAGTAAAAAAATCAATTGACATAGTCAGTCAAGCCAGCAACTGTTCGAGCAGTGCTAGGCCTGGTGAAAACTCCTCTGTTAATGTTATTATTTCGTCCAGCATAGGCAGATGCATTCAACAACAAGGAAACTCGGACGAATTCAGTAATATTTTCTGGTGGTGCAAAAGTGGTTCTACAACCAGAGAGAGACTGGGTCAAATAAAAGAAGAGTTAGACTTTCTATGTACCGGGAACAATTCTTGTAGGAATGTACAAATATATATCTGGTTGGGAACATGTGATGTTTCAATAAAAAGGGAAATTTTATTTATCTTCGCCACCACTCTGATGCACGTCCCATAGACAATCTTACTTACACATTCACTGAGTTTATAGAATTCTGCAAACAATACAAAAATACAACTGTAATTTTACTAGAAATTCCACCAATCAGCATTTTCCACTGGAACGAGACCAGAGGCCACCCTAAGGCAGATCTATTTAAACTAGACAACCAAATTCTGTCCGAACGAATCAGAAAAATTAACGACTGGATTCATAACACCAATTCAGCAAATGGCGTCGTATCTCCAAAATTTCACCTAGATGTAGAAAAAATTAGAAGAAGAAGTAACAGACAAAATCATCATAGTTTCAATTTTAACTTATACCTAGATGGGGTACACCCAAATAATACATTAGCAAGGTTATGGCTGAATAGAATACTAAGAAGTATAAACATTAATGCCAAGCGTGAGACCTAAAAGTCTAGACTCTACAGTTATTCAATTGAGGGAAGTGTGAGGAATGATTCACTGCCAAATTTATACAATTTATTAGTGCTCTCATTAACTTAACTGTTAGCACAGGGAAGTGTGAGGCCAGACTCACTGCCCTACTGATAGCTGATAGTCTTGCTAAAACTTGTTTAAGGGAACCTAATTCTTGCTATAATTTGTTTACGAAACCTTAATCTTTAGACTCTCCGGTGACTCAATGAGGGAAGTGTGAGGATTGAGTCACTGCCCTACTTACACAAATTAATTAGTGTTTAAACTTTTTATTAATCTAACTGACTGTATCGGGAAGTGTGAGGCCTAACTCACTGCCCTTTTGACAGCTGATAGTTTGCTATATTACCTACGGAAGTGTAAGGCCTGACTCACTGCCACATAATCTATTCAACAGATCAGAAAGAAATATGACCAGCGTAAACATGTCTACCCGCAGAAACTCACGAAATCGCTCACCCTCAACTGAACCAAACCCAACACCATGCAAGGAGTGTAAAATCTCATTGAAAAGTTCGGATAAGGCAATTGAATGTGACTGGTGTGAGGGATGGTACTGCCTGAAATGTTCGCAAATGGCAGTAGCAGTTTATGATGCCTTGGTACAAAACCCGAACAGCAATTTAACTTGGAACTGTCTACACTGTACACATGCAATGCCGGGCATAAAGAAAGTATTAAAAAATGTAACTGATTTAAAATCAAAATATGAAAGCTTAGAAAAAAGGGTAAAAAAATAGAAGTAGAAAACAATGATACAAAAGAAGACGCTGTTAATATAAATAAGAGGATAGAGGTCATTGAGGATAAATTAAACAATGGACTACAGACCAACTCAACCCCTCTAAATAACGCTAGCGAAAACAAGACAGACCCGACAGGCGAAGTAATGAAAGAACTGGCAGAAAGGAAATTGCGAGAGGCCAATTTAATCTTCTTCAATATTGAGGAAGTTGATGCAGACACCGACACAAGGTTACATAAAGACACCCAGTACTTTATGGATATCATTAATCTATGCGGAGTTGGATTAGACGAGAATGGAATAAAAAAAATAATTAGATTGGGGAAGAAGGAACCGGATAAAAGAAGACCTCTTCTAGTCACCTTAGCAAATAAAGAAATGAAAGGGCCAATCTTTAAAAACCTTCACAAACTGAAAAGTGCAGGGGACAGATTTAATAAAGTAAGAGCGGCCAACGACATGACCAGAAATGCAAGAATGGAAACTATGAAATTACAAGAAATTGCCAAAGAAAAGTCGGAAAACTGCCAGGGAAACTGGGTATACAGGGTCCGTGGGCCACCATGGGCTCGGAAAATTATCAAGATGCAAAGCAAAGAACCCTCAGATCAGATAGCACAACAGCATCCAAGAAAAATAATGTAAATGCGTTGAAGAAAAATAATGTAAATGCGTTGAAGAAAAATGTAAATGAGTTTAACACAAATGTAGATAAGTTGACAACAAATGTAAATTTGTCCGAACAGCATCCTGATGATAAATACGCAAAGAACAGCCTAAGTTGCTTATTCACAAATGCCGACAGCCTAATGAACAAGATAGATGAACTTAACGAAAGATACCTAAATGATGAAGCTAAACCGGATATAATAGCGATCGTTGAAGTCAACCCAAAATACTGTAGATACAATATTACAAAAGCTGAAATATCACTAAAAGGGTACAACATGTTCCCCGAAACCTACTGTAGCAAAAACGGAAGAGGAGCACAATATATATCAGCCAACAAATCACAGCAGAGGAGATTAAAATATCATCGGATTTTGAAGAACATGTCTGGGTAAAGATAAAATTAAGGAACAAAGACAACCTGTTAGTTGGAACAATCTACAGGAGCCCTTCTACCTACGAAAACATGGAACCACTTAGAAACCTGATGTATAAAATCAGAGATAGTAAGTACTCCCACATTCTAATTATGGGTGACTTCAATATGCCACACATTGATTGGTCTCGAGGTGCAGCGTCTAATCACGACGAAAATTTGTTCATAGACTGCCTACGGAGTTGCTACCTTACACAAACAGTTAACAAACCAACGAGAAGTAGAGGTTGCAATGAACCATCCCTTCTGGATCTAATATTAGTCAACGATGAAAACTCAATCACAGAAATTGAACACCAAAGTCCACTAGGGGCCAGCGACCACTCAGTACTTAAGTTTGACTATATCTGTTACTTGGACTATGCTCAACAATTTACAAGTAAACCAAACTATGGTAAAGCAACTATTAGTGAAATTAGAAATGATCTGAATCTGGATTGGGAGACATTACTTGCTGGAAGGGACGTGGAAGACATGCTGAATGTATTCATGTGTACATACAACGAGACAGTGAAGAAACATGTTCCCCTAACATCAAACAAGAATTATAAGAGCAAGATTATAGTAAACCAAGAAACACTCAGATCAGTCAAGAAGAAGCATAGGCTTTGGACAAGATACATGGAAAATAAAGAGGAGTCCAAATACAAAGAATACTGCCGTGCACGTAATAAAGTTAAACAATTGATTAGAATCGAGAGAAAGAGAAAGGAGCGAAAAATCGCAGAATCAATCAAAACAAATAATAAGCTGTTCTGGAATTATGTCAACTCCAAGCGAAAAATCAAAACTGGGATTGCTGAAATGGAGACAATAGATGCACATGGCAACACATCAATTGCAAGCAGTGATGAAGAAAAGGCAGAGGCATTAGTACAGTTCTTTACTAGTGTATTTACACGTGAACCACCAGGAGAGATCCCATCCCTGAAGCCAGCGGAGGTTATCGAAGCTGAAACAATACCAGTGACAGAAGATGATGTTAGAACCTTACTAAAGGAGCTGAGCCCAGCAAAATCCCCAGGTCCAGACGGTATCCACCCAAAATTATTGAAGGAACTATCTGACATCCTATGCAAACCTCTGACCATGATATTCAACACATCATTATCATCGGGGGTAGTTCCTATAGGATGGAAAAATGCCCAGATAACCGCCATCTTTAAAAAAGGTAAAAAAAAACCTACCTTCAAACTATCGTCCAGTCAGCCTAACCAGTATCCTATGCAAATTAATGGAAAAAAAACATTAGAAGACGAATCACTGAACACCTAGAAATGAATGACTTACTGAGTAAAAAACAATTTGGGTTCATTCAAGGAAGATCAACATCCCTGCAACTGCTGAATGTCATGAACAAATGGACTGAAGCATTGGATGAAGGGGGAGAGATCCATTCTATATACATGGATTTTATGAAAGCTTTCGACAAGGTTCCCCATAGACGGTTAGTAGGAAAACTTAAAAGCTACAGAGTTAACACTCAAATCTGTAACTGGGTCGAAGGCTTTCTACAAAATAGAAAACAGAGAGTTCACTTAAATGGCTCCCTCTCAAACTGGCACAATGTTACCAGCGGAATCCCACAGGGCTCGGTACTTGGCCGTGTCCTATTTGTGGTATACATAAATGATCTGCCAAACAACCTGAAGTCGGATTTATACATGTTTGCAGATGATACCAAGCTATTCCAAGAAATCAAAAGTCAAACCAACATCCAGGAGATACAAAACGATCTAGATACACTGGTAGATTGGAGCAACACCTGGCTACTAAAATTCCACCCCGACAAGTGTAAAGTAATAAGTATTCGGAACAGAGGAAGAGAATCAGCCAAGGCTGACTATACTATGAAAAATGACAACGGACAAAGAACCAGCCTGGAGGAAATTAGAATGGAAAAGGACATAGGCGTCATAATAGATGGGTACCTGTCATTCGAGGACCATATCCAAAGCCAAATCAACAAAGCATCATCAATCGTTGGCCTCATCAGACGCACCTTCTCAACATTAGATGAAAATACGTTTACACTTCTCAACAAAGCACTAGTCCGTCCCCACTTAGAGTATGCAAATATCATCTGGTCACCATACAAGAAACGAGATATCGAGAATCTGGAAAACGTACAAAGGAGGGCGACCAAACTACTTCCGAACCTACTAAAACTACTAGATTACACCAGTCGCCTGAAGAAACTAACTCTCCCAACCTTAAGATTCCGTCGCTTACGAGGGGAAATGATTGAAGTATACAAGATTCTACAGGACATTTATGATCAAAACGTTACGGAGGGCCTCCTGGCCCTTAGCACCAACTCAAGAACTAGAGGTCATTCTGTGAAACTATTAAAAGTCAGAAGTAAAAGGGACCTGAGAAAATATTTCTTCAGTAATAGAGTGACAGAATCATGGAATAGCCTACCAGAACGTATCGTGAGTGCACCGAACCTCTATTGCTTTGAAAATCGACTTGACAACCACTGGAAACTCCACCCCATGAGGTATGACTTTCAGGACGATTCTCCTGCTTATAAAATTTTTAACCAGGGAAACGTACAAACATGCGCACACCAGAACCACGACCAAACAGATTTTGATTGTACCAAGGAGCTGAATATAGAGGCGACAGCCTGCGTTCAGAATCAACATAAGGTAACATAAGGTAAGGTAAGGATTCTTTCAATTCCGATTGGGCGAGTTCGACGATTTACCCCATAGAACCCCATAGATACCCCACAGAACCACATAGAACCCCATTGATACCCCATAGAACCCCATAGAGCATGACAGGTACCCCAATGATACCCCATAGAACATCATGGAGTGATAAACAAACAAGTGTCAGTTACTCATTTGTTGACGGAAGTTACTTCACTTGGTCGAGTTCTTGGAACCAAATGCGTCTGACTCTTGGATAATGAAAATTAATCGCCAAAAATCCAACATATAAAATCGTTATCAAATATTACACTTATAATCATATAATAAATATTTTATGATTATAAGTGTAATATTTGATAGTGGTCTTATATATTGGATTTTGGGCGATTATTTTTCATTAACTAAGAGTCAGACGCCAGTGGTTGAACGAATACTGGACTTTTCGCCGAAAGTACATTTCGCCGGCAAAAATAGTTCGCTGGAACTTAAAATGTTTAAATAAGACTTTTCGCCGAAAGTTTTTTTTTGTCTCGATTAAAAAAGACAGTTCGCCGGGACATTAAACGTTTAAAAGAGACAATTCGCCGATTTTTTTTTCTCCAACAAAAAAGACAGTTCGCCGGAACATGAAATTTTTAAAACAGACACTTCGAAGCTATTAGTTTGCCATTTAAACAACTTTGGGTTATCTGAAGCGTGGGAAATTACCCGATATGTTCAGGGAAAAATATCCCCTCCTTCACTCCCATAGCATTTGTCAATGCAGGCCCTTACCGCAAGGATGGGCGGGGGCATCCCCAAATATATCGTTAGATGATGCTAAGTGAATCAATCTCAATCAGACGATCTGTGTAGTCCAAACTTGGACCCAAAGTCCGCAATATAATTTTTTGGTTTGGTATCTCCACATGATGTACCCAACCAAAAAGTTATATTACGGATTTTGGGTTCAAGTTTGGAGTAGGCCTACCTCCTGTGCAGCATCCGGCAGAAATATGTGCAAGTACGAACCTGCAATGTCATGATGAAAGGGTGGCAATGTGACAGCTTTTACCATGATATCTCCCAAAACAGTGGTTAACTTACATCTAATGATACCCACCCACCCACCCCCCAGCCCCCCCTCCCTCAAACAAATATGTGGTTACATAGAAGTCAATATAGGAAGCGGGAAAATTATCCGATATGTTCAGACAAAATATTCCCTCTACCACTCCCACAGCATTTGTCAATGAAGGCCCGTACCGCAAGGAGGGGCGGGGGGGGGGGGGGGCATCCCCAAATGAATCAGTGGATGAGGCTAAGTGAATTGGTGGTCTCATTCGGACGATCCACCTCCTGTGTAGTACAAACATGGACCCAAAGTCCGAAATATAATTTTCTGGTTTAGTAGTAGTACGTCCACGGGAGAAAAAAGACTATTCGCCGGAAAATTTATTTCGGCGAACTGTCTGATATTTTGCAGCGATTAGTCTTTTTTCGGGCGAAATGTCCAAAGTTTCGGCGAAGTGTCCAACAGTTCGGCGAAAAGTCCAGCCTTTTACCGGCGAAATATCCAAATGTTCGGCGAACTGTCCAATTTTTCCTTCCGGCAAAATGTACTTTCGGCGAAAAGTCCAGTCCCCGGTTGAACAGGGTGGCAACATGAAACGGAGCGTGAACAAATAACGAAAACATGTTTATGGTGTTTATAGTGGTTTATTTCTATTCATGCAATAGAAGGCAAGGCGGGAAAATGAAGATAAAAACAAGATAAACAAGATGAACAACATCAAAGATCAACAGATAAAGAGACTTACAAAAAAAACTATACAAGAGTTTTTTGGCTGGTTATATAGTTCTTGAACAAACCTCTGCCGAACTTTCGAGACATACATGTATAGTAAAAAGGAGGTCTGTCTAAAACGATTTGTTTTTTTTAGTAATACAGTCGAATCCACAAACTTGTTCTTATTATACATTTTGTTTGCTTGTATATATGGAAATAAACATTGTTTAAACTAAAACGCTGTGGGTTTTAGTAATAGGCCGGTATGGCAATCATTATTTTCTAAGGTCAACAGGGTTGTGTCCTCCCTAACTTTTCTAAGGCGAACGAGTCAATTGCTCTCCTGAAAATGTCAGGCCTGCTGAAGTGGTATTCTTATCTAGGTTTGTCGATTTTGATAGAGAGGGAGAAAGAGATATGCTTATACGCAGGCACCTACTTTCTATCAATGTGAATCATAACACCGAGAAACAACTGTCACGAAATGTTGAAAGCAGTGTAAACCGGACAAAGTGAAGGTAATAAATAGAAACTACCCCTGTACATTGGTCTAATGGTCCATCAAGATCTAAATAATTTGTACATATGCACAACATGTCAAACTTTCAGCACTCAAAACCATTTAAAATATAGCACTGAATCAGTAACTTGTATGGTAAGCTTTAAATGCCTAACAACTTTTAGTTTAGCACTTTTTAAAGACCACTCTGATGACGTATTTAATTATATATTTATTTATTAGTGTTTAAGGTCCCTTTCAGCATCTGTTGCTATCAAAGGTTGTCTCTTAGCAGTAGCACTAGATGATAAAAGTGACCTTATAGTCCAGTAAATAAATAATTAATAAATACTACAGCTATAAACATAAGTTGAAGACCACAGAAAAAACCATGATGCTTCACATCTCCACTCAAGCTGACTGCGAAGCGATGCGAATGTTTCAACCATTGCGATAAGGTAATATTAGGTGTTCAGCGCTGTTCATACCAGGGCTGGGCCGTCGTGGGAGGGTTTTATTTAATTGCCTAACAGTAGGATTCTCTTAAGTGCGGGCCTTTCATTATACGGCAAATTTTGACTTGACGTGCAGTGAAGGACCAGCGCATGAGAGAATCCGCCCTTAACTGGTTGAGTGCTAGATTATTTTTGGAAGTCAGAATTTGTTTATATAGATTTGCATTATTAAAAATTATTGGAGAGTGCCTTAATCTATAAGAAAACAAAAAGGCCTGATCCCCCCTCCCCTCCCCCGCCTTGCTAGGCTCAAAACCTGTCTATTACTGATTGTCTAACACACTTCTGTTGAAAACATTAACCTAGCTTGCTATGTAATGCTCTACCCGACAAAGTTATCCAATGTCCTGATGATGGGGCTTTAGTAGTACCGTTGGTCCCTCCTATCTGTGACTTATCGCAATGACCGTAACACTCACATTGTAGCCATCGCATTAACTATAATATACATGAAATAAACATTCTCACTATATATACTTCAGATAAAAATAAAAGGGGATCAGTTATATAAATCCGTTGGTTTGTTTTATTTTAATGTTTTTTTGCTCTTTCCGATCGTGACCTCTTTCTTTGACCAGGCTTCTTTGCAATTGAGTTAACTCTTGGGATTTGAAAATCTACTTTTGATGCCTTCATAGTTTCACTTGGAGCATCTGTATAGGTCTTGTGCTCCATAAACTTGGAGAAAATTTGGCTTTTATCTTTTTCCGACTTTGCTGCCCAGACGTCATGTGGAAACAAATATTTATGCATGCTTTTTGCAAGTTTATAGTTGCCTGTTCCATGTAGAGAACGTTTTAGGTCTAGCATTTGACGGTTTGTTACCCGCAGCAATTTGTCAACTAATTCTGTCAGTTTTTTAGATTTCCACTGAATGGCATGCTTCAAAACATTGTTCATTGACTCCGCTCCATTGTTTGTCCAAAGTGATTGATTTCCGCTCTGTGTGGGCTTGCACACATTTGACCAAATTGCATGTTGAAATCGTACATAGACACTGTCCTTTGGCATGCACGTATTTTGGGGTTGAGTACCTCGAAAAGCATGCGACGGGGGAGGGGTTAACGTATTGTTTAAAAGGGACGTATCTTGGTGTTAAGGGTTAAAATATAAAAATAAAGGAGGAGTGGTCCGAAAAGCATGCGACATGGGGAGGGGGTTAACGTATTGGATAAGGGGGCGTATCTTGGGGTTAAGGGTTAAAGTATAAAAATAAAGTTAGGTCCGGTACTCTTCTATGGGGTATCTATGGGGTGCTTGTCATGCTCTGTGGGGTTCTATGGGGTATCTATGGGGTTCTATGGGGTAAATCGCCGAACCGGATTGGGCGCACTCACACACATGTAGTACATGTCAACCTTGTTTCCCTTTTCCAGTTTTCATTGATCGAAAATTGTTCACATTTATCTAGTGTAATTTGGAAAAATTTGATTAAATTCCCGAAATGTATCGATGAATTATAACTGTTTAATATATAAGTCGCACTGTTGTTTAATATATTCTGTTCAATAATTAATCTTTACTTTTACAAATGTTTGACACACACGAAAGGGGGAGGGGTGTTGTCCTTGCAGTGTTTTGGCCTAGTTTTGTAGAATGTCAGGTAAATTAAGCGGTTAACTCGAATTATGTTTCTCCGTCTTCTAGCATGGCATCGTTGACTAAGTTAAATGGTGATAGTTTCAACAAGTTGGTACCCATGTTGATTAAAGGGGCTGAAAAAAATGAGAATGGACGTTATAAATTGTTGAAAATGAAGAATAAGAAGCGGGACAAGGACTTAAATTATCCGATATAAACTAGCAATCGAAAGCAGAGTAATGTAACCCAAACGTTTAGGAAAAAACTGTACATAAGTGTCTAAAAGGCATTTTGGTAATCTCTTTGAGTCCTTGAGTCTAGCTCTTGGCAATCACATTCTGTCTTCCAATAGCGGAAGCAGACTGTTATTTGAGGGAAACAAATGTGATAGAACCTGAAATTTCCTGTCAGAACTTTTGATGGGGGATGAGGTGCGCCTCTGTCCTCAACCCACCCTTATCTGCATTGTCCTACTTTTATTACAAAAGCGCGTGGCGAACTTCTGCTGGATTGTAACCCATTCAACACTGTGGAATCTCATCAGTGAAAGACGACGGTATAGAGACAAGGATTTAACATAGGCTTCCCCATACCCAAAAGCGACGGTACAGCCAATTTATTATAGAAATATCATAGGAATACCGGGTACTTATAGGATCATAACCTCGGAGTGTTATAGGAACAAAGTTATAGGAATAAGGGTGTAGGACCGGAGCGCCGCCGTATGGGGATCCCTATTGTAAATCTTACAGCCGTCCGAGTGCAAAAACTTCTGTAGTAATTCGCTTGGGACTGCACCCCCCCCCCCCCCCTCCCCGTACCTATAATTTTGTCCCTGCACGATTGGCCCTATAATACTCCGACAATTTGCTACACGGAGTCCAATAGGACTGCCCTCCGTCTCTATAATTTTGTCCCTGTAAGTTTGCCCCTATAATACTCCGAGTATGGAACCTATAAGTACCCGCCATCCTATGGGAATTCCTGTAGTAAAGTGTGTTCCTATACCGTCGCATTCAAGCAGGTTGTATCCTATGTTAAACCCGTGACCCACATCATCGAGAGGGAGATACTCTCAGACGAACTATCTCCGAATACGGCCCTGCGCCCCCTCCTGACATGCCTGGGGCATGTCGTGCCGACCCCAGTTAAAAAATTAACTGATCACACCCCCGTTGAAGAGCCTCTAGCTACGTCCTTGTGTTGATCTATTGGTAATGGGTTGCGAGACGTAAACAAACCCACGTTGTGAATCGATTCCTCCTCTACTTTAAATCTGCAGAATAGGTTTTAAAAATTCGCTAAAGTTTAAAACACGTGTAACAGAAAAAATGTGGAAATCGATCTTCAATTTATACCAAAGCAAGACAGCGAGAACACGATCATGAAGTCTTGTACGTCAGCGCCTTATTCTTCTTATACACGCAGTTCTAAACAATTTAATAAAATACAGAAAATTAATATCGAGTGCATACCATAGCGAGATGCTATGGTATGAACTCAATCCGAATTTTCTTTAATTTTGTACGCACCCCTGGCTTTTCTCGTCATGAAAATCGACTTTCCATAAAGTTATCTCCCCTGAAATTATTAGGCTATGAGGAAGGTCCAATTTAGAAATATGCAATTGTTGAGGAAACATCTATGACATCAGTAGAAAACAAGGCAAAGTTTCCTTTTAATAAACGAAAACAACAGACAGCTCTCGGAGCCGTCGGTTGTTTTCGTCTGTTAAAAGTTACAAAAGGAAACTTGGCGTCTAATGGCTAATTAGAAGCAACTAAGTAAGTGTCCACTTTGGCTCTTTGTTTAGCAAATATGTTTTTACAGTAAATTGCAAGTTTTTATTCTTCCCCAGGAGAAAAAAATGAGCAAATCTCACCTCCTCGACTTTTATATTAATGCAAAGGATAGTACCTGTGTTATATGACACGATGCGACTCGTACTGTTGATATAATTAACAGAAAAAGGTTACAGAAAATCAAAAGATGATGGAAGCGCTGTTTCTATATTTTTAAATGGGCTTAAACAGAGAATAATAGTCAATGTTCAAATTGATTGGGAAAAATTGTAAAAAGCAAGCGTCTGTATTTTTATACTGCTCTGAAGGAAAATGTCAGAAATTTGTGCAATGAAGTGCACATTGATGACACAACGTCGCTATCATTTCGAAATTTCAATTTTTATATGAAATTCCCATACACTTTGTGTAACAGACAACTTTAAAAAATTAATGGAAGCTAACTTTTCTGAAAATCTCTCCCAATGACGATAATTGTCAGCTGTGACTAGTCATTTGTCTTGTACAAAGACTACAATTTTAGAGTCACCTGTCCTGGGGGGAGGGGGGCTAGTAGATTTTTAAAACCTGTACTTTTTTCAACATCTATTCTGCAGCTAACCAACCCACACCCACACCCCACCCCAGCGCGAGAAGAAAATGGAAAGAAAAAGCTGTCCATGATAAATTTACACAAGTAAATCATCTATAACTTAAAAGCAAAGTGGTCTCTATTTCGTGTCAGAGAGTTCAAGTACTGTAAACCTTCTCGAAGTTTGACCTTTCATCCCGCATATTTATCTGAAAACAGTACACCGTTTTTTTTAAATAATAATTACGCTTTATTTAACCCGTATTCAACGCGAAACTTTCAATACGTTTCCGTAAACAGTTGGAAACTTTGATTCATTATTTCCAAAACGTAGCTAATGACCCATACGGGAACGATTTCTACGAGATCGTTCCAATGTAGGGTCATAACTATTTTATAAACAAATATTAGTAATTACGAAATTCTGAGTGTTGACTTTTGCGTGTACATTCAGATTAGTTTTACCCTTTAGGACAAGGCATGAACATGTTTGCTTTCTTGTTTGTTTTTTTTTTTCGGGGGGGGGGGGGGAGCTTGTGGGGGGGGAGGGGGCTTGGGGCTTGGCGCGAGGATACTTTTTCGGAATCATCATATTTATTTATTTATTTATTTATTTATTTATTTATTTATTTATTTATTTATTTATTTATTTATTTATTCATTTATTGGAGTTTAATGACACTTTTGAAAGCCAGGGTCACCTCGTGTCGGAATATATCTGTTACATCTCAAGTGAATGATACTGATTTTTCCGTTCCAATGGAAAACTATAACTTGTGTTTTTAACACTCAAGTCCGCAGATTAATTATACGTTAACAACTAACGTACATACTCGTATACAGTTGCATTTGACTTAACAGTGTTTTGACATTATTCGTTGAATGCCTGTACGGGCGGCCAGCAACAATGTAAAAAATACCGTCAAGATAATTCCATCCTACCAGCAGAATTCTCATGGGGAAACTTTTTCAGAGCAATATCGAAAGGTCAGTTTTTGGCTGTATGGGGACATGAGGGTTAAAAGAAAAGGAGAACAAAATCGGTTACACTCAGTAGCGTGTGCAGCCGTTTTCGTCAGTGGGACAAGGCCTTAAATTTTCCGATATAACCTAGCAATGGAAAGCTCTTAGCAATCACATTCTGTCTTCCAATAGCGGAAGTGGACTGTTATTTGAGGGAAACGAGTCTGATAGAAACCTGAAATTTTCGGACAGAACTTTTGATAGGGAGGAGGGGTGCCTCCACCCTCAACCCACCCTTATCTACAGTAGTCCTACTTTGATTACAAAAGTACATGGGGAACTTCGACTGGATTCAGACCCATACAGCACTGTAGAATCTCATCAGTGGAAGCCGACGATATAGAGACAAGGATTTAACACAGGATTCCCCATAACCAAACCCACGGTACAGTCACAAAATTTACTATAGAAATATCTATGAGAATACCGGGTACATAGAGGTCCATAAACTCAGGGCGTTATAAGGACAAAGTTATAGGAACAAATGTGTTGGGACAGAGCGTCGTCCTATGGGAATTTCTATAGTAAATTTTGAAGTCGTCAGACTGCAAAATCTTCTATAGGAATTCCCATGGGACTGCCCCCCGTACCTATAATTTTGTCCTTGTACAACTGTTCCTATAATACTTCTAAAATGTGCTACCGGAATTTCAATAGGACTGGCCTATAAGTTTGTCTCTGTAAGTTTGTCCCTAAAATACCCAGAGTCTGAAACATATCTATAAGTATCCGTTATCCTTTGGGACTCCCTGCAGTAAATTTTGTCCTCATATCTTCGCATATAAGTATGTGAAAGCCTATGTTAAATTCTTGACCCTACATCGTTGGGCTCCACTGCTCATCGCATCTGTCAAAAAAGAAATGCGAGAACACTGGATCTCGGCTGCTGTTTTCGTTTGTTTTTCTTGATTGAATCCTGAATTCGTAACTGTTTTGTTTTATTGGGATTTAACTACACTTTCGACATCCAGGGTCACCTTGTGTCGGACAGTTTTACGGTTGGAGGAAGCCGGAGTACCAGGAGAGAACCACCGGGCAACGGCGAGCAACACGCCAGGTTCCTCGACATACTAACTCCATGACAAGTGCACTATCGATGTGCAATACGCCCCAGTACACAGAGCCACTGTGCCCCATCTGTGTTGTATCCTAAGGTGAGTGTTTCTGTGTATTCCGGCTCCCTCCTCCCGTAAAGTTGTCCGTCACGATATGATACTGACTGTTGAAAGTGTTGTCAACCCTTTAACTACCATGAAAGGCAGGCGACACTTGCAAACTAAGTTATTGAATAACATATTTTTTTTATTTTTCGCGTCAAAAACATAACTTATGACCCTCATTGGAACGAGCTCAATAATATTGTTCCAATGAGGGGTCATAAACTATATATTTCAGACATAAAATGAAAAAAATAGTGAAAACTGAATGGTGATTTTTGTGAATAACGCTGGCCGGTATTCGCCAGTGCGTTTAGGTAAATCTCCATAAAAAATAAACATAAAACCTCTACCCACTGGTGTAAGTATATCACGATTAGACTACGATCTGATCGATAAAGAGGCCACTTTTGCGATAACACTACTCTTAACGACCCCTCTCCTGGAAATACATTCCAAAACAGAGACTTTCGAAATACTGGTGTTTATTAAAGAGAGGCGGCAACAGTTATGAGGAGCCTATCAGATGCTGTTGGGCTCTTAGCCGATTCAAGCCATCACTTGGATGTAAAGAGAAAAATGCTGTTCAAGCCAGAACTTAGTGAAGGATATAAAACCCTTTGCAATGAACGGGATCCTATTGGCACACAACTGTTTGGGGATGATTTGGCACAAACTGTTAAAGACCTGTCTGAAACGAAGCGGCTCACCACCAAGGTTACTAAGTCAAGAACAACAGTCAGACATCAGCCCTATCAACCCCGTATGGGCACATCTGGACAGCGCAAATTTCCTTTTTAGGCCAGCGAACAGGGTACCGCCAACGATACCCATACCCCAAGAACAGCACATCAGCTGGGTTCCAGAACAAGGGCATGAATGCATACAAAACGACCGCAAGAAACAGTAACAAATAGCACGACTGACAGTAGTAACCCTGTATATAGCACAAATGTAAAAACTTTTATAGCTGGAAATATTAAGTTTAACCCTTTACCCAACGTAACGGCCAAAACCGGCCAGCGCTATTCTCAAATATCGCCAATTAATTTTCAAAATATTTTCATTTTTTGTCTCAAAAACATAGGTTATGACCCCTCGTTGGAACGAGCTCGTCGAGCTCGTTCCAACGAGGGGTCATAACCTATGTTTTTGAGACAAAAAATGAAAAAAAATAGTTATTCAAGAATTTATTTTGCAAGTGTCGTCTGCTTTTCATGTTAGGTAAAGGGTTAAGTATAATATGTGGCAATCTTTAAGTAGTGATCCATGGCTTCTTTCCCTCGTAAAAGGCTGTACATTTGAACTAGATGAACAGCCTTTTCAGCCTGTTGAACCTAAAGAAATTCGGTTTCAAGCTCATGAGAAATCAGCCATTCAAGCTCAGATACATGATTTTGCAGATAAAGGAATCATTGAAAAATGTATAAAGGTATATGAAGATTTTATATCTAATATTTTTCTCCGTCATAAGAAATCCGGATCTTTTCGGCTAATTTTGAATTTGAAAAATTTCAACAAATTTCTAAAATATCAGCATTTTAAAATGGATACATTGCAGTCTTACATAGAATTGATGAGACCGAATTGCTTCATGGCATCAGTTGACCTAACGGATGCATATTATTCAGTACCGGTGCACAAAAAGCTATAGAAAATACTTAAAGTTCAAGTATCATTCAACTTTCTATCAATTTACTGTCCTTCCGAATGGCCTGGCATGTACACCTAGGGTGTTTACAAAAATGTTAAAACCCGTATTTGCAAAATTGAGGGCACAAGGTTTTTCTATCGAGTGGTTATCTGGATGATTTCTTTTTAACAGCGACAGAACGTAATGATTGTAAGCTTAATGTAGATGGCACTTGTGACCTGCTTCAGAAGCTTGGGTTCTATATTTCATGTGAAAAATCTATTGCAATACCCACACAGGTAATAGAACATTTGGGGTTTATACTCGATTCTACGAACATGACAGTTTCTATCAGTACAGACAAGAATGAGAAAGTAACAACTTTAGGAAGGAGCATTTTGGTTCTTTCTGCACCTTACATTCGCCACATAGTCTAACTCATTGGCCTCATGGTCTCTTATTGTCCAGGAGTCGAATATGGAGCTTTACATTATCGACACTTGGAAATTGAGAAAAATGAAGCACTTGTGCGGACTAATGGTAATTTTGATACAACATGTACACTGTCTGAGGATGCCAAATGCGATATTACCCGGTGGTTAACACATGCTTTCCAAAGCCCCCGACATATTTCTCATGGGAATCCACAAATAATAATCCAAACAGATGCATCTGGCTCGGGCTGGGGTGTTGTTTGGAAATCTAGGACTGCAGGGGGCAGATGGAATTCAGAGGAAGAAAAAATTCATATTATTTAGAATTGAAAGCAGCATACTTTGGTTTGCAGGCCCTTTGTCATGAAATTTCTGATTCACATATACAACTTCAGATGGATAATGTCACAGCCGTAGCTTATATCAATAACATGGGAGGGACCCACTCATGTACCTGTAATTTTATGGCTAGAGAAATCTGGAACTGGTGTGTTCCCAAGAAAAGCTGGTTGTCGGCAATGCATATGAAAGTAATGTGGAAGCTGACAGATTAAGCCGTTTAACAAATAGTAGAACGGAATGGAAACTGGAGCCAAAAATATTTTCAGAGATTGTTAAGAAATGGGGCTTACCCAATATTGATATGTTTGCATCACGATTGAATTTCCAATTTGAACCACATGTTTCGTGGCAACCAGATCCAGTTGCTCTAGCTGTAAATGCCTTTACTTTAAATTGGGCTAATAAATTTCTATATCTTTTTCCTCCAAAGTGTATCTGGATAAATGGATCAGATTTTCCAAACAACAAAATTTCAATACCATGTCTCCGACTGTGAACAGCATCATTGAATTCCTAAAACATCTTTTCCAAAGTGGATTACATTACAGTGCTATCAACACTGCACGCTCTGCCTTATCGCAATTTGTAAAATTTTCAGACTCGGAGTTTGTTGCGGGAGAACATCCGTTAATACGGCGATGTCTCAGAGGCATTTTTGTGAAAAGGCCTGTTCTAGCTAGACATAAAGATATCTGGGATGTAGGTATTTTACTAATCTACTTGAAAAAACAGTCACCAGCAAAATGTTTATGTTTGAAACAATTGACTCTAAAAGCAGTGGTCTTATGCGTGCTGGTTACTGGACAAAGATGTCAAACTATTACTTTTATGAATTGTGACTACATGGTACGGGGAAAGAGCTCTTATGCATTTCACATACATGACTTGATAAAACAATCAGCTCCAAGAAGTGTGCAACCTTCGCTAAAACTGCAATCTTTCCCAGCGGATAGACGCTTGTGTGTGGTCACATATTTAGATGCTTATATTAAACGAACTCAGCCTTTTCATAAAGACAAGAGACTTTTTATTAGTTTTTGAAAACCATATCAGTGGGTTTCAAAAAACAATGTAGCACGCTGGATCCGAACCGTTATGCTTGAGGCAGGCATAGACACTACAGTGTTCAAACCGCATAGTTTGCGTGCTGCTTCCACGAGTATAGCCTTGCACAGCAAATGTGACATCAACACCATCATGGCATCGGCAGGATGGTCAAATTCTTTAACATTTGCAAAGTTTTACTGCAAACCAATACAGAAATCAAAAGGATTCGCTGACTATGTGTTGGCAGCGAAGTAGAGAGGTATGTGAATTCAGTTTACTTTATACCATATACATATAAGAGGTGCATGTTTGATCAGACTCTCAGTTCGGTCTTGTGGGCTTTGAAGTCTCGCGTAGCCTCCTTAGGTCGGAATGGGAGGTAAAATTCAAAAAAATAAACGAGACTTATATACCTGTAAGATGAGTTTTGATTATAATTCTACCGACTCATGTGGACTAAGGAAGCTAAGCGCCCGCCCACGTTCTTTGACAAAAAAGTTTACCCAACCCATCGATAGTGACCACAAAACCTCACGCGGCGAATAGGACGTCCGCGCGCATGCGCTTATCTCGCTTAGCCTATTTAGTCTACATGAGTCGGTAGAATTACAATCAAAACTCACCTTACAGGCAAGTCTCGTTTAAGTTTTGAATTATATAGCAACATTAAGGCCAAGACACTTATATCAAAGATTCGTGTAACTTCCTCGTTCCCTCAGCTTATTTTTAAAATACCGGTATCTTCATATCTGCCTTATCTTCAGAACGACTTGTGTGAAAATAATTGATAGCGTGTCATGTGCTGAATTAAGCAAATATTTTAATGACGTCGATGTCGCCACATCATGTAAACAACTCAAACAATAAGAACGGGAGTTGTCAAAATAAACTACAAATGTTATGTATTGAGAGATGTGTTTACTTAACCGTTTACCCTATTCGAATTGCGAGCGAGTTTGTTTCGCAAAATGACCGAAAACACATTTTTTTAAACTATAACTTGTGATCCTTTTTGAAACAGGGGGCGGCGCTATGAGGTGAGGGGACAGATGTGAGGGTAAGTGGGGGGGGGGGGGGGGTTCCTGTGTGGATGGGGCGTGGCATGTATTGGGGCATTTGTGCCTAAAATATGCTTTTCTAAGCTTGCAGCAAGTTGCTCCTCTGAAACACAAACACACCTGCCCACTATGGAGAACCCGCCTCCCCCCCAACTCTGACGCTGCCGTCAGAAAGTGCTCGTCAAGCTCAGTAGGGCCTAATATATCGTCGATGGTCTTTTCATACAACGCACGCATGTGACTCGATTATTGAGAGCATCAGTGACATAACCGGTTGTCGTGGTGACGCTACGCGTGCACACAACCAAATTTCTAAGATTCCATGTGTTTCTGACGTCTATTTTGTATATTGGAAACTATTGTCTTGATGTGGTGCTCAAGCAGTGCACCTTTATGCTTTCAAGGCGCGATATCAAGTTCTCTGGTCATTTTCTAATTCTGTAAGAAATTCGACGCTATTATGGCCTGGAATGGGTCTTGCTCTCAAATAGGTCATCGCCTGTATTTACATTCATTCGTCTGGAATATTTCAGTGGATTGAAAAAGAGAGCCTACGGTTCCCTTTTCGACCAACTGGTATATTCCGGACGACTGAATCTGAAAATAGTTTTAAAAAATTCATTTTCTGTGAATGAAAGCCAGAAATGTTGCTCAATCGAGATTTGATTTTATCGACATTTTGATGACATTATTTATTTATTTATTTATTTATTTATTTATTTATTTATTTATTTATTTAGTTAGTTAGTTAGTTATTAAGGTTTAACGACACTTTACAGCCAAGGTTATATCGTGTCGGTGACAGTTTTACGGGTGGAGGAAGCCGGAGTACGTGGAGAGAACCACCAAGCAACGACGAGCAGCTGCCAGCTCCACAACATCGTAACTCTGCACTGCAGCACAGGCAGGGTTAGGTTGGTTGAAGACATGCGCTCCATCGACACGCAGTACGTCTTAGTATACGGCGTCATCGTACCCCCATGTGGACAATCGGGGTTAAGTGCCTTGCCCAAGGACAAAATGCGGGAGTCCCAATCGATCGCTCAGACGGTCACCCATCCAAGGACTAACCGGGTTCAACGTTGTTTAACTTCGGTGATCTGACGAGAACCGGTTACCGCAACCCCTTTGATAACATTAAAATCTGAAATGGTGACTCATCACAGTCGTATTCTTATGCTTTTGCCGAATACTTCAACAAATTATGTTAATATCATGATGTTTTCAATGGGAATTAAATACTTATTGATTGGATATATATAACTGCGACAGTAAGGAATATCTGTATATCGTTGTAAGTAAAGGCACATCAAATTACATCAACCCCTTTGATGACATTAAAATCTGAAATGGTGACTCATCACAGTCCTATTCTTATGCTTTTGCCGAATACTTCAACAAATTATGTTAATATCATGATGTTTTCAATGGGAATTAAATACTTATTGATTGGATATATATAACTGCGACAGTAAGGAATATCTGTATATCTTTGTAAGTAAAGGCACATCAAATTACATCAACGGTCGTCAGCGCGCAAATATCCACAAAAGTAGGTAAACAAACAGGCCATAAGAGCGAAGGATTTCGTACAGCATTAGACTGTTGGCCTGAGAGCTTGGAGGCGATATATGCCACCGGTCCCTAGCTATCCTGTTCAGTGATGCAAAATGTATGTACATGCGGCAATTTGATGTGAAATTGATCGAAGTCTTTGGCCACCAAAATGAAGTGTAGCTGCAACTGGTATCTCTACATGTATTATGATTCTCAACCCTGAACTTTTATTCCTTCCTGTACTTTTATTTAATTTTGTTAGAATTCCATCCCTGTACTTATATTTTGCCCTGCCATTCTCTTCGGGAACCTAACAGTAGTCACTACTACCGTCCTCCCCTCTTAAATTAGTCACAGTGCTTTTTATACGAGTAGTAAGAGATGTGGAGATTATAAAGAGACTCATAAGTGACGTCATAGTAACGTGACCTAATGACGTTATGTTGGGTTGTTGTGGTAACCCGCGTGAGCAGCCATGCTGTGATGCTATCACCATGGTGATACGTGGTGTCAGTGTGCACGCACAGCGCATGTTGTTGGAGCGATACGTGTTTCCACCGTCCATTTTAATAATTGGGACCGCCATCATGTTTCTATAGTGGACTGTGGTTGCTACGAGCAGGTAAGGCTTCCAAAACGGGTGTGTGTTCTGCAGGTGTGTTCGAATCGATGGAGTATATCTAATTACCCAAACAGTTCCGGCAACAATTTGTCTAGTTCGGATTCTTCCAGAAGTTTTATTTTCTACATAATACAGAACCTCTCATTATTCTATCTTCGATCTAGTCACAGCTACTCCCGACAATCCCAGATCCTGTCTCGATCTATGCCATCGACCATTCAGACTGCTTTATCCCCGTAGTCGGTATCTGCACACATATAATTATCCTCTTGTGTCTGGTTTCAAAGAATAAGTCTGGAAGTCAATCGAGCAGTGGCAAGAACAGGCATTGCTAAAACATCTCGAATCTCGTCGAGAAAGTAAGCTATCGACCAGTTGCTCGAAAGAAGGACTCAACACACGCCTTGCATCAACATCCCGGAAAAAATGATTCTATAACCAAAGGCGAATACTAGGAATGGGTTCTGAAAGCAGCATTTTCTTAGCTGCTGGTACAGCTATTGTGTCCAGGTTTACATGTGTACTCTTAACATTATCAGTTTTTTATTGTTACAACTACAGCTGGGGGGGGGGGGGGGGGGGCAACAAGTGCAGTGACTGGAAGAGGTATTGCTCGAATGACTCGAACTCGTCGAGCAAATAAGAAATAAGTGACACCTGGAACGAAATTGGGACTAGTATCGTGAAATAGGATGCCGGCGTTCTGTTGGTTGTAGGATAGGGGGTGCTGAAAGTGGGGTGGTGTAGGGGGTGGGGGGTGCTTGCAAAGGTAGTTGACAAAGGCAGCACAAGAACATGCGGAATCCATTCATTTTATTCTGTTACATTGTTCACAGTATACAATCACTTCGTCGTCGAATACATCTCCGTGTAGGTGGTATGTTATACTTTGGTGTTGATCCTGTACCTCCTGGAGGTTGGATAGACGTCTGATCTCGGATTGCCTATTGGCACCCAAACGACCGTCGTACTAGGTTTCTTCATGTTGTTTTACTCTGGATGGGGCCTTCAGAATGCACACCTGTTCGTTGAAAGCAGATAGATTAGGTTTGTTGGTTTCTTTGATTTCTCGTGCTTTGAAGGCAGGTAACTCGGTCACGTTTTCTGGGTCGCAACATCATTCTTGGGTTGGCCACCCTTGAAACTGTGTTCTTGGATTGGTCTGTAATTTGAATGCCAACAACAGTTTTCTGAGTGGTAGATTCAATAGCGTTTTGGTCTACAGGTTGGTCTGGATCTCTCTCTTGGTTTGGTCTCTCTTTAGAGTTTATTTCGTGTTCTTGTCTGCGACTATGTTTTTCTTCCGGTCTTTGTTTGTCATTTGGTCCACAGCATGAGCCACCTCTACATATCTTGGCTTCTTCATTGCAACAACAATTCGTATATACTGGTGTAGGTTCTTGTTTGACTCCGCCCACCATACGATTCACTCGTTAACTCACTCACCATCCGTCATCTGTCGTCCGTGAACATGGTGTTTGCACCTTCTCCTCCAAAACCGCTGAAACGATTTCAGTTAAATTTGAGCTGATTGCTCTAACACCACGTTTTGTTGTTGTTCAAATCAACTTCCCCAGCCCCATAGGGAGGATATGGAAGAAAATGCTCCCAAATTTTTAAAACATCTTCCCATGAACAAGTGGGTACACTGACTTGATGTTTGGTACTGAGCTTCCTTTTGATTTGTAGAATCAAGTTTGTTCAATCGAAGTTCGTGGAGTAATATATTTGTTTTTGTAATGGACGGGAAAAGATTTTTGGTCCAGCCCCAAAATTTTATTTTCTGAGCCCATGGTCCGATTTGAACCAAATTTAGTATGTGGTATTATTGAGTCATAAGTTCTTAATTCACTCAAAAACTTTTCCGTGTTCCCGTGGGAACCCAAGAAGCTAAAATAGAAATATTTCCAAATGCCCATATTTCCCAGACTACACCGAACAGAGAACTGTCATTTGGAATGAAGCATCCTTAGGACCATTAGAATGGAATGGAAAAAATGCCATCAGTTGTATCTGTGTGTTCTGAAGGGCCCCGCTCGAAAAAATGCCGACTCAGCATATTTGCAAATTTTTTTTTAAATTCTTCTCCAGGATCAGAATCTTGATATACAACACCCATGGGGATGGGGGTGGGGGGTTCATATACAATTGTGTCCAAATTAAGCTCCTCGGTTCATATTTGGGCTCAATACACGCGCCCGAATCTTAATTTAGGGCAGTATGGAGAACCAGCTTTAAAAATCATCTCCGGAACTAGTCAAAATCTTTTAATATTTGGTATATTAAGGGTGTCAGATTCAAGTTGGTTCAAATCGAGTCCCTCAGTTAATATTTAAGCTTCCTATGGGGGCCCGAACTTTAACTTAATAAGCAATATGGGGGATAATCTTTAAAAATCTTCTTCTTCAGATCCACAAATCAGAATCTTTTGATATTTGGTATATAAGGTTCTGCTCCCCAGTTTTCCAGGCATTCCCTAAAATGACATGCCATACACTCTCTTAAAATGCAAATATTATGTAACTTAGTTATCCAACCCATAACATGTATTACATTTCCCAAATCCACTAAAACATATAACACGATCTAACTAAGCAGAAATAAATAATCTGAATATGGGTGAAATAATTTATTGTCAAAGGCAAGACTTCAACCTACAAAATTGCATGAAAAAATGTCGATACCAGTCAGCCACCCAGCAGCCTCAAAAGTAGTATTTTTCCGCTATCCCCACTCACCTAACCCTGGAGTATATAACCCCTGTTTCTAAAATGTGAAGTTACATGCCTGGTAACAAACCCGTGTAAAAATAACATTTAAAAAATAGCCGTTTTTTCAAATCCACTGTTTCCCATAATTCATCTGGTAATTTACCCCAATGCATCTGACTCCAACTTTAGGACCAAAACTTCAAATTCTCTTGTCAAGATCAGGTGAGGGATGCGACCTGTAGGGTATACTAATGGAATTCAAATTTATATTCCATCTTGAATTTGGCATATAAATTGTCAACAATTCCATTGGTACACCCTACAGGTCGCATCTCTCACTTGATCCTTGTCCAACAAACAACCTAATGTAATCCTATATCTAATACTAAAAATATATTTCCAATT
Source organism: Pictodentalium vernedei (assembly GCA_031216915.1). Classification (NCBI taxonomy): domain Eukaryota; kingdom Metazoa; phylum Mollusca; class Scaphopoda; order Dentaliida; family Dentaliidae; genus Pictodentalium; species Pictodentalium vernedei. Next base: position 305,264,099 of record CM062293.1, on the reverse strand, counting down.
TACATGGCAATAGTTTTAACGTATGCTCTATGTTTAGAATTTCTCCTCTGTGCAATAGTGCGAAACTGTATAGCGGAACCTCTGTAGGAGCCCAAATTTTAACTTAGTGCAATATGAAGAAATTTCTTTAGTCATCGTGGATTTGACATATAAATTGTCAACGATTCCACTAGCACACCCCACAGGCTACGTATCTCGCCCAATTTGTTTCACATTTCATATATAGTTTTGGTGTGATGTCCACATGGGAGCTATCTTTCTGAATTTCGTTCAAAAACATGACCGCCATCGGCCATCTTGAATTTGGCATATAAATTATCAACAATTCCATTAGTACACCCTACATGTCGCATCACTCACCTGATCTTTTTAGGGTTCTTTTCTATAGAAACTTGATTAAATGACTTGGCATTGATGAAGCCTTCAATTTAGTTCATTCTTTTCTAGGACAAGTTGAGCTTCAGTGTCATTGACCTTTTATAATACATATTCTCTATGTCTCACACTGGATAATTCACAAAAACACAGTATTTAAAATGCAAGTCTCAGGTTCACTCTAACAAAACTTTGAACAATATATACCTCGCAAGTTCTGAAAAATGATCCCCCGCCACAACCGACTGGATTCCGCACACAAAACCACATCGGGCCAATAGGGAAAGAATATGCTTGGCACATAATTTGTCTAAGACATTGCCTTGAAAAAATAATTTTAAAGCAAAATTAAAATCACACAATGACCCATTTACTACCCCTGCCCGACACGGAGTGGGGTGGGGAGATGCGGCGCGGTGGGCTTATTTTAACAAGTGACTTTAGCACCCGCATACACTTCTGACTATGAGAAAATCCCTCAATGAGGTCTAATCTACTATCCCTCTTAGCCTCATTTCGACTGAGGCCATGAGGGCCATGAGAAATCCATCAATGAGGTCTAATTTAGCCTCATTTCGGTATTTAAGGATACCTATGACCCAGCTCCTGTACAGATCCTATATGGCTCCTAGCTCCTATATGGCTCCCATACAGCTCATATACAGCATCTAGACCACCCATCATCCCCAAAGCTCAAAAGCCACTACTTGTCTATGGTCTACTGTCCTAACATTAGATTCTACAGCAGTCTTGTACCATTACTACCGACTTGTTTCACTACTTCCTAGCTATACCTATCTCTGTCTCGACTGTACTCTCGGTCAGATTGCTTCATTTTGTACCATTGCAGACAGCGTTCAATGTAAAACATCTATAGACGGGCCACATAATGGGATTGCGTGATTTGATATAAACACTCGAGGGTATTCCCCTTCCCTATTGAAAGAATTTAGTTAATATTATATACCTTCATTAAGGTTATGGTTAAAAAATTCATTCAAATAAAATTCAAACTTTGTAGGGTTCATTCAGTTAAGCAGTTGAGTTCAAGAGTGTTAATGTTATTTATATATAGTACTTCCTTCAGGTTAAAATACTTCAAAGAGGTTAACACTGAGTTACATTTTTATTGAATTCAATGGAGTTAACGCTGGGTTATATTTTCAGTCGGTTACAGTTTATTCAGCTCCAAACTTTACTGAATTTATGCGGTGTTAAGATCAAGTCAAACTTTGTTATATTTGTTATGTTCACTTCGATCTTGGTTGTGTTGGATCTTCGCTTACTTTGTTATGCTCAATTCACTTTGCCAACTTCATTGGGGGAGCTTCTCTGCAAGCTGTTCAGTTCTGTCCATCCAGTTCGATCTCCGTTCACTTTGTTATATTCTGTTCACTTCGATCTTGGTTGTGTTGGATCTTTGCTCACTTCGATCTGTACCGTTGTTATTTTGTGGTGGATGGTTGTATATTGTCATATCTTTTTCTGTTCAGGTTCTTGCAATAATAGTTTATTTGGGCGTTATTAATCCCTTTTCATACCCACGAGTGTTTATATCAAATCCGTCATTGGGTATTGATTATCCCTACGGTAACGTCGTCAACATTTTGTGTGTATCTTTGTGTGGTCAGGGAATTGTTCCCGTACAGATTTGTTAGATACCGTAGGTTCGCTTTTCCAACCAACTGAAATATTCCAGAGGATTGAATCTAACACATAAGCAATGGACTATTTCAGGCCTAAACTGGTCCCAGGCCATAACAGCTTCGAATTCCTTACGGAATTTGACCGATGGCTTAAGAGCTTGGTGAACGGGTGTCCTTCCGGCCCCAGCCAAATCATCCCCCCCCCCCCGAGTCAACATTAAGTTCACTCATGCGACTTTGTCAAGTTATGGGTGTCACTTTATGTTTGTGCGTATTTATTTATGTGTGTGAGGGGAGGTGTGTATAAGGATGTGTTTGTATATGTGTTGGGTGGGGTTGGTGGGGGGGGGGTGGGGGTGGGCCGGTTTGTACTAAATTTTGAGTTTAATTTTTCAGCTGCATAGGGCATCCTATTTACAGTTACATTCTTAAATCAGTTGGGTTAAAATCAACCCAAATCCACTGGGCTGAGTGAATATGAAGCCAAATGGGTTGATTTGGGTTGAGTTTAACTGCAACTGATTTCAAAGTGTAGTAGGTGCCCCATGGAAGTGGGGCAGAGAGGTCCGAAGGACTCAGTAGACTACGGCCATGTGTTAGCACTGAATGGTTCTGCTCAAATTTGTTAAACTACTCTTAAGCATGTTTTGTGTGGGTCTTCTGTCAAAAGTCTTCCAAATCGTTCCAACCAAAGTGGACAAGAACAGCCAGTTTAGCAAAGGTACCGAGAAGGGTGCGAGGCAAACATACTTTCGCCTAACAGCAGTTGGAGAAGTGTTCTCCGTATACTGAGTCACTGGAGTGTATAAGTACATGATGTATTCCGGCTTTTTGAAGTTCATTACTCATTATACATACATCACATTGTCTCAAAGCTATTGTACAAATAACCTCACAAAACCAGTTTCCTCTTAACAACATATAATGGCTAATGTGGACGCCATTTTTCGTGGATTATTATTTATAACAGTAACCGGATACATTACAGGTCTGTACTATCAGATATACCCTGGTTTTATTTTCCAACCTTCATGATTTATCGGTCGGAGCGTTTAACGAAAACGAAAAAATGAGCTATGTTTATTCTTCACTACATTTTCATCTTATCGATTTAAACAGACGTTTTTCTTTGAACCCGAAAGGTTGATTTTACCGGCCAGAATCGTGGTACGGCAGATAGTTGCTCAGTGAATATGTGTTGTTGACGAACCAAGATTTTCACGTGCAGCCGCCTTGGTTGTTAAAAATTTTGATCGTTCTTCCCCCAAGTAACGAATATAGACTGTTCTAATTGCCGATATTGAACTGGCGTGGAGGATAGCAAGAAGGGTAAAAGGGTTAATACTTCGATGAAATAAATTTATCTCTATTGAGGATATTAAGAGTATTCGTTCTGATAAATGCAGAGAAAAGAAAAGTTTTAGTAACATTTTCAAAAACTGCCATGCGTCCATCTTACCATGAACACTGGGGCAGCATTCAGAACACAACTTGTAAAAAAATCTTGCATGGACTTTCCAACGTGGAGCCAGCTGTGGCGTCGCAAGATGACTGATGTGGTGGTGGGCTGGGGGTGGGGTGGGGTTCAAACCAGATTTGTCCTGATTGTCATGTAAAATGGCTCAAGTCCAGACTAATAAAATATTGCAACGACATCATTAAAGCATGCCTTCGTTGTAAGCATACCTTGGTGATGTGGTTTTAATATTAGTCAGTCGGGATTTATAGTTAACCCTTTGAATCCTTGTGGTATTTTCCATGTCAGTTCAATGGAAGCAACTGGAAGAGTCGATATTTATGATTTGGGGATAGCCCAATTAAAATTTTTAACGTGCAGGCTTGGGGCTGCACTTTGAAACTATTGATTGGTCTACCCACACTTCAATTCAACAACCATCCTACTAAATGAAAGGATGACATATCTTGCTCCTGGACCATAAAAGCGGCCGCTCGGGTTTTAAGGGTTAAAAAACTTGAGACTTCTTTTAATTTTTTTAGATATATAAAATGTACATATTATACAAGTAGCAATCATGACGCAACATTTTATTTCCAGATTGGTTATGCTGGGCTCCCAGCTGACCGAATCGGGTACCACAGGCTATGCTTGAGCGTATGGCACACACACAATCAGTCAAAGGTGTGTGGTTATAAGCCAAAGTGAATCGATGTCCAAGATTCCAATTCAGATGAAAAGTTCCCGACTGGAAAAAGTTAGGGGGCTGGTCATACTCTCTAAAGGTTCCTTAGCGACGCCCCTTAGCGATGCCCCGGGGGCCAGTCCTATAAAACTTTTGCAATTGTTTTTTTCAGAATGGAACTGTTTATATACGTGTGAATATAAATGATTGAAATGAATAATTAACATCATAAAAGTGTGATAATTTATCTACAGGTAAGTTGCCATGCCTTTTAAAATGCTTATGATTTATTTCTACCATTTAGAGTCACAGAAAGAAATTCAATTTTGGAAAAGTCTGAACGTTTCAAAGGATTGGACTCCATTTACGAAAATCTTAACACACTCCAGTATTGTGTGCAATGAACTTTAGTGGACATTACAAATAGTCGTCTTGTATCTATCAAGTGTTAGTGAAATTTCAAAATTCAAAATGCAGGGCATTTAAGAAAGGCTTACATCAGCTTCCATGGAGAAGGGTTTAGCCTGGGGACATGTGGGACCTGAGGAAATACCATATTGAGGTCTAACCTCGAGTCATTATATCCCCACACCATAAATACACAGAACGACACACGCGTGTGCCGGTGTAAAAGGAATGGAAGTCCGTAGGAACGTTAGTCTCTCTGGACTATTATTCCGCGGAATTATAGTCCTAGGTCTAACATTTCTAGGAAAAGTCCGGCGGACTACTATTCCTAGAAATGTTAGACCTAGGACTATAATTCCGTGGAATAATAGTCCAGAGGGACTAATTTTCCTACGGACTTCCATTCCTGTTACACCTGAATTGGGTTAATCGATATGACACGAGTGCCAACGCGGAAGCCCTCCAGTATTATCCTTCTGCAATGGCACAAGTGCCACATCGATTAAACCCGGTCACATGCACGTGTCGATTTGTGTTTATTATACGCCTTCACGTCTATAAAAACATTTATTAGCAGGACACTCATAAATTCATTTGACAACTATCAATAAAAAGAACACATTTTATCGCCAACTAAATTTGCGAGGGGAACTCGTGTTACTATATCGTCCCCTGAGTTCCAATGTGTGCTATGTGCCGACAGGCACACATAACACATTACAACCCAGGGGGCGATTTTTAGCTATCGCTAGCGATCAAATTGCAATTGCGGTGCACGATTTGTTGAAAATTCCAATGAAATTTCACTTTCATTTAACGAAGTCAACGATTTCCTTTACTCACATGTGTGCGGAACAGATTTTCATTTTTCGCACGGTTTAGTGTTGCTGTAGATGGGAATTTCATAGAACAGGCGTGTAATAAAAGTGGATTCCATTGATCTTACTCCGGTACATTGTGGGTGCCCCGAATATTGTCATAGTAGCCCAAGTGTGTGCCCATGTTGTGATGCCATTGCCATGTGATACGCGGTGACACTGCGCGTGCCGCTATATGGCACGTGTTTCTGTCATCCATTTTGTTTTTGTTTACCGCCATCATGATTTCAATGCCGGCCCCACATCCACTCTCATTTTAGTTCCATAGCCTTTGTTTACTCCGGTTCAGATGTAGCAAAAATATTCACACCAAAGTAGAGCTCTGTGTGGTTGATCTGTTTCTACATTCCGTTTCGAGATAGTTCCGGATGCGAAAGATACTTCACATTAAAGCGGAGTAAATTTTATGTTGTTTAAGGAAATATTCATTCGCCTAAAATGGTAAAAGGCTGTTTGCAAGACTACTAACCAAATTCAAACAATTTATTGCAGTTATCGTATGTTTGCTTGCAAACAGCGATGCGATTTGATCCTGGCTTCTAATTGAGCCCTGACTATTTAAAGTCAAACGTGGCAAGCAGGGCGTCCTCGTTAAGGGCAGTTTAGAGGGTGTGACACCCCAGTATTTTTTTTTATTTTGGGACATTTGCATTGGGATTTGACATCTAAGACATCAGTTCTCTCTGGATAATAGTCAAGTACTTTCTTGAAAGACTAGAGCTGATACTTGGACTTGTGTCACATACACAATCGGTCATACAATAGAAGTCTGTAGTTCCCGATTCGGGCTATTGGGGCTCTGCATGGCCAATTGGTAGTTACGTCACGATGGATACGTCTCTATTTTATTTGTTCACTAATATATTTCGAAGACGTCTTGAGTTTTTTTTACCCCTTTACCTAACTTGAAAAGCTGACGACACTTGCAAACAAAATTCTTGAATAACTAATTTGTTTTCATATTTTGTCTCAAAAACATAGGTTCTGACCCTCTTTGGAACGAGCTCGTCGAGCTCCTTCCAAAGAGGGGTCATAACCTATGATTTTGAGACAAAAAAATGAAAAAATAATGAAAATTAATTGGCGATTTCTGTGAATTTCGCTGGCCGGGTTTGGCCGTTACGTTGGGTAAAGCGTTAACTATAATCCTGACTGATTAATATTCCAACTACTTCATCAAGGCATGTCGCCACGCCCATGACACAAAATATATAACACACGCGTGCACTACATTTGTCTTACATTAAGTATATGGACAGTCGTTTTGAATTTTATTTTTCTGAAATATTCGCTCTTGACAAGTGCTTCAGTACAAAAAAATTGAAAACTTGAATTGTTTCTCACAGCCATACACAAGTAGGCCTAATAGCTAGAAAGTACGTCCCATACAGCAATCACCAAAGATATATGTCAGACTGAAAAAAACGCTCTGAGAGAACATCTACCAACTCCCTTCCTTTAAAGGTTTTAGAAATTTGAAATAATCTCAGTTGTTGTTCGAAATATATTTTATTCAAAAAGTAAGGGATATTTAATGAAAGTTAGATATATGAAGAAATATATTTATATTTTCACCAAAAAGACAGTTGAGGCATTGAAATGTGACATCTGATAAATGATTTCACCAATAGTTGGATGTTTGACAAGCACACATTCCATGCACTTAGCTGTAGAAGACATGGACGGTCAGTCAGAGAATTTACCACATTCAGTCCAAGACCTCAGTACCTTGTAAAGCCTCCTCGGTTCGCGAGACAAGTGCGGATCTGACGTGGCATACTCCTCACCAAACGACCAATATCAGCTTGGCGGATGTTATTCCATTCTTCCTGCAGTGCAGCGGCGAGTTCTTGGACATTGGCGTTGTCGTACACGCCTGCCAAGCATATCCCAGACGTGTTCGATTGGTGAAATGTCTGGACTTTGTGATGGCCAATGCAGTGTAGTGATGGCCTGCTCTTGGAGGAACTCTGTAGCGATACGGGCCCTGTGTGCTCTTGCATTGTCATCTTGGAAAATGAATCGACGGCCATGACGACCCGTAAATGGCACCACGTGAGCTGCTAATATGTTGTCACGATAGTGCTGCCATGTGACACGCTCTTGGGTGTCATGTAATGCTGTTCTGTTTGTCATGATTATGCCTCCCCACACCATAACCGATCCACAACCAAAACGACCTTGCTGCCTAACGGTTATGTCATGGTATCGTTCGTTCCGCCGCCGCCACACTCTGTTTCGCCTGTCGTGAAAGTCGAGAGTGAACCTCGATTCATCGGAAAACATGACGTTGCTCCACCGACGATTGTCCCAGCGCTGTCGTGCTCCACACCAATTACGCCTTGCTGCGATGTGACGTTCAGTCAAACGTGGAGTTATTCGAGGTCGTCGAGCGTACAAATTCCAGCTGTGTTGTCGATTTCGGATAGTCTGACCGCTGACTCGCACACCTGTCGCTCGGTGCAGCTGCTGTCCAATTTCTGAGGCACTTTGCTTGCTGTTACGTAATGCTGTGGTTAGGGTGAAACGATCCTGGTTAGCAGTTGTCGCCCTTGGGCGACCTGACCGACGTCTGTCATCAATATTGCCTGTCTGACGTTAGCGTGACCACAAACTGCTAATCACCGATTGAGTAACGTTGAGAATTTGACCCACCTCAGTCTGTTGCCAGCTTCCAACATGCCAACGGCGCGTAAACGTTCGTCACGTGTCAGTCTTCGCATACCTCAAAAGTTACTTTTCGACCAGAAACTATTGCTGAACGAGTTTATACCAAGAAAAGAACGACGAGACCCCCGAAAAAGCCCGTCCAGTACAAATGAAAACTTCAAACGTACCCCACATACATTAACGCGACGCTCGTGCGAAAAACCTGCACGAAGTTTTCGTGGGCCGGTAACATTCATGATCCACACTAAACTTGGCAACATATTGATCTGTCCAATCACGAGTATCAAATACCATTTTCCGAAAATATCAACATCAGTTTGGATATCCCCTACTTTTATTGAATAGTATATCTTGTTGTGAGCATACCTGCTGGCATTGTTGGAAATCTTTTGAAATCGTGAATTAGGGCTATAGCCAGGTAATGCAATAAAAATTCAACATTCAAGTAGAATGATTGAAAATGCACTAAAGCACTTCGAGTATTGAGTTTGATATCAAAATTGTGATAATTCTCCAAAGTACTTGAGAGGAAGGCCAAAAATAATTTCCAGGTGTATTTTAGTAACTTTTATGAATTCGAGAAAGCACGTTTCTCTTTCTTTGAGCCCTTTTTGAATGCAAGAATTGGTTGACTGAGATTCGGGAACATCAACTATTACGTACGTAGTATAAATGTTGGAGCCGGGGTTGACCCCGGAAGTGACGCCATGTCACGTTACCCAGAAACAAAAAGCTTGTAAACTGATAGTGAAAGCGGCGACTTATAGTTGTTCAAAATCGAGTAGGCTTAATTGTGGGTATATCACCGACCTTCCTATCCTTGGCGAAAAATCAGAGGTGATGTAACGGGCGAAGGGAAGGGGTAAAATCGCTGAAATTAAACATGCATTTTATTAGCAAATAATGAGAGTGAACACGCCGAGGGAAGAGTACGGGGGAATGGAATCAGTGACCCGATATGGAGTTTTTGCTGTATTTTGGCGCGCATGAAAAACAGAAAACACTCCATCAAAGGATCGTTGAGTCCCGTGCTCCGTACTCGATCCGACTTGTTTTCTGTACCTATACCAAGATTAAACTTTAAGTGACTGAAGCTGATATTTTTGGAGAAACATATCACATTCGGAGGTCTGATAACTTTTTTGCTTGACACCGTTTTTTATTATATGACTACCACAAATAGCACCTCAATACCACTGTAGGTTGCCCATCAAATCCAGTGTCAAGTTTTCCAGATCGTTATTATGCCTGCCTCAAACGAGGCGCACGTGAACGGATAATTTCTACCAGTGGCCTATAAATAAATACAGAACATAAGCACAGAACATAAACACGAGTGTCACCTCATTAAACTCCGTTGACAAACATTCCTGTCGAGGTCTATTTGAAAATGCCGTGCTGAACATTTGTAAAATAACAATTAACAACTATTTTCAAGATGCGAATCCAACAAAACGTATGAGAATCTGTGTTATCGAAAGCGATTCCGATTGAAATTCAAGTCTTGCCTCCATTGTTTTGACTTTCAAGTTTCTTGTTCGACACGAACGTTCGAGATTCCCCAACTCCATAAATTGTTAATGGTTATTTGGCTAATATAATTCTTGTTGTATTTGATTTTTCAGGTGTTGTGCTTAATTTAAAATAGTAATTGTCAAAAAATAAACAAATTACCACTACAGCCAATTGATCTGTGTTGTTGTATTCCGTCTCGTTGACGAGATGAGATCGGCCAGATTTCTCATCTCCTCAACTCGACGGAATACAACAACACAGTTCAACTGACAGTTGTAGTAAACTACATGTATCGAAGCATTTCACTCATGTCATAACGTTATTCTGACGCGTATCGTCTAATCAGATGCGTTCTTAAATGACGTTCCTACGCGTAATCCAGATTCCATACGTGGTGTATCTAGAACTTTCCCAATGCCTGTATTGTATAACGTGACGTTGAATACGCGCAGGATTCGCGATATAAACAAACATAAACAAGAAAAGGTGAACGATCTTCGTCGACTATCGGGCCGTCCCAAGGATGCGGCTTTGTTGGTCAGTGATTGTTTTTGTTTAATCCAATACACCTTCCTGTGATCTGGATCACACCCAAGGACTATGTTGACTAGTGATTCATAACTTTTGCGTCCGTGTAAAACATCAACCCCTTGGTCACAGGGACCCAACTCTTGACAAATAGAGGCTGCATTATCACAAGATCAGTTTGGGGTTTTGTTGTTGCTGGTTTTTTTGGTGGGGTGGGGGGGGGGGTGGGGGTGGGAGCAAAATATGGAAATTCCCCAAGCCAACATTCATGACAGTTCAGTTATAAAATCCAAACCGTAATTATTTTCAAATATTAACCAAGTGTAGCCTGGTTTAATTTTAGCCGTAACAAAACTGAAAGGTGGGAGCGCGGTGGCTCAATTGGTAGAGATGCAGGCTGCACACACCGAGAGGTCCTCGGTTCGAATCCGGCCCACCTGTGTCCTTGGGCAAGACACTTAATCCCAATTGCCCACGCGGGGGCACGGCGGCGTTGTGTACTAAGGCGTACTGCACGTCGATGGCACGACAATGGTGCAGTGTCTTCAATCAATGTAACCCTGCTCGTGTGGAGTTAGTACGTTGGGGAGTCTGACAGCTGTTCGTCGATGCTCAGTGGGTCTCTCCGTGTACTCCGGCTTCCGCCACCCGTCAAACTGTCCGACACGAGGTGACCCTAGTGTCGTTAAACCCCAATAAAAATAACTAAATAACTGAAAGGTCAACGGTTCGATCTGGACCAGCGATAACTACGTTGAGTCGTTGGGCAATGCACTTAATCCGCATCAATCACTTGGAACAAGGTGGCGGTGTATACTAAGGAGTGCTACACGTTCATAGTGCATTTTCCTTCAACCAAATGTCTCACTGGGAAGAAGGTTATGTGTTAATTTAACCCTACAGCTCCATATCACGCGTGGAAGCCAAACGTGCCAGAAATTCCGTTTTTAAACTGACTGGTGATCCCGAAAATGATACAACAGAGGTTGTTCATAAAATAAATGAAGCATTATCAGGTTTCGTCTTCACTCTTCCTACCGGGTAATAAAAATAGATTACCTTTATTTTGAGACAAAAACCCATAGAAGGAAGCATTCTCCGCTCAACAACTATGTTGGGGTGGTTCTCAATAACTGTACGATTCTCCAGTTGGGAATATAAAGGTACGGAATCAATTTTTCAATTTTATATTTTTGTTCATTTTCTTCTTTTGTTTCTGGTAAATGGGTGTGGGTTGGCGAAGTTGCCCGAATATGCCCGATTTTTTGGCCTGTATAAGCCTTTCAGCCCGTCATCCGTACATTTTTGCGTAAAAATGGTCTCCTTCGAGCAGGCAACAAAATGAGCACCACGTTGGGAAGAAGGTTCTGTGCTAATTTAACCCTACAGCTCTATAGGGCTGTAAGATTGACTCAACGATCCTGCCGTATAGCAAGAACTCGGTCATTCCCTGTTAACAGCAGTGCATATTCCATCCAGGGCCAGTGGCGTAGCCATAGGGGGGCCCAGGGGGGCCACGGCCCCCCTATTATTCTGTCTGGCCCCCCTAAAAGTTTGGCAGGGTCAACTAAAACATGCCCATGTCAGTTGTTAAATTTATGATGATAAGACTTGTGAATTTTCATTCATTTGAGGCGACACTGTACGCGCGATAACTGCGTGTGTTCACTTGTTGTGTGATTTGTGTCCGGTCATCTTCGGTAGCTGTGTATGTTATAATAGTTGGACCCTATTCGACCAAGGTGAAGTACATCGCAAACAAAGTTTGAAAAATGTCTTGTTCAAAAATGGCAAAAAATATCACCCAAGGACAACAATCTATGTTGAAATTTTTCAAGACTTCGTCATCTAGAGATTGTGAGAAAACCTGTGAGCCTGTGACTGAGCAAACCTCGACAGCGGTTGAAATCCCACCCGTGTCCAATATAAATTCGGATATTTCTCGGAGCCCAGAGGAGCTGCCATCTCAGCCTGACATTGAATTCCCCCGAAGAGCTATAGGTGATCGAGTACGCTCAATCAACAAGATTTGGTATTCGAAATACAAATGGCTAGAGTACAGTGTGGGTGCAGATGCTGTTTTCTGCCAACCATGCAGGTTTCTGAATTCGAGTTACGGCGATAGAACATTCAGTGACATCGGTTTCCGTAATTGGAAGAAGATCGGTGATAAATTAGAGAAACATGATTCATCTACTGTCCACAAAAGAGGAAAAGAAAGTCTAACCGAGATGCGTCTGAATCACCAATCTGGTCGTGGAACAATAATTGATCAAATCGACCCTTCCAATTCAAGGTCTACATTTGTAGACAGGAACCGAGAAATCCTGAAAGCTGTCCTGGATGTTGTCCTGTTCTGTGCTAAACAAGAAATCCCCCTGCGTGGGCACAGGGAGTGCATTGACAGTTCTAACTCTGGGAATTTCGCCGAGTTGCTAGAATTGATTTCTAAGCATTCCCCTGACTTGAAATCGAAGCTTGGCAGTCTGCCCGGCAATGCTAAAATGACAAGCCCAGATATCCAGAACGACTTGCTGGACAGTGCCGCCCATATATTACTCGACCGTATCAAGAAGGAGGTTCTGGAAGCAGAGTACTTCTCCATAATGGCAGATGAATGTAAAGATGCGTCTAAGCGTGAGATTCTTGGGGTTTCTCTGAGATATTATCATTCTGACTCTGGGCAAATTAAAGAACGGGCGATCGGCTTTGTCGAAATAGGTGATCTCTCTGCAGCAACAATTGCTGATAGTATTCTGGACGCACTCACTTTCTTCGATTTGAATCCCTCTAAGTGCGTCGGGCTCTCATTTGATGGCGCCAGCGTGATGTCCGGGAAGAAGAGTGGAGTACAGACGCGATTGCGAACAGTATTCACCAATGCGATTTATACCCACTGCCATAGTCACAGATTGAACCTTGTGATGACTGCTGCATGTACGTCGGATTCGGAAATAGCCAACTTCTTTTCACTTCTTGATCAGCTGGACAATTTTTTCTCTGGTTCCAAAAGACATAAAGACATTCAAAATTCATCAATACACAGAAGGAAATGCATCCAAACAAGCAGACTGTGGAGCTAACTCATTCCTCAGATACACGATGGTCATCAAGGTCGATTTCCGCAGAAAAGGTTCTTAAAGTATTTGATGCGATACTGAGTTGTCTGGATTTTTTCAAAATGGACAAGGACTTCGAGACTCGCACTAAGGCATATGGGTTGCATTCACAGATTAATAACTCTGAATTCCTCTTTCTTTTAGTAGCATTCAATAGAATCTTTCAGTGCAAAGACCAAGCGACTAAAGCCTTGCAGACCGTGTCAAACACTGCGGACTTGACATTAGACCTGATCACTGTGGCAGCAGAAACGCTGCAATGCTTCAGAAATGATGACTCTTCGGGTTACACGCAGACGAAGAAGCTCACAAATGATTTGTGCACATTGTATGGCATAGATCAAGACCCATCTACCAAGAAGAGGAAGATGAAAGTGCCTTCCCATTTCGGGGAGTCTGTCATGGTTGAAGGTTGTGGCCATCGGGTAGACGACGCAGACGCCAAACTGAAGCGCCAGTGGTATTTCATACTAGACCAAATTTTGTCGTCCCTGGCTGATAGGTTTGGAGCTGAACAAATTATTCTGATGCGAATTGTGAACACCCTTAAACCGGACAATCCAGATTTCTTGAACGAGAGATATATCCTAAACTTGGCAGAGAAAGCTAACGTTGAGACGGATCTCACTGAAATTCCAACCTTCAGGAAACTTATAGCGAGGAGAGCTGCCAGAGGCGATGAGTATGGGTGTCTTATCCAAGTAATCTCGATATTGGAGAATGACATTTTCCCTTTCCTACGGAAGCTGTATGTTTATACAGTTACCCTCCCCATGACAAGCTGTACGGTCGAGAGGATGTTCTCCACAATGAACAGAGTCAAAACAAAAACTCGAAAATCTATGCTCACAAATCGACTGTCAAACTTGTCGATTCTATCATTTGAAGAGGATGTCCTTGACTACGATTTAGTCATAAATCATTTCAAGACGAAACCTCGTCGCCTCCTCTTTTGACATCTTTAATTTTCTCCAATAGGCCTACTGAAATAAGATTAACTTACATGGTCAATAAATACATTTGCTTCATTATGAATGGGTGTTGACGAGCAATTTTCTTTCTTTCAAACTCTTTATTCACTGTGAAGAAATATGTTCCATTCTGTAGATTCATCTCACATTGGTATAAACCAACCGCCATAATGTGAGATGAGTCTCCAGAATCGAGCATATTTATTACTATTTATTTGTACTACGCGCCATCGCATGATGTCAGATGGCTTCAGACGCTTGCAAGTTGTAAGCAAATGGAAGAACTGACAGATCAGCTTGCAATCCGAGTAGATAAATAATGTCGTAGTATACATTAAATATACAAACAATAATTTGGAGAAACGAATTTACACCTCTCGTTGGATTGTTGGGTCTATCCCACTTGCCAGAGGCTCGTGAGATAGCCCCCAACAATCCAACTCATATTGTAAATACGTTCTAGAGATGAGTGGTTTTTCTAATTTCTGTTCAATTTTCGATTTCGATTTTTTTTTCAAAAAAAAAACAAAACACACAATTCAATTTTTTGATTTTATTAAATTACCCAATTCTGTCATGAACGTTTCACATAGTTTGGAGTTTGTGAAATGTAGTTTTTGCTGTTGAAAAAACCAAGAGGATTTTCACCCCAAAAGCCATCAGAATGCCTCATTTGATCGCTTGATTCGAAAATTTTCCGGGGAGAACCAAAGCCAACCGCCCCAACTCACCCAGACGCCTCTCATATTATGTAGACCCCGAAGCCGTCGCCATGAGCCGCCGCCGCCGCCAGCCATATTTTTCGTCAGCCACCGCCAGCCACATTTTTCGTTAGCCACGTATTATAAATCAACCACCACTAAATTTTGCGCCGGCTTGAGCCGTGTAAATTGTCAAAATTTCATAATTAACTCTTCACATAATGCTAGTAGCAGACGACAGTCGTAAAAAAAAGTTCTCGTATAACTAACAATTTTCATTTTTTGCTTCCAAAACATGGGCTATGACCCATCATTGGAACGAGCGCTCGTTCCAATGAGGGGGTCATAACCCATGTTTTGGAGGCAAAAAATGAAGATATTTAAAAAACTGAATGGCGATTTTCGTGTCCACCTTCGTAAGATTTATACATCTCCCTTTCTAGCGCATTTTAGTTTTGTTTCATTCTACCAATCTGGGATAGCCATGTCTTTACACCTCACAGTTAGCTGAGTCGCCATGAGCCGCCAGTCGTTAAAGTTAAAACTTAGCCAGCTGAGCTAGCTAGCCAGCCATATATTCTTTCAACCAGCCACGAAAATGAATTTACATAGCTTCGGGGTCCTATATTATGACATATAGATCGTAGAAACGCTGCCATCAAAATGAGTCATTTTCAAGTGGATCGCTGGTACAAGACTGGCTCTGGCTGGAAGGGAACTTGACACGGCTGTGGTTGCCCTTTACTCCCCATTTGCTATGTGTTAAAAGAGTTGAAAATGTGTCTTCAATTATCCTCTTTTTTTTGCCTGCATCAAAAATCGCAACATCATGGTAAAAATATCAACTTTTGATACCATGAATATATAGACGATATTCACCCCCAAAATCCACCAGAATGCGCCATTGGAGACTAGAATTTTAAAATTTTCCTGGGGGGAGAACCCCCCCCCCCCCCAGACCCCCCTTGTAATCCTCGCGCCTTCGGCGCTCGGAACAGATGCCTGCGGCATCTGTTAGTTGTGCCCCCCATATATAAGTCGGGCCCCCCGAAAATGTTTTCCTGGCTACGCGCCTGTCCAGGGCGTCAGGGTTTGAAATGTTTAATCAATGTCCGTGGGCCGACCGAAAGGTCCACGGTTCGATCCCTACCAGGGGAAACGGCGTTGTGTCCTTGTGCAAAGTACTTAATCCCGATTGCCCGCGTGGGGGCGCGATAGTAGAGTGTGCAAAGTTGTTCATAGTGCATTTGCCTTCAACCAATTGTCACACTGGGAAGAAGGTTCTGTGTTAATTTAACCCTACAGCTCCATGGCACTGTAAGATTAACTAAACCTTCCTGCCATGTAACAAAAACTGAATCATTCCCTCGTTAACAGCATTATTGCGGTAACTGCGTCGTGTCCTTTTGCAAGGCCCTTAACCCCGATTGCCCGCGTGGGGGCGCGGTAGCACTGTGTGTAAAGTAGTGCTTCACATCGATGGCACACTGGTCTTCAACCAATGCAAACGCTGCTTGTGTGGAGTTAGTACGTTTATTTTTGGATATATAAAATATACATGTAGTGGTCATGACGCAAAATCTTGATTAATTAACACGTACCGGTTGTCCATATTTGTTATGCTATGTCGGGGACACAGGCATCCATTTTTTGTATGAGCGAATGTATCTATGACAATGTCCAAATACCTATCATTGAATTAGCTATTTATTATTTCTATCGCTCCATCAGTTTTCCCCGTGCATTTTCAAAAACACACGAAACAAAATGTATTCACAATTGTTTGTTTGCTTATCGGGGTTTTACGGCAATTTTAAGACTTTTACTTCGTGTCGGACAGTTTTACGGGTGGACGAAGACCGAGTACCCGGAGAAAACCGCCGAGCAGCGGCAAGCAACTCTCTCCAGCTTACTAACTCTGCAATAAGCAGAGTTAACAGCAGTTACAGGCAAGTGCACGCACCATCAATGTGCACAACGCCTTAGTTCCCACTCGGGTAATCGGGATTAAGTGCCTTGCACGGACATAACACAGTTACCACTGATCAGGATCGAAGCGTCAACCTTTCTGTTTAAAGTCCAGTGCTCTAACCACTGAGCAACTATGCTCTCTATTCGCGATTAAATACTTTTTAAGGGAATATAGCATCATATACAAGCAGCAATTTGGTTTCAGGAAGGGATGGTCGACTGTGCACCACATTCCGTGTGTCATTACAAATGTTGAAGCAACAGACATCTACAAAAGACTGTTGTTCACTTTTAATTTTTTTTTTCTCGCTTTTTCAAAAGTTTTGGATACCATTAATTACTCATCCCTACTGCAGAAACTTGCAAGTTGTGATATAAGTGATCTACCCAATTCCTGGCTCAAAGGCTAGTTAACAGACATTAGTTATATAACAATCTAAATAATCTGATAGTTGAGACTTATGCTAAACGAACGGATATCTGCAACTGGTGTTCTGGAAATGAAATGTGTCTGAATGCTAATAAAATAAAATGTATTCTGTTGCCCCCACAAAATGTTTCTTATATCTTTGTCGGTAGAACAATATCTGAAGGAACACAGATATTTCAAACGCATATAACATTTCGTTGTAACCAGCATGACGAAAAGAACAGTGAAATTCCCAGGAGTATACATGGACGAAAGTCCAGCATTCAAACAACGCACTTTTGTAGTGTGCTTTAAAATGGCCAGGGTTATTTGTTCCCCTAAAAAGGGCTAAAATATTTCTTCTCTTGAAAGACTTCAAAATAATGTACTTCTCACTTCACTCATACATAGTGTCATAGCGTCCAGCCCAAATTCTTTGATTATAAACAGTCATGTAAATTTTAAAAATTTAATCGGTAACTAAAATTATTTAATGCATGAACCAAAAGTAAAGCACTGGTCATAAATGTGGAGGGCGGTGCGCCAATATGTGCATTTGCAATTGAGGCTAAATTCACTTAAAATTTCATAATACTCTAAGTGGTCATAATTTAATCTCGAGTCATTCAACTCAGCTGTATTTCACGATTGCCGGTAAGAAATAAAATCATGACAATCCGTGCTTAATAAGCCTTTTGCGAAACTGCCTTCTTGGCTTTTAATCTATGCAAGGTAACAGGTCGCGGGGTGAAAACAAAGCGATTTCCATGTTCGTCTCATTGAGTTTTGTGTCCGCCAAGTCCACTAGATTTGTGAACTATCAAGTTTAAATTCGTAGAACCGATGCCATCATTCGCATTAACTAAAGGGCCAACCCTAAATGACTTTAAACAATGAGATATCACAGGTTTAAAGATTTTTTTTTACGAAGGCGAGGACTTGTTTTGAGTGGCAACAAGGAAACATTCGTTGCACGGAGGTTTTCGGCTTGGGGAATCCATGAAAGTTGTCGAAACAGTTCTAACGGCCACCGAGTCATGATGCAGCGTGCATTCAAACACCATTTATGTCGATAAGAACTCAATTCGAAATAATGAAAGTTCTCATACAATATTGCCATTGCCTTAAACAAAAGATAACCTTGGATAAATGTTTTTTATTTTGCACTAATGAATGTAATAGGGTCCGAAGCACTTCACCTGCTCTCTTCTCCCATTGCAGATAGCGAGTTTTCTTGAAATGTTTACGCCTCGCGACCTGTGACCTTGAATAGATTAAAAGCTCAAAAGAAGAGTGATCAGTTCTTCTTTTCGGGAGTAAGTCAGTAAAGTACAAGGAAGGCAAAGAACAGAAATGATAAGCATAAAGTAGATTGGAACTACAATCTTAGAGCAAAGTGAAAAAAGTAAAATGGTGAAAATGAACAAATGTGGATTAGGAATACAATTGGTAGACAAGGATCTCATTACCCGTGGGTGTAGTTCCACTATATATTGTGAATTATATAAACGTTTGACTAGAATTAACATCTGCTCGGTTGTTTAACCCTTTACCCAACGAATCGCCCGCATCCGCCCGCGTAATATGCAAATTCAGCAGGTGAAAAAATATTATTTTTCAAAAAATTTCAACAAAACCATATCATGTGACCCCTCGTTGGAACGAGCTCATCGAGCTCGTTCCAACGAGGGGTCACATGATATGGTTTTGTTGAAATTTTTTGAAAATTTTTAAAACATGATATTTAAAATAATAAATTTTGATATCGTCTGCGTTGGGTAAAGGGTTAAACATGTCAAACTTGGCGACATGAGCAATAGGAAAATATCAAATGACTTTAAAATGTAATTCGATTGAATAAAATTGAAAGCATATCGAATTTGTAATTTGTAATAATATTAAATCGGAATTGAATTGGAAATGGAATTAAAATTATGCTAGCAAATATTAATGTTGCTACACCCTTCTATCGTTTAGTCATACAAAAAGTAGATATGAGAAACAGTTGAATGCGAGCTTGTGGTGTACATTTGGAATTAAAAACAGAAACTGTTTTAAGTATATAACTACATCTGGACTATTGTTTAATTATATCATGTAGATAAAAGCAACAGCTGAATGTGCGAAATGCAGGCCCTAAGAAAAGCAAACATAATCTTGTTGGAATGTGTAAAAGAAGATGTAATGATTGCCAGTGCCCTCTGGAACCTAGGTGTAAACAAATTAGTAGGTTGCCTTTAATGAGTGTTTGGTGAAGATGACTATCAGTTTTACAGAACCTTCAATGGAAAGTAAATCCTCCCTCTACAGGACCCCAAATATAGTGGAATCATGAGGAAGAGAGGGAGAGAACGAGAAAATCAAGAAGTGCTGAACTGACTTCGAAAGTAAGAGAACTTACTACTTTTTGAAAAACGTTTGTTTCCACTTACACCTTTATCCTTGCTTCGTATCGTGTTGCAACATAATTTTCAAGAAGGTCAGGTGATAGATCATCAACGGAAACCCATGAAGGTGGATCATCAGACTTCCATTTTACTTTAAGCTTGAGCTTACCTCCAGAGAATTTCGATGCGAGGATGCTATCAACCGGGCAATATGTTTTGTCATTTCATTGACTTGATGGTGATGATGATGGTGGCGACGCTGACGATGATGATGGCGATGACCGAGTTGCCTGAGCTGAAGAATTATGACTTGCCTGGACTTCAGATGTCTGAGATAACTGTGAGTTTGGATCACTTACCTTATCTGAACTGTTCAGCATGGTTTGTGATAAGTACATTGGGCGTTCTTCCTCACTATGACACATTTTTAAATGACTTGCATTTACAACAGGCAAGAGCTTGTGTGCTGTGCAGGGTCTCAAACTATAAGTGGCATTGTCGTTAACATGCACAATATAGCAAGGCCCAAATCACATTTTTTTCAACTGTTTAGATAATCCAGTCTGGAATTTTTCATTACTCAAGAGAACTTTGTCCTGCACTTTGAAGTTAGGAGGTTGTGCTCTATGGTATTCGTTCTGCTGAGCTTCAATGATGTTTGTTTCAGTGATATGCTGGGCCTCTTGCATTTGTTTAAGGTCTTCCATATATTTCTTCACATCACTGAGCAAGGTTTCTTTTGGCGTCATGCTGGTATCAACCTCCATTCTCATTTCTTGCCCGAACAGGAGTTGGAATGGTGAAAACTCTGTCGTCTTGCCAGAGGACCTTCACAATGCCACCAGCAATCCTGGAAGACAAGGTGGCCAGTTTTGTATGCTTCTTGTCGACCATGGCCCTCCTGTTTTGTGATATCGTGGAAATCATGCGTTCACACGTGGCATTGGTCTGTGGGTGGTAGGCGCTCGTCCAAGTCCTCTTGACATTGAATAATTCACACCACTGCGACGTCTTTGGCAGATTGGGAATTAAGTGAAAAATCTTCTGGCCATCTGGTAAAACTGTCAACAATCAGCAGTATATATCTGTAGTCTTTCGGTGTTGTTGTTAGAGGACCTAAGATATCCATATGCCAGCGATAGAATCTGACTGCTACTGTGTGTGGTTTCAGTGAAACTGCCCATGCATGGAAATCCCTCTTGGAAGTTTTGCTTTCATTGCAGATGTAATATTCTTCTTGATGTTAACATACATATGATTCCAATAATACTTTGACTTAATGGAAGCAATGGTTTTATCAAAACCAAGGAGTGCTTCTCCAAGCTGGCTATCATGGTATGACTTCAGTACTTCTTTCCGTTTCCAGATTGCCACACATAGCTGCTCGATTATGCTTTCATTGGTTTTATTCTTCATTCGTCTCTCAAACAGATGGTATAGCTTGCCTCCTATCATTACTTACTGTTTGGCTTCCGCTGCCAGTCTGCGAGCTTCATCGGGATTCTCATGAACTTTCCCTTTTGACTTGTAGTCATACATTGGCTTGAAAAGTTTACATTCTGCCTGCAGCTTAGCAATTTCTTCGACCATGGAGAAGTCTGTAATTTCCTTTTGTTGCTGACAAGTTTGGCCATCAGACTGAGATGCAATGTCAACCTGATCACTTGCTGTTTCATCGGGAGACTCTGCAACCGGTGTCACCATTGTATATTCTCGTCTTGACAGCCCATCAGCGACCTTATTGGAAGAACCCGGTTTGTATTTCAGTCTTGAATTGTAGGCTTGCAACTCAATTGCCCATATTGGTGAGAGGCAAGTGATCTGTGTTTACCTCAAAATTCCTTGGTAACAAGTAGGGACGATACTTCTTGACAGCTTCAGTCAGCACCAAACCTTCTTTGTCGGTAGTTGAGTACCGGGTTTCTGCTCCATTGAGTGCACATCCACCTTAACAGATAGCATGATCTTGTCCCTACTCATCTTCTTGTGACAAAATATATCCAATGAAAATGTCATATGCATCGGTGGTGATCTTGAATGGTTTGTCCATTTGCGGAATAGCCAGTATTGGAGGGGAAAGAAGGAGTTATATTAGGTGACTGAAAGATTCTTAACATTTATCTGACGAATTACATGTTGATGTCTTCTTCAGGAGATGATTAAGAGGAGCAGCAATTTTGGCATAGTTGTCAACAAACCAGCGGTACAAATTACAGATACCTAGAAACCCTCTTAGGTTCTTCTGATTCTTGGGTGCATAAATTTTCTCCGGATTTGGCCTGATGCCATCTTTGGAAATACGATGTCAAAGATATTTAACTTCAGGAACTGCAAACTGATGCTTTGGTGGCTTAAGCTTCAGATTAGCACAACGAAGGCGGTCAACAATGTCTTGTGTATGAGACAGGTGAACTTCTGCATCCAGCGAAAATATAATAATATCGTCGACGTAAACTAAGGTAAATTTCCAATTTATCCTTTGTGACACTTTGACCACAACCGTTTGTAAAGACATGGGCTAAAACTTAGACGTTTGAACATAAAATTTTCATGAGGCGATGGTGAATGGTGTTTTAGGTTTAGACTCCTCATCCAGGGGAATTTAGCAAAAAAAAACAGGTGGAGCTCAGCTTGAATCAGATGGTTCTATTATATCCATGGACCAACATATCATCAATCTGTTTTAAATGTTCAACTGTGTTCCTGGGGCTAGCCCTACACCATTTGGGGGGTTTTGGAACGGCATCACCAGTATCAATATGAAGGTGAGAAATATCATTTGCAAAACATTCAATATCATATCTCAGAGAAGTTTAACAAGCTTAACTTTGTATTCCAAACCTAACTGAGATTTCGAAATGTCACATCCAAGTTTGGAAGCAATATCCATGTAATTATGTTCTGTAATTGAACTATCTTCATTACTTACCTTATTTTTGTGGTGTGAGATTAAAGTCTCCAGAGATCTGTATCGACTGCCATAACTTTCCCGATTACCCGATTTTCTGGTATTGTGATAAACTTATTACTGGGATTTAGCAAACTACAAAAGCCGTTTGAGTTTGCAACATTAATAACTAATTTGGCCCCAGCAACTTGTTATTTATCAATGAGACTGGAAGTGGGTTCAAACAATAATGTACCTTTATTTTGGAAATTCTGAATGTGAGTGGGCAACATGAAACAAACTGACGTAGGAGGAATAGATTTGGAATGAATTGTACGACAAATACCAAGCACAATTTGTGGTTTACAAAAATCAGTCTGCACACCATTTAGAGTTAAGCAATTTTTGTACAGTTTATCTAACCGTCAGATTTCTGCAGAAAGTCATACCCCAGAATCATCTCATGATGCATGTCTTCAAAAACATGGAAAGTAAACTCATACTTAAAATTTTCAATATATATTGAGATAGTGATCTTACCAAGGGTTGCGTATGTATCCCCAGTCATACTAAGTACTGCTTTGAGATCGGAAGCCCGAATTTGGTCATTGAAATTAAGGTTATTTACAAGGTTGATTGTAACACAGTTAATACCAGTATCCCTAAGAGCCCTAAATTTTGAATTGAATACCTTGATCATTACGAAGTTGGATTGCATTTCAGCAATCGGTGAAATTGTTGTAACTTTTTCATTATGTATTGTATTTCTACAGGATTGTCCGCCTTCCTAGTAGCAAGCGAAACTACCTATTGGGTACTTTACCTGGACTGTGGGTTCCTCCTACAAACTCTAGCGAGATGACTTTGTATACCACAAGAATTACATTCAGCCTTTCGATACTTACTGCTGTTCCTATGGTGATTAGTGTAGCCACGGGACAGACAGGGCTTGAAGGAAACAACAATCCTACGGTGAACACTAGTTGGGGCACTGGAATTGGGGTTGAAGTTCTGGTGTTTTGCGTGTTTGTGTGGTATGCCTGTTGTGTGTTATAGGTGCGATTCATATGTGGTTTGTTAGTAGCACATTGTGTGGCACAAACTTTGGGCATAGCACTGAGACATTTTGACATTTTCTGATCCAACATGGAATCAAATAAAAATACTGTTTCTGGTGTGATATCTTTGTTAGATCTATTAGACATGGAATTAGCACTTTTGGGTTTTAACAATATCTCGACAATGCTTGCCGCATTTACCAAGTCATCTATGATTGTTGGGCTTTGAGTTATAATGACCTGGTGCAGCCTGTCGTCCCTAAACCCATCAAGCAAAATTACATTGTCTGTTATACCTATTGCGTGGGTTTTCGCTATCAAGTATTTGGCGTAGTATCCAGCTGACTGTCCATCCTTCTGGTGTTCATTAAGAAATTGCATCTGCCGATATGCTGGGAGTCCTTGTCCTTTGAAATAACTTCCGAAGCTGTCCTTCAATGTTTGAAATGTGCTTTTCTTAGACTGATCAAGGGATTCTAACCAGTCCTTTGCTGACCCACTCAATGTCACTGGAAATAACTTCAGATGGTTTTCCTCCGAAAGGCTGACTCTGTTATTTCATCAAACTGTTCGATGAAGCTATGAACATTGTCTTCTGTTCCTGTAAGCTTCGGTAGGTGTGGTAAGCGGCTTCCATTAGCAGCACTAGATTGAGCCATATTTAAGTCTTGTTGCCGCTGTAGGTGATGTTTAGTCTACTGGGGTTCGGTTCGCTGCTCCAGTTGTGACTGTGCTCTTATCAGTAAACTTGGCGCTGGCAAATAGGGGACGAATTCAACCACCAATTTTGTAGAGCTTTATATCGCTTGGGGAATAACCCATTACCGGGATCTTAAAAGGAAGAGTATAAAGATGCTTTAAACAGAACTTTATTTCAAACGGTCGCCTGTCAAACGATAAGTGGTTTGACGATCGACGCCCGGACATATTTATGTATAAATGTTCTCATGAAGTTTGTCAAATGTTGGCAGGTATTAAGTGCCAGATACGGCGTGAACAAGCCCCTCGTAGAAAGCGGCTGGCCAGAAGTATGGGTAAGATCTTTCAACAATTGACCATAGAAAATAGGCGCAACTAATGTCTTTTATCTGAAGCACAGGTACTAATCAGCCAACTTGCCTGGGCAGGCCGTACACAGCGCGAGAATTTAGTTCTGATTGTTTTATTTCTTACCGACAATCGTGAAATACAACTGAATTGAATGACGCGAGTGTAAATTACGACCGCTAAGAGTATTATGAAATTTTAAGCGAATTTAGCCTCAACTGCAAATGCGCATATTGGCGCTCCGCCCTCCAAATTTATGACTAGTGCTTTACGTTTGGTTTATGCATTAAATAAATTAAGTTACCGATTAACTTTTTAAAATTTACATGACAGTTTATAATCAAAGAATTTCAATCTTTATTTCACAACATACAAATACAAATGAGAGAGAGAGTAAAGTTACAAAATTATTGAATGATGTATAAATGTATACTGTGGGGAATGACATAGCCTTGTGACTGTCTTCCTGTCATCCCCTATGTGACTGTCTCCCTGTCATCCCCTAATTTGGGTGCTATGACACTATGTATGGGTGAAGTGAGAAGTACATTATTTTTAAGTCTTTCAAGAGAAGAAATAGTTTAGCCCTATTTAGGGGGAAAATGACCCTAGCCATTTTAAAGCACGCCACAAAAGTGAATTGTTTGAATGTTGGATTTTCGTCCATGTAGACTCCTGGAAATTTCGCTGTTGTTTTCGCCATGCTGGTTACAAAGAAATGGTATATGCGTTTGAAATGTCTGTGTTCTATCGACAATGATATAGGAAACATTTTGTGGGCGCAACAGTATACATTTTATTTTATTAGCATTTAGACACATTATATTTTTATTTATTGGTGTTTAGGGTCACATACTTATGCACAATGGCTAATCGTGACCGTGACAGTTTTACGGGTGGAGGAAGCCGGAGTACCCGGAGAGAACCACCGAGCATTGGCGAGCAACTGTCAGCTCCTCAACATTCTAACTCTGTTCAAGCTCCGCTCAAGCAGGGTACCAGGGGTTGAAGACATGTGCACCATCAACTTGCAGTACGTCTCAGTACACAGCGTCATCGTGCCCACATGTAGGCAACCGGGACACAACGCGGACACAACGCGGGTCATCCCGGACGGGGATCGAACTCGGGACCTCTAGCATAGAAGTCCAACAGTCTACCACTGAGCCACCGCGCTTCCATTCAGACACATTTCATATCCAGAACATCATTTGCAGTTATCAGCTTTTTCAGAATATGCCTCAACTATCAGGTTATTTAGATTGTTAAGTTAACTTTCGGGTTTCAGCAGGGCTAAGTAACTAATGGTATCCAAAGCTTTTGAGAAAGCCAAAATAAATTAAAAGTAAACAGTCTTTTGCAGATGTCTGTTGCTTCAACATTGGTAATGACATTCGGAATATGGTGCACAGTCGAACATCCCTTCCTGAAACCAAATTGCTGCTTGTATATGATGCTATATTCCCTTAAAAAATATTTAATCGCGAATAGAGAGCATAGTTGCTCAGTGGTTAGAGCACTGGACTTTAAACAGAAAGGCTGGCGCTTCGATCCTGATCAGCGGTACCTGCGTTGTGTCTGTGCAAGGCACTTAATCCCGATTACCCGAGTAGGAACTAAGACGTACTACTGTACGTGTAGGGTGCACTTGCCTGTAACTGCTGTTAACTCTGCTTGTGCTGGAGACAGTTGCTTGCCGCTGCTCGGTGGTTTTCTGCCGGTACTCTGTCTTCGAATTAAAAGTGTTAAAAGTGCCGTGAAGCCCCGATAAGCAAACAAACAATCGTGAATACATTTTTTTCGTGTGTTTTTGAAAATGCACGGAGAAAACTGATGGAGCGATAGTAAGAAATTATAAATAACTAATTCAAAGATAGGTATTACTTCCTTAGCCTACAGGCATAATCACGGCACTAGCCATACGACAACACAAAAGCTTTTGTCGGGCAACAAGCTTACCGACTGCCTGAACCACCCAATCCCAGATTGAAGTGGATTTTAAGAAAAACTATGTTTGAAGAAATTACCAGGAACACAAATCTACAATTAAATCACTCAACCCTTTCTCTCCACCACCCCCCCCCCCCCTCCCCCCCCCCCCACGTCACCACTTTCTGGATAACCGTCCAGACCACGGCGGCATAAAACCTACACAAAAATAGCCTCCATCCCAACGCCGTAGACAAAACCCACGGACAGAGAACTCAACATCCTGCCCCATAAAATATGTTGCTTTTTTGTAGTTTTAGCTCAGATTCCGCTTCGTTAACCATTTCAAACAGGTATCCATACGAAGGTGTCACTTAGTGGGTTATGGGGAGGTGACACACTCCTCCCCCAATAAGTTTCCTGTCAGTATATTTTCTTCTAGATTCGTGTCTTAGACATCGGTTCGCTCTTGGCTGTTGTAATGTTTGGATATTGGGTGACGATAGATAACTGATACAAGTGATTGTTCACTGATTCAGCATCGTGATTGCATTATTATTGGTGTTCTGCATATTGTTTTCGTTCCACTCTTCCACTCATATCTTTCATGTCCTGCAGTCCCACAAGAACGAGAACAGTACCCGTTTAATATATGGATACCAGTTTTCGTCACTACAGTTGTCATCGTGTACTTTCTTACGAGACTAGATTTGAAACTTGGAGTTAGTCATGGATGCATTCGCTTATACAAACGAATGGATGCCTGTGTCCCCGACTGTGGCAGTTTGAGGCCCGTTATCACAAATTTGGACAACCGGCACGTGTTAATTAATCAAGATTTTTCGTTACGACTACTACATGTATATTTTGTGTATCTAAAAATAAACGTACTCACTCCGCACAAGCAGCGTTAGCATTTGTTGAAGACCTGTGTGCCATCAGTGTGCAGCATGACTTTGCACACATTGCTATCGCCCCCCCTCCCCACCCTCCCACGCGGGCAACCGGGATTAAGTGCTTTGCACGAGGTCACAACGCAGTTACCTATGGTGGGGATCGAACCTCGGACCCTTCGGTCGGCCCACTCATATTAATCAAACATTTCAAACCCTGACGCCCTGAAGGTATATGCACTGCTGTTAAGATGGAAATGGTCCAGTTCTTGTTACATGGCAGGAAGGTTCAGTTAATATTACAGTCCTATGGAGATGTAGGGTTAAATTAACACAGAACCTTCTTCCCAGTGTGACATTTGGTTGAAGGCAAATGCACTATGAACGACATTGCATACACCATTACCGCGCCTCCACGCGGGCAATCGGGGTTAAGTGCCTTGCACAAGGACATAACGCAGTTACCCCTGGTGGAGATCGAACCGTGGATCTTTCGGTCAGCCCACTGACAATAATTAAACATTTCAAACCCTTGACGACCTGGATGGAATATGCACTACTGTTAAAAGGGGAATGGCCGAGTTCTTGTTATATGGCAGGAAGAAAAGTTAATCTTACAACCCTATATAACTGTAGGGTTAAATTAGCACAGAACCTTCTTCCCAACGTGGCGTTCATTTTGTTGCCTGCTCGAAGGCGGCCATTTTTTCGCAAAAATGTATGGATGACGGGCTGAAAGGCTTATACAGGCCAAAATATCAATTGTTTTTATGACGGTTTCAGTTGACATAACGAGAAAATCCATTTTGGTTGTCAAGAAGAAAAATCGGACATATTCGGGCAACTTCGCCAACCCACACACCTCTTCCAGAAACAAAAAAGAAGAATAAAAAGAACAAAAATAAAAAATGGAAAAATGGATTCCGTACCTTTATACTCCCAACTGGAGAATCGTACAGTTATTGAGAAAAAAACCAACATAGTTGTTGAGCGGAGAATGCTTCCTTCCATGGTTTTTTGTCTCAAAATAAAAGTAATCTATTTTTATTTCTCGGTAGGAAGAGTGAAGACGAAAGCTGATAATTTAACGTTATGCTTCATTACTTTATGAACAACCTCCGTTGTATTATTTTTGGGATCACCAATCAGTTTAAAAACGGAATTTCTGGCACGTTTAGGCTTCCAAGACTACCTGTGGCGCGTGATAGATGTGTCGATATGACATGATACCTTGAACACCTGAAGTGCTGTCAGTCTGTGTACCACAACTGAATCTTAGATGCCGTTGAATTTTTTGTACAACTCTCTTATTTCTTCTCTTCATCCACCCAATCCTTACTTATTGCCAGCATTAATTCCTCGCTCTTCAAAAACTCGGCTTCAAACGACTACATAATGCCTGGCAACGCCAATTTTCCTGAGCGCCTGTCTTGGAAGGACAATCATATCTGATAAATAAATGGCTTTATATCAATAATTATCACAAATAATTGCATTGCACTGATTTTAATAATGTCAGAGGGTGGTATTTCACTGTAGGATCTCTCAAGGATCTTTTTTACCAAACGAGCCCAGACAAGATACTTTCATTTCTGAAAGCAATCAACCTTTTTAGTAAATTTTAAAATTGTCTTTATGTCTTTTAAACTAGACTTTTCAAATCTCAAATTCAACGTTGTTCTATAAGGTATTCACATTTCTTGTTTCATCACTCATTATTGCTTCTGTTTATGACATACTGTCTTTGCCATTTTTATTGTAATTATTTCATGTTTTAATCAACCTTTTTACTTCACTATTGACATGTTTTCTTTATAACCCTTTACCCAACGCAGACGATATCAAAATTTATTATTTTAAATATTATTTTTTCAAATTTTAAAACAATTTCAACAAAACCATATCATGTGACCCCTCGTTGGAACGAGCTCAACGAGCTCGTTCCAACGAGGGGTCACATGATATGGTTTTGTTAAAATGTTTTGAAAAATAATATTTTTTCAGCTGCTGAATTTGCATATTTCGCGGGCGGATGCGGGCGATTCGTTGGGTAAAGGGTTAACGGTTTCTCGCCACGATATAGCCTTAGCTGCTGATGTGGCGTTAAGCACCAATAAATAAATGAATCACAAATAATGCTGACATTTGTATTACAGGCACATGCACAAAAGGGACATTCGGGGCTGAATGCGAGTACAAATGTCGTTGTCAACAAGATGATCAATGTGACACTGAAACGGGAAGATGCAGTGGAGAATGTAAAAAGGGATGGATGGGGCCTTCTTGTCAATATGGTAAGAATTGTGTGGGGGGTGTATACGTATTTACCTTTCATGCATTTTTTCTTCTTTATTTCTTTTTTGACAATTAGTTGTAGCTTATTTACTTTTTCGAAGTTTTTCACATGTTCTTTGTTGTGACGTATCAAAAACATTATCAATGTAGAATTTCGACAGTAGCAGCGATCGAATAAAAACTTGAAGTATCATAAAAATGCCAACCGCACAAACATGAGATTATAATTTAGGTGCAATTCTTACACTTTTGGACGAAGCATCTTTGTATCTTTTGCTATTGCCAAGACCATGGAACATCGCTAATGAGTATATCGAAACACGTCGGGGATTGGGGTGGGGGTGATGCCCCTCCCCATAAATCTCCCGATCATTGGTTTCTCTGGATAGATGTTGGGCAAGAAATGATGAAAAACCAAGTTGGGCAGACTTCCATGCTTGCCCAACGAAAATATATATACACACGCTTTGGAATACTCATTTGGGTAAAATCTCTTGCTTGCCATACAAAAAAGATGAACAGCTTAGAAAGTTAAATAAATGCCTGATTCACTATATCGGTAGAATTCCACGTCCAGGGAGAGAGTAACTAATAATAAATGATCTTGATGGCCATGACCTGTTGAAAGCACCATATGGTCGGCATCTCAACCTAGCGGGTCTGTCATTGGCAGCACCGCACAAAACTCCAATATATTCTCTGCCAAGAAAGTATTTTATCAATGGAAAGAATATATATTTGTATCGTTTATAAGTCTTTGATAAAAACAATTAGGTATGTTCCAAATAGTTGGGCGATATGACAGAGCGTCCTATACGTAAGCCTTGTTCTTAATTCTTTGGAAAACAGTGGTATTGAATTGATGGGAGTGTTTCGTCATATCTATTCGGCATGAATGCGGAAACTGAACTTGAATCAGTTGTTGAGGTAAATTTGCATGTGTGTATTCGTTTTAGATGTAGCCCTGTTCCACATAGCAGCTGACCCTTTGTAGTAAAATGTTGATTGTGAGTAAGAATTTAGTAATATTAAATACACTCTACCTCGACTTCCTTCTCTGAGTTGTATCAGCTTTTGGAATTATATCTTGCACAGAGCTATTACATTATCGAGTAACTATTTTTTATCATTTTTTTCGTCAAAAACATATCTTATGATCCCCCATTGAAACAAGCTCTATGAGCGCGTTCCAATGAGGGGTCATAAGATATGTTTTTACCGCAAAAATGAAAAAAATAATGAAAACTGAATGGCATTCTTTTGTGAATAGCGCTGACCGGTTTTGGCCATTACGTTAGTATATCACTAAACATAGAACTGAAACAACAAATTTTAGTCGTCAACGTACTTATATTTACATGCAGAACAAGGCAGTAGTTGGTGAAAGTATTTTAGTTACACACCGTACGCAATTCCTGCGTATGAACATCAGCCAATAGCCATACTTACAAGACTCGGGGAAACCTGAGGACCGAAGAACACACTCGCGGCTATTGGTCCATCGGATAGTATACTCAGTTGTCCATAAGCTGCGAAATTGCTTGTTGGGTACTTTCTACTGATCTATATATATAAGTAAACGTCCTCTCCTGAGCTGATCAAATAAAAAAATCACCCAGTACATACTATAGCTTCAACTGTTATTATATTCTCGTGCTCAGAAAAAAAGGGAAAAAACAAACATAAATTAACAAAAACAGTACGATTGGTTTTGTTTTCGGTAATTTATTACGCACCACTCTATTGATTAAGGTAGATCCATTGGAGGCATGTCGTTCCTTGAGTAGAACAAGACGCCATCTGCCATGCTAAAGCATTGCAGATGGCACCTAGTTCCACTCATGGGGCGATATATACCTTCCTACACAGAAGCCTTTTTTAGGATACTTCTGTCCCTACCCACCTTCGAACCGCCCCTGGAAAAAAGATAAGACATTGAATAGCAGTCCTACCGATCATTTCATCTCCACTTGCAGTACACTCCTCAAATTCAATATTCATACAGTCACAGTCTTTCTGGGTATTTCTATTCACGTACACTAAACTGCAATATTTGTATTTTTCAGGAAATATTGCCTATAAAAAAACAACAACTGGAACAATAATAAATTTGATCAACCTTGTAGATGGGACGACGAAATGTGCATATGCCTGGTATTCAGATAACGCCCGTGCATCTATTGATTTGGGTGCAGACTTCACCGTCGAACGACTATTAATTCGGGGAGATGAGGGTATGTTAGATCTGTGTTATTTGTTTATTTGTCTGTACCTACAACCTCTTGCACATACCCTCTCGCCAAATGAATGGGCGGCCAGCGGTGCAGACGATTCGATACCGATTAAGCGTCTATCAGTCAATATGTTATCTCCCCTGTTTCTTGGAACTCTTCATTGCTCCAGCGGTTAATTAAATACTTCTGGTTGGTATGCCAACATATTTTGAATATAGACTCAAGTGACAAATATAGACTCTTGTGGAAATGCCCCATCAAATGTTACTGAAAATAACAATTACCTTCAAGAATGAAGATGACTTGAAATCTTCAGTCTGTTAAGGGTTGTCCAACGTAACTTTGGGCTTTTTTTTAAAAATTGTCACAATGCCCTAAATACGAATTAAAGCGGTGAATAACGGCATATTATATACCAAAATAATGAAAAAGTATACAAAATCTGAATTTATCCACTTTTTGAAAATTAAAAAATATTTTTTTGCTTTTGATGACAAAGAAATTGCCAGCCACATAAGTAACCGTCAGGATTAACAGGGAATAGATCGGTAATTCGAATGTCTGAGTTGTAAATAAAAGACTCCATACTCCATGCTCGGAGAAAGCATATTTATCATTTCACCACCAACGTGGTGAGAACGCTTAGGGGGAAATGGATGACAACAAACGCTTGATTCTCTTCGGGTGACATTGCTGGTTATGATCACGTGGGTTTTGGGCTAAGTTGCGAAATGATTTGCTTTCCCACGATCTGAAATCTTCAAACAGTTCACTGCTGTTTTTGAATCTGGGAGGCGATGTAATGTACAACTCACGACTCATTTATACATAAGAAAATATTCAACTGACAATATGATAATTGCGAGATTCAGTCCATAGTAGCGCTGTTCAGATCATAAACTGTACAATTTGACGCAAGTGTCAGCAAGGGATTACTACGCCACGGATTCGAACTACTATTATTTGTTTGATGACGATGATTAAAACATAAAAGTGGAAAATTATATTTGAAAACAAAAATATATTCACATCAACATACATTACAGTCCTCACAATTGTATATTTACGAAAAAATAATTTTACTGTCGCCGAACTATATTAGTGACGTAAAAAAGGCTTGATGATGTCTGCTACGAAAAAAGAAGACCAAAGTAAAGGAGAATTATGAGAAAGGTTTCTTCCTGTTCACCAAATATTGCGAAATGACGTAGCATCGTAAATTTAAATATCTTCCTCACACAACCGCATTATGTATAAGACGGATCAACGTCGATTTTGAGCGCTGTTAGCACCAAAAGGTTGCAAAAATCTATGTGTGTTGACGCTCTGTGGACAGAAATAGAGAAATTTCGCTAGGCGGACAAAAAGTCACACGAATTACCGAAATGAGACCACAACGTATCATAAATGTTCAGATAAATGAATTTAATAACCAACACAATTCTGATATTGTTCAGGCCGGTAACCCTCCGCCTATAAAATTGGTATTGGTAAGTAGATCAGTTATTAATGTTCTTAAATCTCACGAGAAAACAACAGTCAAGCCTCCCAAAACAGCAAGGCCGATAGTTCCAAAAAATGAAGCATACCAAATCATATACATACATGAATTGGAAGCCAGGATTTTTAAGTGTAGCCGATTGGTAAAAGTATTCTGCACACAGTATAGATCATTTTGGTTGTTTTGGCCACACAAGAAGATTCAAATGACACTTGGCAGCTGTCATTGCTCATGCAACCCCAGAAATGGACACATATAATACTAAATGAGGAAGTTTGGTAGCTTACCATTTACGTGTATCAGTCTCATCGTCTTTTACCAATTTGATACAGATCTCATGCAAAATGGCACAGGGTTGTGGGAGGGTGGTGTGGTCACAGCAGACTCACAAATGCCACATTGGACATTCTTCATGTTTCATTGATGCACTCTCTCATGACTCCATACTTATTCTTCTGAACTGTGTGGATTTGACCCCTGGTGAACTTCATAAAAAGTAAACAAACACAAGAAAAATGGCAGCCCTTTTGAAATGTAGGCATCCTAAATTACAATTGGTCTTGTGGTCCGTTCCTTGCAAGAATGATAAAAAGATTTTTTCCGAGTCTGTACTAGAAGGATTGCAGAATTTAACTATTCAATAAATTTAAGGTATTTTATTGCATAAAATTTGATCTCTTACTTATGCCATAGCAGACTTTCAGGCAGTGCTTTCTGCCACATGGTAACGGTTCCATGGCAAATATTAGTTTCCACAAAATTTATGTTTCATTCCGAACAAATTGATATATAATTTATTGGGGCTATTCCTTTCTGACCTTCTCTGGACTCTGGAGAAAATTACCCGAAACTTGACCAAATTTACTTTGGACGTCCCCTTAAGGTGATTCTAAAGTCATGGCTGCCAACATGGAAGCCAGAAACATAGAAAAATGTGAACATTTCATTGAACAATAACTTGGCAACGAAACAGACTTGCCCTTGGATACCAGGGTTGGGGGAATAGTCATGTCACATAGAACGTGATGGGACTCGCAAAATATGCATTTAACAAATTCACGGGTCATTTGAAGACATCAGAAAATGTGTACTGTCAAAAAGTCGGAAATGGCGTGGTCAGGTTTTCAAAAAATAGCGAGACGCCTCGCCTTCCAATGAACAACCAACGTGAGCTATCAGTAATGTACTGCAGCAGTTGAGTCTTAATTTTGAATAAAACACATCGAAGATGGGACTAAGCACGTTATCAACCTGGGTTGTTTCAGTCTCAGAAATGTCCACCATGTTGACGGTGGGAAGTTCAAAACACTGAAGGTTGTGGGCAACATTGCGACGAAAGATCTCGCCATATGTGCCGTAAATTCTCATGACAATGACACTGCTGAAATTCTGATTGTCGATATATCTCAAGGGAAGCAGAGTAATAGAGGCAAATTGCATTGATTGTCTGTTCTATGTAAATATTCTTCCCTCTCCAACTGAAGCAACCAATTTGTTTACATGGATCGACCTTGCCATTAGTTTGTAATCATGCGCCAAAATTACCAATAGAGACCAAAAATTGCAGTTATCTTTAATTAACAAAACTGTGACATATAGTGGAATTAGAAACCCATGTTGTATTCTTTCGTTGTTGAAATATTCGTAAACTGGTTGCTTTTTAACTTCTTTTAATCGCAAATCGGGGGAACTATTGTTCGTCATGTAATATTGATGGTACAACTTTATTGGTCTGTCCTTCGGCCCCGTTTCGGTCTGGTTTCGGTGAGTTCCAGAAATAATGTTCCTAATTTTGCAATCTGGTTTGATTTACATTGCGAATCATTGTAAACGGTATATTTCATTATATTTGTTTGCGATCCACAAAGATTATCGATAATTTCGAATAAACTGTGTGCTATTAGATTCATGTCCTCAAGTATTTGTTGATCGAAGTTGTTGTCACCAGAAAGTCACATGCGTTGGTAAGTCGCTTGTTCAAAGTGCGAAAAATAATATGTTTTCTTTCTATCCACCCCACTAGACCTCCTAATCACAAATTAACATATGGCAGAAGTGTGAACATGCAATTTTTCTCTAGGAAATTATTTTATCATTCGTTGCATAGAAATTCTCAACGAAAGTGAATTATGGCAACACACACAAGGCACAATGGAGCTTCAAATTTTTTACTGCTTTGCCGTATCAAAATATTGGCTAATAAATCTGCATTTTCGCAAAAAATCTCTGCACAAAGTTACAAATAGGGCCTCTAAATAATCAAACATCCAGAAAACGAAATTAAAAAACAGTATTTAGATAACCAAAATACCAAGAAGATTATATACGAATTCATTGTAAGGGGCGCGGTGGCTCAGTTGGTAGAGGTGCAGGCTGCAAGCCGAGAGGTCCTCAGTTCGAATCCCACCTGCGGCAACGGCGTTGTGTTCTTGGGCAAGACACTTCACCGCCATTGCCCACGTGGGGGCACGGTGACGCTGTGTACTAAGGCGAACTGTACGTGGATGGTGCACCTGTCTTCAACCAATGCTAACCCTGCTTGTGTGGAGTTGGTATGTTGGGGAGCTGACAGTTGCTCGCCGTTGCTTGGAGGTTCTCTCCGGGTACTCCGGCTTCCTCCACCCGTAAAACTGTCACGGTCATGGTTAGCCATTGTGCAGAAATATGTTACCTTAA
Source organism: Pictodentalium vernedei (assembly GCA_031216915.1). Classification (NCBI taxonomy): domain Eukaryota; kingdom Metazoa; phylum Mollusca; class Scaphopoda; order Dentaliida; family Dentaliidae; genus Pictodentalium; species Pictodentalium vernedei. The sequence continues at coordinate 305,227,860 of CM062293.1, read as the reverse complement.
AACACCAATAAATAAATAAATAATAAATAAATTCATTGTCAATGGCTCGGCCACTCTGGATAGCGCAAGAGTCTAAGAGATTCACACACACACAAAAAATAAATTTACGTAATCTTCACAAGACATTATACAATCCATAAATCAGGCAATGTACGTCCGTCTGTCCCTTGGTACATTTTTGCTTTGCACTCTTACTTGCCTCATAATAGTGGTGGCTGAAAAATGGTGAGGTCTTGCACATGTGATAAAAGTTATTGAAAATTGATAATAGTGATGGCATTTTCACCTTTGGGCTCTTTTAAATAATAGTGGTGACTGAATTTTTTCTTCAAATTGTCATGTATAATAGTAATTCAGCACTATTATTCAACAGGTCAAGGTTTTCTAAAATTCTTACTAATAACACAGGATGGATGGATTCACAGTATTAGGAAAAAGGTTAAAAGAAGTAAATTCTAGCAAACTTTCTTCATATATTTCTGTGTGTTCGTTTAACCTGGTGGCCATGGGTAAAACACAGCTTTTTGAATGTATTAACTTGACTGGATATGAAAAGCACTGTATCTAACCTACATGTACATGGGCAGTTTAGGGTTTGATCCAGGTAAATTGGGAAAGGGGCCTTTTTCATGGTCTTGGGGAAATTATTCATTTAGCCATCTAGACATAAACCCAGCTGGAATCTTTTTTTCCAGAGAAAATACAGGTTAAAATGGGTATCAGTTTATTAGAATCAACTGTCAGAAAAACACTGGTTTTGTAACTTGATAATGCTGTAGAAGTTAAGGAGTAATAATGTTTTGTGCCAGATATTAGGAATTTTATTGCATGTACCCCATTGGGAATGAGGCCTCAATTTGGCCACAGAATGTGGCCACACGAAGCTCTGATATAGTGGGCATATCAAAGCAGCACCATTCCCCAACATATAATTGAAAGGTTTTCTTTTTTTTATTTTCTGTACCTCAACCAACACCTCATGTGAACAAGCTTTGGTTGGAATGGTAAGGATTGCTTGTGGGAGGCAAACGATTAACACTTTCAATAATGCAGAGGAAAGGTGGCACTTCTATGATGTTTTCTCGTATCATAGAATATATACATGTACACTTTCTGCCTGAAAAACAGATCTCATAACCTCCCGTTGGAATGGCTCCAGTAAGCTCATCAGTTACCGTTGAAGATCATAATCACCAGCTATGTTTCTGTTGCAAAATTTGTACAAATAATGAAATCTGAATGGTCATTTATCTGTGCAACAATAGTGATTTGATCAGTATGTTAGATAAATACTTGAAAGAAAGTTGTCATAAATATTGTCTTCCAGTTATATTAAATACAAGTACATAGTGATAAAGAGGTAAGAGATTGTCATTTCATGGGACTCTTGAATGGGTGTTTTGGGGAAACAAACTGTTTTCATGAAAACATAACGTCAAGCAAAATGGTTGAGAAGAATGCATAACTGTATCATACCACTGGGGGTGTGGGTGGTACTAGTCTGCAGGTCACAGACTGAATCAGAATAACATAGTCTGTCAACACTAGAGCCTAAAACCTGAACTCACTGTTTACAATATTTACTGCACAGGTTTCACAGTATACATACTAGTAAGAGGGCACAATAATCAAGAGAAAACCTTTATGACAAAAATACTGAATACAGGTGGAAACTGAAGGTGGCCTGGGAATGCTGCATGATTCCAGTCCAATCTGGAAACGTGCCACTGTTAAAGGGGTCTCTATTGTGGATGGGATGTGAACCAGCATCAAATGCTGAGTTGGTCTATTACTGTTGCAGGCAATATTAATGTGTATCTTGTTTCCCTGTACAATTTTTTCGGAGGACTATTAAAATAGCCGGTGTCCGCCCGTTCGTGTATCCGCCTCTGTGGTTTCCCTATGATAACTTTAGTTATAGTTGACCAAATCAAATGAATTTTAGTATGCAGGTGTATCAACATAAAATACAGGTCCAGTTCGAATTTTTGCCAAAGTTATGCCCCTTTTTCAACTTTGAAAACTTCATTTTTTTTAGTTTCCAACCAATAACTTGAGCTGTAATTGGCAGAATCAAATAAAATTTGTTGTGTAGGTGTATCAACATAAAATGCAGGTCAAGTCAAATCAGGGTTTGATCCGACAATGTTTGCAAGAGTTATGTCCCTTTTTCAATTTTGAAAAATTCAGTTTTTTTTGGATGGGGAAGAGGGTGGGTATTGGGATTTGACGATACACTTTCAACAGGGTCATCTCATGTCAAGACAGTTTTACGTGTGGAAGAGGGCAGAACAGATATATCACTTGTATGGCTAATATTTGCAGGGGAGGTAAACTAGATTACTGATTAGTGTGGTGTGCCATACTGTTGAACTGAAAGTAGTTCCCTGTGAAAAAATAGCTGGACCAGTGCATGCAGTGGTCCTTCAAAAATTTAAATTAACATACAATTGGATTCATTTTTTAAAAAGTTTTGACTCAACTGTTGTTCTCTAGTGCATATAGAAAACATATCCTTCAATATGAGATTCATATTTTACGTGTTGGTGGCAGGAAGTTGACCGTGAGTTAGATATTTTCAAAAGCATTTTTTGGTGAGTAAATGCCTTTTTTCAATTGTTATCACATTTTTGTAATCTATTAGGTAGGAAACAATCATTCATGTTTTAAATAACCATTCCTATTAAAAAGTAATGAAAAAAAACATCATGTTTTCCACCTGTCCACTCAAACTACAATCTTCAGTTTAGAATCACCTTAATACCAGTTCAACCACTTTGCTCAGCGTTGCAGATTCAAGTGAAGGTTTTTTGCAGATCAAGGGAAGTCAGATCCGTGAAGTAGAACGTGATGTGGAACAGAATACTGGTCATTTGTACCACACTCTTCCCTTGCCTATAAAAGTTTTCCATATAATGTTTAATGTGCAGTGTATAAATCTGTATGAAAATGTAGACTACCAGAAAGAAAGCAGATAACCTTCCTACCTAAGTGAGTACAGGATAAATGATGACAAGAAAACGGATTACCTTCCTGTCATTGTACTTAATTTAATTAAATAAAATGTACAATTAGTGAGCACAGTATAAATGATGACAAGAAAGCAGATTACTTTCCTGTCAATGTAAAATCTCATCAACCACATTGATATTGACTTCACGCACGAAATGTGTTTGAAGAACTTATTTACATAAAGCCTTACAAGAAAGTAGATTACCTTCCTGTCAATGTAAAATCTCAGCAACCACAAGAAAGCAGATTACCTTCCTGTTAATGTAAAATCTCATCAACCACATTGAGATTGACTTCACACACGAAATGTGCTTGAAGAACTTAAATTTGTACATTTTTTTAACCTTTTTATCTTACAAATGATATAACTTGCCGACGTTGTTTGACGTTATATCCAACAGATCAGAAAGTGGCAATTTTCTAGCTTCTGCTATTAGGTGGGCAGTTTCAATTACATTCCAAGGTGTGCTAAAACTGCAGTCAGGATCAATGGATAGATATGATGCATTTGATTCCAAGAGAATTTTAAGCAGTGCTTCTCGAGTCAGGGGATATTGAAAAGCCTTACATGTGAAGCCAAAGTATACATTAGGAAGAGCTGTTTGCCAATGAACCAACTCCTCAATTGTTCCCATGAAGCAATGCCTGTGAAGCGACAGAGAAGTGAGATGCAGCTCAATTAGGATTTGTAATAAATCATGCTCAGCATCCCCTGTATTTCGATCACGACAGTGAAGAATAATAGGTTTATGGTACTTTTCTGCAAATGGAAGGACTGACTTTTCTTAAGAACAGTTTTTGTGAAAATTTTTTTTTGATCTGCAGTATACCTTGTCTCAACATGCTGGTCAACAACGACACGATATTGTGTAATCTAGATCTATTTCATCCAATTCTATAACTTTTTTGTCTTTTAGCATAATTAGGCTTTTCCCTCCGGAAAAGACTATTGTTTTTCGATGGATTATTATTTTTTATAATTGAAATTGATAAAAACCAGTGCCAAAAATTTTGCACACGCATACAGGGGCACAAAATCTAAAAATGTACCGAAGCGGAATTTTCGGTTTAACTCTTAATTCGTCAGAATTGGCAAAAAAACTGCCTAAATTGGGGTTTATAGGCACTTTCTCGAAACACGTCTTGTAGATTTTTCTTAAACATTCATAATTGCTAGACCCGCCTGTGACACGACCTTTGATAGACACGACATATTAGGCGATGTATATGGTAACCCTCCACAGGCTGCCAAACATCGAAATTTTGATGAAATGGGCCGTTTTCAGGCCCCTACAGCACCTAAACGATACACGAGAGATAAACATAACTTCCTTTATTGGAAGTGGAATTCACCGAGGATCAGTTTTGTAAGTAATAAGGGTGTTCAAAAAACCAAGCGTTAACCCGTTTTGGGCTGGTTAAACAGCAATACCCCCATAAAGCTAAAAAAAATCATGTTTTCCGTGGATTCCTCAAAACGAGTCTTGTAGATTTTCAAGAAATATTTGTCACTCCCAGGCCTTGATGTAACAATAGAAGTTGCATGGACAAAATACTGCGGTGAGCATTTGTTAACCCTCCACGGGCTGCTAAAAGTCAAAATTGTGATAAAATGGGCTGTCTTGGACGCCAACAGCACCCAACGGGTACCTCACAAAGAAAATTGCCTTCTTTTATCGAGCGCACAATCGATACAGAAACATTTTTGTAAGTAGTAAGGGTATTCAAAAGTCGAAGTCGTAACCCATTTTGGGCTGGCTAAAGAGAGAGACCCCTTAAAATCTTAAAATTCGCATTTTCTGTGGATTTCTCTAAAAACATCCTGTAGGTTTTCAAGAAAAATTGTGTACTCGCAGGTCTTTGCGTGACATTACAAGCTGCATGGACAAAATATTCCGGTGAGCGTTTATTAACCCTCTACAGGCTGCCAAGCATCGTAATTTTGTTGAAATGAGCTGCTTTAGGACACGCACAGCACCCAATGTGTACCTGAGAAATAAACATAATCTCCTTTGTTGGAAGTGGAATTCACCGAGGACCATTTTTGTAAGTAATCAGGGTATTCAAAAAACCAACCGTTAACCCCTTTGTGGTTGTTAATAGTGATACCCATCAAAAGCTTAAAAAATTTATGTTTTCCCTGGATTTCTTTACAAACAACTGGTAGGGATTTCAAGAGAAAATGGCCATTGATAGGTCTTGATTTCACATTACCAGTTGATTGGATAAATTATTCCGGTAAGCATTTGTTAACCCTCCATGGGCTGCTGAATGTCAAAATTTTGAAAAAATAGTCTGTCTTTGGACACCAACAACATCAAATGGGGATGCAACAGAGAAACATAACTTCTTTTACCGGACGCAAAACTGACAGGGAAACATTTTTGTAAGTAGTAAGTGTATTCAAAGATCGAGGTCTTAACCCATTTGTGACTAGTTAAGGAGATATACCCCTTAAACGCTTAAAATTCCAGTTTTCTGTGGATTTCTCAAAAAAAAAAAATTTTCAAGAAAAATTGACCATTCGCAGGTCTTGGAGTGACATTACAAGTTGCATGGACAAAATATTTCGGTAAGCATTTGTTAACCCCCCAGAGGCTGCCAAGCATAGATATTTTGAGAAAATGGGCTGTTCTTGAGCAACCATAACACCAAATGTGTACCTCCGAGATAAATATATTCTCCTTCATTGGAAGTGGAATTCACCGACGATCATTTTTGTAAGTAATGAAGGTATTCACAAAACCAAGCATTAACCCGTTTAGGGCTAGTTACAGAGCGATACCCCTCAAAAGGTTCAAAATTCATGTTATCCGAGGATTTCTCTAAACACATCTCATAGATTTTCAAGAACAAATGGCCATTCACAGATCTTAGTGTGACATTACAAGCTGCATGTACAAAATATTCCTGTAAGCATTTGTTAACCCTATGCAGGTTCTCAAACATCAAATGTTGATAAAATGGGCTGTGTCTGCGTACCCACAGCACCCGAAGTTGAAAGGAGAGATCAAAATAAGTGGAAGTAGAATTCAATGAGAATTATTTTTGAAAGTAATAAGAGTATTCAAAAAACAATACTTAACCCATTTTGGGCTGAATAAACAATGATACCCATCAAAAGCTTAAAATTCATGTTCTCCCTGGATTTCTCTGAAAACATCTTGTAGATTTTAAAGAAAAAATGGCCATTCGCAGTTCTTGGCGTGACATTACAAGTTGCATGAATAAACATTCCTGATTTTTAGCACTTGTTAACCCTCTACAAGCTGCCAGACATCAATATTTTGGATACATTTGAGATAAAACGGACCATTTTCAAATAGACACAGCACTCAGTGGGTATGTGTCAAACAAACATAACTCCTTTTGTCGGTCATTAACTTGTTGGACGACAATTGACATTAACCCACTCCACCGTTAATGATGTTTTTTACCTAAACAATTTTTTTTATCAAACTGAGTCATTTGAGACTACTATACTCACCTTTCTCATAACATCAATGAAGGAACTTCAGTGAGACAGTTAAAAACAATTTATCAGACACTGTGGGGTCATTAAAACTCATAGAATCTCATCGGGAAAAGCCATGATTCTCCAGAATCATAAAGTCTAGTTTCCAACTGTGTTGCAAAGAATTCAACAACATTGGGCAACAATACATGAGGATGAACTCCCACCGTTATCATTATTCTTGACTCTCCAGAAATTAAAGAGTCAATAGCTGGCCAAGAATGTGGAAAAAAGAAAATTAGAAATGGCATGTTTTAAAGTGAAGTTTTTACACAGAAGTGTTTCTTGTAAATCTGTTAAGCTATTACATAACGAGGGCTTCAATAACTAATCGAGATGAAAATGAGAATCAATCAAATGAATGTTTCCGCGAAATGAACAAAGGACTGTACATTAGCTCTTTTTCTAGACTTTTCTAAAGCATTTGGTACCATAAATCATTCGATTTTACTTAAAAAGTTAGAAGTCTATGGCATTCGAGGGCATGAGAATACCTGGTTTAAAAATTATCTCACAGAGAGATGTCAATCGGTATCATTCAAAAATGTCTGTTCTGGTCTTCTGGACATATCTAATGGTGTTCCGCAGGGGTCTATCTTTGGACCACTTCTTTTTATTATTTATATCAACGATATTATAAATTCCACATCGATGAAAATGTTATCGTGTGCTGATGACACTACTGCCTACACGACTGGCAATAACGTGGAAGCAATTATAGAATTAGCTAACAACGAACTCAACAAGGTATATAATTGGTGTATGGCGAATAAACTCGTCCTCAACGAAAGTAAGACAAAGTTTATCATTTTACACCCTCAGGGGGGATACTTACTCTATTGGAAGTAGGACAATTGTGCTGAACATTTCAACCATCTCCCCTATCGCAAATAACCAAGAACAAAAATTGTCAAATTGTTAGAAATTTTTGTGGATGAAAATCTGAACTTCAGGCACCACCTTTCCGATGTCTGTTCCAAAATTTCCAGGGCTATTTATGCCATAAATAGAGTGAAAAGGATCCTGCCACAAAAATGCTTGAAAACGTTATATTACTCTCTAATCCACAGTCACATGCCGTACGGTATTCAAATTTGGGGGCACTCGCCCTCCACTAGAGCGCTCACAAAACTGCAAAAAGGCCATCCGAATCATATCCAACAAAAAATTCAATGCACACACCGACCCACTATTTAGAAACCAAACCACTTTAAAATTCACAGACTTGTATAAATTTCGCGTTCAGCTGTTTATGCATGATTGGCAAAATAAAATGTTGCCTGAAAGATTTGAGAGTACCTTTAAAATATACCAAAATCCCTCCGGTATGGACACCAGACAGTCAGGTAAATTACGCACAGATAAACTGAGGACTCAGTTCTCTCCTCTCTGCTAACCTTCCCATACACACTTTCCCTAGGACATGGAACAATATTGAACCATTTGTTCAAAATTATTCAAGACCACTATTAAAAACACTTTAACTGAACAATTTTTGAGCTCATACTCACTACATGTCAATTTTAACAATCCAGTACGCCTCGACTGTCGCCCGTGGCCCTGTCTATCTCATCGCTACCTTTCCATTGAACTCAATCTTCCTCATATGTCAAAAACATAGAATAGATTTTTCATATGATGGAAAGAACCAGCATAACATATCCTTAATAGTAGGAATATTAAATGACCTCCTACTGGAGAACACGATGTTTTCAGGATTGTTTCGATTCTCATGTCTGCTTCTCGTTTTCACTTCACTGCTTTCATTCATTTTTTTTTTCTTTTCGTTTCTTCGTTTTTTTCACCTTTTTCTTGTTCATTTTTTTAAACGGGAACGGCGAGAAGACAGCCACTAGTGGCTACGCCATCTCCCTCTGGTGCAATCATGTAGTTGTGAATAATTTTACCTTTATGTATATTTTTGGGGTTTGATTGTATACATGTTGCAATACTGCATAAAATCAATCAATCAATACTTGTTTCCATTCGTGTTTTCATTAAAAGGGCCAAGAATGTCCAAGTGAACTCTTTCCATAGGAAAACCACCTGCATGGAAAGATTTGAGCGAAGCTATGGGATTTACATTGGCCCTCTTATTAGCATTACAAACTGTTATAACCTGAGAGACTGTGAAATATCACTGGATAGAAAGTGAGTGGCGTCTCCATATCTTAAATTACACTCGCTGTGGGCCGGACCGTGGTACAGACCCATGTAATGATCATGGTCTCTGACTTTCTTCTTTTCCCACAAATTCTCATCGAACGATTGTCTGCATATGTGACATTCAGTGGCTCTGTTATTTTCGTTCTGTTGCTCTCGCGTGATGATCATTTTTGCCGGAGTTTTGAATTTGTCGTATAAAATTTGAATTTTTGATTCTAACTCTTCCACGAATCTTCGAGCCATGTTGTCATCTTTGGTCCATTTCGTGTAGGTGAAGGGACCCATGCCGTTTTGCGAGTCAAAAGCGCATTTCACGTAAATGCAATAGCCTGAAGGCACGTGTTTTTAATATCTTTTGGCGTCGGGTTGGCAGGAACTCATTTTCACGGTGAAGCATTCAAAATCAGCGTACACGATGAATGGCACTTTTAACCTTTTACTGTGATTGCAAAATTTCACGAAGGTGTTGGGTTTGGGCATTTTGACGGCAACACCTTGATTTTTGTTGCAATATTCCTGATGTTTCGCTAACGATTTTTCGCTGCGAAACGTGTTCATGCAGTTACAACATAAATATATCTTTTCTTTATGTTTACTACTCTGTCTCAACAGTAATCAGCTCGGATTTTTAACCCAACAATAATGACGATTGTCATCATTTGAAATCAATAATAAAATAATTGTCTTTTCTCTTCCGAGATACGAAGTCTGTCTGAGAGGATAGATCATTCGTTTTTCTTCATCATATCTCAAGACGTTCACCGCTACGATGGGATTTTGAGCTTCAAAACATTCTATGTCTTTTAATGGCGTTGGAAAAGTCACTCTGGTCCAATCAAGATTTTTACAAGTCTCCTCATAATGAGAAACTCTCTCGGAGTGGATTTTGACGGGGTATAAAGCGGAGGTGACTGCCCATTTAAAACACCGATCATCTTTATTTCTCCCGTTGAGCACGGCTTTTTTTTAGCTAGGAAATACGGTAATTCTACGTAGGAAGACACTTTCAATGGATCGTTTTTGTTCACGTGAATTTCGAGATTCAACACCTCTTCGAACGTCCAATTACTACCTCCCTGTTGATAATTCACGAGAGATGTCAACATCTTGTCTTTCATCATTTCGAAAACGTCTGATAATTCGCAACCTTGAAATACAGTCTGGATAATAAACATCTCTCTCGATGCTCTCGACAGAGTTCACGTCGATTTTATTCATCATGCAATAGAATATCATCACAATTTTTAGTCCCACGTCCATATGTTCGCGAAACAAATCCAATACTTTATTCTTCACCCGTTCCATGAACGATTTTGGATCGACATTTTTGAACAACGAAACCACGTCAAAAGTTTTAAAAATGCCTTTGATAGCACTCTACTGTTCTTTGGGAATCGATTCAAATACTTTCGATGTGATTCGTCCTACATATTCTTCTCCTTTCCCTTCATTGATTGCTCATCGAATTTCGTTCAATATATGTCGTTCATCTCGATTCTGGACCGTATCACTCGTTTTCGTTTTTTTTATTTTTTTTTTTGAAACTTACAGTTCTTTATTTGGTTGTCTTCTTATTTTCCACGTTGGCATTTCGATTCCCTTTGCCACCTTTTTCTTCTTATTTTTCACAACTGAAACATTTTTTGACATCATTGCTATCTGCATTTCGTTTCCCTTTTCATCAAGCAAACTATGTAACTCCTTGCGTATGATCTCTCTACATTTTGAATCATTCTGCACTACTACCACTTTTCGTTTTCTATCATCAGGTGTTACTGCCATTGGCTTATGTTTTTGCAATTCAAGTTTGTTTAAGTTTGTTTACTTTCGGTCTTTCGGTTTCCTTTCCATCGCCTCACGTATGATTCTCACATATGGCTTTAATTTTTTTTTATTTGGTTCTATGATTTCTGAAATTTGGAATTTTTAATTCTTTACAATCTCGTTTAACTGGGGTATGGTATACTTATCTAAATTTTCCATTTTTTTTATATTTGTTTGCTTATTTGTAAAGAATATATTGAATTTTTTTTGTTAAAATAATAATTTTTGTAAAAACTTTTTAAAATAGTCTCTTATATATTTGTTTTTAATTCCCCCCCCCCCCCCCCCCCACCCACCACAAATTTTTTTTGTGAGATTAATCGATTTTATTTCCTTTAACGTGGAAAAAATTGAATGAATACGACAAAAATAAAGGAAATTAAAAATTTAAGACTTTTGTATATATATATAGAGAGAAAACTTTCACAAAAAATTCACATTAAAGAGAAATTAAATTTAAAAACTTTCTGATGATATATATATAAAGAGAAAAACTTTTTTACAAAATTATTATTTAACAAAAAACACAAAATTCAGATATATTATTATTTGCAATAATTCATAAAACCAAATAAATAATCAACCATGAGAACAACACCTAAAAGATGTGAATTGAAATTGAAATGAGTCGAAATGTACAAGAAACTCGGTTGTAAAATTTATGGATTACAACGACATGACGATATCGAATTGAATGAGGTCAAGACAAAGGGCTTACAGCACAAAAACGACACATATAGCATGCCTTTAAAATTGCATGAAGCCGCACTTGATTTGTTTTATGAGTACCAAAGCGATCTACAGAATATCATTATCGCCAAAGACAAAGAATTTGATAAGAGCAATTTGTCGTTGCCCTACGGAAGTTACATATATCCAAAAATCTCTCTCGAACTCGTAGACAAATTGGGTGGCAAGAGCATATTCACTGAAGTAAAAAACTCGCAAAAGTAAAGATAAACATTCAACACATACGCAAAAAAGGAGAAGATATGACCGTTAACATGTTAATAACGGACTTGAAAATTTAAAAAGACAATAGGGAGCGATAGTGAAGAAGAAGGGGAAAAAAAATAATTTATTTTATTTTTTTCCCCTTCTTCTTCACTATCGCTTATATGTATTGTAATAACGTTTCCCTTTCTCTTCACTTTCATTATTGATTCTTCTTTTGATATATTACATTTTTTATAATAACACATTTCATTCCCTTCCTCATATTTATGAACGAATACGGTGCATCTCTTGGCAACACTCATATCATTATTCTCTTCAAAAGGTGGTGGAATATCATTATTCTCTTCAGAAGGTGGTGGTGGAAAACAACTCATTCTTCTTCTTTTAAATTTCCACAATCTATCCCTATTTTTTGTCGCTTCTTTTTCCAGTTCTTTCCTGAAATATCCATCATTATCATCCAAAAAAGCCTTGCAATCCATTTTGTCTATTTTTGTATTATTTTTTATACTTTATATAATTATATTATATTATTTTTCATACTTTATATAATTATATATTTTTTTTACTTTATAATAACATACTCAAAAGTTGTATATTCTTAAATGGCGAATTTTGACCCAACAACAAACCCCTACTCGAGTTCTTAACGCTCTCTGAAGTTTGTCCCTCTATCCTTCGGATATGTTCACGTTTTTAACCACGTATCGAGTCATATTTTTTTTCATTTTTTAAATATATTTTTTTCAAATGCGGTTGTTGAGAATTCAATTGTTTTTTTGTTTTAATGATAATTATATATTAAATAATTTTTGTATTTAATATTGCGCTTCTTTCGTTTTCTTATTTATATATATACACAATATCTTTTCTTTTTTTCTTTGCTTCATATTTCTCTTATGTGAAATCGTATCGTCACCCTCTCTCGTAGTTTTGAGGCTATACAACGTGTCTAAAATCACGGATAGATAAACTAAATTTTGAGGTCGTTCCATGATCTTATAACCCGGCGACACATTTGGAAAGAAGGAATAGATTGTTGGTTGTGTGCTACCGTTCACGTAGCTTTTTTAAATATAAAACTTGTTGAATCCACTCAGATATTTTCCGCGATTAAATTCGCTTGTCAAATCGATCATGACGAAAATCGTGAATTCCTCTGTCCCAAACCCTCTTGCAGAATCTCCTGAATTCTTCTCTGATCATGTCGTTTGTGACGTGATCCCCATAGATGTGATTGAGATTCTTGAGATCCTGGTGAAATAAACACAGGAAATTATCAATCATCCAACGCCGCACCGTCCAAAATGGTCGAAAGAGAAGCTCTGCATCCGTCGAATTCCACCCTACTGTCGAAGATTCTGGCTATGACGTCCTTGGCAATCTACGATCCATGCACTCTCGATGCAATCTGTATTCGGGTTGAAACAGGCTCCTGCCGAACATGAATAATCTGTCGTAATCCAACCAACTGGGTCGCGACAACAGATTCATCAACAGATTGGTCTTTCTGCAATTCGATTTTCCCACTATCAAACCCCTTATGCTCTTGGGAAAGAACTCGTTGTTCGACCTCTTGGTCGTGGCTTCGTTCTAAGACATATCTTTGACATTTTTTTTTTTATTTAGGTTTTCAAACTCTATTTTTTTTATGTTTTCATACTCGGTTTCTTTATGTTTTAAACTCGGTTTTATAAATATATATTTTTTATTATTATTTATTTATATTACACCATCGTAATATATTCAATCCAGATCCACTCATCATTTTGGCTAGATCTTGTATGGGTACCACAGCATCCTTAAAATCTTTCCAACTTTTCGACGATCGCTCTTACGTAGCTCGCTTCGATAATGGGCTGATCAATTTATCGATCAACGCAACCGCCGCACTCTTACCCACAACCGAAGCGATCCTACCACTAGCTTCAGAAGTAGCTTTCTTACCAGCATCCAAGGCTGTCTTCTTACCAACCTCGAGCATGGTCGATGCGAGTTTTCTACCGGCATCGCTCATGAACGCTCGCATTATAGAATCCATGATACCAGAACCGCCTTGGACGTAAGTTCTGACGTATCCCCTGTTCTTTATCACTAACATATTTTTATTTTTATATATATTTTGTTTTTCGCTCGTAAATCGTTTTTTTTGTTTTAAATACTTTTTTATTATTTTTAGTGTAGATTTACTTTTATTTATCTATTTTGTTTTTTCTCTACTTACTATATATCAATCTTTCAATTCATTCATCAACTTTTTATAATCTCGTCTATCCAAGACCTTCTGCCTCAACAATTCATCACATATACTCACTATCTGATTATCCACCCCGTATTACCGGTGCGCCGACTAGCCATCAACAATTTCAATCTCTCGAACAGAGCATTGGAATCGCGCGGAAGAAAAGTGGTCGTCACTCCCTTTCCCGTCACTGATTCGACGAATTTTTTATTCATCAACCATATGAGTCTCACCACATTCGTCCACTTGTAACCTCAGTTGGCTTTGGGTCTCGTCTCTCTGACATCGATATTCCTCTTCATGGCGTGGGTCTGAACCAGAATGTCGCCGTAATTGTCGTGATCCTGATCCATGTAATCTCCAGACTTGTCATATAGAAGCAAATTTTGTAATCCTGGAGTATTCAGATACTTATTCTGACCGACGATGAAATATCGACCCTCCTCTCGCACTTCAGTGTCGCCCACGAAAGTCCTACCATTTGAATCCTCGTGAATTCCATATGACAGATCTTTCTTACCACCATCATCGGACGACGCGACGCTACTAGTGGTAATAGTCAAAGCTGTATCATCGCTCTCGCTCACATCGGTTTCAATTCCCAGGAACATAATCCGACAGAGATCTCCGAACGGAAAATGGTGTAAAACTACTGGGTAACGAACCCGTTCAAAAAAGAACTCTCTTTTATGGGTATCAGTTCCTCAAGAATCTCCTTCTTGCTTCATTCCTGAACCTCTGTCACGGGTTTGAATAGTTTGGTGGTCTCTCATTTCAATTCCATCTCCCCAATCATCTTCTTCTGTCGGCGGACTGAATGCTTTCCTTGAGCCGCTGATATTCGTCGAGGAGCTCGTCCCTTCGCTTGGAATTAATTTTCTCTCGATTATTAATATTTCTTTTTAGAGTGTGGTAACGTCGATTTTTTATTATTTATTATTCTTAAAATTAAATGTGATTATTTTTATGTTTTTAAATAAATAAAATTTTTATGTCTTTAATATATATAACTAAACGAATTGTAAAGAAAAGAAAAGAAAAACATGCAAATAAAACATCGATAATGCACACCTTCATCGCTTCAAACGTGTTAAATCACATCAGCGGTTATTTCCCACAGTGAGAACTCAGAGTTAATCTTTGATCTGCTCGGCTTTCATCCTTAGAACTGTTTCAGCTAAACAACTTTAATGCTGTCAAAAAACAGTATCGCTTTGAGTTATTGGTGCAGCTTGATTAAATGTATTTTCAACCTTTTATATTATACCTTTATAATAGTAATAGTTTGTTTATTCAAGCAAAATACCACCTACCACGAAGCAGGCAGATTGCATAAAGAGTATACTTCACAAACATTTCATTCTCGCTTCACTTCGAGAAACACGTTTGAAAACATCCATTATAATAACCATTCACACAGACACTTCGCCCATTCAAAAGATGAATGACAAACGTTTTTTTGAAAACAACCATTATAATAACCATTTACACATACACTTCACCATTCAATAGATGAATGAAAAACGTTCATTTACATCCGCATTGTTAAACAATTAGGTGAAATGAAGAAACTCGACAAAACTATTTTGTTACAATTTATCTCAACTCCTCGCGATTTTTTCATCTGTTCCTGCACTAGTAATCTTCGCCGTTCGTCGACGATCGATCGCGCCGTCTAGGACCCGATGACTAACGTCGAAAATTTACTCGATTCTAATTTTTTCAAACATCTTAATTTTTCACATTTCTGTCCTGGAAACCCCAACGCGTTCTTCAACGATTGATCGCACCGTCTAGGACGCGACGACGAACGTTGAGAAAGAATCCGAGGGTTGATTTCTTCCGCGCATCCTGTCCTGGAATACCCAATCGTTCGTGGACGACTGGATCGCACCCACTGCCGTCTAGAACGCGATGACGAACGTCGGGAGAATTTCGTCGGTTCTTTTTTTTCGACATCTTAATTTTTAGATTTTGCTGTCCTGGAATCCCCCAACGCGTTCGTCAACGACCAATCGCACCGTCTAGAATGCGATGATGAACGTTGGAAAAATTCGAGGGTCGATTTCGTCCGCGCATCCTGTTCTGGAACCCGCAATCGTTCGCCAACGACCGATTGAACCGTCTAGAATGCGATGATCAACTATTGGGGATTCCAGGACAAAATGTACAAAAATGTTTTGCAAAAATTCTCGAAATTTTGTACATTTTAACACTGAACTCTATGGGTACATGTACGTGTACATGTGCACGATGTACATGTACACAGAAAGTGCCCTGGTATCCCCCATTTACACCTACTCACGCTTGTGTTGGTGGTGGATCGGTTATGGTGTAGGGAGGCATAACCATGACAAACAGAACAGCATTACATGTCATCCAAGGGCGTGTCACAAGGCAGTACTACCGTGACAACATGTTAGCAGCTCATGTGATGCCATTTACGCGACGTCACGGCCGTCGATTCATTTTCCAAGATGACAATGCAAGAACCCACAAGGTCGTTTCGCTGAGGAGTTCCTCCGGGAGCAGAACATCACTACACTGCCTTGGCCAACACTAAGTCCAGACTTTTAACCAATCAAACACGTCAGGGATATGCTTTGCGGGCGCCCACGACAACGCCAGCAGCCCCCTATTAATGTCCGGGAACTCGCCGTTTCACTGCAGGAAGAATTGAATAACACCAGTTAAGCTGATATTGAACGTTTGGTGAGGAGTATGCCACGTCCGATCCGCGCTAGTCTCGCGAACCGAAGAGGATTTACAATGTATTGAGGTCTTGGACTGAATGTGGTAAATTCTCTGACTGGCCGTCCATGTCCTCTACAGCACAGTGCGTGGAATGTGTGCTTGTCAGACTCCCAACTATCACTGAAATCATTCACAGATGCCTCAACTGTCTTTTTGATGAAAATATAAATATATTTCTTCATATATCTCACTTTTATCAAATATCCCCTACTTTTTTTAATAGTATATATTAACTGAAATTTACTCTTTTAAACTATAGATTTCATGAAACTCTCAATAAAGTCAATCTATTACCCAACCAAACATTTTTGCCTCAAAACATAGCTTATGATCACCACCACCAGAACCCACCACCACCAATGCTGACACAACGTCTCATTTTTTGGTGTTGCCGTTTTTCGGAGCCACCCACCCTAACCTGCAATTTTTTTAAACACATTTTTGACACCAACCCCCATCCCACATCAAAATCCTATTTTTTCAGGTACACGGAATCTGAATGGTTGTGCAAGTCAGCATAATAATATGTACTGTGATTTCCATGATCAATACCATCAATTCATGTTCAATACCTGTCACCAGATTTAACTCAAACAATTAACAGGTAGAGTGCTGGAAGCCAAGACACATTGCTCTGTCACATTTGATTTCCCAGAGGCTCTTTACAATGAAATGTGACTGTGCAATATTTGATAAAAAAACTCTGTATCCTGTGTGGTCAGGAATTTTTTTAGCACTCTACCAGTTAAAGTTGACACCAGATCTGATAAGGTAACTCCAATAACAATAACAAATATATGAATAATGATTTTTCTGCTATGATGTTGAACCAGTTTGAGTGATATTTTATCAACAGCAAGCTGACGCAACGACATACCGCAGATGATTTTATTGTTTCCTTTTCTTTCATTTTCATGCCAAATCAATAAACAATCAAAGTTTTATTTATTTCCTTATGATTACAAAAGACTGAAGGCGTATAACTGTCTTTATCAAAGATTCACGATGCTGAACTTGGGTTGCCACAGCTCTCAAATTAGCTCTGGACAGTTAGGGTACGCATGAGAGTGACAACTGTAATCTCACAACAGCAAACAAAGGAATACAAAGGGATATCTTAATTTTTCTGCAATCCCTTTGTATTACATGAGTTTCAGCGTGGAAACTGATTGCATAAATTATGAAAACCCATGTACTGCTTTCAAAGTAAACACAGTTTGAAAAATAATGCACGCATCCACACGACACGTGAGTTCCAGTGACAATGACCCAAGTTTCCTGTCATTGGATGCATATACACTGCTCAGAATGCCTTATGGTTGGTATGCAAATAGATGCAATGCATGGTGAGGTGAAGTCGTTATGGGACAAAAATACACTATAAAAATGTATAAGGAAAAAATTTGCATGATCTGGAGAAAAATTGTTTTCGACACCTGGATACCCCCCCCCCCCCCCCCTCTCCCTCTCGACCCCACCCCGACCTCACGTTGTGTCACACTTTCCTCTGCCAAAATAATTTTACCTGAATTTCCCGCTTAGAATCTGTGTTGGCGCGGGTGTTACACCCCCCCCCCTCCCCCCGCCACGGCGGCGACGGAACTGTTTCACAGAGAGGGCAAAAACTGAATGTTCTTAGTTGTTAAAAGAAATTACTCTCACGCTTCGTCTTGTATTCGTGTTGGGTAATTGGTTAAATCGATTATTTTTTCATTGTTGAAGGTCAAACACTTTTATTCAGCATGTCAATTCACAGCGTTTTTGAAGTCGTCTTTCATGCAGTGGGCAAGGGATCGGATGTTTTGTGGTGTTGTGTCTATTATTTGTGAGAAGTTAGAGAGGGATGTTTTAAGCATTTTTTCCGTGGAGGGAGAGGTGAAGGGAGAAGCGACGCTATAAGTCACGCGACCTGTTACGCTATGTGGGTTTGTGATGGTAGCCTGTGTGAACGGCCATGTTGTAATATCAGCGACATTGAGATTCATTGTGTTAGTGCGCATGTCTTGCGCGTGTTGTTAGGGTGATTCCGTGAGTTTCTGGCGTCCATCTTATTTACTGGGGTAGCCATCTTGGTTTCTATGGTGGTACGTTTTTGGTTACTATATAACTGAAGTTCTTCAATAAGGCAGGCGTTTGTCTGGGGATGTGCTCGATTTGAATGGGACTATACCCAAAGACCGGAAACAACCCGTCAACTATAAAATATTTTTTTTTAAAAAAACCTACTAATAGTCATCGAAACGGACTTTATTTGGATTGGATTCTTCCAGGAGCCTGCTGGCATGAGTAACACATAATGTTATGAGAGTGTGTGGTTGTCGGTCGTTTAAATAAGAGTAACTTTTCCGGCTCGAATTGTTTTCAGAATCCTCGTTTTTTCTGTCTATCCCAATACAGTCTACGTCCTTTCCCTTCCCTTCGTGGACCTCTTCTACCTATGTTATGAATTGCATCTGCCCTGGACTACTTATTCCGATTTCTCCATAATAACACGGGTTGTGGAGGCATCAGCTTTTGATCTGACTGACATTTGGGTCCTATTCCCTAAAAACTGTCTTTCTCATGAAACAATCTTGGGCCGCCATTCTCAATCAAGGTCTCCCCTTGATTCCGTACATATATTACAGCTTCCACTCCCACCCCACTCCCCGTGTGCCCCCAATTTGTACAATAAGATACTTGATGTGTTCAGCAACATTCAGCCAAAGACCAAATTGGAAATATTATTCGACCCACCCCCGGAATCACCCCCGGAATCAGATGCGCTGCCTTGCATTTGTGTTTGCTTGGGGTGAATCTTTATGTTAGAATGTGGACACCATTCTTTGCTATATGCTTTAAACTTTTTGTGCACTTCAGTTGTCTCATGCATATATTTGTTATTTGATGTACCATACCCATCTTTTGCGGTAGTACAATAAAAACTTATCTTATCTTATTCCTTTATTTTGCAGTTCGGCACCCGCTTATTCACTTCTTGGTTTACATTGGTACGAACACAGATTACAGTAAAAACAATTTGTGTTTCAACTTTACTGAAACGAATTCTCCAAAATCAGTTGATGCTCGATGTCAATACGAAATCACTGGGCGATACGTGCACGTGGTCTTCCCTGGAAAAGATATAAAGGTGTACTTATGTGAGCTTGAGATATACGGAGGTAAAGGAATTACTTGGGAAATACTAATCGGTACATGATATTTTCCAAACAGGATATAGTTTGGCTGGTATAGAATTTTCCCGCTCGGTGTCAGTATCCGTACTGTTTTCTTTTTTTTCGGGGTGAAGAGTGGGGGGGGGGGGGGGTGCTATCTTGGTTCGGTACGGTTTTGTCGTAACATCACGGTACCAATACTCAACGATGTTGTAGGTTGCAGTGTTCTATACACTCTAAAATCAGATGGACACAAAATTAACCCGAATCAACAGGATTGAGTGAATATGAACCCATTTGGGTTCATATTCCCTCAACCCATTTGATTTGGGTTGATTATAAACTCAACTGATTTTAGAGTGTTGTTATCAGAGATTTAGAGTTCTCATAAATTTAAAGAATATTGTAATAGTTATTTGCAAATACATTTGAAATAACACTGGCACTCGCCACTGGTCATCTGCATAAGTTTTTCGTCAGGAGTGGTATCAAGATATTGATTCTCTCTTCTCTCTTGCTAGTAATCATGTATTTTCTTAAAATTTGATACTTGAACTTGTGTCACACACAGTCGGTCATACGAATCGAGGCCTACAGTACTCGATTCCCGCTGCTGGTTGCCCAGCATGACTAATTCGGAGTACTGGTAAGATATGTATTAATTAAGTAGTTCGTCACGACGTACATGGAGGCCTACATTTTATTTATTCACCAATAAATTTCTAAGAAGTCTTGAGGTTTTTAACTATAATTCCGAAGGACTAATATTCCAACTACATCATCAAGCAGGCCTCGACAGAGGCATGACCTGATGAGGTTGTTGGAATATTTGTCAGTCGGGACCAGAGCCATCACAGTTAAGACAAATCAGGTTTACAAGCCCCCCTCCCCCTCCAGATCAATCGGTCATATTCGCGACGCCCCTGCATCTGATGTAATAAGAAGCTGAGAGAAAAAACACCACGGTGTATTTTGTCTCAGCATTTTTGATTGAATCAAATCACCGCTGATGAGTGCCCGTGAAAAATTAGTAGTCTATTCCTTCTCTTTATTAGACATTTTCGTTCATTGTTCTGTTGTATGAACTATTTTCAGCTAACAGATGGTGAATTTTTCAAAACCGAAATTCTGGTATTTTGTGATTCCCTCGGAACTGCACATTGATATTCGGATAATGCCGATACTATACGGTATCAACCAGAACAATGAATATCTACCTTTCAGAGCTATCTTTTCAATTTGTGTCTCCTGGTTACTGCTAAATAAAGCAGCCAATTAAGTAGGCGCGAAAATCCGAAAGGATATTGTCAGTTCCCTAACCTCACACAATCTCTGAAATTTCAGCGAAGATTAAAAAAAGCTTTTTGCAGAGTAAAATGGCATTGGAAAGATGAACAGTTTCTCCAATTTTTCTTTTGATTCACGAAGATCAACCTTTTGCTTTTTCTTAAATTGATGTCTTACAAGATTTTTACCAGCAATAACTGTAATAATTTAGCAGTTTTTAAAATATTTGTGGCTCAGCTTCAAGTGAAAACAGGAACGTAGCTAGGATTCTATAATAGATAGTGCGTTAACCATTTTTATCGTTTTTGGGGGGTGGGTGGGGGGGTGGGGGTGGTGGGTGGTGGGGGGGGGAGGGGGCTGGGGAGGTGTAGGGGTAGTATGTCAGTGGCTTTCGAGTTCAAGGTTGCAGAATCTCATGCAGGATTTCATGCGACACCATAATCACGTGACCCAGTGTCGCCATGTTGGATTGTCATGGTAGCTCACGTGAGATTACCATAGTGATACGCGGGGGTCAGTGTGCATGCGCAGCGCGTTTTGCTGGGCGATAGTGTTTCCGTCGTCCATTTTTTATCCTGGAGGCCGCAATCTTAGTTTCTATGGTAGTATGTGGTTGTTATGTTACCAAAAACCTTCAGATAGGAACGGGGTATGTTCAGAGGGTGTGTTCGAATCAATAGGAATAAATCTAATAACCACAAACAACCCAAACATTTTCCCAAATCACCAAAAAACACCCAAAACTGCCTAAACGGACTTAGCGAAGCCCCATTTGGGGCTTATAAGAGTAGAACGTAGTGCTACAAGGTGCATTCTATTGAACTGGAGTGCCATGATCGGCCTCGTTATATACATATAACTTGTGACTTGTATTTCCCCCTAATACCCTGCTTCTACCTATATATCTATACTGCAGTTCCTGCCTATTCCCTTATTTCTATTATTCGGCTTCCTTCATTATCAGAAGAGTAGCACGTAGTGCTATAAGGAGCGTTCTATTTTTTGGTGTACTAGCTCGAACTTCCCAAATCGTTGATCTACAAGCTTTGTTATATGACTTTCCCCATCTTCCTATAAAGTATTCTGACTTCTCATGATGTGTTTGTGTGCTATTGCACAATGTGTACACATTACAGGTAACACACATGTGCTTGTTCACTTATTCACATACAGGTATTTAAGGATACCTCGACATAGCTCATATACAGCTCCTATATGGATCCTAGCTCCTATACAGGTCCTAGCTCTATTCAGTCCCCTGGATTCTAGACCATCCCGCACCTTTTATACCTTCAATATCCCCACTTGGTCATAGTCACTGCCACCTCTCGTGTGACCCAGTACTATTGTACTTACCCAATACTATAGCATTCCATCACCATTGCGGTCTTGTGCCATTACTACCTTATACTTGGCTACCACTTTTCTGTCCTGTCCTAGAGTGTTTTGCCATTACTGACTTGTAACACTACTACAATCTTAGTAGCTACCCCCGATTCTGTCTCGAGATCTGCCTTCCCCAATTCTAGGCTTTAATCAGATCACCCCATTCATCTAAGCCTGCATCGGTCTATACTACGCCTAGGCCTAGTGCAAGCTAGGGTACCTTACATATAAGAAACTGTATGTATATCGTACCAAGATGTGCTTATGTGTTAGTACATACTGTGTCACAATGTATACACATTACTGGTAGCATATAAGCACATCTTGGATATTCCGATATGTGCCTGTGTGCTGATGCACAATGTGATTGTGCACCAGCTCATAGGCACATACGGATATTTGAGGATAACTATGACATGGTAATGTGTCATTTGAGGATACCTTTTTGGAATACTTATCTGAGGATATATATTTGAAGATAGTTATGGCTCCTAGTATGGCCTTTTAGGTCACCCCCACTCCTATCATTGCTCCAAGGCCATCACTTGTTCATGGTCGCCACCATCTGCCGTATGATCCAATACTATTGTATTCACCCAATACTATAGTCTTCTACTTCCCTTGCAGTCTTGTACCATTGCTGCCATGTACTATTACTGTTGACTACCATTATTCTGTCCTGTGGCTTAACCATTACTGACTTGTAGCACTACTGCAAGTTTAGTAGCTACCCCCAATTCTGGCTCGACATTTGCCTTTGACCAAATCTTGGGTCAATCAGATTACCACATCCATCTAAGCTTGTATCAGTATATACAATGCCCAGGCCTAGTGCAAGCTAGGTTCTTACATATAAGGAACTGTATGTTGATCGTACCGAGATGTGCTTATATGTCAGTAGATATTGTGTCACAATGTGTATACATTGCAGGTAGCACATAGGCACATGGATGTGACAATATGTGCCTGTGTGCTAATGCGCAGTGTGACACATTGTGCATTAGCAAATATGCATATAGGGGTATTTGAGGATACCTATGACATGGAATGCATTATTTGATGATACCTTTCGCGGATACCTTCTGGTGATAACTATCTGCGGATATCTATTTGAAGATAGTTACAGCTCCAAGTGCCAGTTCGGTCCGTCCTTCTAGGCCACTCCTTAAAAGGTCACAGTGCGTGCACATCACATGCTCGACATAGACACATACGACGAAAAGGGGATTCTGTAACCCAGACATATCCTAAAAGGGATTCCGTAAGTGGGATTCTTAGGTGATTCTGTGATGATATAGGATGTATTTTCGACATTACATGATGTCTCTTTTTCGTTATACGACCTGTTTTCGTCATTTATTGTATGATGTGATTTTGCAATTATATGGTGTGACGTTTTCATTACATGATGCACATTCGTCATTCATCATGTGATGTGCGTTTGCCATTTCATAATGCCACACTTCGAGTCTATGATGTGGCTTCATCGTTACATGATGTGACTTTTTCATTATATGATGCGCTTCCCTCATACAGGTCCATTCCAAAATTAACAACACATAGTATTGTGTCAAAATTAACTCAACATTTCTTCGTATGAAAAAACGAGGTAATCTGGCGTCATTTTATTGTAAACTATAACATGTCACCGATTAATATTTAGTTTATCCACCCTTAGCCGATATTACAGCTTTAAGTCTTCTTGGCATGCTATGTACAAGAGTTTTGAGATAAGACGGTGAGAGGGAATACCACTCTTTCTGCACCTCTTTCCATAAATTAGTCGACTTGTATTTTGGAATGTTTTGTTTGGTAGTGTTCCATATATTTACTATAAAGTTTAAATCTGGACTGTTGTCGGGCCATGGCAAAACAGAGATTTCATGAGAGTACAAAAAGATTTTGGATGATTGCGAATTATGGCAACGTGCAAGATCCCACTGAAAGACAAACTCTTTTGGGGAAAAACTAGACACTCTCCCACCATGTTCAAGTCATTTATTATTTCGTTTTGATATCGAGATGAGTTTAGTGTTCATTTGTACTTTTTGAGAACGCCAGCACCATTGACGCTGAAAGCACCCCAACACGAAACACTTGCAGGATGTTTCACAGTGTACTGGACAGAGTTAGGTAAGTATTTTTATTTTCGTGCACGCCTGACTCTCAAATGTCGGTGGTTATTGTAGCTACGAAATACACCTTCATCTGAAAAATAACCCTTTCCAAATCCTTCTCAGATAAATGCTGATGATCCTTTGCCCACTGAAGACGTCTCAGTTTTTTTTGTCAGCTGTGGCTTCCTAGCAGGCATATAGCTCTTAATACCAACTTCACATAGTCGCCGTTGGATTGTGTTTCTCCCAACACGAACATCGCACTTTCGCCAGAACTTTTGGCGCATTTCTATAAGAGTTGAACGACGATCTTCCATGCAAGTTCGTCGCAATGTTCTGTCATCCCCGACAGAAGTCTTCCTTTTACGCCCTCTACATCCATAACAGATCCAGTCTGTTTAGTTTTTTTTTTTGTATGAATTCATCACAGTGTATCTTGAGACTGATATTCTATAAAGTTCTGTCATTTCTTCTTGGATAGTTTTCCACTTCCGCTTACTGCCACGCAGTGTTTCTATTAGTAACATTGCATTTGTGGAAATTCTTGGAACTTTTCCCGAAACAAATGGAAGGCAATATCCCAGATCGCATCAGAACAACTTTAAAACCGGAAAAAGAAAAGATTAGTTGTAAACGATTAAAATAACCGAAAACATTGTCTCGATTTTCACTTAACCTTGCTGTTCATAATGATGTCTCTATGGAGTTTTATGTCTGCACCAATCAGACGATACGTAACGATATGCACCTTTGTATGCTACAGTCGTGTCTCATTACAGTGGTATATGAAAGTTGCATATTTTTTACAATCTGTGACGTTACATATACGTTCACACGAGTGTTTCAGTTTAGAAAATTAAAATTTCGTTATTACAAAAAATGTTTAGTTAATTTTGACACAGCACTATGTATTGTTAATTTTGGAACGGACCTGTGTATGTTACTGTGTCATTATGTGATGTGATTCCTTCCATTCTATGGCGTGCGTTCATCACTATATGATGCGCGTCAGTCGTTATATGAAAGGGTGTTTTCATTATCTGAGGTGCACTAGGCATTATATGATGTGTTTTTGCCACAAAATGATGTGCCATTTTCATTATATGATGTGCATTCGTTTTTATATGCTGTTCTTTTCCATTACATGATGTGACCTTTTCATTATATGATGTTCTTTCCTCATTATCTGATATTTCTTTTTCATTTTGTGGTGTGGGCTTTTCATTATATGATGTGCTTCTGCCATTATATGATGTGATGTTTCCATTATATGATGTACATTCGTTTTTATATGATGTGATTTTGTCATTATATATTGTAACTCTTTCATTATATGATGTGGCTTCGTCATTATATGATGCGACATTTTCATTATATGATGTGCATTCCTCATTGTATGATGTGGTTTCGTCATTATGTGGTGTGACTTTTCCATTATACATATTTCCCTCATTATATGTTATTACCATGTCATTATATGATGTGACCTTTCCATTCTATGATATGTTATATGAGGCGCTTCTGTCGTTACATTATATGGTGGTTCCATTCCATTATCTGATGTGCATTGGCCATTACATGATGTGCTTTTGCCTCCATATGATGCGCCGATTTCATTATATGATGTGCATTCGTCTTTATATGATGGGCCTTTTCCAACAAAAGATGTGACCCTTTCATTATATGATGTCCTTTCCTCATTATATGATGTTACTTTTTCATTTTGTGATGTGAGCGTTGCATTATATGATGCACCTCTGCCATTATATGTTGTGACTTTTTCATTATATGATGTGCTTCCTTCATTATCTGATGTTAACATGTTATTATATATGGGGCGCAGTGGCGTCGCGGTGGCGTCGCGGTAGTCGATTCTCGTCAGATCACTGAAGTTAAGCAACGTCGAGCGCGGTTAGTAGTTGGATGGGTGACCATTTCAGGGACTGATTCGCGCTCCCGCGTTGTGTCCTTGGGTAAGACACTTAATCCTGATTGCCTACATGGGGGCACGATGACGCTGTGTACTAAGGCGTACTGCACGTCGAAGGTGCGCATGTCTTCAACCAATCTAACTATGCCTGTGCCGCGGTGCAGCGTTCAGAGTTACGATGTTGGAGAGCTGACAGCTGCTCGTCGTTGCTCGGTGGCTCTCTCCGGGTACTCCGGCTTCCTCCACTCGTAAAACTGTCACAGACATGATATGACCCTGGCTGTTAATGTGTTGTTAAACCCTAATAAATAAATAAATGTCATTATATGATGCTGAATTTCCAGTCTAGGATGTGCTTTCATCATTATATGAGTCGTTGCTGCCGTTATATGATGTGTTGGTTTCATTATCTGATGTACATTGGCCATTATATGATGTGCTTTTGCCACTATATGATGTGCCAATTTTATTATATGATGTTCTTTCGTCTTTATATGATGTTGTTTGCCATTATATGATATAACTTCATCATTACATGATGTTCTTTCTTCATTATATAGTAGCAGAAAAAAGAAACTGAAGTTTTTTTCTGTGGTAAATATTTCTAATGTTTTATGGATGGTTATTTCATTGTTTGGATTAACACCACTTCACCACTCGTGGCGAACATTTGGTACCCCAAGCTACCATGGCTATATTCCATATGAACACACTGATACGTGACAACTATTTTGTAATAATCGTGCCACGCAAAACCGAACATGTCTCGATTTTTCTGTCGGATAGTCGGTAACGCATTAAGGTCAACTAATCATTTTTGCTCGAATCATCACGTGTCTGATTCACTATTTAGTCGGAAGAAATTACATTGTAGTCAGTGTGTTCCAGCGAATGTCCATTTTTGTGTTTCAGTCGTTCTGGTAATTTGTCATGTGTCGTATGTCATTGGTCGTTACGCATGCAGTTTGTCTCCGGCTTTATTCAGAGATGCTTATGTATCAATTTTAGAAAAAAACAATTCTCAAGTGCGGCACTAATGCGTTTCCGTACCACCCTATGTTCACCTCGAATTGTTCTCTGCCAAGGGCAGTATAAGAATGGTTTTACTTTAAAAAAATTCGTTGCCAGCATCTTGGAAGGTCATGTACAAATCGGGCGCAGTGCAGTCACTGCTACCGGGCGAAGGCCTAAACTTTACGGCCTCTGCAAGACGAAACAATAAACTCCAACAATATTGGGGAGGTGACGACCATTACTTATTCCCAGTTCCTTACTCGACATTCGT
This sequence comes from Pictodentalium vernedei, assembly GCA_031216915.1. NCBI lineage: Eukaryota > Metazoa > Mollusca > Scaphopoda > Dentaliida > Dentaliidae > Pictodentalium > Pictodentalium vernedei. Next base: position 305,200,231 of record CM062293.1, on the reverse strand, counting down.
TATCAACCGATCTATCGGTTCATAAAGATTGTCGAATAAGGAACTGGGTTGTCACGTCCTTAATATTGTATGGCCAATAACTTTCACAATCCAAAATAGCTCATTAGGGATATAGACGGAGTCTGAGGAGTGATACCTCCTTCCCACATCACTTGGTCCAAGATCGGGAGCGTGTCGTCTGGAAAGGAATTACAGACATAAGGCTGTTTTCTATTCTTCCAGTTAGCAACTCTACAATAATTGGTCGTGTGGAGATTTTGATTTTCACAAAGACAAACTGACCATTATGGTAATTCACGATATCCCCACAGTGACTCCACGAACAATAAAATCAGAATTAGCTTACACATTGTCATATCACTGAGACTCGATCGAGGTGGTAACTTCCAAACTTTTTAACGTTAGATGTTTTGTTTACGTAAGGTATTACATTTTAGGTCAAAATGCTGCATATGGAAAGGACTCTACACAGACTTCAACCTATCAGAACAACATAGCGGACAGAGCCGTGAATGGAGATACAAATACGTACTTTGATGGTGGCAGTTGCGCGTGTACAAATGGGGACTATAACTCTTGGTGGAAAGTAGACTTAAAGGGCAGCTTCAACATATCTTGGATAAAAATATGGAACAGATATGATCCGACACGTAATTTCATCACTCTACATAGATTAAGAGCATTTTTTTCTTAATGTTTACTCAAAAATTGCACTAGCTCCAAGAGTGGTCGAAGACTAAAATATGAAATTGACCCTTTACTTAACGAATCGGCCGCATCCACCCGTGTAATATACAAACTGAGCAGTGGACAGAATATTTCTCAAAACATTTCAACAAAACCATATCCCGTAACTCTCTCATTGGAATGAGCTTGTCGGGCTCGTTCCTATGAGGGGCTCATTCCAGTGAGGGGGTCACATGATGTGGTTTTGATGAAATTTTTTGGTTGGGTAAAGGGTTAAAGGGCAAACTGTTATATAATCGCCATACATAGATTAACCCATTACCGAACACGAATAGGGAGCGCGGTGGCCCAGTGGTAGACTGTTGGACTACTACGCTAGAGGTCCCGAGTTCGATCCCCGTGCGGGACGACCCGCGTCGTGTCCTTGGGCAAGGCACTTTATCACGATTGCCTGGGGCGTGGTGGCGTTGCGGTAATCGGTTCTCGTAAGATCACCGAAGTTAAGCAACGTCCTTGGATGGGTAACCGTCTGAGCGATCGATTCGGACTCCCGCTTTGTGTCCTTGGGCAGGGCACTTAACCCCGATTGTCCACATGGGGGGCACGATGACGCCGTGCACTGAGGCGTACTGCACGTCGATGGTGCGCATGTCTTCATCCAATCTAACCCTGCCTGTGCAGCAGTGCGGAGTTACGATGTTGGGGAGCTGGCTGCTCGTCATTGCTCGGTGGTTCTCTCCGGGTACCTCCACCCGTAAAACTGTCACGGCCATGATTCGCCATTGTGCATAAGTATGTGACCTTAAACACCAATAAATAAATATATAATTCCGATTGCCTACATGGGGGCACGATGATTCCGTGTACTAAGGCGTACTGCACGTCGCTGGTGCACATGTCTTCAACCGCTGTTACCCTTCTTGAGAGGAGTCAGAACGTTGAGGAGCTGACAGTTTCTCGCCGATGCTCGGTGGTTCTCTCCGGGTACTCCGGCTTCCTCCATCCGTACAACTGTCATGGTCACGATTAGTGGTTGTGCATAAGTACGTGACCTTAAACACCAATAAATAATAAATACCGAACACGAATATAGGGGATGACACATGGAAATTGAAAAACATTTCTTAAGGTAGAAAAATGATTTTCTGTTTGCCTCAAATACAAAGCTTATAATCCCTGGTTGGAACGGGCTCAACAAGCTCGTTTCAACGAGGGGTCATGAATTATGTTTTTTGTATTCACAATAATAAAATGTCAATGGCGATTTTTGCCAATAGTGCTTATGTGAAAATAAAATATAACCTATTATATTTCGTTTGACAGACCACTTCGGGGTATTTTAGCTGAGTTTTCATATGGGGTGGAAAGGTGTTTCAAATATAAATGAATCATTTAAATAGGTTCTTAAGAACAATGAATGAGTTCCTGTACATAGATTAGTAGCTGAATGAGGTGTATATGGGTGCCCGGTGTTCAGAGAGCCCATTAATTGTGTCCAAATTCCTTTTGAAGAAACAAGAACGATTGTTAGCCCATTATTTTTTTCCTTTTCGTCAGGCCCAAATGTCACGCACTTCATCTTCAAACACACTGATGAAATTTGACACACTGGTCAGAGACATGAAATACGTGGGGGTGGTGGATGGGAGTGGGAGACAACTATTTGTTTCCGGAGATTCTCTCCACCATTAGAGCGATACAGATTTTGAATTTATTGACTTTTTAAAAATATCTTTCAACTCTTGTCTAAAAATGTGTCGTCAGTCAAGGAAATTCTAATCTCTCAGTGACATCGTGGGTGTGGGGGCGGGTGTTGGGGGAGGGTTTATACGTCCCCAAAATTCATCGTCTGGCTTTCATGAAATTTTAGTATGTTGTAGAGTACAAAAAAATAGGAGACGGCTGGGGTTTTTTCTTTCTCGAGACACTTAAAATTTCAGAATTTTTTTCTTTAAAAACGCTGATTTTGTGACACTCATAACTCCATAATTATGAAAAATACAACTTTGAAACTCCGCACATCGATTTCTGGTTACCTTAATTCGATCAATTCATTCTTACTCTTCGTAATTAAGACCCTCGATCGCCTAGAGTCGGATGTTAGTGATTTTTTAAAGATTTTAATTTCCAGCTCATTTTTAAACCCATCTTTCAGAAAGTCTGGAAATATAATCTCCAGTAAAAATCATATCTAAAAATGTGTTTCCTTCCATGGAAATTCCCAACCGTTATGCCCGAACTCGGAGTTTGCATCTAAGGGGTGGGGGTCAAAAATTAAAATGCGTCTTTGACGTCTTTACGTCACATCAAATTGCAGGCTGATTTGGCCATTCATCATTAACACTTCTAACTTGGTGATATGCGCCGCTCTATAGTCGTTCAAGGCACAGCTCTGAAATTTCGCACACCGACTTCCGGTTATCTGAAGAATTGTTCCAGCCGTTTTTAATTTTTGACATTTACTTTTTGATGGAAGGAGCTGGATGGCAAGGACTGTTGGAAGAATTTTAATTTCAAGCTCACTTTTAACCCTATCTTTCTGAATTTTTTTAAATATTGTCTCCAATAAAAAAAAAACAAATCTGGAATGTGTTGACGACCAAGGAAATTTCCATTCATTATGGCCGAACTCGGAGGTGCTGTCTGGGTATTCATAGGTTCAAAACTTAAAATGCGTCAGAGTGTTATTTTTAAAATTTAGTATATTGTAAGAGCTCAAACAAATAGGCGATAACTGTATTTCTGTTTTTATTGTCATTTGGACGTTTCTGCGTCACTTCAAATCCATAGGCCGTTTTGAATATTCATTATTAGAATCCCTAATTTGGTGACATTTCATCCCCTGAGTTCCAATGTATTTTATGTGCCTACTAGCACGCAGAGCACATTGGGGCTCAGGGGGCGACGTACCGCACCATCACTTGTTAAACATACAGCTTTGAAACTACGCACATCGACTTCCGGTTATCTGAAATTGTTTCAGCCGCTTTTGATTTTGACATTTAGACCCTCGATTGGAAGGGGCTGCATGTAAAGGAATTTTTTTTTAGTTTTTAATTTCCATCTCACTTTTAATCTCATTGACAGATCGTTGCAGAACGGTAGTGGCGCGGTATTTAGTTGCAAAAGCCTCGTTGTAGATTTACACTTTTATGACTGATCAGAAAGAGGTATTTTCCTCCGAAAAACGAAAAATCATTATCAGATCCGTAACCCCCCTCCATTGTGATTCACCAAATATTATTTACCTTATCACTTGTAAACGCTGTCGGAAGCAGTATGTTGGTCAAAGTCAAAATCCTTTCCGAGAACGTGCTACTAGACACAACCAGGATATAAAACATAATGCTGATGCCCTAGTAGCACAACATTTTAACCTTCCTGACCATTCTTTGGACGACTTCGAAATCCATCCTATTGAACAACCACCAATTAAAGACACATTAGAAGAAACGGATGAATTTAGAAAAAAATGAAGTTTTTTTTATCAATACGCTTCAAACCCTCTGGCCATTTAGTATGAACATATGAGAGGGAGAATGCGAAAGGAGGTCCATCATTCCTTTCACTTTAACATACAACAGAATGAATATCGAAATAGCAAAGATATTAAAAGATGAATTCAATTTAACCAATACTAAATTAAATGAACCTTTGAATCTTCGACCTGTCATCGCCTATAAGAAAAACAAAAAGCTTGTGTAACATCCTTGTAAGGACTAAATTAGAGCCCATCAATGAATAACATCAGCTATTGCCAATCAGTTTAACTAGTTCCTAAGCTCATCACTTAGTTTAAATCAATTTTATGTATTTTTTTGTCATGTTTGAAACCCATCAGGTTTCAGTAAATGTAAACAATTTTTCGACGGCATATTAAAAGAAAAAAAACGTTTCAGTGGGAAATGTCTGTGCTAGTGCGAAATTTTAACCTCAAACACACACACATACACTCATCTGGGCTAAAAAAAACTTAAAAAATAAGTTGACAAATAAGGCGATTTCGGCCTATGAGTCTTATATTTCGGAACTTCGCCAACGTCTGGAGTAAGGGACAATACAGGAGGGAGCAAGCAAACCCGTGTTGTCCCTCTAGTACCTCAACGCAAAAAAACCTATTAAGAAAAGATCAAGACAAAGTACTTCTCTCTCTTCTTTTCCTTCTACTTCTCCTGTCTTCTTTCAGAGTAAGCGCCTCAATTTGCAAACATCTCCGGTCCATATTGTGACTGAAGATGCTCGCAATTTGAGTAACGCTGACTCGCCTCGTCTTGCTCCTCTACCTCCTACTCTTCCTCAGCCTTTCTTTTCCGGTTCTCCTAGTGCTCTCACTAGAACTCTTCCTGCTTCCTCTGCTTCTCCTTCTGTTTCCTCTCCTGCTTCTGTTTCTTCTCCTCCTTCTCCTGCCTCTAGTGTGGCTCAACCAGGTATATCGTACTCAGAGAAAGTCACATCACCGAGCCGCAACTCGGGCCGCTCATTTCATTCTACATTCTCCCAGTTTCGGCATAAGAGCGGCGTTAACTTTGACAAAAGGAATTGGCACCTCCCTGATGTTTGTAAAAAAAACATCCTTATGATTGGTAGTTCAAATTTAGGACGCATTCATCGAAATCCCCACCCGGACATCCAGGTGGAGTATTACCCCGACGCCAAATTCAATCATTTTCGCTCTATGTTTAAAGGGCACAGGGGCCAGTCCAGACCCCGAAAAATATTATTAAATATTGGCGTGAATTCTCGAAGTGATAATACTGATCTCGTAGTTAAGCAGTTGCGGAATATGTTTAGCGATATAAGGGTCAAGTTTAGATCAGCAAAAATTTATTTCGCTGAACTAAACTTTTCGCAAAAACTCCCTTAGGCTGAGAGGAGAGCCTTGAGCACATCAATGAAACCATTCGGAAAGTGAAGGACGTTAACGTGATACCAAAAATTGATGACGCGAAGTTTGATGTTGCTCAGGATTTAATACATTGGACCACGAGAACCGCAATATTATGTACGGTCACTGGTTGAACCATCTAGATTTAAACTAAGTAAAGGCAAAGGTAACAACCGCCGAACAGATGTGGGATTAGGAACTAATGTAGTTAACCTGTCTGGCACCGATGACCCAACAACCCAAGAAAAAACTCTTTTAGATCGCGGTTTAACTTTTGTACCAGAACCGAAGCCTAAAACTGGTAATCAAACAAATATAGCATCATATAACTGTAGTTTTCTTAGGCAAATGAAATTAGCAGACCGCTTCAGAAACACCAGCGGTCGGAAACTTCCTTTTACAGAATCATCTGGTTGATCACCTGCAGATAGTGAAGAAGATCCCGAAATTATTGAGGCTAACAAACGAATCCTCCAAAGGGTGTTCAGCATGAACATACTCTCCGATAAAGACAATTTAACAGCTGGTGAACGGAGAGCCCTCACGAAACTTCGAAAAAATAAGACATTAGTAATTAAACCAGCCGACAAAGGTGGGTCGGTAGTTGTTCTATCTCGGGATAATTATATAAAGGAAGCAATGAGACAACTCAGCAATACTAAACATTATAAGAAAATAGATTCACTATTTTGGCCCAGTGATGTCGAAACAGTCAATAAGATCTGAAAATGTCTCCTCGACGAAGGTCACATAACCAAAAAACAATTGAATTATTTAATAGATAAGCTCAGTGCTCAAACGAGACAATTTTATATCCTACCAGAGATCCACAAGGACCGTTCTTCATGGACGGATAACTTAACTCCACCCGGGAGGCCAATTGCATCAGATCGTAACTCGAAATCTTATGCGATCTCGGAACTAATTGATTATCGCCTTAAACCCATTGCAAATAGTCATCCGAGCTATCTCAAAAATACACACGATTTCCTGTCCAAAATTTCGAAATTGAAAATATCGAAAAATGCTATCCTGGCTACTTTGGATATCGACAGTATGTATACGAACATTGATATTGATGAAGGTGTTAAATCTATTAAAAATGCATTTGAAAAATATCCGGATGCAAAACGTCCGGATGAACAACTTTTCGATCGTTTAGAACTAAGCTCAAAATGTAATGACTTTCAATTCAATGGAGAATATTTTTTTACAAATAATGAGTTGTCCTATGGGCAAAAGATTCAGTCCTAATTTTGCAAGCATTTATGTAGCGGAATGGGAGGAAAATGCATTAAGCAAATGTGCAAAGCATCCTCTCGTATATCTCAGATATGTAGATGACATTTTTATTATTTGGGAACATTCAAAAGAAGATTTTGATGAATTTTAGAAATTTTGAACAATCATGATCCAAACATTAAATTAAAAGCTACTATCAGTGACAATTCTGTTGATTTTCTTGATGTGTATAAAGGCAAGTAATTTCAGGCATCCGGTCATTTCAGGGGCGGCGGAACGATTTTCAAAGTGTGTGTGTGTGGGGGGGGGGGGGGGGAGGCTGGATCGGTCGATGGATGGTCGTCGGTATGAAAATTTTAAATTCCAGGGTCCCAAAACCCCTATTTCCATGCATCTGAGTGGATATTTTGAGATTTTTTAGATGTATTTGAAAGATTTCACACTTTGAGAGCCGTTAAAAAACGTCGGTAAAGCATACAGGTGAGGTCTATTTATCAGCTTTGGTCGTAACGACCAAAGCTGATAAATACGCCTCACCTGTATGCTTTACCAGACGTTTACAGCAATTATACTGTCTGTGGATTATCTTGTCTGGGGGTGGATTTGGTACTTGTATGTCTGTAAGATTACGATCTACTTCAGTTAACCGATTTATTAACAAACTGTATACATTTTAGCGTTTGCTGCCACTTACTGCAAAAAAAAAAATGATCCGAAATCCATCAAAGCTGAACCAGTACGAGAGAAACATAGCTGGCGAAAATATGGGGGAGGTTCTGGATTCGCCCCTTGTTTCGCCAGCCATTGGTTGTGTTAAAATATATGCATACAAAAAAACATGGCCCGGCAAAAAAAAGTGGAGGGGCTGAAGCCCCGCCCACTAGCCCCCCCCCCCCGGTTCCGCCGCCCCTGCATTTAGATTATAAAGTATATTTCAAATCAACCGATTCACATCAATTGTTGCACACAAAATCATTTCATCCTCAACATACATTTAAAGGTATCATCAAATCACAGCTCATTCGTTTCCACCGCAATTCAAGTGATAAGGTAAATTTCAACAGAGACGTAATCGGATATTCGTAGAAGTTGGAGAAGGGACAGTTCAGCTGTTAGAGATGGGCAATATACCGAAAATCCGAACCGATACCGATATCATGGGGATACCGAAAAACCGAACCGAACCAATAGTTGAATAACAAAACCGTATTTCGCTATTTATAAGGACCTGTTGAGACTTGATAACAATTGAAAGGTTCATTTTCATGCAAGAAATGACTGATTTTCTTTTAAGTTTTGTTAACCCTCATTGGCCTGGCAATTGTCCTGAATTCCCTCTGGACAACATGCCGTACATGTCCAGTTGCTTAGCGGTTATTTCTACAATTTATTCTGTTTTTCCTGATGCGAATTCCTCTTTGGTACTATCAGCTAATCTCAGTCAAGTCAAATATCGAATACCGAACTGATACCGAGGTATACTCCCTAAAAATACCGAAACCAATGTAGAACTCAAAATACCAATACCGCCCATCTCAGATATCCGAACTATTCAGTGGCGATCTTTTCGAGATACACACAAGTGGCTGGATATTTCCCAAACTAAATCGCCAAAACCAAACAAATACAGTATCTGAGATTCAATATACTGGTATTTCTTTTTCGATGGGCGAGATTCCATAAGTATTGCTGGGAGGAAAGCTGAAAGGAAATTTCTTCCGGATCCTGACCCATTCGCAATCCAGTAGAAATTATCTGCTCGCAATTGGAATCACAATACTGCATTTTTGAAAACAATAAAGATTGGGGTCAAAATAATGGGAAATAATCAGAACGAGAAAATACCGAGCAACCGCACAAATTCATTTCTTCAATAAACTTTATCAGCTTTGCCCATATTGATGATGTATTCGCGTGACCTTTATTCAGAAAACAGTAAACACCCATGAAGCGAAATGGAGATATAACGATGACCGTTCCCGTCAGTCGCTTCATGTTTCACTCATTCCCTGACATATAACCCAACTGTGCAAACTTCTAAATGACTGGTAGTGACAATGCTTTATTTATATCAATGCATTTATAGCAATGAAAATACGTAACTTGATTCTGATGATACGCAGTCACATTTTATGTGTTTTTTATCTAAAGTTTCGTTTTCAACTCAGATTTACCATATTATAAATATCACATTTGATACAAACTATAAAAGTTAATTTTAACGCAAATGGTTAATAACGCCGTATATCAATATCGATTTATTTTAATTTGAGTTGAGATCAGGGTAATACTTTTTGCCGGTAAAAAGGACGGTATCCGGTAAAAAGGACGGTAAGTGTATAAAAAACTACGTTTTAAAGTACTATATGTACCCCTGAATGTGTGGAAAGTGATTATTTAAGGAAGCTTACGCAATAATAAATATATAGAACGAAGATTAAGTATTGTTTGTTTTATTGTAGACTATTTTCAAGACAAAATAGATCATTTCGCCACCGACACTGATCGACACGCCATTTTGTGCAAGGAAAACAACGAATTCGATGAGGTTCACGACGGGGTGAATATTATCATACCTGCTCGATGGAGGTGTAACTAATTCGTGTGCGTAACATTTAGATATTTCTGTTCACTACGAGGGGATCGCTTCATTAAATTGGCACTTTTCACACATTCATCTGTACATTTAGCACTTTAAAACATAGTTTTATACACTTACCGTCCTTTTTACCGGCAAAAAGTTGTGTTCAAGCCATTTTTTTTAAACTGGGCTTCATAACTTATTTTCAGTTAGCCTTTCGCCAAACACATGCCGAGGTGATAATAAATATTAAAACCAACCACACATCAGTGGATACTAGTTCTAGATTCCTGTATGTCCTACCCCAATGATACTCACAGGCGCCTATTAAGACTGGAGCGCCTTGTTCTCACTCCACCAATCCCTATGTGTGACCTCCCAGTGGTGGGCCCGGGGCGGTGTCTGAGGGCCCCCAAATGCAAACCATAATTAACTGGTCTTAACCCCCACATTTCCCCAGGAGGCACCAGAATCGATCTCAGAGATTCAGAATTTGAAGAAGAAAAATATCCTGGGAAGGGCTCATAATCGTGGGAGGGAATACGGCGCACAATTCCATAGTTCAAGCGTTATAGCGATCTAGCCCCCCCCCCCCCACCCTCATTTCGAAAATATGAAATGGATTTTTTTAGTAGGGGCGTTGCCAGGATCCTATAATGGAGGGGGATAGGGGTAGCCATTTTTTTTTGGGGGGGGCAATCATGATATTTGGAAGGTCGTTGTGGGGTTTGCCGCCCCCCCCCCCCGATTGGAATTAATAACTAATGAATTGTTTACGATAATTTGTTTCTGGGGAGGTCTAGCCCTAGTTAGGCCTGGGGGACCCCACAACGACCTTCAAAATATCACGAGTGCCACGCCCCCCCCCCCCCCCATTACAGAATCCTGGCTGCGCCCCGCTAGATATATAATCCATTTCCCATATTTTCAAAATGGTGGGGGAGGGAGACAAGATCGACATATCGCTGGCATATTTCAATGGCTTCAACTATGGAACTGGGCGTATTCCCTCCCACGGTTGTGAGCCCTTTTCCGGATATTTTTTTTCTTCAAATTCTGAAGCTCTGAGATCGATTCTGGTGCCTCCTGAGGAAACGTGGGGGTTAAAAACAATAAGTTGCGGTTTCCATTTGGGACCCCTCAGCCCCCTCCCCCCTCCGGGTCCACCACTGTGAGCTCACACATAGGGATTGGTGGAGTGAGCACAAGGGGCCGTAGTCTTAATAGATTCATGTGGGTATCACTGAGGTGGGATTTACAGGAATCTAGAACTAGTATCTACTGATGTATGGTTGGTTTTAATAGTTATTATCACCTCGGTATGTGTTTGGCGAAACGCTAACTGAAAATAAAATATGAACCCCCGTTTAAAAAAAAAAGCTTGAACACAACTTTTTGCCGGTAAAAAGGACGCGAAGCGTATAAAAACTGTTTTAAAGTACTAAATGTACCCCTGAAAGCGTGAATTGACAATTTAATGAAGCGTGCGCAATATAAAACGAAGATTAAGTATTGTTTGTTTTATTGTAGACTATTTTCAAATTATGCAGACTATTTTCAAATTATAAACTGTTTCTCTCCAAAAAAAACTTTCTGTTAAATCCCTTCGTAGTGAACAGAAACATCTAAAATTAGCTACACCTCCGTCGAGCAAGTATGATAATATTCACCCCGTCGTGCACCTCAGCTAAATCGTTGTTTTCCTTGCACAAAATGGCCTGTCGATCATTGTCGAAGGCGAAATGATCTATTTTGTCTTGAAAATAGTCTACAATAAAACAAACAATACTTTACCTTCCTTCTATATATTTATTATTGCGTAAGCTTCCTTAAATAATCACTTTTCACACATTCAGAGGTACATTGAGTACTTTAAAATGTAGTTGTTATACACTTACCGTCCTTTTTACCGGATACCGTCCTTTTTACCGGCAAAAAGTATTACCCTTGAGATCACGTCAGCCATTTTCCGACGAATATCGTGCACCGTTGAAGTGTCTGTGTGATTTGCATTGGAAACAAAGGTCACGTGAAAGGGACGCACGTCATTGAGATGGGAAATGCTGATCTCATCTATTTGAAAGTATTTCAAATATTAAATGATGTTTGTATGACATGCCTCATTTTTACAAACTAAAATAAAACTCTTGATTGTATTCGAACAGATCGGCATCGTTTACGTGGATTTGAAGTTCTTGTTACTAGTTCTGGAATCACACAAAAAATACACACTGACACTGGTGATGAAGCGAAACAGATGGAGATAAATGTTCCAGTCATTCCACATCTTTTAGCAGACAGCGTGCAGATCCGGGTGCCGAATAGAGAAACTTTTCTCCAGTTATGCGAAGTCGAGGTTTATACCGGTGAGTGCGAAGCGTGAAACAATCCATGAGACAGAGCAAAACTAAAGAGAAATGTCAGCATGTTACGATATTTACAAATGGCAAAACCCAATTGCTGTGTGGCAGTTGTACCATAAAGAGTCCACATCAGTGTCCAGGAACATGACTAGAAGGTTTTGGTTCGGGTTGGGGTGGCGGGGGAATGGAGTGTCCCATCTCAATTTCCAAAATGTACCCCCTATTGGCTGTCGAACACTCAACTTTTTAGGTAAAACCATTTGCAACCCCCCCCCCCCTCCCACCGCAAGAATTTTCCAACTGCTACCTGTGAATTTCCTACTGCTGCAGAAATCCGGATGCCCCCCCCCGCCCCCCCCCCCCCCCCTGTATTCGAACTATATGGCCTGTTGATTCTAGTGTTTGAAATTGGTCGTCTCTTGAGTGCAACAAGATGTCATCTGCAGTGCTTTAGCATTGCAGATGTCGCCTTGTTGAAGCCACGGGTCGACATATTAACACCAGTTAGAAAATCCCATGAAATGTGGTTAAAAATAACTAAATGTCTGCTAAAAATGGCATAGCTGAAGATAAAATACCCCGAAATCTACTATGGTAGGGCATGTAATTTCCAACTGTTGTGAGACACCTCCTCTCCCTATGGCCACAGCCCTGTCAATATCCCTTGATATGCACATTCGTGAGATCAAGGGTTAAGATAATTTGATTTTAGTAAGGATGTCTTTTTTTCCTTTAAAAATATCGAAGTATCTGAAAATATTTTATTCAACCTTCGGGAACCTTTGTCACTGGGGGGAGGGGGGGGGGGGGGTTATAGGAATGTGCGAACTGGGCCACTCGAGTAACATGGCGTTGGGTACATTATTCTGAATGTGTGTGGAAAAACAAAATTATTGAATCTGAATAGCTCATGATTTTTCATGTATGAATGAAACTATTTGTGAAGTCACTCCATACTCACGGAAAGGGCAGAGTACTTTACTATCAGAGATGCTTTCCTGAATTAAAAAGTGGGGAAATGCGCGCCATCGCGTTGCGATGATCGACACGGTGTGCATCATTGGAGGGGAACAGAGAGAGGTCGTGTTCCTCTTTGGGTGTAGGTGGGGCGCGCCCGGGAAAATTTTTAAATTTAGTACTCAAAACTCACTTTCTCGTTGATTTGATGAAGTGAATTTTATTATTCTAACAGAAAATTAGACCAATTCACCCTTTCTCCCAGTTCAGCTGTCTGAATGTAGTGGCTACTCAGTGGGACAGCCACTACGTTCAGAAGCTGAACAACACCACTACGTTCAGACAGTGGGGCGACGTCTCTTCATTTTATTGAGATTTTAAAGAAGGTGGAAATGTCACTCTGATGAGGCATGATGAAATGCAACCACCCCCCCCCCCCCCTCCCCACAAAAAAAACAAAAAAAAACGTGCGCACAACTTACCAAGGACGTCTCTGTTGTCATATCATTCTGTCTCTTCATATCCGACAATATATAAAAGTATGGTAAGCGAATAGCTTTCACACGACAAACACGATTTTGTGCACACAGCAAGACAAATGAGTGCTCGCTGCATCAAGATCAAGCCATTCCAGGTCTAAATATCGTGGGAGAACGAGGATTTTTTCCATCGTGTAAATATTTATAATCCCAGGGAAAAGGCAATACGGATCGTTCAGTCAATGTGGTCATAGAGCGCTGGTGTTTCTATTTAACCCCTTCCCCTCCTCTGAATACGCCTATGTAGCCCCCGAGGGGTTATCGCATGCAACACTGGTTCTAGCGACTAGGCGAATTATTATTTATTAAAAGGAAGGTTCGGTAATAATTTAATCCAACAGCCTCAGAGGGTTTTTGGATTAAATTTGTACCGACCATCTCCTGTGGGAACCTCGGAAGGTGAAGCAGTGCTTGTTTGTCGTAGTAAATGAATTCTGCTCCATTCGTACAACAGGACCATGTAGCCTGGGATTTAAGTCCTCTAAAGTGGGCAGCCTAGGTATAAGCGATTGGCTAAATTTCACTTCTTATCTATGCTGCGGGCATGATATAGCCAAATGCCGAAAGCTACTCTAAACATTAATAAAGAAAGAGTTCCGATCCTCCTTAACTATTAGTTTACAATTTAATTATATTGTTCGCCAATCAACCACCAAATTCTCTTTTACATGAACAAAGAATTATGCGAACCGAGTTGAAAGGGTTAAATTATCCTTTGATTCTTTTGAATTGGTAAAGTGATAAATTATTGTTGATCATCAAAATTATTTCAGGTAACATTTACCCAGTGACAACCCATGGTAGAGTACTGATAGGCACTCTCTAGATTGTAACAGGACAAATTCATAGAGACTGAACAGTTCCACTTCAGCGATAACATAAGTGCGTATAACGTACATGAAGCCTTTACGTTGGAGTACCTGTACTTCAGAAGAAAGTACCTGACTTCAGCGTTCTTACCAGTAAATAGGTCGAAATATATGGACAGGTAGGAATATGTGATGGCCTGTGGAATTTGTACATGGTTCCAAACACCATTGATTGATCTCTCCCGACTTCCCCGGATTCTTCTTATCTGCACAATGCAGGCAATTATTTTGCTGCCACCATTATGCTCAGTCAGGAAAGAATATGGGAGGAGGAATCACCCATAGGTGGCAGTCAAACGGTCGCCCCTAGGAACACTTTGAAAGCTGCTTATCAATAGGAAAACGCCGAGATCGTTTTTCGGAACACTACTACATAACTATAGTGAATATTTATTTACTAATTTCTTGGGGTTTAGCGACACTTTCGACAGCCAGGGTCATCTCGTGTAGGACAGTTTTACGGGTAGAGGAAGCCGGAAACTATAGTGAAATAACAACACAAGACATATCGTGGCGATGATACATAGTACATAGTTTATAATAAAGTTGGAGAACGTAACAACTGTCGCTTATTCCCAGTTCCTTATTTGACATTCGTTATCCACCGATAAAATCGGTTGAGAACGAATGTCAAATATGAAACTGAGAAAAAGTAACGGCTGTCACGTCCGTAAAAACCTGACAGTTTGTTAGGAAATGTGGGGCTAACTGGTGTTACCAGGCCCCTCCCTTCCACTGGCAAAATTTGTGAAACGCAACGTAAATTTCACAATATTTAACTTTTAGTTTCATATAACACAGTTGGTTGCATTTCAGTTTGCAATTATGGAACGTTCGGAATTGGATGCTCAAAAAGTTGTAACTGCGAGGATGTTAAAGAAACATGTGATCGAACTGATGGGTCGTGTGCCGGAGGATGTAAAGCAGGATACAGGGGAGAGGGATGCCAACTGGGTACGTTCTAGATTAGTAATCTCTTTGAAACAAAAGTGTAGTCGTTGGCCACGTCATAGAAATGGAGGGAACACAGCCCATCTTTGCAATATTAATGGTAATTAGTAGATAGAAGGTGCACACACTCTGTGCCCTCATTACCTTGTTAGATTTTGTCTCGACTACGGCCCTTGAAGTCGAGTAAAACCATTTCTCGTTCCATATTTAAGAAATCGTCCCGCTGGGAAATTTGTTGATTATGGAACCCAAATTGTGCTTTTTACACAATTCTGGAGGTGCGTGAGTCCAAGTCCAGAAATGGCCTCAAAGACCGCATTTTAATTTTTTGACTTTGTACGTCCTTTCAAAATGACGTACCAAGCTAAAAAGTAAAATACGGTCTTTCAGGCTATGTTTGGACTTCGCGAGTCCCAAACATAGCCTTATGTATTCTTTTCCTACCATGCCATTAAAGCATGTGGA
This sequence comes from Pictodentalium vernedei, assembly GCA_031216915.1. Lineage (NCBI taxonomy): Eukaryota > Metazoa > Mollusca > Scaphopoda > Dentaliida > Dentaliidae > Pictodentalium > Pictodentalium vernedei. Next base: position 305,184,692 of record CM062293.1, on the reverse strand, counting down.
CTTTTATTGATGTATGTCAGTTTGTAGGTGCCCTTCTGTGACACCCCCCCCCCCCCCCCTCAGGTCGAAATGTTTCCTTACGTCCCTGCGCTTCGAAAAATTATAAATGAAGTGACGCCATATATAATTTTAAAGAGATCCTAGCGCATTACAAAAATATAATTCCCCAGTTGTTTTCGCAAACCACCCACCTATCCCATGCTTGACTTTATGGGTTGAGATATCATTGCCCGACAAAAGGGTATACTTGAGCTGAGTTTGATTTTTTGTATCATGTACTTTGTATAATTTCATTCATGTTGAAGGAATCTTCTCAGGTGCGTGGAGTTGAGAGAACAGAAAATGAAGTCCTATTGTTTTGACTAATTGAAAGTGGCTTTTGTTTGTTTGTATGTCAGCGACTATTTGTGTACATTCATGAATGCTTATGGGTTCTGTTGACTGAATGGTAGATAAATGTGTTATGTGCTCGTTATGCTTCTATGCAATCTTTTATCGCGACTCAACTCGTTTTGGGGGAGAAAAAGCTAATCGTCACACAAGTGCAACCCATTGCTATGCTCCCCTCAAAAAAGTCTCGTCACGATAAAAGATTTTGTACCAGCAGAATGTGCACATAACACTCATGTATCTTCACATCACTATACATGGTCTTAACTCTTAGAAAATGAAAGGACCGCTTTTTTCGGTACGATTCGTCGTAATTCCATCAAGCATATTAGGTATGTTCAGTGAATGTACGGGATAAACCCTCGACCAAGGCCAATCTATATTTTCACCACGTCCCACGCAACAGGTTGAAAATATTAATTGATCTATCCCCAAATAATGAATATGGGCTCTTCCAATTGGTGTCATTGTATTGACATGAAAGATACCATCGGTGTTCAAAGATGTTAACTTATGTCTTATCTGTGTCAATAGTGCTCAACTCACACTCAGTTTTTGCAATGCTCGTTTTAAGACGGATGTGTTCCTCTCTGAAATTTATGTAGTCGTGTTTGATTGCTAATCAGTGACATGAATGCCCGGCGATGCATATTATTTTTTACTCTGTTTTATGTTGTGATCAATTATCTATCCTACACTTTCCAGCAAATGCTTACGACTTCCCAACTCCCTTTGGAATTCCCCTTTATATGAATAGCGCTGGCCGGGAGGCGAAGGGTTAAAGTATTTTCCATGGGTGGACCTAGAGGGGTCTCATTAGATGCGCAGGGTACACTATTAGCCTACTATCCCTGATAAAACATGGACATCCAATGTCCATGTGTTATCGCAAATAATACCGTACCCCCATTCATACAGACACAGCTGCGCGTGTCGTCCGCGAGCCTTGGTCAGCTCGTTTTACCTTTCAAAATTTCAGTTAGTCTTTCGAAGCAGCAGAAACATTTTGGCTGGAAATCATAGCAGTTATGTGCAAGAAGCCACCGGAAGACCAGACTAATATTCTCCCGGAAGGCCACAGACCCCACAGAATTCTCCCCTCGCGCTGTTCCCCAACTCACCGTTACACGTGTCGGATGATCCTTTATACCACCTCCCGTGACTGATAGAGGTGACTCTTATCTCAAACCCAGAATCCTGAATCCACCATTGTTTTCTGCCTTGTCAATAATTGTTTCAGTGGAACTAACTCGTTGGCCAATAATATCTTCTTCACTGGGCCCTACGGCTCTCTCATGATGCTATTTCAACCGAAGCGCGGTGTATTTTTCTGTAAGCTCATTTTCACAACACCTTCACTTTCAATTTTGCAGGATGTGAACCGGGCACATATGGACTCAGTTGTCAAGGAGCGTGTCCAAATTGTATTGACAAGAATTGTCATCACATTGACGGAAGATGCAAAACGATGTGTGAGGCTGGATATCAGGGACAATCTTGTAATGAAGGTAAATCTTTCAAAATTCTGTCTAAAACGAGTTTTTCTACAATACTTCCATTTACGATTAATGTCAGTTGTGCCTTCAGAGTGGAGTGAGAAAAACGAAGAACAAATCAGAATATATCCACGCTTGATTGAGCACCAACCAGGTCCCAGACAATGTTCAAAGATTGGGTATGTGGCCCATATTATGATCCCTATTATTAGTATCAGAATGGATATATCGTTTGATCAATGGTTAATAACTACATATAAGACAATTATTATTTCCTAAAATCATTGTGAATACAAAAAGCAGATTTTAGCTAGACTGATCACTTATTTGCACAGAGCAATCTTTGAATGTAGCTTTCAATATGTTTACAAATACTGTTACACGGGATCTATGTTAGCTCACTGGTTGTTTGGTGGGTCACACTTGTTTACTTGAAATTAGACAAAATGATCTAGAAACTTAATGAGTTGCTTGAACTGAGCCAATCCGCTATTGGTGGAACAAAAGAACATTGGAGAAACTTCTTGTTCTACAGCTTTCCATTGAGTGACTGAATAAACAAACTTCACTAATTTTACTTCATTAATTCATCTGTTGGTGTTGTCTACCCAACATTGAGGAGTGATAATTGTGTTTACATTCAGCATTCATTGAACGTTAGAAATTATTATTATAGGACAGTGTATTGTTTTATATAGCAGCCAAGATTATTATTTATATTCTACGGAATACTATTTTTGTGGCCTGTTGAATTGGAAAAGTGGTTCTGAAATTTTGAAGATAATTTCTTCTCCTTGTGGACCAGGATTCTTCTAAATTATTTTTGGACCACCTGTGGAGCCAATACTTGTTCAGTCAGTATGATTTCCATTTGAATTGTGCTGTGTGCTTTGTTGGAATTTATTGGATACTTCTGTATTTTTGAGTGAAAATGTCATTACAATTTATTAAATACTGTTTCTGTAAACATTACGATGCCAGCTGGAAAGTTTCTTCATCATATCTGTTACTGGATTCTATTGACCTGTATTTTGGACTGACCGATAAGTACGTCGGTTTCAGTTTCCTGTAAACCACACATTGTAAGGAGTTTTATCCATTTTCTTTTGAAACTATTTCTTTTATTAAATTTCAGTATAGTTAAATTGAAGTTATTATTGTTAGATCTCAGATTTCTTTCTGTTACCTGGCTTATTATTACACACCATAACACATGTGGCAACAGCACTTTGAATTTACGGGTGAGAGATACATTATGTTTGTTCAGAACCAATTTGATATTTATAATAGCACCCATTAGAATAGTCTTCACTACAAATTGTGGGAGATGGACTTACATTTACATGGTTTTTCACCTTTTGACAAAAATGGCATATCCGTGAATTTCTTCCATTCATATTGTACAGGATACTTTCAAAACGTTACATTTTTGTCAAATATTAGGGGATTTGTGGAAAATTGAGTATTTTTTGGAAACGTTCGATATCATCCTGTACAAATCATTTGGATATTCATTAAATATTTATAGATAGTGAAAAAAGACGGAATAAGTGGTCATAAATTATTCAATTTAAAAAGTTGATTTGATTTAAAGAAAAATATTCAAGAGAGCGATATGGTGAGACGGATGGGATATATCAAACTGAAATGGGAGGTGATTAAGTTATTCAAACCCATCATCGAAACTCAGGAACAGACGAAGTAAACAAAATTGTCAGAGAATTGAATCCCCTAAGAAAAGGTAATGTGATGAGTGTGACTTCTTTGTGACATGTTCCCAGCGTGACCACGACAGAAGTAGCCCCCCACCCCCCACCCCCACCCCCAGTACCTATATAACACGATTCCCTCGGCCGTCGACTTGGCTTATTGTTTTCGTAAAGAAATGGATGGAAACACTATTTGGGTGATAAGCAAATAGAAGGGAACTATTTCAATGTGGGCGGATATTACATGTTCAAAGGCCTGCAGGGACTGTGGCATTTGCTCGAATGGTTAAACCGGATCCTTATAATTACAGTCAGGATGATCTCTACATTTGCGGCTTCATCCTGATCACGATGAATTGCATACAAATTAATAACGATCATACCGAGAAGACACCAAAATCGAGCAAAGGTTACAAATGGAAAGAAGTGGTGAAATCTATAAGGAATGAAAACAAAGCATTCGTCAGTTTGGTTCTTGGATAGGAAATTGCTGCAGATGGTACATGTAATACTACTATGTACCTCGATCATTCCTTTTGATCTGAATGCACTACAAGAGTGATTGAATCTCTTGATGGCTAGCAGAGAAACTGGTAATAGTGGAGGGAGAATTGAGATCAAGAGAAATCACACCAAACTGTTATTTATTTATTTATTGGTGCTTAAGGTCACATATTTCTGCACAATGGCTAATCATGACCGTGACAGTTTTACGGGTGGAGGAAGCCGGAGTACCCGGAGAGAACCACGGAGCAACGGTGAGCAACGGTGAGCAACTGTCAGCTCCTCAACATACCAACTCCACACAAGTAGGGTTAGCATTGGTTGAAGACAGGTGCACCATCGACGTGCAGCACGCCTTAGTACACAACGCCACCGTGCCCCCACGTGGACAATGGGGGTGAAGTGTCTTGCCCAAGGACACAACGCGGTTGTCGCAAGTGGGATTCGAACCGAGGACCTCTCGGCTTGCAGCCTGCACCACTACCTACTGAGCCACCGCGCCCCTTACACCAAACTGTTAAGATATGTTTTAAATAAGGCCTGGTATAAATATTGCATAATGCGTTTAAATTATTAAAAATTAGTAAATAGGAAAAAACTTATTAGAAATGAATAATTAATGTAAATAAAATGTCAGTGATATAGAATAGAGGATTTACTGGATCTCATGTCTATGGTGGATTGGGCGTTATGGATTCAATGAGGCAAATTTTAATGCATCTTTTCACTCTTCCACTGGTCATGCTGCAAAACAGATTATCTCAATGGTTGTGAAGGTAGGAAAAAACAGCAATGGACGCGGGTAAGAAAACTACTACCGAATCTGGAAACAAGATCGCTACCAAAGGTGGCAAGAGGACTGCCGATTTAGTTCACAAGTTCATAATGCCATCTAAAGGTGGAAGAGATTTTATCCGAGATAAAAGATGGAATCATAAAGGAGTTTGGTTCTGGTTTGATGGCAATACAAGAAATTAAATGGATAGAGATTGAAAGCAGTTTAAATAAAACTGGTAATTGGGTTCTTATGAGTTCATTAGGCGAATTCGTAATACCCGACATTGTGACAGGCAAAGAATTCAGACGTTACATAATGCTTCATCACCGTGAAAGTTAAAAAAGATAAATTATGCATGATATCTCACTTTGTAGAAAGACGTTAAAAGCACGCATCTCACTCAAACAAAGAATAAGATACATGAACATTCTGAAAATCATGTTCATGTTTAAATTTTTAACCAAGATACAAGTACTGTGGGTCCTGATTAAAAGTACTTTTAGGAAACATAAAAAACTTTAATTAAAAAAAACATAAAAATGGCTAATCACATGAAAGAATTACATGATTACGTTAAAAATATTATGAAGGATATTGTGGATGTTGATGCAGAAACATAGAAATAAGAATTTTAATAATTAATTAAAATTATGTAGGATGGCATTGTAAAGATTTCCAATTGCAAAATATTTACGAAAATGAAGAAAATCCATAATTCGATCCAGAGCCGAAAATTGTAGAGTATCTGCACGATGTTTGAATTGCAGAATCAAATGGATAGAAAATGATTACAAACCATAAAACAAATTTACTTTAAAAAACAATTTAAAAATATAATAAAAATTAATTAAATAAAATTTAAAAACGAGTTGGATATCAAAGATTTATCACAGAACAAAATGATGACTAAGAGATTGAAACATCCACTCTTTCCGGGAAGCATACGAGGGTTGATTGTGAGAAAATCAAATTGTGGACAAACAAATATGTTATTGTGACCCGAGTGATTGGATTATGGTAGATTATTCATATTCAGCAAAAGTCACTTTCAACCCGAATACAAATTATTATTATCTGAGAACTTAATGAAGGATGGGATAGTAAGAGTCTTTTTATGAAAATGCAAGAGATCTGCCCGATCCTCAAGTGTTGAAATTGGAGAATAAACACCCTTGACGTTCTATTGTTGGAGAAACAGAATGGATAAAATTTTTATTGCATCTGAGGATGTCGCAGCAACATGGATTGTTTCTATCTGCCTCAAAATTACATTAGACTCATTAGACTACCAAGACAGATTATAGGAGAGAAGACCAAATTTTTGTGTCTGTTTCATCAAACTTTGAAGAAGTTATATCGCATAGACGGTGATCACGAAGCCAATGACACAAGCAAAGAAGAATTCAAGAAATTTTGTAAGCTGCTGTGGGAGGAACTTATAATTTCGTGGTCATCGATTTGATGAGTCACAAATATGATGAAAGATATAGGAACAAATTAGACAACTTTTATATTTCGATGTAATAAAATGAAACTGGAAGTAAAAAAAATAATTTAAAAGAAAGGTTGTAAGAAATGTTTTAAAGATAGCTGAGAACACAGCTAAGAAAAGTTCTTTTTAAATCTTAGTAATCGATGACAAGACTTGTTTCATTTTCAAATTCAGTTCACTGTGCAAATTTAGAAAGAAAATAGAACTGATATGAAATAGCATTGGTGAATCTCGAAATGTACTATAATCTGTTCGAATATTCTCCTGACAAGGGAATAAGTTGGTACAAGATTTGCATTCAGAAATGGAGTTACGACATAGTCGATCTCAATGATTTCACAGAGACTAGAATGAAGATAACTGGTCACGTCACAGGTCCATTAATATAACTGCCAATGCCAATACTTACGAATGATACTAGATATGGGAGCTAGTTGTCTAGTGGATTTGAAAGGTGGATGTTACTTTTGGAAAATTGTTGATATTCAATCGAAACTTATAGCAAGGTCAAGCGACACATGAAAATGCATTTGAAATTCTCACCGTCAATAGTATTTTAATGAACATGGACATAATTGCTATTGATCTATTGTTTTTATCTGAAAGTTTCACAAGGCTACAAGACTGTAGTGGAACCTTGAATTAAGTTTTTTTACCTGTGATGTTAGACACCATATATATCATCAAAACTATTTTGATGGATGAAAATGGCAAGTTATTAGATCTTCAAGGGGAATACGTAATGATACGATTTCACAATAGAAAAATGTAAATTTGTTATTTTTTATTTATCATTAAATAAAAATAGCAGTTTAGATTTTTAAAAAAAGTAAAATTAAATTAAATTAAATAGAAACAAAAAAAAAATGACAAAAATAAACATCCGAAGGACTGAAAGAGAAACTTCATAGAGCATTAGAAAATCAAGACAGAGAGGTGAGAATAAACTAAAGTCATCAAGATCTTACAAACGGTGAAGACAAAATTATATTCACCAAAATGCGAATCAACAGGATCACAAAAGCATATCATACTAACAGAGGAGTGACTGAGCCCAACCCAATTCAGTCAATTGAGATATAATTTAAAAATGAAAGAGGTTTCTTAGCACTGTTTGCAGGACAGGATACGATATCATTACCCATTCTCTACAAAATCGAAATCATATTGCCAGCATTGGGTATCTGCGATCTTTTGGGACTGGCTAGTGTGCAAACATGGGAAATAGTCTGTATTTCCCCATCGGGGATGACCCGCGTTGTGTTCTCAGGCAAGGCACTTTATCCCGGTTGCCTACATGGGGGCACGACCACGTCGTGTACTAAGGCGTACTGCACATCGATGGTGCAGATGTCTTCAACCGCTGTAACCCTGATTGATCAGAGCTAGAACAGAGTTAGAATGTCGAGGAACTGACAGTTGCTCATCGATGCTCGGTGGTTCTCTCTGGGTACTTTGGCTTCCTCCACGCATTAAACTGCCGCGGTCACGATTAGCCATTGTGCATAAGTATGTGACCTTAAACACCAATAAATAAATAAATAGTCTGTATTTGAAATAGGGAGGAGCCATGCATCTAATCAAAAGGGTTGATAAAGCAGTATATCTTGATCTGCAAATGGTAGTGCCTTAAATGCCTATAGAGATGGTTAATATCTGAAGAGACGAAAGAACACAAGTGAAGGTCTAACAGGTCAAAATTTAACTTTTATAAATATCCCCATTCTCGAAATGTTTTTTTGTAAAAAAACAGCAGTTTAAGGAAAACAAACTTAATTAAATTAAATTGAAATTAAAAAGAAATAAATAAGGAATCAAAAAATAATTTATATCCAACAATACTGTCAGCTCCTCCTGCAATATTGATGTCAGTTCCTGTATCGCAAGAAGATAAAGTGAACAAATATTGTGCGAATGAAATCAATCAAATTTATGCCAAATTAATGGCCAAACGAGACAGGCATCTTGTGTTTCTTACAAAAATACACTCAAGCTATTAATGTCATCAATGTGCTGAACGTTGCTCTCATAACTGTATCTATGGGATTGGGAGTCACTGGGGTGAGCCACTTACCAACTGTAGCAAGCATAAACGTCATGAAAGTACAGCCGTCATGGCGGGATTCTTCAGTACCATTGGAAAATTCATAAGAAAATTAATGTTGAAAGCCAACAAACACAAAAGGATTAAATTTGAAGCCGACCTGAAACTCAGTTCCATGTACAACCTGATATCTGTATCATTCAGGGATGGATGGACTTCTAGTAAAGAGTATCTCCACATTCTCAGCAAAAGGGATAATTTTGATGTGTTGAAAGGCATATAAGTCAAACATGCTAGATTGTCAAAGAGGAAATAAAAAATAACCTAATAGAAAAAGGTGGACAAGAAGCTAGGGAATCATTTCATAAATTGTTAAGAATGGATGCAAACAAAAATGATAGTATATAAGTAAAGAAATAAAATAAAATAAAAAAATAAATAAATAAATTTAAAACAAAATGTATTTCGTGTAATGTAATAATCTATGGATGCATATAAGACGTATAGAGTACAACCATATAACAGGCAAATGCTTCGAGGCGTTTTTAAGGTATGTAGCTTGACAAAAACTTGTTTCGAGTACAAACGAAAAATAATAGGCATATGCTTCAAGGCTTCTTTAAGGTATGCAGCTTGACAAAAACTTGATTCGTTAAAAAGGTGGTGGCATGGTCAACAGCTCATCGATAATCATCCATTTGAAATGCATCTGCTGGGACACCAATTCACAGGACCCAGTATGAAATTTCTCAAAAGAAGAGTTTTCGTCATGGGATTTAATCACAAAAAGGCAGCCGATTTGGTAGACATGCATTCGTTTTCGAGACACAATGGAGGCGTGAGGTGCATACTGACAGTCATAGACATGTTTTTGAAATACAAAAATTAGACTGTTGAAAAATTAAATCGGGAATAGGCATGGCCGAAGCTTTGAAGAGTATCTTCACTTCTGCCTTGTGAAAACCAGGGAAATTATGGGTGGTCAAATGTCGAGAATTTTATTTTCACGTTCATCGATTGATCAACATCTGTTTTGCAGAAAATGAAGAGAAAGAGCGAGCGTGGTTAAATGGTCGAATAGAACCATGAAGAAAAATACACACCGATTTTTCACAGCTACATGTAACTCCAGAAAGAAATACGTGAACGTTTTTGACAATTTGGTTAACGACTATAAATAAAAACACTCATCCCTTGGTTAATATTACATCCATGGGATCTAGCGATCCATGAAACGAATTGTAAGACAAAAAGATACTCTTTCGCATGCAATTCATAAACAAATGAAAATGACTGAACTTTGTGTGGATGATCGAGTATGAATTAATAAGTTGAAACATTTTGAAAAGGTAACATCCCCAGATGGACCAACTAAATCTGTCAGAATTCAGAATGAGACAGTGTGGTACCATAAGCATTCCCAGAGTGAAACATTTCAGTTGGAGATTGACAGTGAAGTCTTTTTTTCAGAACGAGAATGTTTTATCATCATGGCCTTTCAAGATGACAGGGATAGTTCACAAGAAATTCATCCCCATTCAGTCATTTGAATGTGAGAAGCATCCACATGATTCAATGAACTCCCATGTCTAGTGAACCTTCGAGCTTATCGCCAGATCTCCAGACTTTAATGTCATCCAAGTATTCTCTGTTGACAGCACTAGATGCGATGTCCAGTTCAGTACTGAAACAGATTAGATTGTGACAATTCATGTCCATACCATACTCCACCATTCCTCTCAATTTTTGTTCAGAAATAAGTCATTCGCAAACGTTTTGAGATATGTCTCAGATTTTGACAGAGCTGAATCGATGTATCCTTTACTGACCACCATTGATTCTGAATGTCCAATCTCAATTTTCAATAGATTAACAACCCTATTCAATCTGGCATACAAATCAGTCTTCTTTTTGTTCTTTTCCATCATACCGAATATTTTGCATTCCTTTGTGTTGGCATACATCACCGCATCTTTGGGGTTTGTGGGTTCAGGTAGATTAGATATTATTTTGAATTTGCATTCAGTTCCATATTCATGATTTTATTGACATAACAATCTCTCAGATACTTACTGAAATGTGCATGTGAATCCTCGGCATAATGTTTCGAGGCTACATCACTCTGCTATATCAGATTGGTGACATTCACTGACCATTTCAATTTCAAGTCAAGATCAACATTCATGTTTTTATCCAAGAAATTATCGCTCAGGTGTATCTTCTGAGAGTTCATGTTGAATGGTTCTTGTTGAGGTTCTGTCTTATGACAAAATGATTGATAGAGTGCCTTTGAGATTCCATCACCATCATAATCAACAGTGGTTTTGTCAGTGGCCTTTCTCTCTTTTTTTTGCAACCTGGCTCTTTTCAAATTTATCGATTGACATTTTTAAAAATTGTTCATAAATCTTATGTTTCTATTTTTTAACTCTTTATATAGTGAGTCAAAAAAAAGTATAATAAACTTTGAGGAGCATTTTTTTAGCATTGTAGACTTTAATCCCAAACAAATTATTGTAAATTCATATTTCGAGTGTAGCTGTATGAATTTGCATAATTTCATGTTCTTACTGTTGCCAGCGTTATGTCAGGACGTCGTAATTCAGACATGGTGTGAAATGAAAAGTTCACACATGCAGTCAATAGCGTGTATGTCCACCGTTTGCCTCTTGGGTGGCAAGACATCGACGGCGGCGCATGGACCTGATAAGTCTCTGGATGTCACTCTGTGGTATTGCATTCCACTGCTGGCTTAGAACATTACGTAAATCGTCTAACATCTGAAGATCATGAAGTCATACCCTACGGTCCAATTGATCCCAAAGATGCTCGATTGGCGACAAATCTGGCGAACGTGGGGCCAGGGAAGAAGTGCGATGCTCCGCTCCTCAAGAAAGTCACGACAGACACGCGCCACGTGACATCGGGCATTGTCTTGCAGGAATAACTGCAATCCGACGTTAGCATCGAACAACGGGACAACAATAGCGTTAAGAATTTCGTCTCTATATTGCTGTCCATTCAGATTACCATCAATGAAGATCAACTGCGTTAGATGGTGCAAGGAAATTCCTGCCCAAACCATAACACTAACACCGCTGAAACGGTCGCATTCCCACATGCAAGCATCAGAAAACCGTTCTCCTCATCAGCGATACACTCTTGCTCTACCATCAGCATGCCATAGACAAAATCTTGATTCATCACTTAAAAGAACCGTGCTCCAATGCTGCTGAGTCCAGCGAACACGCTGACATACCCATTCTATTCTGCCAGTACGATGACGTTGGGTAAGGATTGATTGGTTCGTGGTATTGACACCTACTGCAGACGCCATGTTCAGCGAGTCTGTTGTGGACAGGTTGTGCACTGATTCTATTGTTAGTTCTGCCAGGAGTTATTGCTGCTGTCCTCGTTGCCGAAAGGAAGTGATCCCGCGACTGAAACTTCCTGATGTCTCGGTCTTGTGCAGGGGTCATAACTCTTGGTCGACCTGAACGCGGTTGGTCGGCAGTAGATCCCGTGGTTCTATACCTTCCAATGGGATAGTAAATAGTGGCTGCAGTGACCCGAACTCAGCAGCGAGCTCATCTGGAGGTATCCCAGCCTCATGCATACCAATGGCATGCAACCTCTGATTTTCGGTTAACGTTGGCATTTTTTAACATATCGGAAGACAAAAACTAGCATGTTTTCTCAATAACCCAGGCTCTCTAGCACTACATAAGTCAAAGAAAATCATCGGCCACCCATTCAATTTGACATTCTCGAGTAGCACATGCTATTTTGAAATCCGTAGCAAAATTGTATACGGTTGGGTGGACAACAACAGAATGTCATTAAACTCTTTGCACAACTTCTTTTCCACAAACATGCAACATTAGAACTAATATATTTCATCCTTTATGCTATTTTTTCACATTTGTTTCTATTATATTTTCCTTTTTGACTGAGTATATATATATGAAAAAAATATTTTTTTTCTCTGTAAATCGTAGAGGATGTCTTGAAAATTATTTTTCTGAAGACCATCTCTAAGAAGGTACAGACACAAGTGTCCACAAAACACAAGTGTGCTCATTCCCTGTTGTAGCAAACAGACAATTTCAAATAGTCCACTAATTCATTGGGTGGTGCAATCCCATAACTATCAAAATGATATTTGTGTTTTTTTTAAAACATGCGACCCAATAAGTTCTATCACCTGAGAAATCGCCTAGATTCAACATTCTGCATTCTTCATCATCTTGAGGTTTCCTGAGTAATGCATCTCTGAAAATATGCCACAGAAATGTTTTATCTTTTATGTTTTTCAGCATCATTAGTCTTATAAGGTAAAATATCACCTTCTACTGATATGGGTATAATTTTTTTTATTCTTAGGACCTTATTTTATTTTTATTTTTTTCTAATTTTGATTTTGTTACTGTTAGAATGAATCTAGATCTTCTCAATTTTGTGTTATGAATAGAATCATCAAGCAATGTCTGTGTGCTATGGTTTGTATTCAGTCTGGTAATAGGATCTTCTTGTCATTGTCAGCCCATAAGGAAATAGGAAATTGTATTCACCATCTCGGTGTAGATATCATGGTATCACTTTGAATCATGTTCATCGATTTGTACGCTTGTCGACCTTCAAACAGATACTTTTTATTCCTTCTGGAAATGATGTTGTTTTCAATGAGGTCTCGTTTGACACCTTTACATTTCTTGACTGCTGTTATTCTAGAGTATGAGCATACGGTTTTGATTTCAAACCCACAAATTCTCTGATTTGTCTTCCACCATACTCGTCATTGAATTCCCCCACTACATTTTCATTCAATGCCAATGGAATTATCGATTCATGATTGATGGGATAATTGCTCATGTCAAAACTATGCCAACACATCTGGAGATTTTGTCATTGTAAAAATCTGTAGTCTCTATCTCCTAAGCTACACTATCAATATTGGTGAACAACAGTTTGGCTGTTGAACCATATTTTCCCCTGACGTATCTGTAACTATTTCAATACATCACGATCTTACTGAGATCCGAATGATCCCAAAGAAGATGGTTTGTTGAACGTCAAATGCGTCTTTTTTCATGAGCACAACCACTAGATTGTCATCAAAGATAGTTAGCAGTTAGAAATTAGATTTTCAAAATATAATTGTTTAGCCTATTCTTCTGATTGGATGAGACGTATGTCAGTAATGTCCCTGATATTTCCAGCTGATTTTCCATACATACATTTGTTCATGAGTTTTCAAAAATCTCCTATGAACTCAAACTCGTTCACCTTTCTCAAGTGATTGTTGAGATCTATGTACTTTTTCATCTAGGAACTCTCTTTGGATCTGATGGCACAATGTATATAATCTGATCCCATACCCTAATATACTCAGCATTTTCGTTTGTTGGTTAAATTTGAAATAACTTTATCCACTTTGTTCACTTCAAATCATTTGGGTGCCAGTGGATAATCATTATGCTTGTCGGGCACTTCTATTGGGTGATCTAGATCTACTTCTAAAGGTCACGGATAGTGACTCCAATTTTCTAATTCCTCTTGTTTTGTCACCCATTTGAAATTTCTGGTAATGGACGACTCATAGCCCAACCATAACAATTTTTACCATCCAAATACTCTATGTATTTACTTTATTCATTCAAATCAAATTGTTGTGATTATTCACTTTGTATCTATGAGATATCAGGGATACTCTGCCTTTGACACTTGAGCAATATATCCGTCTCTCACAATAATTCCATTTTCGTTTCAGTCGTTTTCAACAGAACAGTCCAGGCTTGTCAGGGAGCCATGTAATACCAAAACCAGATGAAGATCATGATGTGTGGTTTGACATTTCGAAAATTTTCAAATGCATCAGCCAAGAGAATCACGTCTGCTTTCAGATATAAACCATGGTAATCTCTGATGGATTTCATGTTGAATAAGGCCCACACGTTTCGAGCATGCTCATAATCAGCATCAGAAACATGAGCAACATAAAATCTTGAATAGAAGTCTTTTCTCTCAGGTATTGATGTCTCATTGAATTTTTGAAACAATTCATGTAATTGTATGGCTAGACTCCTTTCCTCAATATGCTAATTGCATCGTTTCCAAAAAGTTTGGTCATGATTTTAAATTTCTCCTTCTCTAAATTGCAGACTAGTTCGTTGAGACTGGAAGACATGAATTTAAAACTGTCTATGAAACACATTTCCTGGTTGACTGCCATCTTTTTCCAACGTGTGTTCATTTATTTTTTCAATCTTATCCCCAACCATCCATTTCACAAAAGAAGAGTGTGCTTTTCCTTTCCTGTGCATGATATAGTGGTTATTCCCCTCACTAATGCCGAGATTCTTCATGAACAAATGACTGTCATAACCTTAAAGATTTTGAAATATCACTGGGAAGAACCTGGCATCTTGATACTTTGGATTCTAGCTACTCTGTGTGGCACCTTGAAATTTACTGGTGTAGTGATTGTGATCTCTCACTTTCTAGTATTTGGGTTTTGAATTTTCAGAGAACTATTCTCTACAGATGTGACATTCTGTATCCATATTAATTTTTTCCCTTACTCGTGTTATGATCATTTTCTTGTGAGTTTTGAATTTCTCATATAATTTTTGGATATATGATCCCCCCGTTTTCAAAGAATTTTTGAGCGATGTCAGCATCGTCCAAACCATTTCATATAAGTGAACAGACCCAAGGAATACTGATCATCAAAAGAACATTTTATGAGGTAACAATATCCTGACAGCATATGCTTCTTCTATTTCTTGGTATAACTCTGTTTATCTTCGAGCTGGTACACACACATTTTTGCCATGAAGCATTCAAAATCATCATACACCAAAACGGGTACTCTCAGTCTTCTACTGCAATGTATAAATTTGATGAAATCTAAGGTTTAATCATTTCAACAGCAACATATGATTTCCGTTGTAATATTCCTCACGATGTTCTAACGATTCTTTGGAGTGTAATGGATTCAGACAGTTGAAACAAAAGAACCATTCTCAATAATGTCCGATAGTCTGTCTCGACAGTAACTGACTTAAATGCTTGATTCAACAATAATATTGATTCTGCTGAAATAAAAAATAAATTGATTTTTTTCTCACTATTCTTGTGCAAACTCACTCTCAGGAGAAATAGCTTATGACTCAAATTATTGAATCCCAAGACATTAATGGCAATGGTAGGATTTCGATTTTGTAAATGATTGATGTCTCATAACCACATGGGAAAATTTATTCCTGACCAATCGAAATGTTTGTTGTAGTTCAATACTCTGTTTGGGTGATTTTATTTTCCTTCTATGGAATACACAGCGGAAGCATTGCCTATTTTATATAAGGCGCTTCTTCTTTCATGAATTTAACGATTTCCTTGTTGAAAATTTCCACTCTATACTTTAACATCAATTTCACTTTAATGCTCATGCATGGAATTTGATGAAATTAATCCATCATGTTAGATTTTCTTTTGATAAAATTGTTGGAAATGAACTTCCGTTTTATGAAAATGAAAGTGGTTTTCCGTTTCTTGTATATTGTTCTTACTATGATATCCTCCATATTACTACCATCTTCAGATTTATAAAGTTCAATCATGGCCAAGTTTATGATATCTTTCATCAAACCCTTGTTATTTTTCTTTTTTCTTCTTCTTCATGTAGATGAAACGTCTATCCCTGCTTCCACTCTGCATTTTCTACCAGTATCTGAAGATATTTTAATCTTTTTTTTTGTCCTTTTTGTTCAAGATTCTTTTTATGTTTCTTTCATAATTGATTTTGATTTTTTCTGACTTAGTTTTTATTCCTCCTTCTTCCTTCCATGTCATAGCCATCTGACTAGGTTGATTGTTTTTCGTGCACTAACTTGAAAACCCATTTTGCATGGTTTTTTTTTATTTTAATTCTGAAAGTTGTTTCTCTGTTGTATCGGCACTTATGGCTTTTTATCAAAGCAGATTGATTCTTTATACTGAAAACTCAGAATGTGGAGATTTTTAGCATAATTTTCCAATTTTGGGTAATTTACAAGTTTGGAAAAGTACCATATTCTTTTTTTTAAAATCTTTATGAATGTTATATTTTTTAAAAATAATTTCTGATGAAAGTTTTTTGTTCTTTTAAAGACAATCTTTTTATATATATATATAAAAATATAAGAAACAAATTTAGCTATAAAAATACCTTTAACTGAATTTTAATTCAATATGTAACAAAAATTATTACTTGGTTTTATATAAACTCTCAATGACTATGACTACTATTGTTATGTTTTTTACGTTTCTGAGCCATTCTTCTCTGTATCGATATATGGTATCTTTATCTAATTCCATCTACATAAAATTGCCATGGACTATAGTCGAGTCACCATCATCGAAATCGTTCTCTTCTTTCTTTATGATACTACACTATTCTTCTGTCCATTTAATGTTAATGGCAAGGTATAATCCTTGTATCTATCATCCAAACTATTCATTTCAACGTCTTTCAATTCACGATTGTAAGTTTCCAATTGAAAAACTTTACTGTAAAATTTCATGTATGGATTGACTCTGATTTTAAATCATTTTTTCTTGAAGCTGGTGCCTTGACTTTCTTCTTCTTTGTGTTTTTGCCGTCAAGCTCAGAAGTTTAATTCCTTCAGATCTGCTTTCATTTTCGACTACTCTTAATTCTGTTGAAGTACTGTACCAAAATACACTGCATCACAGGAACATTACAACTACGCAATAGTTCATAGGTTTCAGAATCTAATTGTGTTATTCAAGGCAACCCAGTCAATCACTATGGTGCCTACGATCGTGATCCTATTTTATAAAACACACTGAATTGTATCTTCCTTGGGTGGCAACAAGTGAAGATAGTAACGTCCGTCCCATTACAGTTTATTATCAACTGTAGTATGCTTTATTTTATTAAAGAACTCCCTCTGATAATCAAGGCCGGTTCAAGTGTATTGCAAATTTACAACAAGAGTCTGGATTGTTGTTATATGAGAACTCCCACTGTCATGCACTGCTCCTCATCATGTGCTTTGGTTAATAAATTCATTAATAAACAGAACAGAACTGAATTAAGAGTAGTCGAAAATGAGAGATTTTTTTAAAAAGAATTTAGCTTTGGCAGTAACTCTTTTCTTATTTTTTATTTCGTCTCAAGATTTTTTAACTTTTTTAGAATTTGCTTTCTTATTTATTATTTTTTTCTTATAACTCCTACGAAATTTGGAAAACACATTCTAGCTGATGTGGTCGGGTTCCCTCTTTTTGAGCTAATAAAGGGCTGTCAATTACTAACTTATTGCAAATGTTACAATAAATAACATCTTCCTCCTTTATATTACAATATATTTCATTTTTGTGAAAGCATTTAGAAGTAGTAAGAGAAGAAGGGGTGTTGTCACCTTTCTTGGTTTAGGACTATCACATTTTTTTTTCCATATATTCAGAAATATCAGCCACCCATTTATCATTTTCTGATATATCCATTCCATATTTTTTACTTACTTACCTAAAACATATAATATTTTCTTGCAGGATTTGAATGTGATATTTCCTATAATAGACCCAAACTAGAGATGGTCTGTCATCCGGTATACCCCCATCGTGGCAGACGTCCTAGTGTGGGTGACTGAAAAGGGGCATTCAATTTTTCTAAGTAAACAAAAAATCCAATATGGCCACCAGTCGGCCATCTTCAATTTGATCGGGGAAAAAAAGTATGTCACGCACTCTTCCTTGTCACGTCAATCAATTTATATTGAGTTTCATGAAAATGCAACAAAAACTGTAGAAGTAGTTTGCTCCACAAGTATTTTGCAAAATCCAATATGGCCGCCAGTCGGTCATCTTAAATCCCATCTGGAAAAAATTATGTCATGCACTGCTCCTCATCATATCAATCAATTTATATTGTGTTTCACGGAAATGCAACAAAAACTGTAGAAGTAGTTCTCTCCACAAGTATTTTGCAAAATCCAATGTGGTCGCCAGTCGGTCATCTTGAATCCGATCTGGAAAAAAATTATGCCATGCACTGCTCCTCATCATGTCAATCAATTTATATTGAGTTTCATGAAAATGCAGCAAAACTGTAGAAGTAGTTCATTCCACAAGTATTTTGCAAAATCCAATATGGCCGCTAGTCGGCCATCTTGAATCAGATCGGGAAAAACATTTATGTCATGCACTGCTCCTCATTGTGTCAATCATTTATATCGAGTTTGATAAAAATACAGCAAAAATTGTAGAAGTAGTTCGCGCCACAAGTATTTTGCAAAATCCAATATGGCCGCTAGTCGGCCATCTTAAATCCAATCTGGAAAACAATTATGTCACGCACTGCTCCTCCTCGTGTCAATGATTTATGTTGAGTTTGACGAAAATACACCAAAAACTGTAGAAGTAGTTCACTCCACAAGTGTTTTGCAAAACCCAATATGGCCGCCAGTCGTCCATCTTGAATCCGATCTGGAAAAAAATTATGTCACGTACGGCTCTTCATCATGTCAATAAATTTATATTGAGTTCCATGAAAATGTAGCAAAAACTGCAGAAGTAGTTCACTCCCCAAGTATTCTGCAAAATCCAATATGGCCGCCAGTCGGCCATCTTGAATCCGATCTGGAAAACATTTATGTCGCGCACTGCACCTCATCATATCAATCAATTTATATTGAGTTTCATGAAAATGCGGCCATCTTAAATCCAATCTGGAAAAAAATTATGTCACACACTTTCCCCTTATCATGTTGATCATTTTTGTGAAGATTCATGAAAATGCCACTAAAACTGTGGAAGTAGTTCGCACCACAAGTTGCAATGGACTGACGATGACGACAACAACGACGACCGACTGACCGACCAACCGACCGACCGACTTACTGACTGACTGACTGACCGACCGATGAACAAGTTGACTCCTATATACCCCCTCCCCACTAAACTTCGTTTTGTGGGTGTACAAATATGTTCTCGATCTGCAGTTGTGAGATTTTTTGTCACTCTCTGGAAGTATGAACTCCTGATTTTACTTCTCTAACTGTGGGACTTATTACATCATGTGCATCAACCATATATAATAAGGAAATAAAACACCTGATGATAACGTTTTCATGCTCCAACTGACAGATTTGCCATTTCATATCAATGTAGGTATATTTGTAACCATCACATTGTTTTACCCAATGCTTGAGGAATATTTTTTTTCCACAAGATTGGCAAACACTCTATATAACGCATCTTGGAGAAACTTGTCATACACTTGCTCTTCTTCAATTCGTTTTGCTTGATTCATATTTTTTTATTTTAATTTTTTAATTTAAAAAAATATTTTTTTGGCTTCTTTTATTTGATTATATCGGAATATAAAAAAAAACAGATTCAAAGTAAAAAATACATATTTTCTCCAGTGATGTTGAGATTTAGATTGATATTTCCTAACTTGTTGGAGGTCTTGACTGAAAATTGAAATTTAGATAGAGTTCTCCCAGATTTTCGAATGGTTTAACTTATGAAATATTTTGCTCAGATTTGCACAACATTTCACAATGACATCATTCATAAAATTTGAGAGATATCTATAAAACTTTCTGTAAAATTTTGTGTTTTTTATATATTTCTTTTGAGAAATTATTATGGCATGAAAGTAAAAAAAAATTACGAAGTGATTTAAAAAAAATTGTTTCTATTGTATACATTTTTTCATGAATTAGAAAGTTCCAAAATTCTCTAGTTTGGAATTAGAGGTTTAGCATCCAAAAAATGCACGCTTTGGGGATCCGAAAGTATGCATACAAACAAATCAGTCCTTCCGGATCTGTGGGTTAGAATACACAAAAATAAAGCACTCCTTCCAGGATCAGTGAGTTCACAAATAATATTTAAATACTGTGGAAAATACATCCAATGGTGTGCATATTAAAGGATAAACGAGTCGAACAGACTACTGATAGCTTTAATCAGAATGTCAATTAATCATACATGCAACCCAAATTTTCTAACTAAAGGTATGGTTATAATAGATGACTTTATTCTACAGATGAATGTAAAACAACATGTTTCAAATATCTTTCAATAATTCCCACACAACTGCAGTTCGAGAGTCACAGTGGTGAATGTGTTTTGTTGTTTGGATTACTTTTCTGATGTGTTTTAAATGATACAAATACAACTTCAAATCGAGAGAAATAGAGAGAGAGAGAGAGAGAGAGAGAGAGAGAGGAAGAGAGAGAGAGAGAGAGATCACTTTTGAGAAAAAAGGTTGTGAATATCATACATTCCAAAACTGTTTGCCTTCTCAAACCTAGAATGTTTATTTACGGCAATGTAACTTTTAACTTCATATATGTGATGGTCGACTATTTATTTCTCAATAGGAAATTCCATTTGCTTCATTCAGTGATATATATTTTTGGTGCCACCACACAAAGACGACAATATTTTGTTTCATCTCCCATAGACGTTGTGTGAATGAAATTAAAACATTTTTCCATTTCTTTGAATATTTTTCAATGCATGCAGATCTTTAATAAATTTCCATAGGGTTTGTATCTGAAAGTATCGAATTTTAAAAAAAAAAAACTCGATTGTGTAACGAATTCTGTAATTTTCAACAAGAAAATGCAATTTTGAAGTACAAAAATGAACGTCAGGAATGTATGGATTCGTCATCTTTGCCAAAAGGTTTAATCCACTGAAAATGTACGATTGTTTTTCCCATCATTTGTAGTAATGTCTCTTTTAATGGGTGGCATCGAAACTATAAAATTGACTCAACCATAAAACTATATCTGTCACTCGTAAATTATTGTTGCTGCATCGTTTTCAGTACCACTTTTTCTCAGTAAAATCACCACCCTTCATCAACATTTTCGGGCCACCTTGTCAGTGGTGTTGGGTCCTCCCACTACTTCCAATGATTACTTGGTTCACTTTCCTTATGGCAGCTACTTGAAAGTGTGACACGAGCTGGCTACATAGCACCATAGCACACTGTCAGAAAATGATGGCTAAAATCTAGCATTAATCTCAGATAAGATTTCCTGACTGTGAAATATTTGGCTGTTCAAGCCACAAATTTAATCTCAGATATTCAATAATGCATTAAGAATGATGACAAAATACAGTAGTTTACCAAAATCTCATGTGCCAAGCGACAGACTTAGACCTTGAGTCGAGGACATGTTGTTTCTCCACAGTAAGCTTATGTATCTATTAAAACCATGATTGATGTGTATATTAAACATTATCCATTACAATACAGACCTTGAGCAACATTGCAGATCCACCAAGCATGGATTCCGGATAAAATCGTCATGTGAGGGCTCATCTGATTGGACGTTATCTGTCTGGGTGACCTTATGACATCAATGAAATGCATTGACAGAAAATAGTGTGTAAGGAAGAATGGAAACGGACTGCCAAAGGTGATATTCTTCTTTAAAACTATCAGCTTCATTCACTCTATTCAAGTTGAATCATAGTATAAATACAGAACACAACTCTGGTAAGGTACGTGGGACAGGATCTGTATCTGAAGGGAGATTCAGTAATAATTTAATCTTACAGCCTAGAGGGCTATAGAATTAAATTATTACTGATACTCCTCGCAGATTTGTTGTGTGATGTGTCATCTTTCAATCAAATGTTTCTGTGTTCATTATGCAACAAAATTATGCATAAAGGATTGAGAAGATTAAAACTGTAAACAGGATTTTGCTTTCATCATGAATCCTTTCAATTGCCTACATATCGCTTGGGCGCTTTCTGTTACATTCCATGCTTTTAGTGCGTGTCAAATAGGTCTGGCTCTGTAACAGAATGAGGGTCCTATGGTGCATCACTACTTTCTACAGGTAAAAGGGCAACACCACTTACAACCCAGTATACCCGTTCCTACTTCCCCTAGGTATGATCCCTCCAATAAGAAACGAGATCTCTATATAAAGAAAGTTATGAGTTGATGTTTATTATGGCATTAACCCAAATATGAATGAGTAATGGTAGTCTGAGGAGGATGTATGTCAAACAATTTATAGATAAAAAATAGGATAAGCCAAAATATGAGGAAGTAGTTTTGTAAAAATGTTTCACATTGTAACCATAAAATACCAAATCAGAATACTGGTGAGATTGTTCCCCTTTGTATATTGGCCAATAAGGAAAGGTAACCAGAAAGCCCTGATCTCGGGAAAATTCTCACGTCTTGATTAGGAATAGATACACTACAAGTGGTGTTAAAATGTGGGAAAACTACTACAAAACGTATGGATAACGTTCCACTAATAGAACGACTCCAAAATGCATCAAGGGAGACAAATGGCCGCTGTTAAACTCCTCGCACATCAGATTGAATGTTCTACAATTCATAAATGCGATAAAAACATTGAAAGAAAATGAAACCCATAGTGATAGCCAGGAACATTCCTCTAGAGTGACTTTTTGGAACCACATAGTGCAGCTTATGTCTATTTAGGATTCGATTTAAGTTATATGTGTCCATGAACAAAATTCACAGTCTGGTTTCTGGAGACCAAAATAGCATCCTCGGCAGGTTATAGATGGTGATTCCCTGTTTCTCTAATTATGGCACATTCTCTGGCTTGAACGACACATTGTTACTGGGCAATGATTTCATCATGAGTGCATCATCTAGGGCATCCTACATCACAAGGATTGATGAATTTGTTATTCCATTCAACTGTGTGTGTCCGACTCTCTGTTGCTTTGCTGCTTCTGGGGTAAGCTTGTGAAAAGTATGGAGGTGGCGATGGTAGTCAGAAAGTGTCTCAAAACTCCGACCACAAACACAGGAAATCAACTGGATAGTGCCACAATGCCACATGTTCAGGTGGTTTAAGAATGTGACATAAGATGAATAGAGATGATCTCTTGCACAAACCACAACAGGACGAGGAGATGGAATATCGGGCTACCTCGGACATTGAAGGAAGTCTGGCAAACGTTCTCCGTTGTCAACAGGCACAATATCTGAATTCATTACTACCAACTCATCATCTGGTACCATTAACTGTAGAACGTCCGCCATCTAGAATTAGAGGGCAAGTATTTTAGAATCATAGCACTGGGTTTCTGAAGATAATTCCCCAGGGGTAACTTTGTTAATAAAAGATTTAAAGTTGTGGCAAAAATATTTGTGGTTGTTTAACAACCCCCCCCCCCCCCCCCAACCCTGGTTCGAGGAGGTGTGGAGGCTCCACTATTACAAAGTCTCTAGAATCAGGATCAACACCCTCCTGAAAGTACATTTCGTTCAAAGCTTCCATTTCACTTTCATACTGTAATTGAGGATCATCAAACTGATTGTTAGAATCACTGCTTAGAGTTAAACCAGGGTAAAATATCACTCCCTCATAAGGTTTTAAATGATCAACATGTACGAAAACCTCTTTTCCATCTGAAACCCTTTTTACTTGTCGAGTTTCTGAATCGACCACATTTAAAACTTTATAAGGGCCAATACAAGGCATTGCTTTATTAGCATTGGGAGGATAAAATCGCCAATTTCACATACAGTAAATTCCCAATGTTTCAGACATCGATCGTAATTTCTCTTTTGACGTCCAGCAGCAAGTCCCAAACATTCTCAGGCATATTTAAAACTTCTCCGAATTTTTTCCTGCAAGTGCAAAACATAAGAGACCTCGGAAGCTCCTTCTTCAAATGCCACTTCACCAAACATGAAGTCAATGAGATAATGTATTTCATGGCAAAACATGAGCAAGTTGGAACTAAAATGAGTACTACTATGGACTGTTGACCTACATGCCATCATCATAAAAGACATTTTATCATCACAATTCCTCTGAAAGTCATCAACAAAGGGTTTCAAAATTTGTCTCAGGACTGCGATTAAATCGTCCCACCAGGCCGTCAGACTGAGGTCGGAAAGGTGTGGTTCTGGGTATTTTTTTATTTCCATCATTTAACACAAACACATGAATAACTTTGAAGCGAATTCACTTCCCTGGTCAGTATGGATTTGTTTAAGGGTCCCAAACCTAACAATGAATTCGGACAACAATGTTTGAGCAACTGTCTCTGCTGTATGATTCGGGATAGCATAGGCTTCAGCCCAATTGGAAAAATAGCCACATACAACCATGATGTATTCATTTCCTTGGGAAGTCCTGGACAGAAGACCCATAATATCAGTGGCAATTCTCTCCAAAGGAGCACCCACGTAATCTTTAATTAGTGATTTTCCTTTACCTCGGCCTGGTTTTGCTTGGGCACAAATATCACTCTGAACACCATCTAGCAACATCAGAAGACATACCAGGTCAGAAACATCTCAGTCTAATAGCATGGACCATTTGGTCTCTACCCAAGTGTCCAGCAGTCTGATTACAGTGGAGGTGAATAAACAAACCATACGGAAGTTGTCGAGGAGTGACGACGAAATATTTATTGTTTTCAACTAAATATAGAAGATTATCACTGACCTCCAGTGTTTCCCAGCGTGCCCATAAACACTTTGATTTATATGATAGATTTGCATTTTCTTTCCTACCAGGTTTAGCAGAAAGCTTTTGTTTCATGTCAAGAATGGGACCTACTATATCATCAGTTTGTTGCAGCAGAGCTAACTGTGTCTTTTCATAAATGAATTAAATTTGGAACCAGTTCACCAGTTCCTCTCCATCATGTTCAAGGTTACTCTCATCCTAGTCAGAGTCAGAGGAAACCTCTATTACATATTTATACCCTCCTCAACGAGTTGTGGTGGTGGTGGTTGGGGGGGGGGGTATACTGGAATCCGTCCGTCCCTCTGTCCGTACGTCCGTCCGTCTATCCGCGCTATAATACGGGAGTTACGAGGTTTTTTTTTGTCCGGAGAGGCATTATGAGCTTACCGAAATATTATGAGCTTATTTGATATATTATGAGTTTAATTACTAAGATATGAGACTTATGCGGCAAATAGCGATTTTTTCGGGGTTTATATTAAGGGTTAGGTTCAGGGTTGGGGTTAGCGCTAGTTACTATCAAGCATTACCTTGGAGGATGTAACCATGTCTATACCCCCAACCCACAATTTTACCGAAAAAACGAGGTTTTGACTGTTGTCAGAACGAATTAAAATGATCAATTGTTCTGTAAAAAATTAATCCCACAACTCCCATTTTTAAGAACGTCCGTCTGTCCGTCCGTCCGTCCGTCCGGCCGTCCGTCCGTCCGTCCATAGACATAATATTTTTTCCTGAGATTTTCTCAGATGTTTATGGGTCAATTTCTTTGAAACTTGGTATGGATATTTACTACCATGGAAACCTGTGCACCTGTGATTATAGTTTTGATCGAGCCCTTTTTCCAGAGTTAGGCTTCTTTTCATCTTAGAATGTGCGGATATTGTCTGGAGATTTTCTGAGATGTTTTCTACCATGGGATCCTGCGATTATAGTTTTGATCGGACTTTTTTGACAGAGTTATGCCTCCTTTCATATTAGAGTGCCAGAATTGCCTAGAATTTTGTCTGGAGATGTTCTCAGATATTTATGGGTCGATTCCTTCGAAACTTGGTATGGATGTTTACTATCATGGGAACCTGTGCAGCGGTGATTATAGTTTTCATCGGACCTTTTTTGCCAGAGTTGGGCCCCTTTTCATGTCAGAATGCGCAACTTTTGTTCATGCGCCGATTCCTTTGAAACTTGGTATGGATGTTCGCTACCTCAGGAACCTATGCACTTGCAATTATAGTTTCGAATGGACTTTTTTGACAGAGTTATGCCCCTTTTTGTCTTGGAATGCGTTAATTCCACAGATTTTCTCAGATGTTTACAGGTTGATTTTTTTAAACTTGGTAGGAATGTTCACTACCATGGGAATGGGAACCTGTTCACCTGTGATTATAGTTTCGATCGAACCTTTTTGGCCAGAGTTATGCCCCCTTTTGTCATAGATTACATGAATTTTATCCAGAGATTTTCTCAGATGTTTACGGGTTGATTCCTTTGAAACTTGGAACGGATGTTCACTACCATGGAAACCTATGCACCTGCGATTATAGTTTCGATCAGGCTTTTTTGCTAGAGTTATGCCCCTTTTCGTCTTTGAATAATGGCAGCGGGGGTATGAACAGGCTCATCTGGGACAGTCACACCTCTAGGAAACTCTTAAAACAGCCTACTGAATTAGCTTCAACCATACCAATACTGAGGATTGGCGGCTCCTCTTTCATAGTACGCTTAGATGTATCTGAACATCGCTCAACCATCTGTTTATCAAGAACACGACAATTCGATATCACAGCCTAAGGGATCAAGACTTCCTTTCTGTGACCAAGATGACACAACATGCTCAGATGTCATAGGACACATCACACCACGTTCTGCACCACAACCACTTGGACAATCGATCCATTTACATACACGATGATGCCCTCCAGACAAACCATCTGCAGTTGAATGATGGGAACTTTTTTTTATATTCAATATGAATTGTAAACCCCCAAGACAGAGATTCATCTTGCTGTCATACCCTCATCAACTTTGAAGTTTTTCAACCAAATCGGAAGCGAATGATCTGTTCGTATGGGAAACCATCTACCAAGCAAAAAAGTGTCTGAAATCTTTCACGAACTTAACGACGGCTAAAAGTTCTCGATAAGTAGTGAAGTAATTTCTTTGGTGCATATTCAAGGATTTACTTGCATATGCTATCACACGTTCTTGAACCCATGAGAAAACTGCTCAGATTCCTTCTTGGCTAGCATCTGTATCCAAAACCAAAAAAACTTGCCCCCCACCCCCCCCCCCCCCCCCCCCTGACGAGGATATGACAAAACTTTAGAAGAAGTAAGAGCCTGTTTCAACTGATTGAAGGCACTTTCACATTTAGAATCCCATTTGAAATGAACATTCTTTCTTGTCAGATTTAGGAGAGGACTGGCCAAAGTGGTAAACTTTCTATGGTAACTGGCTAAGCCCACAAAATGTCTCACTTCAGATAGGTTAAGGGGAGTAGGCCACTCCATTACCGAAGCAATTTTAATTTTCTTTGGGTCACATTTAAAACCTTGGCGAGTTACCACATGTCCAAGGAAGGATACAATTTCCTGAAATATTTTACACTTTGGTTTTAACTTCAGCCCAGATCTTCAAAATCTTAAGAACACCTCTTTCAAATTGGCTAGAGCAATATCGAAATCAGGTCCAAAAGTAATAATAATAATATACACATTTATATAGCGCCAAAATTATAGTTCAGAAGATGTAGGACCATATTCTAAGGCGCTGTACATGTTACTGAGCTCGTGCAAATATACAAACGGAATATATACAATATCTTACAGTCCACAACATCACTTACAGGCTTTTTGAAACAGGTATGTTTTGAGATCTTTCTTGAAAAGGTTGACATTTGACAGTCTTTTTAGGTGTTCTGGTAAATTTTTCCACAAGTGAGGGCCAGCAAATGAGAATGACCTATCTCCAAATGTCTTACACCTATGTTTTGGAAAATGTAGTAGCATTTTACCATCGGACCACAGGTTGTATTGAAACACATTCTTGGTATTAAAGAGTTCTTCTAAGTATGCTGGTGACATGTTGTTTTATGTCTTAAAAACTAATAATAAAGTTTTGAAAATTATTCTGTACTTGACTGGCAGCCAGTGCATATCCTCAGAACAGGAGTGATGTGTTGTGATCGTGATACCCTGCATACCACTCGAGCTGATGCATTTAGTACCATCTGCAGGCGAGAGTAAAGATATTGTGGAAGGTTGAACAGTAAGGCATTACAATAATCCAAATGTGAAGTTACAAAGGCATCAACTACGGTTTTTGTGGAGTCTTTCGTGAGGAACTGTCTTATCTGTTTAAGTTTGTATAGACCCCTGAAAGCCTTATTGCACATATTTGTAACATGTCTGTCCATGGACATGGTAGAGTAGAAGAAGGCACCAAGATTACATACACTGTTACTTGCACTGATGGTGGAATCTCCTACCTTCACTGAATTGATGTCAACTTTAGTGAGTTACTGTCGTGAACCAATTATTAGGAATTCAGTCTTATCATCATTTATCATTAATTTGTTTGAAACCATCCATGTGCGAATGTCCGAAATACATGATTCAATAGTTTCTAGAGCTTTAGTTTGATCCTTGATTGATGGTCGAAAAGAGAAATAGACCTGTGTGTCATCAGCATAACCATGGACGTCAGGCAGGTGAGATTCAATGATGGTGAACATTTTTGAAATATAGAATAGAAACAGAACAGGACCAAGGCAACTGCCCTGTGGGACTCCACATTCAAGGTGGAAGTCTTTTGACAGATTACCATTTATCGATACACGCTGCTGTAGTTCTCAGTTCATTGGACATCATATTGATATAGTACAAACAGCGTTGCCATTCCATGCCAGAAAACTTCCATAAGACGTTCGAACACTGTCGGAGCATTGCAAAGACCGTATGGTAAAATCTTAAAATGGTACAGGCCTCAAGAAGTTGTAAACGCTGTTTTAGGCCTATCGTCCTTCTTGATCTCAATCAGTCAATAGCCACTGGCTATGTCATCTGTAGAAAACCAGTTTCCAAGCATTCATCTATCCTAGGCAAAGGATAGGCGTCTTTCTTTGTAACTGCATTAACCCTGCAATAATCAAAACAAAATTGGTACTACCACCAGGCTTGGTTACCAAAAGAATGGGTGAAGCCTAAAGACTATCACTGGGTTCAGTTATGTCATCTGCCAACATTTTATCCATTTCAGATTCAAATGTCTGCATTTTATTAAATGGCAAACGTTTACATTGTTGCTGGATAGGCTTACTGTTCCCTGTATCTATCACATGTTTTGCAAGGCTAGTTCTCCCTATTTTACCATCCAGACTCAAAAATTTAACTTCAAAATCCATTATCAACCTCTTAATTTTCTGTATTTGAGTACCTGTTAACTTGTCAGAACAAGAGTCAATCAAAGGCCGCGGGTATTCAGGTACTCCCTGGGTGTTGATGACAGATCCTATAGAATCAACAATTTTCACGTAAGCCATTCAAATAGACTCGTCAAAGGCTTTCCTTTGCGTTTTAACCAAATCCTCAGAGAACGAGAAATTCTAACATGGTTCAAGAGACACTGAAGCAACCTGTCCCGGAAATAATTTTTTCCTTAGTTTGATGAACTGGTCAGTTAAATTCATTATGGAAACTGTCAGGCAACTTCGTTCATAATTAATTAGAATCCTTGGTAGGAAACAACCTCTTTTCATGATATACTCATAAGGTTCAAACATAACATCCCCTGAGGCATAAGTCCTATTCTTTACAAAACTACGGACAAGAACTTCAATGTTGGGTGGAACTGGCACAAAACATCTTAAGTCTGGGTATGAAAAGCTACGATTGCTCCTTTGGACCAATTTCACCTTACAACCTTTTGCCTGTAGAATTTATTTTAAAGCAGAATCTGAGATCCATTTGCAAGACCATCCACCAATTACCAACAATACCTTCAATATTAGCCACAATAAACTCAAAGTCAACAGCAACTCCGCCTATGAGAAAAGGTAAGTTTACTTTACCAACCAGTCACCACGAGAGGGATCCAATCAGCCGTATTATTGCTTACTGACACATCAGAGGGTCTCAATTTGACATTTCGCAATAAGACAAATAAATTTGAAGACAATATACACACCTGGAACGTAATTAAGCACCCCCTTTTTTGCAGTGGTGTTAATAGAAACTGTCATTACTTTCATGCTATCTTTAAGATGGCCAAAAGTGGTTGTTTACAGAGAGAATGGTCTATTGACAAATGAAAAACAACACAATGATGAAAATATGTCGTGTTGTAATGGCACTAATTACACATATCTACCACTAAGGTTTTTGATGGAAAAACGTTCTCTTGACAAGTGAGGTGCTGGAACGGCCCATGTTGAAACAATACCAGTAATTACTGACAAAAAATGTAACATGTGATCTCCTCAACACAATAGCAGTGTCTGATGTCAGTAGCAAGTGTATCCACCACGTGCACGGATGACAGCAAGAACCCTTCTCCTAATGCTACCAGTGAGCCTTCTGATACAGCCCAGAGGCATCTGCTGCCACTCCTCATGCAATGCAGCTTCCAAATCGGCCAAAGTCTATACAGACGGATCCCCAGCATGCACGCGACGTCCAAGAAAGTCCCAGATGTGATCTAAGGGATTCAAATCAGGGTTCATTGCAGGCCAAGGTAGTGTTATAATAGCGTTGTTCTGAAGGAATGTGGCCATGCATTGTAGTCCACGGATACAGAGCGAGTAGCCAACGGGTGGTTGTAAGAATGAGGCACGACAACCGGATTGAGAACGTCCCGGTTGAACTGACCATTGAGATTCCCACGTACAGTCACCATACCAAGTTTACAATCATGAGAGTGGCATCCTCAGATCATTACTGATCCTCCACCATAAGGAACAGTAGGTCTGATGTTCCTGGGCATGTAAGCAGTATTTCTATGCCTCCACACTCTCATGCGACCATCTGTGACGCAAAGCAGGAACCTACTCTCATCTGACCAATGGACTCTCCTCCATGTACTGATATTCCAATGTTGTCGTACTATACACCACTCCAAACGTCGTCTTTGATGCTGATCGGACAGAGCGGGATGCTTGATGACCCTTCTGGACCTCATACCCAGTGCTTTGAGACGGTTTCGCACAGTTCTGTTGCACAAACGTCTGTTGGGGAGCCAAGGCGTTTCAAAACCCAACTTGAAGCAAACGGTTCACGCCTAGCGAGGCGTGCCAGATTCAGCTCTTCCAGAGGAAAGGTCTTTCGGGTTGTCCAGGCCTTGGTCGGTCCTTAACATCGTTCGTTTGTGGATTTTTTCAGACACATCTGCTGACGACAGAATGACTATAGCCAAGTTGCCTTCCAATAGCTTTAAATGACATGCCTATTACATGCCAACGATTTGCCATCTTATTGCCTCTGAAGTCTCCTCCTTGTCATGTCAACATTTACTGATAAAAGAAGTGACAATTGTTTTTATTTATACCCAGATATTGCATATGGACGATAGTGTTTTCTGTGACATTTGTAGGTAGCATGCATCACGAGGACGAGGGGATGTGTTTAAGGTACGTTATCAACCAGAAACATCATTTTCACGGGATGAAATGTATTGCAAGACATAGCAATCATTAAAACACAATAATCAGTAACAGCGACTTCATCACTGTCACGAAACATTTCAGGAGGTGCTTAATTAAGATCCAGGTTCATTCGACAAGGTGCATCAGTATCAATTAAGACCTTGCACCTCAGGACAATTCTTAACGTGATGACTTGTCTTCTCACAAAAGAAACAAGTCGCACGTGATTCTGCATTCGAACTTCTAGATCTATTTGGGTCTTTTCTCTCTTTCACCCACTGAACTGTTTCATGAGACCAGAAACAAACTTTCTACAAAACGAACCCGGCTTATTGCATTCCAAATTGTCAGGCTCCAAAGCAGAGATATTGTCTCTAGAAACTTCATCATCGGTCCTAGACTCAGGAAATTGAGATTATCTACCCACAAAGGCTTCATATTCCCCCCGCATGACTAATAGAAGCCCCAAGC
Source organism: Pictodentalium vernedei (assembly GCA_031216915.1). Taxonomy (NCBI): domain Eukaryota; kingdom Metazoa; phylum Mollusca; class Scaphopoda; order Dentaliida; family Dentaliidae; genus Pictodentalium; species Pictodentalium vernedei. The sequence continues at coordinate 305,152,657 of CM062293.1, read as the reverse complement.
GTGACAGGGTGATGGAACTGTATACGTTTCTTCAAATGTAAAGATTCAACACCATCTATGAACTGATCTATGACATAAGTCTCCCTAGAAATGAGGGACATCTGGGGGTATGCCATTGAACAGGGCTTCGAAGTGAGTAACTAAAGTCCGCAATTGACTCACGAATCTGGCGTTTTCGTGACTGAAATTCAACCGTGTAGGCTGGTTCCCTTTCTGGTGGATTGAAACGCTGTGCTAAAAGATTTTTCAGGACTCTATAATTCCGAATTTGACCCGGGCCTAAATCACCAAGCATTGTCTGTGTAGCTCTTCTCAGCGACATAATCAATCGATGTGCCATTTCAAAATTTGTCCAACTATTCCACTGAGCTACTTGCTCAAACTGCAGAATATAATCCTTCCATTCAGTACTTTTACCATCAAAATCATCAGGCTCTTTCTGGTATCGGGACCTTTTAAAACATACAACCGAGGGTGACTCCCAGAAGGTTGATAAGATTTTACTTAGAATGTATCCCCTGAAGAATTATAGTCTTGAAACTGTAATTCTGTTCCCTATTCAAGATATCCTAACCTAACTTTGAACTACTCCTAGCTGGCTTAAAATTAGAAACACCCTCAACGACTTTGTCATGAGACCTTTTTACAGCACACATTATCTGGCCCTTGAGAAGAAAACATTTCTTCCTCGGGCACCACAAGGGTTCGAAGATTGGAATTTAAATGATTATCAAAATCTCTTGGAAAAACAGATTGCTTATGAGTGTCGTCTGTCAACAGATTACTAGTCATTACAGAATCTGGATGTGTTCCGTAATACAATGAAGGGACAAATTTCTATGGGTTATCTGAAAACTCTACATCGCCACATGCAAATGGACCACTGATCCTTTTTGCTGGAACTGAATTTGAAATATTACAATTGTTTACAACCTCTCGACCATTAACAACCTTATGGGGAGTGTTGGCATTTTGTTGTCCATAAAATGAACTTTCCCAAAAATAGAACCTCTATTTTCTCTGGCTATTCTATGTGCAGAAACATATGGATGTCCAATCTGAAACCCATTTTCAAGTCATTCATGTCCTCTACCCTGGGGTTCACTTATGTTCACATTGGTACTATGGCCTGGTTCACCGTGTATACCTGGTTATCCTAGGCCATCTACCAAGTAGCCATACGTATACCTGTCTTCAAGCACAGTCCTGAACTTGGGGTTTTAGGGTGGACCCCCAAACTATCATGACCCAACAAAAATGGAAATCTGGCTCCTTCCCTCTCACTGTTCAGATAACATGCACATAACTCAATGAGGGGATTCAAAGGGATCAGCAATTATCTCCCCAAAAGCAGGCGATTGAACTCTTGGGGTAACTCTACTTTCAACAACATCAAATCTCATCTGGCAAACCTTCCATTGCTTCCTTTTCTGGAACTATAAATGTGCCCATACTTAAAACGGAAAAATATATGCAATTCATTCAACAACAGCGAATCAAAATACAAAATCAAATCACGCAAGTGATCCCGGATGAGCCCCCAGTGTAAAAGAACGAGGGCCCTATGGGACGCCACTATATTCTACATGTAAAATGGATGCCACCAATGATGACCTAGTATACCGATCCTTCTTCCCCTAGGTATGATTCCCCAATTAGAAACGAGACTTTTATATGAAGTTATGAGTTGATGTTCATATGGCATTAGACCAAATATGAACGAATAATGATAGTCTGAGGAGGAAGTATGCCAAACAATTTAAAGATAAAAAATAGGATAAGCCAACAAATGAGGAAGTAGTTTTGCAAAAATGCTTCACTCTTTTACGTGGTTTACCATAAAGTACCAAAACAGAATACTGATGAATTTTTTTTTAAATACTGGTGAAATTGTTCCACTTTTGTATATAAAAGGAAAGATAACCAGAAAGCCCTGATCTCGAGGAAATTCTGAGACCTCTTGATTAGGAATAGATACATTCCGAGTGGTGTTAAAATAAGGAAACTACTACAACACGTATGGATAACGTTAGTTCCACTAATTGAATGGCCTAAGAATGCATCAAGGGACAGAATTGACCACAGTTACAGCACGATTATGAAATTTTATGATCGACTTTTGAAGAAAAATAATCGATTAAAATCGACTCTGCGACCTTTAGAAACAAGTATATTGAAAACAATATAATTGGTCATTAGTTTCTCATGCTGGATATTATTTAGGTATGCTGCATGCCTACTGCTGCCCGAGAAAAATTTAGATTCCTAAGAACCTGAGGCCCAAACCCGAGCTTAGGCTCTGGTTTGGACCTGAGGCAGTCAAAAGTCTAATAATAGCTGCACTGGGATTTAAGAAGGCACTTGCACTCCTTGGCAAACTGAGAAGTGCAATTATTTGTACTCCCATACTTACTAGAACGCCAGACCTGGTGTCATGTGTTGCATCTATATACTTCTTTTTCATATCAATTATAATGTTGTTTGATATTCTACAGCCCCTGATGCCTCCTTACAAGCACGATTGGGAGGCGAGTAATAATTAATAATTCATCAGTAAAGGAGTGATGAAAACCCATAATCGTCGACGCAGAAATTGTAGTCGATTATATGTTTCTGACGATTAGTCGATTTCACGATTAATCATGACAGGTGTCGAATGTTGTGAGATACATATTTCCCCATAGAAATATAACTATGATATTTCATCAACCCATCTTCACCCCTGACATCGATCATTTAAATCAGAAAATTCAGCCAAATATGTTACTTGCCATCTTCACTATCAGCAGCTGATGTTGTGTAAAATAGACATAACTGTCTCCAACACTAAGCACTAAAATAAAGGACAGCCAGAGCACTGGTCGTGTTGGGGCAACGGCAATCATTGTTCTACCGTTGGGGCTAGGAAGGACTGGAGAGTGCAAAAATTCCCAACCCATAATGAGGAAACTCTTCATTACCTTTATGTTTGATTAACTAGATTACATATCACAATCTAGCTCTTTGCTTCACGTGTGACAAGTTATAGCTGAAATGTAAAACTATCTTGTGGTATACGATATACTTCATAACAAAGAAAAGTGTATCATTTGGGACTCATTTTTTTAAAAATTTTACTTCGTGAGGGGAGACACCTATCTTCTGAGTTTATTTCCCCTTCCCATGGTGTGCACCAAGTGGAATGAAGTGCTATTCCTCTCCGACAGTGTACCTTATTTCTTCCCTCCTGCGATATATCCTCCCATACAATTTTGCTCACTTGTCCTTGGTTCCTCTCGTCGTTCCTGCTAGAGTCTGTGTATTTGTTGTGAGAAGTAACAGAGTTTTATTCTTTTGATGTTTCAGAATGTGCAAAGGGAACATATGGCCAAAATTGTTCACGTCCATGTGGAAGTCAGTGCAAGGATGGATTATGTCATTATAAGGTCGGAAACTGTACATTGGGATGTAAGGAAGGTTATACAGGAGACATGTGCGAAACAAGTAAGTAGAGTACAGTGATTGCAGAAGTGGCCTATTTATCGATCAGATCACGATCTATATTGCGTGTTGCAAAAGATGCCCACTGATGAGTCGCAGGGGCGGACTGGGATAAGAAAAGTTACCGGGAAATGCAGCGGGGGGGGGGGGGGGGGGGTTATGGGGTGGGGGCGGTCGCCTGACCCAGAGAAAATTTTGATTTTTCGAACTGAATGAGTGCGACTTCCTTGCATCTGAGCGATATATGGCAGTCTACATAGAGAACATTTCGATGGCATTTTTATATCATCTTCATCGATCATTCAGCAAAAATGGTTCTAACTTGGGTGGGGGACCCATCGGGAAGACCATGGTTTGACCCAATCGAAGAACATTTTGATTTTTCAAATTGAAGGAACGCTGTTTCCTTTCATCTGGACGATCAATGGCAGTCTGGACTGCTGATATATCGAAGTGTTCTTTATGTGAACTGCCGATGGCAGTCCACATAGAGAACAATTCGATATACCGCGGCCTAAGCAATCAGTTCCATTTCGACTTTTTGCTACTTTCCTGAAATTTCCGCTCCAACACGTGTGTGTTGGGGTGCATCAGGTTTGAAAGCCCCAGGGAGAACCCAGTAGGAGGCCCACCGAAAATTTTCCTGGTGAACCATACGGTCAGTCCGCCTCTGACGAGTCGAGATTTCATGAATGATATATTGCGAAATCAAGACCCAATAATTTAATTTTCTTTAATGACATCCGATTTGCTGCGTTGTGATTAGTCGAGATGAGTTTTTCATAACTCAATGAATAATTTTCCTGTTGCATGTTTTTGCTTTGTCCCACCCATTGTCAAATAAAAATTTTGGGCGTTGCAACGTGCGGTGTAGTTAAACTGTAATTACTGAGTCTAAACTACTGTAATTACTGAGTCTATGCTGAAAATAATAAAACTGTCATATGCACAAAAGTTGATATGACTGCAATGATTTTAATGATAGTGACGTTATCCGCATACGGGTACGTTATAATGCAAACAAACAATCTGAATTAAATTATAAGAACAACTTAACATGTCCATGCTACATTCATACCTTCATAAAGCGTCATATAACCCATTTCAATTCTTATATGAAGAGAAGACAAAGAAAACAGCATCTGAGATTGAACGTTCTCATATTTCATTTTCCCCAACTGAGATTCCACAGTGTCGCAAGAAGAAAGGTGAATTGAGAATTTTGACCGGATGGCATCTCAGTCGCGATCCTGTCAAAACTTTCTATCCACTTTTGTACTAGAGTGCTGTATAAAAAATGGATGGACATCAGAAGTCCATCAGACATCCAGAGTCCATGAGAAGTTAAACATATCTTACCCTGCCACAACAGCATTGCTAAATGAAAACATTTGCTTTTGTACATGTATACTGGTTAAAAGGTGATGAATAGTTAATCACCATATTTTTCTCATTGAGGCAACAACAATCACATTTTTACATTTCCAACCGAGTCAATGTTCGAGTTAGAATATATTTGTCCAATAATTGTAGACTTGTTATTGAATTTCCGTACCGTATGATGTCCTCACACATCTCTGCCTTCACAAAATTGTTATGGTCAAGTGATTAGTATCATAATCATTTCACCATCTAGACTCATCTATACTGTTGTTGTTGATTGTCCTGTATCATCATTTGTAAGTGTCCGTAAACAGTATCAACAAGAAAATAGTTTCGTTTTTTTCCTGTGGGAATAATAGTTCTCTTCATACTTTCGCTCTGAGCTGGTACCTCTGTGGATAATAATGGTTTTCATGTCCACAAGCATTTAATGGTTGGGCTACCATATTGGTACAATATCTGCAAAGCTATAGACTTCGCATATCCCAACTTAACGATGCTCAGGACACAAATGATAAAAAGTGCAGATCTCTGCCTCTTTATACCTTCCCACTTCAAGTATCCGGATATAGCATGAAGTACCCAGGTGTTGCATGGAGTACCAGGGAAAAACATTTGACATCTGATTGTGGAGATGAGGATGTGGAGGACTTGAGCATAGACCTCATTGAGAGATTTCCTCATGATTCTCGTCGACTCATATGACAAATGGGCAGAAGCCATTGGCCACTTTCCTCTACTAAGTATCCTCATACGGCAAAAGAGGATCTGCAAGCATAGGCCATAGAAAGAGATATTGCGTAACATGACTGTTCAATACACAGATAAGGACATCAGATACTTGATGTAAGACCTCGTTGATGGATTTCCTCGTGGTACTCATGGCGCCATATGATTAAAGACGAATGCCTATGTACATTATGTAGTGGTAGAGGACGTAACTTGGATAAACAGAGTCATCTGATTGGTTGGTAAGTTGAAGGAAACTGTACACGTCTTAGTGTGTTTGGAACAAGAACAGACAAAACAGGCAAAAAACCTAAAAAAGCAGTAATAGTAGGCAAACACTGCTACAACTGAAGGGCTTTTCTTTGCAATTGGAGTAATTGAGTAGGTGAGGGCAGGCAGAATCAATAGTATAGATAAGACAGGACAGGAATTGTGGGAATAGGAAGAATCCGAAATGAATAAATACTTGTCGTGTGCATTTTCGTACTTAGATATTCACCTGTTGAATCAAACACACCCCAGAACTCACCCCTGTTCTATTAGAGGACAATCAGTTTCATGCCAACCACGTGCCACCATATAAACTAAGATGCTGCCTCCAATAAACAAAAGCGGACAATGAAAACACGTGCCACTCTAACATGCACCTCGCGTGCGCAGTGACATCAATTATCACTATAGTAATGTTGTCACAGAAACGGTCGTGTGAGCTACCATGACAACCCAAAATGACGTTACTGGGCCACATGACTACGATTCCATTTCCCAGGTCCCGCACTAGGTCCAATAAAACATGTCCGATCATTGCCTCTCCTACTCCTTATATGGTGTAAGTTTGTGGTGGCATGCTTTCATCATGTCAGCAGTACATCTGTTCTTGCATCATGTATATTATGTAAAGAGAGTTGGCAAGGAAACATATACAGATTGCAAATGCGAGGCAGCGCAAAAAAGGTGATTCCCTTGATCTATTTTTAACCCAAAATACTGTAAACATTATGTTATTTATGTTAATTAAACATTTTTTCTCTTGTTACAAAGGGTGCCGCCATGGAAAATATGGACCTGATTGTAAGTTCAACTGTAGTAGTTTGTGTTTCAACACTTCGTGCGATAATGTAAATGGAAACTGTCTTCGTGGTTGTGTGGAGGGATTTCGAGGTGCCGCTTGTTCATTGAGTGAGTATAATAAACTAGAAAAACATTTTTGGAAGGGCTTGAGGCTGTGACAGCATGCAAGTCATTCTGTATTATGTGTCATCGCTGGCATTATCAGAAATACCATCTACAAATTCTTCTGACGTTTTTTAGGTGGGCCATATTCTGCCACCACTTTATCGATCGCCAGTTTTAAACAATGTCAGCAATGTCAAGACAATATTAGACTACATTTTAACGTCAAAAAATGGAAGTTGTGGTTAACTTGACCAACACACAGAATAAACCTTTCATTTCCATAAGTCAAGTTACGATTTATTCTCACTGGGATCTCAGCGTTTTAACCCACTGAACACTGGTGGGATTATCTTCCATGCCAGTTCAATGGAAGTAATTGTTCGAGTCGATATTCATTATTTGAGGGTAGACCAATTAATATTTTCAACGTGCAGCCTAGAGGATGCACGTTGAAAATATTGATTGATCTCCCCCACACATTCACTTAGCAGCCATCCTACTTTATGAAATTATGACGTATCATGCTCCTGAGCCGGAAAGGCGGTCTCTCGGGTTCAAAGGGGATGGGAGGGGCGACCCGGAGAAAATTTTAATTTTTCGAACTGAACGAACGCGGCTTCTTTGCATCTGAGCGATCAATGGCAGTCCACACAGAGGACATTTCGATGGCAATTTTGTATCATCTTCATCGATCATTTGGCAAAAATGGTGCTATCGTGGGGGATCCATCGGGAAGACCATAGTTTGGCCCAATCGGAGAACATTTTGTTGTTTCAAATTGAAGGAACGCTGTTTCCTTGAGGCTGCACGTTAAAAATAACGATTGGTCTACCTCACACATTCACTTAGCAACCATCCTACTTTATGAAATTATGATGTATCATGTCCCCGAAAAGGAATGGCGGTCTCTCGGGTTCAAAGGGTTAAGAGAAAGCTTATGATAATATTAGTTACCCCGTGTCTGATCACGTGGTACGGGTTTTTACCTACCCGAAGCCAGTCGTATCCCATGAGTCCGAAGGCTTCGGGTAGGTAAAAACCCGTACCACGTGATCAGACACGGGGTAACGAATTTATCTATTGACTTTCCGTTTTAGAAGTACAATCTATTTCATGTGTGAACACACACAGCATGAGATCTTTTATCTTCCATTGTTGAGCCATACAGGTTTCTGTGGAATTTTTGTGCAAAAGGGTTTTTGTGAAAATATGCCGATATGACTAGTATAAAAAATTTATTGAATTTCTATTTTTCTTTTTTGTCTCAAAAACATAGCTTATGAACCCCACACTGGAGGGTACTCGACAAGCTCATTCCAATAAGGGGTCATGAGCTGTATTTTGGAGATAAAAAATTAAAATATAATACATGTACACTGTAAAACTGGAATGACGCGTCTTCTACGGGGTATGGACAATTTTTAGATTTCGGAACGAGGCTTCCACTGGGTATGGGAAATTTGTCAGTGGCTGGGCAGACGTATCGTGGGTTTCAATGAATATGGTCTCATACCACGTATCTATCAATCAATCAAATCAAAAAATTTACTTTAGTCAATAGATAAAACGTTGTATCTAGGGTTCCATATAGTTATACATTCTAATTGTAATCAAATCTTTTGACAGAAACCTATATTATTGTATTTCAATGTTAAATTGCATATATTGTATGGAAGGTCAGAGAAACGCTGGTGTACTGCATCCTTACTTTGAAGCTTTTCCGCACAACTCAGTATAAAATGGCTTTCACAGTACCCATGTTTTCCATATTTTCAGAGAATGATCCTTCAGATGATGTTGGCAACTTTCCTATAATAGGAGCCGTGATTGGAGCTGTCTTGGCAATCATTGTGATCGCTGCTGTTGTTGGGGGTATTCTGTGTTTCCGCCACAGACGGTAAGTATATTTACGCACTCAGCATCACTTTTCATTCCTTAACCTAACACCAGAGACTCTTTGAAGGAACAGTGGGATAGGTATATAGGAGCAGGTTTGAAACAAAATACATTTTATTCCGGAGCTGCACTATTTTAACCAGCTGTGTTAGGTCATCATAGTCATTTCTTTAATTTTACATTCTTTTTTTTCTACCAAAATGTAATCCTTTAAAGCTAAATTGAAAACTGATTATGAAGCTCTTTTGTGAAAATTCATTTTCTGTTAAAAAGTGGAATAGATATGAGCATTTGTTTTGCTCACCTGAGTGAAAGTCAGGATGCGCTATGGTGATCACTCACCGCCCGTCGTCTGGTGTCCGTGAACATGGTGTTTGCACCTGCCCATCCAAAACCGCTGAACCTGTTTTAGTTAAATTTGAGGTGATTGCATTTTCTGAAATCGCATTTTGTTTATTTTTAATCAACTTGCCCAGCCCATAGAGAGTGGGTGGGGGAAATTCTCCATTTTTTTAAAAACTCATGAACCAGTGGGTAGAGTGACTTGATATTTGGTATGTAGCTTCCTGTTGAGGAGTTAAATCAATTTTGTTCAAAGGATGTTCGTGGAGCAGTATTTGCCTTTGTAATGGGAGGGGCAAGATTTGTGGCTCCAAAATTTCTGTTATCTGAAGCGATTTTTCGATTTGAATCACATTTGGGGTGTGATATTATTGAGTCATAAGTACTTGACTCATGCCCCCATGCGAACCTCAGGAGCTAAAAATAGAAATATTTTCAAACGCCCAGAATTCCCAAACCACACGGAACAGATAGCTGTTATTTGGTATGAAGCATCCTTAGGACCAGTAGAATTGAATGCTAAAACAATTCTCATTAGGTATGTCAGGGTGTTCTGCAAGGGGGGGGGGGGAGGGGGTGCATCGAAAAAATACTGAGTCAGCATATTTGCAAAGAAAATTTAAAACAATTTTCTCTAGAACCACTGATCGGAATCTTTTGATATTTTATATACAGCATCTGTGGGGGGGATACAAGTTTGTTTAAATGATTCCCCCCCCCCCGGGTTATATTTGGGCTCAGTATAAGAGCACGAAGTTTGTTAACTTAGGGCAATAGGGAGAATAACCTTTAAAAAATCTTCTTCTTCAGAATCACCAGTCAGAATTTTTTAATGTTTAGTATACATCATTGTTTTGAGGGTCAGATTCACGAATATTCAAATCAAGTCCTTCGGTTAATATTTGGGCTTCCTATAGGGCCCTAATTTTATCCTAGTGCAATATGGGGGATAATCTTTAAATATCTTGTTCTTCAGATCCCCCAGTCAGAATGCTTTCATATTTGATATACAGCATCTCTAAGGGTCAGATTCAGGTTTGTTCAAATCGAGTGCATGGGTTAATATACGGGCTTTCTAAGAACAATATGGGGAATAATCATTAAAAATCTTCTGATTCAAATCCACCAGACAGAATATATTGATATCTGGTATACAGCATTTCTAGGGAGGTCAGACCTAAGTGTGTTCAAATCAAGTCCCTGGGTTAATATATGGGCTCCCTATTGGAACCAAAACTTAACTTGGTCCAATATGACGAATAATCTTTAAAAATCTGCTTTTTGAGATACAATTAGAATCTAAATATTTTGTATACAACACCCTTTAAGGGTTCAGATTCAATTTGTTCAAATAAAGTCCCTGAGTTGATATTTGTGTTCCCTGGAGGGGATGGGGTGGGGAGGGAGGCAAATTGTAACGGGGCAAAATAGGTAATATTCTCAAAAACATTTTCTCCCGAACCACTAGACAGAATCTTTCGATATTTGGTATAAAACATCCTTCAAATCCCTTGGTTGATATTTGGATTCCCTAGTTTTCCACTATTGAAAATATCGGCATTACTTCTGTTGTATCATCCCAGTACTAGAAAAAGATCATTTGGCATGGACAGCAAGGTTTTAATAAGTAATTAAATAACTTCATTCCTCTGTTGTGTTAACTAGCCATAGATTGTAATTAAATCTACCTTCAAACAACTTTGGTCAAGTGGGCGCCTCAGGCCCCATGCAGCCTCTTGTTTTATTTAGTTCACCTCCGGATGCAACCCGAATATTCATTGGCTCGACACTCTTTGTTCTTATTATTCGTCACTGAATTTGAGTCACAGTTATCGTAGAAAGTTCACTGCACGAGGTTTTTAGTGACAATCCACTTTTCATATACTGTAATGTCTGGAGGAAAAGCAGAAATGGAAATTATGTAACACAAAAAAATGATGCTGTTTTTATTTTATAATAAAGGTTCAGATGCTGCATCCATTGCAAAATATATATTTTGGCCTATAAGAAATGCTTGTTTCTCAAGCAACTTTCCTCCTTTTATTTTGATGAGTAGGGAGTCTTCTTTTCTTTTTCTATTTTTTTTTTTTGTTAATCCACAAAATTTTTCTGAAAATGGTTGGAATTAGAAGTTTAACTCCTCTCACCGTTGTTGAACATTTTCCCATAATGCACTTGCAAATTTAACTAACTATATCTTGTTTGACAGAGCTCAGTGAGCGCTGTCAAACAAGATGTAGTTGGTTCAAATTTTAGTCCTACAGGTGCAAATTATTATCCTTGAAGAGATTTGCAGATGAACAAAAAGAGTGATAAGACAGCTGTTCAAAGATGAGAGAAACAAGAATTATTTTTATATATGCTTTAGAAGAAGTAGTTTAAATTTTAACTGGTTGAATGCTTGGTAAATTTTGGTAGGTAGTATTTGTTGATCAATAGTTGCTTATAATTTATTGGAGAGTATCGGTAAGTATATACACTTTTAATAAAACTCGAGTGTAGAGGTTTTGCACTAAATTAGATAAGGATGGCCAAGAAACTGCTCAGATGGTCAAGAGAATTTAAGGTGATTGTTAAGTGACCAAAAGTGGGTGAAAATTCCATTTGTGTTTGAAAATATATGGACACTTCTAAAAGAACTTTTTTTCAAGCACATTGTGGGATATCTATACTAATGAAAGAATGATGTTAATTATTATGTAAGAAATAGTGAAAAGTGAAAAATTAAAACTTATTAAACTTTGTATTTTTGATTTGCATCAAACTTTCCTAGCATGAATAAACATCAAAATGTTCCCAAAATGTATGGTAGAAGGTGCCCAAAATATACACTACCACATTGGAATCATAAAATGTCAGCTAAAATTCTTAATCTGGTAAAATAGAAATATTGCCTGATTCTTAGTATTTGGTGAAGTGTAAACAATCTTAGCAGTCTGAAATTGAGAAGCTGATTATGACAGCACGCTACAGTAGTCTACACAAAGTCAGATGTTCTGGTCATTCAACCTGTAATAGAAATTCAGTCTGGTCATTTTGTTAAATTATACATAGCTCCCTCTTAAAAAATGGCCGCCACCATAGTTGTTCATCACGTTTATAAAAGAGGAGTATTTTTTTCATCTGTCCAATTGAAGAATTTTACCAGATATTGTGTGACTTCATTATGATAGTATGTTTGCTTGGGCACCATCTACCATCTACTTTTTGGGAACATTTAGCTTATTAGTTTATTTATTAACGCTGGGCTGATGAAAGTTGGATGTAAATGGTGGTAAGTTTTAAGTTTTCAGTCATTATTTTTACATAATACCATTCTTTCCTTAAATATAAGAAACTGCCTGCTAGAATCCTAGAGGACCTGAATATCTGTTATCCCGGATATCCGGGATAACGGATATTCAGGTCCTCGCGGACTCTAGCAGTCAGTTTCTATCGGGATAACGGATATTCAGGTCCTCCCGGGCTCTAGAAGTCAGTTTCTTATATTTCTTGTCATATCATAAGCCCTGACGTATCAAATATGGCAACAACCAGTATGGCCGTAAGCCCCATTATCGACATGAGCCTTGGCTCCAGCTCTAGCACTAGACCATCATCATTACGGATTCCAAAGACCGGCGAGCCAAAAGACTGAGAACCGATAACCAAGAAGGCAATACCGTGCATATAAGCGACAACAACAAATGCATATAACCATAAGAAAGCTTCAGTTAGAACTACGAGGACTATTCCTGGAAAAATGTTTGGAACAAAATTTGTCAACCGGGCTACGTGCGTTGGTACCTACATCACGCAAAATACGCACTGATATCACCAAAAACAGAATTCGGGATGTCCTGATTCAAGCCAGTGTACAGATTCTGACCATCACACTTGATGAAGTGAAATTAGATCTTTTCACCGCCACATCACAACCAGAGACCACTCAAAATGCATTTCAAGACGCCACATCACCAGATCAAATTGAAGCTATGGAAGGGTCAATCAACACTATACTCATCAGAAGCAGACGCAAACTAAATTATTTCTAGAGGAAACGTTTATTGTTCTTACAAAATAAAAAGCAAAACATTCGTTTTTACATGCTTGATCACACCGAATTCTCTGATCTCCCAAATATCAACCAAACAAGTGGAAAAATGCTCCATAATCCATCCACATAATGTGACAGAGAACAATGCACCATATATGCGGTAATCTCCCGAAAAACAAATGGTTCTCAAGCAGTGTCAGTCGCAACATTTTTGCGGCCCCCATAAAACAAATTGCACGACTCGCACTTACTGCTATCTTTTAACCTGCAAACATTATCAGAAACAATATGTTGGTGAAACTAAACAATACTTCAGAATCCTCATCCAAGAACACACTGTAGACATCAAACATAATCGTGATACACAAGTATCGATACATTTTAACTCAGCTAACCACACCCTTTCCGACCTCAGTTACCGTATCATCCACGTATTACAATCCGATCCGGACAAACCTATTACAACTGAACAGCACGGTTCCAATGAGACTAAATGGATCGTGGAACTGAAAACGCTCCAAGCACTTGGGCTGAACAGGAAGGACTTTTACGGCAGTTTTCTTATACCATTCTTTCATTGTTAAAGCTGTCACATGAATAATTACGCCTTCTTGGAAATAAAATAAATTTAGTCTCCTAATAAGTATTCATATATCTCCAAACACAAATAAACTGTTTAGCCATTTTGGGTCGCTTAACCATCACCTTAACAACCGGGTTATTGTTAGGGTGAGGATGGGTCGAAGATCCCCCCCCCCCCCCCCCCACACACACACATTTCTTTTTCCAGTTGGGACATTTTCGTCTGGACAAGAGTATCAGACACTCCCTTCCAAAATTAACCCTGTTCGCTCTAATGTCAAAGTACTAAAATTTCATGTAGCAAATTTTTCCCATAGTGCAGCTGGAATTCAACCAATTTAATCTTGTTTGACAGAGCTCAAAGAGCTCTGTCAAACAAGATTAGATTCGTTAAATTCCTAGTTGTATTATGGAGAAAACACTGCAGGTTGAAATTTTGATATTTAGACACCAGTGTGTGAGGGTTAATCTGGATTTGCTTTTGCTATTATTCATGTATTTTCTTAGAAATTATATTTGATACGTGGACTTTGGCACACATGTAGTCGGTCATACAAATTGATGTCTGTGACATCCAATTTATGCAGGTGAATCCCAACATGACCAAATGACACTCATATTTCATGTGTAACAATGTTTATTTGCAGAAACAAAAAGCAGAAAAACCCAGATGTGGCTTTGAATATGTCGCATACACCACAGACTCCAGAAGGTAGGCTTGGGAAGTTGAAGTTGCATTAACTTGTATAAGCCTGGAAAATAAGAGTGAATTTATTGAACACAAGATTGTGAACACTAGTGACGTAGTTGTTTGAAGTCAAGTGCCATCTGCCTATTTAAACAGACGACACAAAACTACAAACAACTGCTTTAAAAGTTCTACAACTTTTCCTGCTTACCATTATGAAAACCATCAGTGCCAAAGTACGTGTTGTACAACATCAAAGGCGTGTAAACAGACTACACTTCAGGTTTATATAACCAAACTTGGCACATTTTCAAGAAAAAAAAACAGACATAATTTTCTTAGACGGTTCATTATTCCTCGTGTCTCTCTCGAAATGCGGGAACACCTAACTAACAAGAGTTCTCACGTGGCTTGCTACTGTTGGGGTTCGTCTTTGGAAAGAGGTTTCTGGTAAGATTACTTTTGAAATATGAAAAGTTTGATATTAATGTGTGTGAGCTGGAAACGCTTTAAATGTACCCAAATGTCAGGGTTTGGAAACAGACTATAGAAACTCGCTTTATCTCGTGTGATATGAATAATGACTGAATTTCGACATCTGTGGTAAGACACGTTGGTTATGGGAAGGCCAAAAAGCGTTAAATAAAATTAGTCAGTGGCGTAGATATTTTGCGCAGGATGCTTAGCCATCGCTCATTTTTGTTCTGTTAGACCAAATGAAAAATACATTTGATTCTCTAGCTCTTAATTTTTCAAATCAATGAGGAGGGAGACATTTATTTTTATTTTTTATTTGCTTTTATTTCTAAACTGAGTTAGTGCTGGAAGCCCATAATTGGTCTCCAGTCTTAAGTGTAGGTACCACAACTTAAAGTTTTCCTCATATTCTGCGGATGTGGTTCACATTATCTTTGAAATGAATTTGTTTCATCTGCATGGCTTTACCTTTTTACAATTTATGAGTGAGTGCTTGCACTCTCTCATAAATTGTAAGAATGCAAAGGTATGTTAACAAAGCTGGACTATAAGAAAAAATAGCATTCTCTAACAGTTACGGAAGAACTTCAAATACCTTTGAATATATTTACGCACATTTTTCGAAAATGTACTGTCCACACAATAAATGAGTTATTTGCATAAGCTCATAAAGCTGGACGTTTACAAAACTCTCAAAATAAACACTGTATGTTAATCATGCTTTGTTGCAAATGAAAGTTAAAAAGTCTAACTATTTCATCTTAATTCTGGAAAACACTGCAAACCAATAAAATTGTTTAAGAGTGTGAGGTTGGAGGGAATAATTTCAGTGAGGAATAAGCCTATTTCGAAACTGCCATCTTGGAACTTTAATCCTCGCAAGGTCGCAGGTCGCGGGGTGTAAACAAAGCGATTTCCATGTTCATCGCGTTGAGTTATGTGTCATCCAAGTCAATTAGTTTTGTGAAATTTCAAGTTTAAATTCGTAGAACCGTTGTCATCATTCAAATTAACGGAAGGGGTAACCCTAGACGACTTTAAACGACGTGATATCTCAGGTTTAAAGACTTTTGTTTACGGAGACGAGGACTTATTTTGAGTGCCAACAAGGAAACACTTGTTGCACGGAGATTCTCGGCATGGGGAATACCCGAAAGTTGTTGAAACAATGCCCACGGTCACGGCGTCTAGTCCAAACATGGCCTGAAAGACCGTATTTTATTTTGGGGGTTTGGTACGTACTTTCGCTCTTTCAGGCCATCTTTAAACTACCACAGAGTCGTGACACAACGTGCATTCAAACACCATTTAAGACAATAGGAACTCAATTTCAAATAATGAAAGTTCTCATACAATTTTGTCATTGCCTTAAACAAATGGTATCCTTGTCTAAATGTTTTTGTTTCTTTTTTAATTCGCTCTTATGAATGTAATGGGGTCCAAAGCACTTCACCCACTCTCTTCGCCCATTGCTTACAACATGTTTTTTTTTCTGAAATGTTTACAACTCGCGAACTGGGACCTTGTATAGATTAAAAGCCGAGATGGCAGTTTCGAAATAGGCTTATTGCCCAAGAACCTAAACCTCCTTTTTATCGTTAATTATTAATTTTTATACAGAGACGAATAAAAACAGAACTTCGAGAAAGAAGCCTTTCGAAATTGCAGTGAACAATACAGATTCAGACCATAAAGATGAAGCATTTTATGAGGAAATAAAGTCGACCAATAATAAAGATGACACGGAAAACCTTTCCACGGATGATCAAGGCTACTACAATGTCGGAAAAGTTGCAAAAAGTCCAACCGAAATTGAAATTAAAAACTTATGGGATTATGTGAATGCCAGACGAACGGACGAAAATAGCTTCAAAGAAGAATTTTCGGTATACAAATTTTGTCATTATTCTCCTCTTTAATTTTTGTATACAATAAGATTTCGTAGCTTACCTGTCGATAAATACCTCGAATGCAAAGTATGCTCTTTCTCTTGTTGCATTCATCTCGCATAATTTTATTTTCATATTTTCAGAAATTTCAGAGCGGAATGATGAAGCCATACGATGCTGCAAAAGCAAACATGAGCAAGAATAGGTACAAGGGAATGTATGCATGTAAGTATGAACAACAAGTTGCACGAGGCAAGAGAAGAACAGAATACCAAACCCAAAAATCAAATCTATATTTTCTCGACTTAAGTAAATTTTTCAAAGAAGTCTCTGATGATACTTTAGAAGGAATATGTTTTGAATATCAAAACACAGACTCAGAGACGTAGCTTGAGGGTCTCAACTGGGTGGGAGGTGTGATCAGTTAAATTTCTAATTGGGGCTGGGGACCCAGCATGACATGCCATAGGCATGTCCCGAGGGCCCGCGGGTCCGTGTTGGGGGAGAGTTCGAGTGGTTTCTGCGGTGAACTTTTGTATACAGTTCGTGTGTCAGTTGTGTGCGCGACTCCCGCCACATTTATGAATAGATTTCAATGAAACTTCTCAAACATGGTCACTAAAAAACGAAAATGCACAAAGTTTTTAATTATTTTAACGAAATTATTCCGGTTACGTTTTATTCATGATGACCTGCAAGTGGACATGTGCATATTTCCCAATTTAGATGCAGCAACAGCAACAATTTTGACAATTTTGCCTCAATGTACACTCATAAATGAAATTCGTGGGTTCGCAACTTCTTCATTTATGAACCGATGTCGATGAAAACTTCAAGGGCATACCCACAAGCAAGTGAACGTGTGAATATTCCAAAATGTCGAACCTCCGCATTCAGGGGATCGACGGCCAAAACTTGGGGCATTAACCCCAAGCATTCGGGTAGTGCAACATAGTTTTCTCTAATCATTCTGTTCTTTTGTTTACCTATCAGTTTAGCGAATTATATCTTGTTTTGCAGAGCACACTAAGTTATATTTGGTTAAATTTCAAACTGCATTATGGGAAATATTTGCAGCAGAAAACGTTCCACTTTGTCATCAAAGTGTAGAGGGTTAGTCAGATTTACTCATAGCACTAGCTTCTTTATTTTCCTTGATTCAGTCATGAATTAATTTTGCAGTATTGGATCTCTAAAATCCAGAACCACTAGTGTGAATGTATGGTGATGAGATAGCAAACCTATCACAGCCTGATTGGGAGGGAGACGTGTTGTTTGCTATTAAAATACTAAAATGTTACAGGGAAATGTCTCTAAATGCATCCTTGAGTACCGTTTTTTTTAAAACAAAATATTGAAAAGAAAAAGTCGTCTCTACCTACTTTTTAGGACAAGGCCGATTCATCAATACTTGTATTTTTCATGTCTGTGACAAAGAGAAAAGAAGTGAGGCAAATCGTACCCACCAGGTCACATCATTTATTTACACACTGAGCAGTTGAAAATATGTATTTAAAAAATCGCAACAAAACCATATCATGTGACCCCTCAACAGAACGAGCTTGTCAAGGTATTTCCAATGAGGGGTCACATGATGTGATTTTGTTTATTTCTTTTTTAAAATTTGAAACAAAACATTAAAATAACACATTTTGATATCGTCGGGTAAAGAAAAGCCATTCCTCCATTACACACTGTAATTTTTCTCTGCACCACCTGAGTTACAACGCGCTATGGTTATGTCTTTCCTCAACTCACTGGATCTGAAATGATGCACCTTTATTTTTTCGTTTTCAGATGATCATACTCGTGTGAAACTTGTTCCTGAGAATGAAAAAGAAGGCGACTATATGAATGCAAACTACATTAATGTAAGAACTGATGCATGCAGCTTGTTAGGTTTGTCCCCAAGGACTGTGGAGCAACTACTTTCCCTCAAAGTCATCGAAATGTTCTGTGTTAACGAATTTATCCCGTTCCGGTCTTCAGGTGTTGAATACTGAATTATTTAACTTAACTCTTTTGGCGACGATTTGATGTAAATAAGAGGATCGCAGAGATGACCAATTTGCAGAGGTGGTGTAAATTTGATTTGTCCTGGCTGTGATCGCCTAAGTTCTGAAAGATAAAATATTCCAACTATGTTATCAAGGCAGGCCTTCGACGAAGGCATGCCTTGATGATGTAGTTGGAATAGTAGCCAGTAGGGATTATAGTTAAAAACCTCAAGACTTCCTGGAAATTCATTTGTTGATAAACAAAAGTAGTACTCGGACTCAACTTCTCATCCAGTTAATAGGCATGGTATTGGTACTCTAAATTGGGCATTCTTGTCCCCAAAAGCTCGAATTGGGTACTGCAGACCTCCATTTGTATGACCGACGGCGTGTGTGACACTAGTGCAAGTATGAAATCTAGTCTAGTCTTTTAAGAAAGTACATGATTACGAACAAAAGAGAATTGATATCAGTAGTAGTGTTCGTATGTTTCAGGGGTTAGTTGGATGACCTCGGTGGATGACCTCGGAAGTGACGTCATGTCACGTGACCCAGTGGCGCCATGTTGTGTTGTCATGGTAACCCGCGTGAGCGGCCATCTTGTGACGTCATCTCCATAGTGATACGTGGTGTTAGTGCGCATGCGCAGCGCGTGTTGTTAGGGTGATACGTGGTTCCGTCGTCCATTTTGTATACTGGAGACCGCCATCTTGGTTTCTATGGTAGCACGTGATTGCTATGTTACCTAAGGCCTACAATAGGACAGGGGTATGTTTAGAGGGTATGTTCGATTGAATCGGAGTATTTTCTGGAACGACTTCCCTGGAGTGTTCATTCTCATGAAAGAAGTGGCTGAATTTCTTTTCAGTTTTGTTAACCCTTAAGGGCCTGGACAGTTGTCCTGAATTCCCACTAGACTACAACCTGTATATGTCTAGTTGCTTAGAAGTGATTTTTAGTCAAGTGTTGGCCACCGTTAGGCACGACCTCCAGAAGATAGCATGGTCAGGGCATACACTCTGATATCGCAATGAAATAGGTCTTTAAAAGTTATGGTGTGTATAGAACAAGTCACAGATTTACTGTAGATATAATTTTTGTAAAAACAATGCCACTGTTGAGCTCATTGGCGGTGGCATTTGTAGCACTGTAGTAGAATGATACAAGAACAACTTTGTTTTTACTTGTGTTAATTCTCATTTGGTACTATCAGTAAATCTCGGTCAAGTTAGATACCGAATACCGAACCGATACCGAGGTATACCACTTTAAAAATACGGAAACCGATACCGAACTCAAAATTCCAATACCGCACATTTCTATCAGATTTCAATAATGTTTAGTTCATATGCTTTTGCTTTGATCAAAGTTCACTGGAGGAGGAAGGGCGGGGTTGTTTGACTGTGGGGTGTTGTTTTCTTGTTTTCGCTTTGAAGCCTGTGGTGGATATGTTGTTAAGGGTGATATTTTTATTCCGGTATTTTCAGAGGGAAACTTTCTGGGTGGACCCTGAAGCAAGACACCACCCCATCCTATCAATCTTCCCATCTCCTCACAGTTGGCTGGCCCAGTATAACGCACAAAAAAACCTCAGACTCTCAGGTCACCAGTCACATTCTGTGAGAAATTCGATGCTATTATGGGCTGTTTGTTTACCTACTTTTCGTGCAATATGTGTGCAGACTACCGTTGATGAAAAGTGATGGCCTTTTCCTCACAAATTTGTACAGATATTATTTTTTGCTCTAGCTATAGATACTCCAATCAGTAATAATAATCAATTAATTCACATTGCAAGCATCAAGATAATAACACAATCAGTGGATGTTTGCTGCGTCATCATAAAATTCCAACTGTGGTGAGTTTTCATTCATAATTATTTAGTAAACAAGTGTATAATGGTATTGGTAATGTCATCAAAGATTCACCCCAATCGACTCTCGATTAGAAACATTCCTCACGTTGAGTGAAAGAAAATGAATGTTTATGATATTTTTAGACCCAATCGCCTGGAATATTTCACTTGGTCAGAAAAGTGAACCATAGGTTCGCTTTTCTGATCTATTGAAATATTCCAGCCGATTGAACGAAAATAGGCGACAAACTATTCAAGGGTAAGACTGGTTGCAGGCCATAACAACATCAGATTTGTTTTAAGAATTTGTCTGGTGACTGGATATACCCCTGGAAGTTTAGTGTTTGAGCACACATGAATGGTTTCTTGTGTTTATATACATTATGCACAGACACCACTTCATTTCACCTCATGCTTGGTCAAAAGTTTGTAATCCCCATATAAGAGGAAAAATTACTTTTCATGCCATACTTTTGAAAAGCTTTATTGCTCAGAAAGTGGAAGAATAACGATAGAAAAAATTACCCTAACATTATCAAGGCGAGAGTGCATGAACCAGTCGTGGGGTTTTCCGCTTGCTACAGAAAGATTTTGCCCCTTGGTTCTGCTTCTATCCATATTCCTAGCTTGCAGGACTTTGAAGATCCAAAGGGTAAATTTGCCCCCCCCCCCCCCCCCCCCCCCCCACTGCAGGGTAATCGATGAATAGTCAGTTTTCGTACTGGGTCTTCCAGTTGCACTGTATATTATTTATATTACAATGTAGTTACATAGTTTCTGAATGACCTATTGTGGTACATACGATGTCAGCTAATTCCACGTTGGGCGTGAGGTTAGCCCGAGTCCAGTGATGAATTAACTAACATCCTATATCCCCAATTAAGTTACTAGCAAACCCTGTAACGAATGTATCCACCGAGCAGCAATTACTGTTAATAATACATGATGGAATTCTTACTTGTTTAATGTGAAGTAGTCATTGTCTTTTGCCATTTTGACAGATGAATGCAGAGTGGGGAGATCTCTCTGACTTCTGGCTGCATATTGCTTTGAACTGGCTGTGTATGGTGTATACAAAGCTTGCATGTCTCAAATCCATTGAAATTCTAAAAAATGTGTTGGAGTCAAGATATATGCATACATATCTCCTATTCGTTCAAAGTATCGTATAGTTGTTATTGGCAAGATGTATTACTTGTGCGATGGGCCCTGTGTTATACTACAACATCTGTACTCTTGAAGAATTGATCTTAGGATGGGTAGCACATGTGTCTTGAGGTTCTGAAACTTTAAATTACCGTACAAATACAGTCTTTGGTGTATGCATTTTTATCAAACACAGTTTGTGACAATACGACCCATGTTCATCTTGACTTTGTGTTTTTATATTAGGCCAGAACACATGGGTGGAATGCGGGGGACGGGAATGTCCCAAGTTGGGAGTTTTCAGATATTTCATGAGTGTAGACGCAAGTGAAATACAAGAATAACTCCAACAAGTATTGTTGGTTCATGCCCCACATACTCTACCAAACTAGTATTTTATATTTATACTACGAGTAAACTTGAATTAAGGAATAAAGCTTAGATTATTAAAGAAAAATATTACCTTTAGCAGTCCGCTTACTTTCCTCTGTGGCAGTGCTGTTTAATGGCGATGCATTTCATTTACACCATAACGTCAATTGGATGCATAATGACCAATCAGATGTCCTTTTTACATGCTCAGTGTTGCTTTTGGCGGCCTTTCTGAAGCAAAGTTTATAACCCCTGTGTTGCTCACTGGAACAAGTTTGTCAACTGAGGTGCCGTGAACAATTTTGAAAAAAAACACAAATGAAGAAAATAAAGTATTTAAAATAATTTTTGTGTTGTGCACTGGGATGCTCTGGAAATTTGTTGGGTGAAGAATTAAAACGAACGTACAGTATTTGGATATAATTTGTATGTTTGAAGTGGCCTTGTATTGGATTTGCACTTGCCCCCGATATTCTAGGAGGTAACGGTTCTAAAATCTTGCCCAAACTCTTCATTGGGCTTGTTCCGTTGAAGGGTCATAATTTATGTGTTTTAAGCAAAAAAGTGAAAATGCTCAGGTATTCAAGAATTGTTTTTTCAAGTGTCATCTGCTGGTCATGTTGAGTAAAAAGTTAAATTTAGCACTAGCTACAGTAGGCAGTACATTTCGGTTTAGAGACAATAACCTTCATGGTGTGAACCTTAGCCTGCAACCTTCATCCAACAAACTTCTCAGTTATTATATAAAAATGAGAGCGCGGTGACCCACTGGTTAGGACATTGAACTTCAAACCGAAAAGTCAACGGTTTTATCCCTGCCAGTGGTAACTGCGTTGTGCCCTTGGACGAGGCACTTCATCCCGATTGCCGCACGGGGGCACGGTGGTACTGTGTACTAAGGGCGTACTGCACATCGATGGTACACTTGTCTTCAACCAATGCTAACCCTGCTTGTTTGGAGTTAGTGGGAGTCTGGCAGTTGCTCGCTGTTGCTCTGTGATTCTCTCCGGGTACTCCAGCTTCCTCCACCCGTAAAACTGTCAGACACAAGGTGACCCCGGCTGTCGAAAGTGTCGTTAAATCCAAATAAATAAATAAATGAATACTAGATAAAAATGAATAGCTGAAGTGAAATATGATGTGAGAGAAGTATTGGTCAGATTATGGAAGGTAGGGAGGAAGATATGAATAAAGAACCGAATGAATAAACAGAGATGAAATAATGTATTCTCTGTTGTATATTTTGATGCATCGTAACGGAAAGTTCAACAATATGTCAAAAACCCAAGTTACGTATTTCTTGTGAAATGAAGCATGCAGATTGGTTTCAGATACTTATGTTATACGTTCCCTCCCCGGAGCAATTGTTTGAAAGAAATTCCCAAAATGGCATTATCTTGAGGCATTTTGTGGCTTGATAGAACGTCTATTTACACTAAATGCAGTAGGTTGTGTGTAATTACATTAGCTGCTATACCCCTCCCTCACACAAACACCCCCATCACCACATCTGCTACTGAATTAAATCCACAGATAGTCAGTGTCAGTTTAACCCCTTACCCAACGTAATGCCCAAAACCGGCCAGCGCTATTCACAAAAATCACAATTCAATTTTCCTTATTTTCTCATTTTTGTCTCAAAAATATAGCTGATGATCCCTCCTCATTGGGCTCATTCCAGTGAGGGTTCATAACCTGTGTTTTTGAGTTTCAAAAAAATGAAAGAAAAATGAGGTTTTCAAGAATTTTGTTTCCAATTGTCGAGTGCTTTTCATGTCAGGTGAAGGGCTAAATTGAGAATTATTGTCCAGTACTTGTGCACTGACAGATCAAGTTGATCAGCAAAATGAAAGAATGAAGATTATTGTTTATGTAACGAATCCACTGCATATGTTTATATTTACAGGGATACCAGAAGAAGCATGCCTATATTGCAAGTCAAGGTATATAAATTTACTTATTTATGCTTGCTTATGCTGTCTGTAGATGCTGGTCTTAAGCCACTCTGTCCACCTCTTCTTCTCTGGTGGTTGTTATTTCATAGTTTAAGTAATCTTTACACGTCAGATTGGTTTTGCAGGCAGTATTTAGTTTTGCTTTAAAATTAAAGCGAACCTCCTGGTCCACCCACAATTCAGCAAGTTGTTGTTTTTCAAGAGTTAAGATGTCCCTTGCACTTACTGCTTGATGTGTTGTGGCCACTATTTTTACCTGCCATGTTGACATTTGTGATAAATCGCTATTGTAACTATTCAGTATCTTGAAGCATTCTATTATGTCTTCTTGTTTTATTACACATCCATTAAACTTTAAACCCTTGTATTCAACGGAATGGCCGCTATGATATAAATGATTCTGTATTCAACGGGTGATATACAAGCCGAACTTTTTTTACCGCACCCTTTAGTTACGCTTCGAAAAGTTTCAAAATTTCGTTATACAATCATCGACCGTCTGTCGCATAGTGTAAAATGAAAACGTCCAAAGCAAAATAAAGTCGGTTCGCAAAAAATTAGCCAAAAATGAGATAATATTTTTAAAAAACCCAATCATTTCCAACCAGAACATTAACCCAGTCCCGTTACCATCTCGTTTTGTGGATCCCATTATATCTGAATTGGTCAACTTTATTTCGGTAAATCTTCGTACACCATGACATGCTTCGAACATCTTTTAAAAACGTTTCTCCCAGCTGTTTTACAAATCTGCGCGTATTTGTACTTATATTTTTACTAACATTAACCAGCCCATTCACGAATAACCATTTGGTGGCTATTGCTGTTAGTAAACAGCGATAGGAATTTCAACAAATACTGGTTCCGAAAAGGTTGTTTTGATTTTTTATCGATCCATATGATCAGTACAGCTTCAGTCAAAACAAACTCTTCACCTTTGGGTTTAATTATAGGAATTAAAATTTGTTTATTTAAATGCATTTTAATGCATGGGTTGTGTAACAAACACAGAACGCGATGTGTGTTTGAATCGGTGGGTGTTTTACATAACTCGTTGGAATGGCGTAATCATATTTCGCTCGAGCTTACGGCTCTCGCGAAATATGACTACTCCATTCCAACTCGTTATATAAAACATCCACTGATTCAAACACACATCGCATTCTGTCTATGTATTGAGCAGCTATCATTTAACGACCGGTATATATAAAGATGAGATTGCTCAGAACCTGCTCAAGCAAATTTAACCATCTTTCACAAGAGTAGAAGTATCTTTTTACTTTTATTTGTGTTTAAGGTCATATACTTATGCACAATGGCTAATCATGACCGTGGCAGTTTTACGGGTGAAGGAAGCCGGAGAACTCGGAGAGAACCACCGAGCAACGGTGAGCAGCTGCCAGCTCCCCAACATCGTAACTCCGCACTGAAGCACAGGCAGGGTTAGATTGGTTGAAGACATGCGTACCATCGGCGTGCAGTACGCCTTAGTACACGGCGTCATCGTGCCCCCATGTGGACAATCGGGGTTAAGTGCCTTGCCCAAGGACACAACGCGGGAGTCCGAATTGATCGCTCAGATGGTTACCCATCCAATGATTAACCGGGCTCGACGTTGCTTAACTTCGTTGATCGGACGAGAACCGGTTACCGCAACGCCACCGCGCCCCCCCCCCCCCCCTCCCCCCCCCCCCCCCCCGTAGAAGTATCTAAGATATCACATGAGCTTAACTTTAAAATAGAGTGTTACACTTTCAAATTTTCTTATCACATGTATACACCTAAAATATTGAACAACTTGCCATTTATACATCGGACATTTCCCTGTTGAATGGATAACATAAATTGATTGCACAAATCTCCAAACCATCACACGCCTGTTTTGACAAACTCCAAGCAGTGTTGTTGTCAGTGTCGTCGTCCTTTACTCAATATAGTAAACTTTTGAGCATAGCAAACGGGGACAACACTGCTTGGAATTTGCAGTCTTGAACCTCCAAGATTGACGTAACACATAATATCTATAAATCCGAAGCAATGATCTCGAAAAAGGTTAGTACTTTCAACTGATCGAGAACTATCGTTATGATTCTATTATTTTACTTTTTGTTGACCTTCGATTGCTGATTTGCGTGAGTTCATGACAACATGGCCAGACGAAAGACGTGGAAGTGCAACATTTCGTGTTAGGTAAAGGGTGGTGCTTATGCCTTGTCCAACCTCCCCCTATAAAAAGTACTATGTACTATGGTAATCCAAGTTATTGTCCCAAAACATTATGGTAAACCATGGTTTACGAGGGTTTTTGAGGCCAGTAATATGGAGTACCAAGGTACTTTTCATAAGAGAGGTGGGACATGGAATATGCTCCCTGCCCCCCCCCCTCCTCCCCACACACAGAGATTATTTTAGATATTTAAAAAACTTACTCATATCCCTTTATAAATTTAAGAGCAACCCAGAAATCTTTCATCTTTGATGAAATGCAGAATATTTGATCGGATGTTGTTGTTGATGAACATGCTTCAATTTAAACATCTGCCAATTGCAAAAAGTATGACAAAATGTTCAAGAACAGGTGATTTCAACTTATGTTAGCTCCCCCTCCTTGAATACAATAATTTCACAGACATACTAAACTGATGGCAAACGGCATGTGCCACGAAAAGAAAAGGTGGCAACAACTTAAAATAGATGGATATTGCATGAAAGTAGTAGAGCATGTATGTATGGACCCTTACCACACGTGGCTTTACAAGACCTTTTTGGACCTTGGTGGTCCCTTGACCTGCCGGCAGTATTATGCCATGCACTGAAACAGATATAGGTTATTCAAGCCGCCATTAACCCGCTAGTGAGAGCAAGTTAGGTTGTCATGGTAGCTCATGCGATGGCGTCATTACCATGGTGATAAGTACATGTTGTTAGGATGACAAGTGTTGTCGTCACCCATTCCATTGACTGGGGGCCGCCCTCTTGGTTTTTATGGAAGCACGTGGATGCAATGAGCCTGGAAGTCCTCTAATAGGAGGGGGTATGTTCAGAGGATATGATTCCCCCAGAGTCCTCTTTGTAAGAAAAGAGCATAGTGCTATAGGGACGAGAGACATTTAAAAAGTGTGTTCAGTTCAAATGGAGTATGACTAATTACCACGAACAACTCAACAATACCTCAGTCTTCCTGCAGATTTGGACCATTTCTACTGATCTTCAGTACTTCTACAGATTTGCGAGCTATATCTGACCATGTATCCACTTTTCCCTTTGGTTGCTTGACCCCCCCCACCCCACCCCACCCCCACGCTTATTTAATTGAACACATCCCCCTGAACACACCCAATTCTTATTATAGGGCTTCCAGACTCATAGCAAACACATTCAATACAGAAGATGGCGGCCCCCAGTAAACAAAATGGACGATGGAAACACGCAAAACACAAACAACATGCGCATGCACACTAACGCCACATAGTAATTGTGTCAAGAAATGGCCGCCCGCGTGGGTTACCATGACAACACAACATGACATCACTGGGTCATGTGACTTCTGGGGTAAATATCGGAATAAATAAACCTATATCTGCTCGGGTATATGATCGACTACTATCATGACAGACTCATCTAGAGTCAACAAAATTCCCAGAAAATGCCTGACAAAGCTCCGGTGTCAAGAGTCGATTCATATGTGTTTTTCTACTTACGAAATATGAAACATTTACCCCTCTTTTGATAACTTGCATTGTGGTTGTGAACACCATTTTTCCATGCCCAGCCATGAACGTATCCGCATAGGGGGAGGTTCTCAAAGTATATGCTGCACCTCCCTCTCTTCCGCCGAAAATAACCAAATATCGAATAACAACAACAACAACAACAACAACAACAACAGCGCCTTGTAAAATAGAACAGTAATGGTGAACATAGTAGGTCGCAAACTCGTTTGCTGTCACTGGGTATACTCTAAGTTGTATTATATATATAAGCACCTTAGCAGTTGCTTCCAGAAACAACTGCAAAGCCATAGGATAAACACTGTCAGTGTGCAGCAAAGCAAATACAAATCCCCAGGCCTTTAAGAGTGAAATCAATTGTGAAATTGGACAGAAAAACATACAAACAAACCAAACTATCAATACAAAACAGCAAAGCCATGGGCGGATATGTTTTGCAATCACACGGAACATATCACGTGTTGTAAACAATGATTACTGATTAATCATGTCTGCTGTTTGTTTGTCCTTGAATCTCTTAAACAGTCTTAGTATGGCCTAAATAGTTTCAAGTTCCACCATCAGTCAGCATAAAAATTACAATTGCTCTCACCCAATGACATTTGGGGCACGTCCCTGCATCTAGCACTACTTTATGGAATGTTCTAATTATCATCCACCCTCACCCCCATCAGGTCTGTTTTACTGACTTGTTTTACCCACTTTTAAGCATTAGATTATATATTTTTATTGTGAGGGCTTCTCTCTAATCAGATGTAATGTTTTTGAAGATACATTCAAGCATTTTAAGTAGCTGTTCATTTGGACAACAATAGGATTCATCTGTGCATATGAGAAGCTTCATCTGAATAACTGAATATTCGAGTATTGTTACTCGAATGTAATAATGGTGACCTCCCACAATTCACCGCTATATGATAATTGATTGACAAAATAACCTACATATGATCTTTTGAAAACCATGTCAACCCATATCAGCAAGGTCCCTTTTTCCTAGAAATTTTATTAACTCGTCTCCAACATTTTCTTGTGACTACAAAAACAATGCAGTCAGTTAAGTTTTGATTGAGCGTTTCTCAGTGTCGACATGCAAGGTTTTTTTTCCTAGAAATTTCAATTTGTCTTAAATTTTTGTGACTTAATGAAACTCATCCAGAAATTAGGTTTTGGCCAAGACATTGATTGTGTAAGCAGACGAGAGTCCCTTTTCCACAAAATTTTAACTTGTTTCCAATTTCCTGCGAGTTTTCTGAAACTCGTCCTGTAAATTAGGTTTGGACCAAGGGGTCCAAACTTAATTTACTGAATGGGTTTGGAAAATTCCACTATAATTTTAGGATTACTTGGAGGAGATACTCTATTTGATGTGCAGCCACTTGACATATTTAAAATGCTGAAAAAAGTGTGAGCCCCCAAAGGGCAAACGTTATTAATTTTCCACGAGAAGACGTTTTCACGAACATTAAGAATTTTCAAAAATTGTGCGGTGGTTCCTGGCATATCAAATCTCTAATATGTGGGTTTATTGACTTGAACAGTTTGATATATTAATCCTGACAATGCTACCCCACCCTCTGTGTGTTTCATCAAGGTTCTGAATAACAGTCATGCTGGTGTTACATTCCCAGTAATCATAATACAGTATCTTTCTTGAGTGTCCAGCATTGTTTGGAGTTGCACGTGCGCAGTATACTACCATCACCCAGCTCAAATCTTACGTTTGAGGAATCGAAAAGTAGTGTGATTCAGTGCATCAGCAAGCTTTTTCTCACCCACCCACACCACTCTACAATTCTTTGTTTCATAGGAAAATAAGAAATTTCATTTTTCAGGTACAACAAAAGAAAATATTGATGATTTTTGGCGATTGTTGTGGCAACAGAGGTGTACGACAGTTGTGATGCTGACAAATCTTGTCGAAGAAGGAACTGTAAGTAGAAGTAGGATTCTTTACTATGATTGGATAAACAGAGTGCGGTTTTTTTTTTACAAATTCGTAACAAAGGGTTCCCAGTAATCATACCTCGGGGCAATGCCAACCATAAGATTATAAAAATAAGAAATTGGCAGGCGGTGTCAAAATGTTTTCCGTGCATGGTGAGATTGAGAGGTATGATTGAGAAAGTTAACCCAGTACCATACAGATTAATTGACATTTCAAAAAATAAGTATTGTATAATAAGTCCTCATAAAGTAAATCTTCTGTTTCTCAGTCCATTTTTTGTAAAATTGCATGTGGGCGGGCGGTTTTTTGTTTTATTTTTGAAATTATTTCTTTGCCATCAAAGGTTCATGTTCTTGGTTTGTTATGTTTTAAAATGCTTTTAGTATTGCAAAGCCTTCTTGCACTCAACTGACAAATTTATCAATGTTATTGACTTGCTCAAAATAGTTATTTTTTTAAGTTTGCATTCGTTACAAAAAGAGAGCATGCAGAAGCCAAAATGACCATTCGGGAGTTCCGGAGAAACAGATTTTTAACTTTTTTAGGCCTAAAAACTTATTTTTTATTTTTGCCTTCAAAGCATAGCTTATGACTCTCATTGTGGCACAGGGATATGCTCCCTCAGTGTGAGAAGTTCCCTATGGTCATTCAAAATACGTTTATAAATGTACATGTAGTGTTTGGTGAGAAAATAGCACCGCAGATGATTTTTGAATATATCAGTGAGTGGATTTAGCTGTGGTCAGCAGGGCGGGGAGAGGAAATTCTGGCACCAGGATTAATTCTGTGACGACCACTTTTCGAAAGTGTCGGGATACTGATGCCAAAACTATCTGCTGTGAGAGCCGAAGGCACGTGCGATGATAAGTGGGTTGGGTGGTTTCTTCCCCCAAGTTAATTTTGAAATCAGTTATTAAATGGAGACATCTAGCAGCTTTTTGGATAAAATCACGTCGTTTTGGGCAGTCAAAATGACACTTTTAGCAGCATGTTTCAGATTTGCAAGTTTATCAGTAAGTATCCAGTGACATAGAGTTATAGCTTTTGACTGCACAATTCTTGAAATGATAACTTTATTACGACGTCAAGTTGATTTAATAAAATTATCACTTCAAGAATCACGCAGTTCAAAATTACAACCGTCGGTCAAGTGCAGAGCTTCATTCACTGTTGGAACTGGGGTCAGAACTTTGCGGATCCAGGCCTGAACCCAAAACCATGGACTCATGGGCCAAGCCCGGACCCTCCAAAGTTCTGGGCCCCGGGGTTACCACCCCAGGCACTCACCCTCTTCCTGGCCCTGGTCGTCAGAGGTAAGGAGTTGCAACCACAGACTTACTTTTATTTAGGTGTTTTTCACTGCCAATATTTAAATAAATTCTAAGACGATGTTGTGCTTGTTTGCGTTATGTTGACACAATATCTGAATTGTGGATATTGGCGGGGCAGTCCATCCCCAAGCCTTCATTTTGACTGATTGACACTGAAGCGTAAATCACGTGTTATTCTTTTTAAAATTCAAACATAAAATAGAGATTAATCGCTTGACTGGACTGGTGGACTGGTTACGTGAAATAATTCATGAGAGGTGAGGGACTTTGTACAAACACGTGTGCGCAAATGCGCAAATGCGCACGAGTGTTTTACATTATAGTCCCTCGCCTTGAATGAATTAGTTCACGTAACCAGTCCATTCAAGCGATTACTCTGTTTATTACTTTTCATTATTAACGATAGTTATATTATTTAACCCTTTACCTAACGTAACGGCCAAAACCGTTCAGCGCTATTCTCAAAAATCGCCAATTAATTTTCATTATTTTTTCATTTTTCGTCTCTAAAACATAGGTTATGACCCTTCATTGGAACGAGCTCGTTCCAATGAGGGGTCATAACCTATATTTTTTAGACAAAAAATGAAAATAATAGTTATTCAAGAATTTTTTTTGCAAGTGTCGTCTGCTTTTCATGTTAAAAAACCAAAAAACAATGAAATCTCCATTACACCCACTGCAAATTGTCTTCGTTTGCGCGCACGGATACATGGCCCAATTGTTGATTGCATAATTCACTTGTTAAGTTCTCGTTTATAATCAAGCCGGGAAAGCCCAGTAAATCACACTTTGGAAAGTAATCAATTCTTTTCTCTTCTGGGCATATTTCTGACAAACTTCTAATTTCCGTATGTTTCACAGGAAGTGTGTATCATAAAACAACAAATCTGATGAGGAAGAAAAAGTTAGAACAAGGCCATCAGTCAACAGAAGTTGGCTCTTCCATAGCAATTCAAATTCATTTACGACTATACATTGCTAAAAGCATGTTGCTATTTTCTACCACACAACTGTTAACATTACATTCGTGCAGCAAAATGAATTTCCATTTTCAGCACAAGTGTCTTGTGTACTGGCCAGAAAAGGGAACAACAATGACTTTTGGAACCATTACAGTAGCGCTACAGAAAGAAGAGCCATTTTCGGACTTCACGATACGTCATTTGAGAGCAAGCAAAGTAAGTGACATTGATTAATAACCTCTTCTCTACAAAACCTTTAGCTTTGGAGTTCCCATTAGATTACCTTTGATGACCACGGTATACTGTAAGTACATTTTACAAGGGAAAATGGAATACTGGAAAAAAATCCATCCAAAATGGCTTGAAGACTATTGAACAGCCAACCTTACAATGGGCGTGCAGTTTTCAAGTAGAAACAAATTGTGTGTTTGGCTCTGAACCGTGTAATGTGAGGTGCCCAGCTAGGTATCAATATTTGTGGTGGCGGGCACAGGAAGGTTTGGAGGGGGATCGAATATAGGCATATCACGAAATTTGAAGTCTTGGGTTGGGGAAAGGTATGGCGGTGGATGTTGCGGTCATAGGGAATATTGGTCCATAATTCCTCCGGGAGAGGTCCCAAAGGAACTTTTTGGAGACATTTTAGGCTCAAAAGAATGTAAATTTTCAGTGAACATGGTATTTCATCTGTAATTTCAATAGTTGATGCCCCATGTAGATGGTGGACTTCAGGATTTTTAGGGGGAGTGGAGATTTTGGGGGGGGCTCGGGGTAGTTCAGGACTTCCCCCACCCCACATGGCTAATCCACTTTGCTATGTGCAGTGTCCTCGATAAGCATATTCCATCCTGTTCACCCAGCCTTAACATTGGGTATTGGGCACCATTGAGAACTTAATTAGAATGGACAGGCACTCCATTTAAGTTTCGCTGGCGTCTGGGAAACTATGAAAACCTTAAGACTCACCTTCCTGAGCTTCACAACTTGAAATGCATTTGTTTCATTTTTGAACTGGCACTTTCCAATAATTTGTAATAAAACAAATTTGTATATTAACAAAATATTTACGTTTGACTGAATATGGAACATGAGCAAGGAAAATATTGCCTTTTGCTCTGGTACCCTCATTTTTAAAGCCCTGATAGTGGCTTCTAGCACCCAACCAGTTAAATCTTCCAGTGAATAAAGGCTACTGAGTGATCCACAAGTTGTCAAAGAGCACAAGCTGAATATTCAGTTGAGAATATGCTAGAATTATAAAGCAATGGCAGGTGCTTATTTTAACACTTGGACTAACATAACAACGCACATATCTGCTGCATATCTGCAAGCTTGGGAACTCCTCTGGCATCACTGTACTTCCTACTGTTTTGTCCTCTTGTTTTTCCTTCTCCCCGTTGTTTGATAAAATTATACATCAAAATGTATCAGGTAAACCCGGTTACTGTATTTCAGTACTACCCAATGTTTCCGTTAGAAATCGTGTTTTTGTTTTTTGACATCTTCTCTCGTTGCAGGGATAAATGCGATATAGCTCTTCTGAAATCCGAATGGGGTTATGAAGCTACCTTCTGCTCTCACTCAAGCTCAAGTAAGGGAGTGATCATCCTGTTCAAAAATACATTTATGCTTCAGATTCATAATACAATAAAAGATCCAGCAGGCAACTTAATCATTCTTGATATGACGATTCAGGGCCAAAGAGTCACCCTTGCTGCCGTGACAATCTCTTTAATAAAATTGAGAGAATTGGAAACTGCTCCATAATGGTTGGAGAAGATTGGAATGTACCACAAAATTATGGCATTGACACGATAAATTACCTTCACAAAAAATAATGTTAGGGTAAATGAGAAAATTCATTCTCTAATGGAAAAAAATTGACTTTTGCGATGTCTGGAGGCTAGAAAACAAAAACTTAAGATGCTATACATGGAAAGGCCTTGGTAAAAAAATGGCGAGGTTAGACTACTTCCTCATGTCCACTGACCTACAATTTTTTCACAAATCGTCCGAAATTCAAATACCCTACAAATCTCTTTTATTAATCAGCCAAGAGGAAGGGGTATTTTGGAAGTTCAATAACAGCCCGCTGAACGATCCGGAATACGTTACATTAGTAAAATCTACAATTGCTGAGACTGTTCTTCAGTACTCAGTTTCAGATAACAACGGTAGCAATAATAATAATAATAATCAGCCATTTACTATCAACGACCAATTATTTTGGGAAGCTTTGGAGCTAATGATAAGAGGAAAAACCATCTCTTACTCTTCTAAGATAAAACGTACAACGAATAATCACCTGGCTGAGCAAAGACTTGAAATCTTATACCCCTTGCTCGATACTGGTGACTTGTCAGTAAGAACCGAAATTGAAACCCTTGGAAATGGAGTCCTAACCATTAGAAACAAAAACAATGGAGGGCTTAAGTTATCAGACATTCAGTCAGACAGTCATTCTCTAAAAATGTTTTGGATTAAGAAACTGATGGATCCCAGCACAATATCACCCTGGAAAACCCTTATTTTAGATGACTTTGAACAATATGACTACGACAAAATTTGGTATCTACACAAAGAGGGGTTAACAAAAATCGGGGAGTACGCAAACAGGTTTTGGAAAAAAACGTCCTCACATCCTGGTTGTTACTGGATAACAAACCATCTACAGACTCTGTAGAAATTCGTTCTCAACCAATTTTCTTTTACAGAAGTATCAGAATTGAAAATAAATATATTTTCAATCAGACTTGGTGTGATATAGGTGTATTCTTTTTAAACGACCTCTTGAGTGAGAGCGGAGGCTTCCTAACGTTTGAAGCATTTTCCACAAAATACGATATCAAAACACCATTCGTTGTCTTCCAGGGGATAAACAAGGCGATTCCAAGGCTGTGGCGGAAAAAAATTGAAAGGAAAAAAAAATCCGATTGTGTTCTGAATCAACGAAAAGAGAAATTAAAAGAAACAAAAACGGCCAATAAAACATTTTAGCTTTTATTTCTGCAAAAGGCGATTTTTGATCCAGTTCATTCTCAGAAAAAATGGAAGGAGCGTTTGCATACTGATCTCACACAGGAGGATTGGAGATTGATATACAAAAGCCGTTTCATAATTACAGACGATACTTATTTCCAAACCCTACAATACAAAATTCTAAATGGCGCTCTATATACCAATTCCCGTCTTTTTAAATGCAAATTGTCTGAAACTGAACTGTGTACATTCTGCTTCAACACCAAAGAAACGGTGTCACATTTGTTCTTTGAATGTCCCATGGCAAAGTCAGTCCTATTGCAGCTCGCTGAAAAATTGAACGAACAATGTGGTGTTCTATTGCCACTGACACCACACTTTATTCTTATCGGCTATAATAATAATAATAGCAATAATAATGATAATAATACTAATGATAACAATTTGTGGTCTCAAGAAAATAATCTTTTTCTTCTGGTTCTTCTGTACAAAAAGTTAATTTATTCCTGCAAGGTGAGAAGGTGTCAGCCCAGCTTTCATGGTCGAACTGAAATTCTGCGTTGATACTGTGAATAGGAAATTATACCCCCTTCACATGTATTCCCACCCAAAATCCCGATTAATTCACACACGATGGGAACTTTTCAAAACACTTCTTTATCCTCCTTCTTCAAATAATGTGTCAGCTACTGGACAATAGACCTCGACTCTTTCTTTCATTTTTTCTATTTTTGTGCAATCCCCATACAGTAAGGCTTCTCTTGCGACAATATTTTTTCATTGTGTCACCACCAGTAACGGTTATTAGGTTGCTTATTTCTGTTTTCAAAACACCTATTCATGATAACCAGATACCAGAAATGTGATGGAAATACAGCTTTACGCAGGTAGACTTTTGTATACATTTATTTATTTATATTTATTATTTATTTATTTATTGGTGTTTAAGGTCATATACTTATGCATAATGGCTAATCGAGACCGTAACAGTTTTACGGGCGGAGGAAGACGGAGTACCCGGAGAGAACCACCGAGCAGCGACGAGCAACTGTCAGCTCCTCAACATTCTAACTATGTTCAAGCTACGCTCAAGCAGGGTTACAGCGGTTGAAGACATGTGCATCATCGATGTGCAGTACGCCTTAGTACACGGCGTCATCGTGCCCCCATGTAGGCAAGCGGGATAAAGTGCCTTGCCCAAGGACACAACGCGGGTCGTCCCAGAAGGGGATCGAACTCGTGACCTCTATCATAGAAGTCCAACACTCTACTACAGAGCCACCGCGCTCCCTTTTGTATACATAATGTAATCATGTAAATTATATACTTGTTGTATACTACTTGTGTGCCTGTATGTAATTACCTATTTGTATATGTACATTATTTCATCTGAATAAAAAAATTATAAAAAAACCTCAAAAAACAAAAAAACCCACATATATCCGAACAATGCTATTCATAAAACAGAGGATCTCCAACAAGCCCCCAGTTAATAACGAAATTTATAAAATTAGTTCAGTAAATTAGTTCTGGACAGAGCGAATGATATGACCCAAAAAACCCAGAAAAGACACTCAAACGGAATGAAACACAAGCAGTGTCTTCTATAATGCCAGTGATTACATTACAACTTAAGGTGCTTTGTTTGTCTGCAGAAACTGCATCACAAAATAGTCCCTGATAAAGAATAGATCGCAAAGTATTTAATATTATTAGTATTTAAATAAACATCAAGTACTGTCACAAACAACAAATGTTTATCATTCCTCGTCCTCGTCCCTGAGTCTGAATCTATGATTCTCCAGCACTTGATGGGCCGTGCATTACCATATTACTATATGGGCTTAATAAGTAGAATGGTCAGATCAAAAGATAAACTCTCAATCAGATTTTAATATTTTTTCAATTTTCACTTCTAAAAACAAATTAAATGGACCCTCAATGGAACGTGTTCATCAAGTTCATTCCAACAGGGTTCCATGTGCTATATTTTGAGACAAAAAAAACGAAACTGTTTAATTATCCAATAAAATGTTTGTATAAGGGTCATTCTCTAGTTGTGTTACGGAAAGAAACAAACTAATGCATTCTCTTTCGTTTGGGGGCACAAATGGCAAATGATTCTGTAATCCCACTGTGTGGAAGGAAATACGAGAACCAGTTCCAGTAAAACACTGATACAACAGAAGGTAAAGGTAAAATAATATAAACATTGGACTAATATAAATAATATTTTCCTGTTCAATCTAAAACAAGATGTCATTTTCCAGTAATGGTTTAACATTTGTCAAGTATGGCAGAAGAAAGGATCGTATTTGTTGTGCAGAGCTGCAAAGTAGTTAATGTGAGGGTGGGGGTTGGAGAGGGTGTTAATCCCATAATGTATGATAGAAATTAGTGATGTGAAGAATGAAGCTCTCAAACCCACCAGAAAAAGCTATCCATTGCGAGGTTTTTGAACACTGTGAGAATCTAAATCTTGCAGTAAATGTCTCACGTCGGCCATCGCTGTGCATTGCGCATCCTTTCGGAATGTGCAACCAATGCACTCAATGTGCACCAGTGGCTGATGCACAACATGAGCCACCTCCTCGCTCTTAAATTTCGGAAAGCTTCATATCATTGCACAAGTAGTTTGGGAAATGTGTGAATGTCAAAGAAAACAGATCCTTTACCAGAAATTGTCCGTTCTGTCATGTGGGTCTTAAATGGTCGAGTAATGTGCCAGGAGGAGGACTGGGCCAAAAAAAAAGTTACCAGAAAAAGCATCATTGGGGTTCAGACCTGGAAAAAATGTTGATTTTTCGAGTTGAAAGATGACCCGGTTGATGCATTAATTTGCATCGTTTGTTTAATTCTTTTCAAGAAAGAATTAATTTTAGGTTTATTGGTGTCTGTTGCACATTTTAAACCAGAACATCCTGTAGCTTTTTTCTTCGTTTTTTTTGTACAGGGAAGTGACTCGAGAGTAATTCGTCAGTTTCATTTCACATCCTGGCCAGACAAAGATGTTCCATCATATGCATCATCATTAGTTCATTTTCATCGGAAAGCAAAACCTTTTATGAAAAAGTCTTCCCAGCCTACGGTAGTGCATTGTAGGTAAGTAACTCAAAAATATATTACTACACCATTATGTTGCGCATGCGCTGTTGGAGAGGTGATTTGTGTCTAAACACACTAAAGTACCCTCAAACTACTTTCTGTGGCTTTTAATTTTTGAATATTAAAATGATCTAAGATTGTTGTTTTCATCTTTGCTAGCCCTTTGTGTAATGCTCACTTCTATATTAGCTGCGTTTTGAGGCAAAAAAATGAAATATTTTCATTTTTCGATAACTGTGTTTTTAATAAGTTGCTTTCAACTCTTCTTTTAGGCATTGGCAAAGTGTTAACCCCAATTCTAAAATATCTGCAGGTGTTAAGTGAGGCGTCTCTTCTCAGGTTTTGATTTATCTGAAGTTGCTTCCTTTTATCAGACATGGTCAGACAGACACACCCAAAGAGATGACTTCAGCTGGTGTAGATAAATGTTTATGTCATCTGACATTGAATACATAATTGCAATGTAGTGGCTGTGGTGTAGAAATCAAAAGCCAAAGGAGCATCTCCAAATAAGGAATTTTCTTGTCGATAAGTAAGAGATTTATCAAATGGTTTCACTTACACTGTGGTTCATTGCCACTTAAAACAAAAGTCAATTGTTAATATAAGTATTGGCAAAGAAATCACACCTTTTTCAAACTATCCAATAATTACCTTTAACCTACCATGATTAAAAGACAACACTTCTAAAGATTTCTTCGATAATTACCACGTTTCATTTTTAAGCACCAAAACATATATTGTGACCCATCAGTGGAAAGAGTGCAGTGGTGCTCTCCTGGGGGAACGCAGAGGAATGTGAGGGAATGTCATTCTCCTACCTTTGAGTGGGGATGCTGTCCCCAACAACTACAATACCTTGAATGGCTTAATCTTTACGTATGTACAACACAGTGACCGCTCATTCAGCTTTCTAACTGCTCTATACACTTTAGCTGTGTGTACCACACATGGCTTTGCCCAGCTACATAACAACACCCACATCTTTGAAGAGTTTTGGGTACTAAAATTTTCCTGAAGATGTACCCTTCGAATGTGACAGGGCACATCCTCTCCCAATCCTCCCATCCCTGTGACGTGTCCCACATTGGCCATCAATGCAGGCTGAGCACCTGTTTGGAACACACAGCAATGGCTGATACATGGCATGAGCTATTCCCTCACTCTTAAATATTGGAAAGCATCATATCACTCTGTGAGTGGTTGAGGAAATATGTACTTACCTTGTCCATTTTGTAATACAGTTTTCAAATGACAGGGTCACTTTGTGAATAATTACAATATCATATATCACTTCCTATTAAGTATTCGAGTGATGTTTTCTACACATAAAACTATCAGACACAATATGGTTGAAAATTAAACCCCAATAAAATAAATAAAACAAAACCATTAGTAGTTGACATGCAGATAATGTAATAAAACTTTGGGAGGGAAAACCCGAATTTAACCTGTAATGTCCTAATTTCCAACTTTAGCAATTTTGAATACCACAAAACAGATGCTTCTACGTGGAGTGCACCAAGAAGTCTTCTGAACAATGATAAAGTTACCATGGAAGTAACCAAGATTTTACTTTAAATCATTGTCTGGCAGTGATGTTTTCACGGTTGAATACAGGGGAACGCTGTTCCCCTACTTTTGTCTGAGTTAGGATGCCATTCCCCAACAATTTCAAAACCTGGAATGGCTTTATCTTCCCAAATATCCAATACAGCGAGCACTTTTGTCTGAGTGAGGATGCAATTCTCTTACAATTTCAAGCTCTGGAATGGCTTTATCTTCACAAATATCCAACATAGCTAGCACTCTCTCGTCTTGCTGGCAGCACTAACCCTTAAAGATTTATAACTTGCTCAGCCCAACCCAGACAAAAATGCCCACTTCTTTCAAACAGTTTTGGGTACTAAATTGTCCTTCGAGGTGGGAACTCACCCAATGCTCACAAGCACTGCAGGCTGTTCCCCTACTCCTTAATTTCAGAAAGCATCACTGTTGCCAGGTCACCAGACCTGCATGATGTGATGCTGCAGAATTTCTAGAAGTGTGTCCAGACCATTGAGAGCTAATGTTGAATGCTGCAGAATTGGAAATTGGTGGCTGGCGACTTGAAAAAGAGTAGACTAAATTGCATTAGAAAATTGCATCATAGCCGAATCCTATAAATCACATGTAAAAGTCCCGATGAGGTGATGATGAATGTGCTGATGTTAATTTCCCTCACCAAACAGCAATATTTTTAAAATGCTTTAGTAACTTACAATAATCGACAAAGTCACAAGGTAAAGGTCTATGCTGGCTGTCAAGACATTGATTGTTTGTTTGTTTATTGGTGTTTAATGATACTTTCAACAGCCAAGCTGGGGCGCGGTGACTCTGTAGGTAGAGGTGCTGGTCGAGAGGTCCTCGGATCGATCGAATCCCACCTGTGGCAACCACGTTGTCCTTGGGAAAGACACTTCACCCCCCCCCCCCCCACCATTGCCCACATGGAGGCATGCTGGCGTTGTGTACTAAGGCGTAGTGCACGTCGATGATGCACTTGTCTTCAGCCAATGCTAACCCTGCTTGTGTGGAGTTTGCATGTTGGGGAGCCTGACAGTTACTCGCCGTTGCTCGGTGATTCTTTCCGGGTACTCTGGCTTCCTCCATCCGTAAAACTGCCCGACACAAGGTGACCATGGCTGTCAAAAGTGTCACTAAACCCCAATAAATAAATAAATAGACAGCCAAGCTCATAACATGTCAGTCTAAGACACTGACAACATGCAGGATCAATAAGGATTATTATACATGAAGTTGATAATAGGTCAGTTTTTTCTGTTGATTGAGACTATCATAACAAAGAGTTCTTTCATATTGTTTTTGCAGTGCTGGGGTTGGAAGAACGGGAACATTCATTGCTTTAGATTATCTTACAGAGCAGGGGGAAATAGAAGGATCTGTTGATTTATTCAAATGTGTAGAAACTTTAAGGGAACAAAGAGTGCAAATGATTCAAACTGTGGTAAGTATGACTGTTATATACAGTGGAATAGATAGGCAGACATCCCCCACTCCCACCTTCACACAAACACCCACCATCCAAAATCTTATCATGTCTTTTTCAAGATGCTGAAAACAGGCCTCATACAGGCTATGGAAACTCCTGGAAAGTTATGGAAAAGTGAAATTTCATTTTCCAGGCCCTGGAAAGTTATGGAAGGTCTGAAGTTTTTTAATGGGCTCTGGAAAGGCTTTGAGAATTCACATTTTATGTTTATGTACTACATGTATATATCCCAAATCACTAAACTTCAGCCCGTGACATTTCATGCAAGTTCTGGGAGGTCCTATTTGTACAGGATTGGTTGTAGAATGTCGAGATGGTGCATCTGTCTTCAAGCGATGCTAACCCCGCTTGTGTAAAACTGTCGTGTCATGATTAGCCACTGTGCAGAAATAGGTGACCTTAAACACCAATAAGATAAATAAAATAAATATATCATTGCTTTTCTGCATCAATATTAATAACAATGTATTGGGGCATTATTATGCCCCAGATACACGTTACGGGACACCTTGGCCTAGGAAGTGGGTGTGATAGACGCTGCATTTGCAGTGCAGTTGGCACTCGAGCTGGCACAATTATGAAATTTCCTAATCAACTTTTGAAGAAAAATAATCGATTAACACTTTACCCAACGTAACGGCAAAGACCGACCAGCGCTATTCTCAAAAATCGTCAATTAATTTTCATTATTTTTTCATTTTTTGTCTGAAAAACACAGGGTATGACCCCTCATTGGAATGAGCTCGTCGAGCTCGTTCCAATAAGGGGTCATAACCTATGTTTTTGAGACAATAAATGAAAACAATTAGTTGTTCAGGAATTTGTTTTGCAAGTGTCGTCTGCTTTTCATGTTAGGGAAAGGGTTAAAGTCATCTGTGATTGTACTGTGTGACCTCCAGAAACAACAATAAGGAAAATGTTTTTCATTATTTTTGCCTCAAGTTGTATCTTTACATTATTGCTTTTCGAATGCCACCTGCTGCAACGGCTTTGTGTCCTTGGGAAAGACACAATTAGATTACGTGAAACTACAAGGAATTCCTTCGGTATTCGGGGTGTGGATTACTTCATCAATTGCATTGTATTTCAAAAATCTTCTCTCTATTTTACAACTTGTATGCAGCACATTCTTGATATATCAGTGCACCATTAATCTATTTTATTCTCTTTATTTCAGAACCAATATATATTTCTACACACATCTCTTGTGGAAGCCCTAAGTTGTAAAAGCCATGAAATGTCATGTGCTGATTTTCGAAAATTTTACAAAGAAATATGTGAGCAGCAAGAAGAAAATGAAACAAGTAATTTTCTGGAGAATGAATTTTCAGTGAGTTTCAGATCGAGTTTGTCAGTAAACCAAATTTTCTTTCAGACACAGATAATAGTGTATATGTTATAATTAGTGGAACAGATATAGATTGAACGAGGAGAAGTTGCTTCTGCGACAAATATTTTGTGTCGTACATTTAGAGTTTTGTCAGATTTATTTATTTAAACCATTGTCCATTCATAAATAAAATAGTAAACCACTTTCAATAGGAGAAAAAAAAATTGATTTCATTATCCATTAATCCTTTGAGTCATGTGATTCCCAGAATAAACCCTCTTATTATGGGTTGTTGAGACTGTAAAGTAGTCGTGCTATGTGTTGCTGTATGACGTGTGTAAACATTCTGCATCACTAGTATCAGTGGGGATATTTTATGTCAATTCTGAACAGATAGAGGTATCTATGTCGCTGACAAGAAAGTAACTAAACTCCACATAGCCCATTAACTCCTTGCATGCTGCTGGCAGATATTATTAGTTACACAGTTTGTTGGTGGCCTAATATGTTTTTTTTATGTCAGTTAATTTCATATTGGACTCGAGCGAAGCTCTCATCCAATATGAAATTAACTGACACCATATATACTTTATTGTAACGAATATATCTTACCGACTTTTGCATCGATGCACAGAACTAATAACAACAGCGATCAAAATTAAATGAGAGAATTCTCATAATGTGTTCACGTGTCTTTGCCTTGTTACAATTTATGGGAGAGTGCCTACAGGCACTCTACCATAAATTTTAACAAGGCAAATTCATGCATACCAAACAGTTTCATTTCGAAGGTAACATGACACCCATCCACAGAATATGAAGCCTTTTAAGTTGCCTAACCTGCACTTCAGACCAAATATGGGCTTCCAACACTCAACCTTTCAACTTGAAGCGTTTATCGGCTGCCGCCATTTTGAATATTCAATGAACAAAGGGGAGATTATCCATAGCTGTCAGCGTATATTGATGTTGACAGGCAGTATATGGTTTTATATGCACTCAAGGGGCAAAATGTATAAATTGTCCTTACAATTGAGTGTCACATTATAGTTTACGATATGCTGTAAACTCTCAACCTTAACTGATACCCAGAGTCGAATGCCCTTTTTGATACCTCTGCCCCCCCCCCTCCCCCCACTCTCAGATGCTTCTGGTGCCCTCGGTTCCATTCCTGTACCAAGTGGGTTAATGGAAGATGAGATCGTTATTTATTCTAGAGTGCAACTAGACATACACACAGATATGTTTGTATTTTGCCTACAATCAAGGACTAAATTCAAACACAAACAAATAGGGGAAGTTTAATAATTTTAGTCGACAATAGGGGACATATGACAACAGGGTGATTTAACCCTTTACCTAACGTAACGTTCAAAACCGGCCAGCGCTATTCTCAAAAATCGCCAAATAATTTTCATTATTTTTTTCATTTTTTGTCTCAAAAACATAGGTTATGACCCCTCGTTGGAACGAGCTCGTCGAGCTCGTTTCAACGAGGGGTAATAACCTATGTTTTTTAGACAAAAAATGCAAAAAATTAGTTATTCAAGAATTATTTTTGCAAGTGTCGTCTGCTTTTCACGTTAGGTAAAGCGTTAAAAATACAAACTAATTTTTGCAGATTATATTTCGTGGTCATGCCTTTACTACATTCATGGTCAACCCAATCTGTCAGCTGACCCTATTTTAGTAACTCAGGACATGTGGTAACATGCCGCCACATTGTGAAAAATGCTCATTTTTGGCTCCATGTTTAACAAATTTGTTAACCCTTTACCTAACATGAAAAGCAGACAACACCTTGCAAAAAAAATCTTGAATAACTAATGTTTTTCATTTTTTGTCTCAAAAACATAGGTTATGACCCCTCATTGGAATGAGCTCAACGAGCTCCCACATGTCCTG
Source organism: Pictodentalium vernedei (assembly GCA_031216915.1). Classification (NCBI taxonomy): domain Eukaryota; kingdom Metazoa; phylum Mollusca; class Scaphopoda; order Dentaliida; family Dentaliidae; genus Pictodentalium; species Pictodentalium vernedei. The sequence continues at coordinate 305,108,311 of CM062293.1, read as the reverse complement.
AGTGAAATATGTACATTTTTCTCGAGTTTAAAGACCATAGAAGAGATAAATCATACAAGGAAATCTTCGGCCACATCTTAAGAGTAAAGAGTCTAAAACCTCTTTCCTGCTAAATAGACTACATGGCGGGAACCTAAAAGATAAGTACAAGTTTCATAAGGCTATGTTTGATTTGTGACAGAACCCCATTCCGGATAATCTAGTGGTAGTATTATGATGTAAAATATATTGGGAAAGATAATGCTGTCCAAATCTCTCTCTCTCTCTCATTTTTTTTTTGAAAAGTTTGGGGGAGGCATGTGTTTCCCCAGTCCCAACGTCCCTGAATTATGTATACATCATCACGAAACCAGTGGGGATGGGGTGGGGTCCTATATCCATACATAACTAGACTCAAATATGGGGAAAAAGCAAAAGAAATACATGTAAACATTGTTAGCCGATGGATTTCGGAAGGTTTAAAAATTTGCATGCATTTCTTTTACTTTTTCACAAACTATGGATTCCTGCTTGGGACCAGATGTCAGTTTAGTTTATGGTAATCCACTCTTAAAAAGTACTACAGAAAATAATTAATTTGGTGCCCAACCTAGACCCCACAAAGTGGATCTTCTGTTTCTCTGGCCATTCTTTATAAAATTGCATGTGGGCGGGCATTTTTCTTATTTTATTTTTTAGTTTTGTAATTATTTATTTGCCATCAAAAGTTCACCATCTTGGTTTGTTTTATGTTTTAGTCTTCATAATCTACAGAACAGCACTGGTGATGAATTTTGTCCAGTGAGTGCATGAATGCTTTGCAATGCTAAAGCATTTCAAAACCTTCTTGCTCTCAAGGGACAAATTTATCATTTTTATTAACAAGGGTAAAATATCAGACATAAACCATTTAATTTTCATTTTTTTAAGTTTGCACTGGTTATAAAAAGAGAGCATGTGGCAGCCAAAAGTACAATGCGGGAGGGCCTGAGAAACAGATTTTAACTTTCTGGCCTTATACATGTCTATTGTACATTTATCACTACCATTGATATACATGTATATATATATCATTCTCATAATCAGCATGTGGGCACCCTTCTAATATCATGTACCCCTCCCAACACCCACCCCCCCCCCAACCCCGACAACCATGCCGCCTCCAAAATTTGATGTTTTCATTTTCACTATCATACCAGATATTCTGAAAAATCTGTTTTCCCAACAAGAATTCTATTTCTTGAAGAGGGATTAATTACTGTACCACTACTCAAAATGTGAAGACCATTCTAGATATTTGATCAGAACTTTGTGTCATAAACACTTATGTATTTTTTTTAGAAACTGGATGATGTGTATGCCTGTGAAACAGCAACGTTCTCTGCAGGGAAAGAAAAAGAAAATTTATCGAAGAATCGAGTACAGAATATTCTTCCAGGTATGAGGTGACTTGTATGAACTACACATTTTCTAGGTGTACATGTAATCAGTAACTATTATCGGACAATTTAGCATAGATTTAAAGAAAAGTATGACGTGTACTCAAAGACTGAAGAAATGTCATAATTGGATATTAGTCCTATTACAAAACTGGATTATAAAACAAGAAAGTGCATTTTCCATTGGCCCCAGTATTGATTTACACTTCACGGAGAAAATTATACAACTACTAAATAATAAAAATTAATAATAATTTAACAAGCACATATCCTAACCCTTCGTGGTAAAAACTTTATCATGAAAAATAGGACATCTTTGTTTTCTAAGTATTATGAATGAAGAATTGCCACAGCTGCAGATTTATGATCACATCATGTAGTTCCACCAATGCTGTTGATAGCTTGATGTTTTCAAGGTGAATTAAATACTTATTGATTGAAATATTTATCCTCTGAGTACCTCTTTCTGTTTAGTTTTGAGACTCTGATTCAGACTGAGGTTCACAGGGGTAAATTTAGTGATGCTACTCTGCTGTGTAAATCATCCTCTGGGCACCTCATTTTGCAAATGACAGTCTGCTTATTTTCTGGCTTGGTAAAGAGGCATCTCATTATATCAATGATAGACAGCATGGAAACTAAATGAAAAGTGTGAAAACAAACAGCCCTTAACAGTATCAAATTCCATGAAAATTATTTATTTATTGGGGTTTAATGACACATTCAACGGCCAGATTCACCCCTTGTTGAACAGTTGAACAGTTTGATGGGGGGAGGAAGCTGGACATTGAAAGACATTTTTTACTTCCAGCCATTGCATCACCAATTCCAGTAGATTATTTTCATGATGTGCATCTATGCTCATTCAATACATTCACTTCAGATTATTTTGTCTTCGATTATAGCTGATAAAGAGACACCATTGCTGTCAACTCCTGTAGATGGATGTAACCAGTATATCAATGCTGTGTTTTTACCGGTAAGTCCATAATTTGTTTAAGACAGTCCTTGTCCAATGAAATGCTTTAGTCAATTATTTTTTGTTCACCAGGAAATAAGACCTACAGGGCGCAGTATGTCCAGGGACATTACTGAGGGGTTTTGGGGAGGGGCAGGGAGGGGGTGAGGTGCAATAATTTTTCCAGTCGGGTCATTTTTGCTAGGATTGGAGTCTAAGATATTAAATCTCTCTTGCTAGTAATTTATTTATTTATTAGGGTTCAATGACACTTTAACAGCACAGGTCATATCGTGTCGGTGACAGTTTTATGGGTGGAGGAAGCCGGAGTACTACGAGAGAACCACCGAGCAACGACGAGCAGCTGCCAGCTCCCCAACATCGTAACACAGGACTGCAGCACAGGCAGGGTTAGATTGGTTGAAGACATGCGCGTCGACATGCAGTACGCCTTAGTGCACGGCGTAATCGTGCCCCCCATGTGGGCAATCGGGATTAAGTGCCTTGCCCGAGGACACAACGTGAGAGTCCGAATCGATCGCTCAGATGGTCACCCATCCAAGGACTAACCAGGCTCGACGCTACTTAACTTCGGTGATCTAACGAGAACCGGTTACCGCAATACCTCCACGCCCCCTTACTAGTAATTGAACTTCCTTAGAGGTTTGGAGTACACGATTCGGGCTGTTGGTGGTCATGCAGACAATTTGAATAATTAAATAAAAAGTTGCTACATATATATTTTATTTTTTCACTAAAAAATTTGTGGCCAAGAAGTCTTGAGTGATCCCAACTGACTAATATTTCTAATTTCATCATCAAGGCATGCCTTTTGGATGTAGATGGAATATTCATCAGCTGGGACATCAGCCATCACAGTTAAGAAATAAAAGGTTCAAAGAACCCCCCCCCCCCCCCTCCTCACTTCGTCGGCCATCTTTGCATGGCCCCTGAGTACGCCACCACATTAAAAACACTGCTTTGCTAAGTAATTTACTGTTTTTTTAAAATAGTTTAACCTTTTCAACATGTTATGCTTAAAGTTTTGTGTGCAGAAAAATTTGGACATTCATATGTAGGCAACAAAATGAACACCAGATTGGGAAGGAGGGTCAGTAATAATTTAATCCTACAGCTCTATAAAGGCTATACAGGGACGCTGCTAAGGCTATAATTCAGGCCTGGCATTTTTAGGAGAGCGATTTATTCCCTCGCCTAAAGCTCGCCTTGAAAAAAATGCCTTAGAAAATAATGATTACCACAACAGCCTATTTCTAAAACCCACAGGTTTTCAGATCTCTACAATGTTAGTGATCTATGGCCACTTTGCCCCTCCCACACCTCCGGGCCTTACCAAGGCCCGGAGGTGTGGGAGGGGCAGTGTAGCCGCCTCACAGAGACTATATATTCCTGGTTAGCAGCACTAAATAAAATGTGAAAAGCCCACTAGGCAAAATTCATTAATAGTACAACTTCATTGTGCCACTTTTAGCTTTCGTAAGCTTGAGGAGAGCTAATCGCTCCCCAGGCCATTTGAGGAGAGCGAGTGTTAGCCCTCCTGCATTTTTAAGAATGCCAGGCCTAGCTATTTAGATTTCCAGTTGCAGCTCTCCATCTGGAAGGCAAAATTCCGACTACCACTACAGGATTTCCAACAAGGAGGAAATTCCATTAGCACCCTTTCCTACAGAGTCGGAATTTTTCAACTACAGGTTTTAAGATACGGAAGTTCCATTTGTACAACCCTCTTGGCTGTAAATTATCCATCTGAGGCTCCCGGCTGTCACAAATCAATATTTGGTGGGGATTTTTTAACTACTTTTCAATCAACTTTTGGAGGACTTTGACTACTTTTCAGTCTAAAAACTACAAATTTGGCCAAATTCAAAATAATGCTTGAAATATTCCGCTTGCGCTCTGTCTAAAATTTCCAACTTTTTCCAGTTTAAGGCTTCGAATTTCCAACTATTGTAAATTTGATGAATGATATCCGTGGCAATGTCCCTGATAATAATTTAATGCCACAACCCTATATAGACTATAGGGTCAATTTATTGCTGCACCTACCTGAAGATGTAACAAAGTCTATCCCATTTCCTTGTTGACAAAAGTGAAAAAAAACATATCATTCCGGATATCCTCATAACAGACATGCTGAACATCATTTTATTTCAACAAACTCTAATACAGTGGTTGGTTTATAAAGCACAGTGAATATATATACATTATGAAAACCATATATAATCAATATTGGTAGGGGACCCGTCACTCCTACCAGAGGTGCCAACGGTCGCCGTGCGATATACGAAAGGAGGACTTAACAGCTGGTGAAATATATCTAAAGCCGAAGCTTTAACCAGTTAACCATAAAGAAGAGTGCAAATTTTTAAATTGAGAACATATTTCTATTGTTGTAAGTGAAACTCCCTCCAGCGCACAAAGCCAACTTGGATCCCTGCTATGCTTCATACGTTTGGCCACACCTTCATGAGAAGGTTGCGTGATGATACTCGCATCACCCAAAAGTCACATAAGCTTTCAATGAAAACCCTCAAACAAGTCCTCCGCAGATGTCTACAGTATCTGAATGCAAAATGCAATACTATGATCTTGAAAGACCACTTGCAAATTTGCCCCTTCATGAGGAACCCTGTCCCCAACTTTCATCCCCCATCCTCTGCTCCCTGCCCCCCCCCCCCCCGCCCCCCGCAATCAAACATTTCCTGGTCATGCCACTGGTAAAAGTGTGAAACAGAAAGTTTCAGAATTAATATAACAATATTTCAGTAACATGAGTTTGGAGGGCGTTACAGTCTATTAACAGCTTGAGAGGAATGAATAACAACACAAGGGCTTATTACCTACAGAGATGAAGTCGATCAAGGTTAATTAGCTAGAGGGCTGTTATTCATTCCTCTTGGCTCACTAATAAACCTGGACCCCCAACAAAATCATGTTGTTCGTGTTCTTACTATTTTTACCATGACCGGAAGTGGGCACGAGGCCATTTTCTGAATTTCGTTTTCATTAACAGTCCTCCGCCCACTTCCACCGGCTGCATGATACCATGACTAACAAAATTTGACTGCCCTACTATACCCCATTAATATATGAGAGGATGCCTGCTACAGAGGTTATAAAAATCACTGGCCTTATTTTGTCACATTCTTCAACAGTGGTTCCAAAGACATTTGATTTTACCCTCATGAAATTTGTCACTACACCTGTGACTTCATAATGCAAATGTATTCACACTTGAACATCAAGTGTATTCCACCCTTTTATAATGTTGATAAAAAGTGTCTGGTTTATTCTCGTGACAAAAAAGGGACAGTGACTTATCGTTTTAACCCTTTACCTAACAAGAAAAGCAGACGACACTTGCAAAAAAAGTTTTTGAATAACTAATCTTTTTCACTCAAAAACATAGGTTATGACCCCCTCATTGCAACGAGGTTGACGAGGCATTCTGATGTTGGTCCACATAGACATTTTACTGCTGTTTTTAACCAGAACCAGTTTCAACTTTCAGAATACGTAGTATAGATAGGATCATTACATAAATGGTTGCCTACTGGGCAAATTCGTCCACACATTTCTCTTTTTGATTGCCAAGGTGAATCTTGAAACCCAAACAAATGAATTTACAGTTCATGAATCACTAATCACCAAGTGGTCTATCTGGTAGTTCATAGATGACAGGTCTCTTTGTTGGGTTCTGAAGCTTTTATTGGACTATATTAGGTACAGATGCAAGTAGATGTTAACTAGTGAGAATGGAATTGGAGAGGGAAGGGATAAAGATGAAATCCCCCATTCTTTATCGTAGATTATGTCTCTTTGATGAGACGAACAAGACTGACATGTTCAGATATTAATGAGTAGATAATATTTGGAAAAAAATAAAAGTTAAAGAATCATGTGTATCAGATTGTGAGTATGATCTATTGGTAGATTCCAGTAAATTGTTAGACATGGTTTTAACCCTTTACCCAACGTAACGGCCAAAACCGGCCAGCGCTATTCTCAAAAATCGCCAATTAATTTTCCTTATCTTTTCATTTTTTGTCTCAAAAACATAGGTTATGGCCCGTTGTTGGAACGAGCTCGTCCAGCTCGTTCCAATGAGGGGTCATAACCTAGTTTTTCAAGAATTGTTTTTCCAAATGTCGTCTGCTTTTCATGTTAGGTAAAGGGTTAAACACTCATCATTATTATTTTGGTGCAGGGACTTCGAAAGAAAAGGCAGTTCATAGTCACGCAGACGCCACTACTAAAGACGACTGTAGACTTTTGGCGAATGGTGTATGAACAGGAGACAAATGTCCTTGTGGATTTGAGTTCAAATAAAAAGGTAAGAACCAAACTATTTTCATATTCTGCTACTACTGCTCAGGTGTATATTTATATAATAAATAGAGGACACCTATTGTTATAACTAGAAGTATTGTACAAATGCTAATTCGCTGCCAACTCTGGGTTGGGAGGGGGTTGTCCCCATAAGTGAAATTAGAGGTATATTGAGGGACTGAGGGGTACCAGGAAAGATACCTATCTGACATACACCCAAAATGTGACCGTCACCGCTTTGTGTACCCAGGCCAGCGGCCTTGGTCGAAAATCAGCAGTGGGAATTCCTTGGCGGAATGTCTTCTCCGATGTAGAAAAAAAGAGAAATTGCCGGCTGCTCCAACTACAAAAAACAAAATGGGGAAGAAGAAAAGATGGTGGACAATACATCGACGAAGAGTGGACTTCAGATTGTGGTGAGTGATAATGTAAAGCATTTAACGACGAAATTTAATCCATAGCTAGAATTGAAAGAAGAGAAAACATACAAGATGACAATAGTGAATCTCAAAATGGACTATTCCTTTCCCAACATCACAGACAAAAATAATCTGTTCAGGTATTCACCTGATGAAGGAATGAATTGAGTTGAAATTCACATTCCCAAAGGCAGTTATCATACAGTCGATCTCAATGACCTTGAGGTGACTAGGATTAGGATAAAGTCTTCATAACATGGCGAGAATAATTGCAAAACACACTCTGTTAAGAATGTTGGGCATGGGAGTTGGTTAGAAGTTGATTTTGCACCTGAGGACACCTTCAGGAAGTTATTGGGTTTTGATTGATCCGTACATGAGGGTCACACAGTATTGGAAAATGTGGTACTCATGATCAATAGTACCTTGATGAACAAGGATATCATTGCTAGAAGTTTCATAATTGGTAGCTCTCAACCCATGATCTATTCCATTTTTGGTGTACGTTATCACCGGGTTACAAAATTGTCATTCAGCCTCAAAATCTCGTCTATTCACCTATAACATTAGATACCATATACAGAGAATCGAAACTGCCTTGACAAATCAAAATTGCAAGCAATCAGATTTTCGAGGAGGAAATATCACGATATGATTTCACATTAGAGAAATTTAATAATAATAAGAAAAGAAATATGAAATAATATATATATAAATAATTAAAAAATTCGAAAAAATAATGTGATTTGAAAATCAAAAAATAAACATATCAGAAAGAGAGGGAGAGACAAACTTTGCAGAGCATTACAAAATAGAGGTGAAGGGATAACATTGAAGTTGGGACACGTCGACCTCGTTGGACGAGATGCAATCGCTTTGACCAGGCCAAAAATTAACAGAATGGCGAAGGCACATTGAAATGAGAGACAAATAATGATCAGAATGACTCCTGCCCAACTGATATATAACTTAAAGATGAAAGGTGGTTTTTCGGGAAATTTGGTAGAACTGGCTGTCAGGGTATTATTTGTTCTCATGAAAACCATACTGCTATCAATAGGCTTCCGTGAACTTTCGGGTCTAGCCAGTTGTGATGTGCATAAAATCATGGGAGATGGCCTGTACTGGACAGAGGAAGATGTATCTGTCGAGTCAAAATATAGGGAAATGGATTGTTTTTAGGGGAACTGTGTTTAACCCTTTACCTAACACGAGAAACAGACGACACTTGCAAAAAAAAATTTTTGAATAATTAATCTTTTCATTTTTTGTCTCAAAAACACAGGTTATGACCCCTCCTGGAACGAGCTCGACAAGCTCGTTCCAACGAGGGGTCATAACCTATGTTTTTCAGACAAAAAATGAAAAAATAATGAAAATTAACTGGCGATTTTTGAGAATAGCGCTGGTCGGTTTTGGCCGTTACGTTGGGTAAAGGGTTAAAAAGTATGAAGATGGCTTATTCCCGAAGACAGGAAAGAACTTAAGCAATTGTCGATGTCTTCTCCTCAGACAGAATTCGCCCTTTAAAAACATACTCTTTTTCGGTATCTTATTGTAAACTTAAAAAAGTGGGGGCGCGGTGGCGCTGCGGTAACCGGTTCTCGTCAGATCACCGAAGTTAAGCAACGTCGAGCCCGGTTAGTCCTCGGATGGGTGACCATCTGAGCGTTGTGTCCTTGGCCAAGGCACTTAACCCCGATTGTCCACATGGGGGCACGATGATGCCGTATAAGGCGTACTGCACGTCGATGGTGCGCATGTCTTCAGCCAATCTAACCCTGCCTGTGCTGCAGTGCGGAACTACGATGTGGGGGAACTGGCAGCTGCTCGTCGTTGCTCGTGGTTCTCTCCGGGTACTCCGGCTTCCTCCACCCGTAAAACTGCCATGGTCATGATTAGCCATTGTGCATAAGTATGTGACCTTAAACACCAATGAATAAATAAATAAATAACTTAAAAAAGAGAAATTGTGTGCAAATACATTTTTGTGAGATAAACAAACACAGAGGCAAAAAATGAAGTAAAAAAATGTTATCAACAAGAAACAAGTAATATCCTATACTTCCAACTCAAGAAGACAGAGCAATATACTACCAGCAGCGCCTCTTTTGGAAGATAGAGCTCACACATGTTGTATCGATCAACTCAATAAAATTCAACATTACAATGAAAAGAGCTGGACATCTATCGCTCAATAAGACATATATAGCTCAATAAGAAATACATAAGAAGTGCATACGAGTCATGAGATTTGTCTGTTTGGCTGTAGCGCCCGTTCCAGGCATGCTGGTGACTGAAGGTGTCGCTTTGGCGGCTGTGGTCGTGAGTATAGTCGGAAAATTTGTGAGTATAAAATTATCATTGATGGCCAAAAAACACGAAATGATCAGAGTGTTAGCTGAATCAAAACTTAATTCCATTAGCAATACTGTACTGAAAGGCGGAAATTTCTGAGAATGAGTATCTCTACATTCTCACCAAAAATGATAAATTTGACGTGTTGAAAGAAGGCATGAGAAACAAGGTGCATAAGATTCTAGAAAGTGAAATGAAAAATAATCTGATAGAAAAAGAACAAGAAGTCTCCAAACTCCTTGGAGTGAATAGAAAAATCCAGAAATCGTATATAAAATAAAATATTGCTTAAAATGTAAGATTATGGACACATTAAAAGTTTGTAAAGTCACAACGAGAAACCTATGCTTCATATCATGTTCCCACCAAAAGGAATCTGCCAGTGACTCTGTCCGTGTCTTGACAAGAGACTCGATGCTGACTTGACACCTAAATCTTGGTGCAGACCCATCAATATTAAATCAATTGTCATGGAAAGGTGGAATAGAACCATGAAAGAAAAGATGTAAAAATATTTCATGGCGAATTCTATGACCAAATATATGTGGTTGTTGTGGGTGGATTGGTCAATTTCTACAACAACACCTACTATCATTCGATAAAAATATCCATGGAAGACATCTCAATTCCAATAAATCACTCTGATGACAGGAACCTTTTGTTGAAGTGGGTGATAGGGTGACAATCACTAAGTGAATAGATGCTCCAAAAAAGGCTACACACAAAAATGGTCTCTAGAAATCGTCATTGTCAGTGCAGTGCTCTACAATACCGATCCCATACCTTCGAATCTCGAAACATTAGAACTTTTTAAGAATGCAAATGCATAAGATACTTTTCAAAAAAACTTAACACATGCTCAGTATTTATCACTTGGTAAAAACTCGGTACTTATGTCTTGGTAAACTTGACATGGTCGAAGTGCCAATCACTTAAATTTGCCATGCCCTATGCATAGGGGCACACATTAGCACAAGCATGCAATGCACTGAAAATCATCACCTGTACAAGTTGATAAGCAATCTGAAAAAACACTCCAAATGATTAAAAGATGCTCTATCCCCTCTTCATGTTCAACATTAACAAACAGAGCAAGAAACGTAAGAATAGTGTATTGGACATGGAGATTAAGAGTCAGTTCGATTGGAATGCATCTAATGGAGCCGAACACTTTCGCTCTCATATCCAACAGAGTTTTGAGGTTACAATCCATCAGACATAAAATGTTGGTCATTCATTAGATGCGAAGGAATAGAAAGTTAAAATTTAAAAAAAAAACAAAAAGAGTTTTCATGAATTTATAAAAATTATACACCTTTCTAAAACAACGAAAAATAAATTTTAAATTATTTTATTTTCTTTTTACCTTTTCTATTTTATTGTTGTTGTTAATCATATGATACATTTATTCCAAACATTTTACCTAGCTAGGTCAAGATTCTCGATTTCAGCAAACATTTACTTCACATCAATCATGCACAGGCATATCTCTTCTTTAGCTGGTTGAGTGCTAAAAGCCGCTATCAGGGCTTTCAAAAAAAATGAGGGTACCAGAGCAAAAGCCAACGTTTTCTAAGCTCATGTTTCATATTCAGTCAAACTCAAATAATATTTGCTGATAATTATTTGTTCTATCACAAATTATTGGAGAGGGTCTGTGGCACTCTCCAAATATTTGTGGTAAAACACATTTCGAATAACAAATTCAGACCACCAAAAATAATCTAGCTCTCAACCAGTTAAGTAAGGTATTTCCACTTCGTCAGCATACTTCCTTTTCCTTTTTCTACTTAGTGGTTTGTACACCTCCTCCAGAGCCTCCAAGTATGACCATTCTCTTATTAGGAAGAACTTTCTCATCATCCTGAAGAAATTTCAATCTAGGCATAATATTCCTCATCCAGCAACCTCTCATTTCAATCTCTTGTTCTCGCCTTTGCAAAAAGTTGTATCGTATCTGAGACTTTCTTTTGTTTCGATCGAGCATACCAAGATAAAGAAAATCGTTATTAGATATATGAACATATAAAAAGAGTACAGCATGATTTCATCTCTCATTCTCATGATTGTTTAATTACAATCGCCGTCTTTGCACTTATGTTTTTCGTGGGTTTTTTTTAGCTCATCTGAGCGAAGCTCAAGGGGAGCTTTAGTGATCACTCTCCATACTTCATCAGTCATCCAACCAGTGTGAACTTGAACTTTACATTATCAGCCTCTCCTCATCAACTACAGTTCAGAATTGAACCAAAGTTGCCATGTGTGTTCCTCATCATATATCAATTTATGTTTGTTCAAATAAACTCGCCATGTCCATAAGGGGACCCCTCAAGGGACATAACTCTGTTAGTATCCCCAAAATTCTTCTCCAGAGCCACCAATCAGAATCTTTTTAAATTTGGTATACAGCATCCTTGGGAGGTTCGATTCAATTTTATTCAAATTGAGACCCTGGCTATATTTGGGCTCCATGTGGGAATATATGTGAAGTATATATATGTCCTTCTGGTCCACTGCTCAGATCTTCTGCTATTTGGTGTACAGCAACCGTATAAGGGCCAGATTAGAGTTTGCTGAAATCAAGCCCTTGAAACCATATTTTGGCTTCTTCTGTGAACCTGAATTTTAAGAAGTTAAATGTGAGAAAATTTCTTTCAAAAATTTTCTTCTCCAGATCCACCAATCAGAATCATTTGATGTTTGGTATATTATACAGCATCCTTAAGGGGAAGGGGTGGGGGGGGGGGGGGGGGTGTTCAGATTCAAGTTTGTTCAAATCAAGTCCCTAGGATCCTGTTTGGCTTCCCCATGTGAGCCCAAATTGTACTGTAGTGCAATATGAGCAACATTCTTTAAAAATCTTCTTCAAATCAACCAGTCAGAATCTTCTGATATTTGGTAAACAGCATCTTTATGAGGGCAAGATCAAGTCACTTGGTCCATATTTGGGCCTGTTATGTGAGCCTGGATTTTAACTTAGTGCATAAGTGCAATATGTGGAATATTCTTTAAAATCATCTTCAGAACCACGAGTCAGAATATTTTGATATTTGATATACTGCACACTTATGAAGACTAGATTCTAGTTTGCGCAAATCAAGTCCCAGGGTCCAGGTTTGGGCTTCTTATGTACGCCCCAATTATAACTTGGGGCAATATGAGGAATATTCTTTAAGAATCATCTTCTTAATTTCTGATATTTGGTGTACAACCTGAGGGCCAGAGTCAAGTCCCTGGGTCCATATTTGAGCTTCTTATGTGAACCTGAATTTTAACTTATTCAGAACTACAAGCCAGAATCTTTTAATATTGATATTCAGCATCCTGGAAGGGGTGGGGGGGGGGGGGGGGGGTGCAGATTCAAGTTTGTTCAAACCAAGTCCCTGGGTTCCTGCAAGGGCTCTCTATTAAAACCCAAATTTCAGCTTAGTGCAAAATGTGGACTATTCTTAAAAATATTCTTCTTTAGATCCACCAGTCATATTCTTTTGATATTTGGTATCCAACATCCTTGGGAGGGTGGGGGGCTCAAATTGAAGTTAGCTCAAAACAAGTTCATGGAAAAATGTTCAGGCTTCCCATGGAATCCCAAATCTTAATTTAATGCAGTATAAGGGATATTCTTGAAAACTATCTTCTAATTCATCCATTAGAATTTTCTGATCCTTGATATACAACATACTTACTCATATTTGGAGCTCCTTATGGGAGTCCAAATTTCAGCTCAGTGCCATATGAGGAATATTTAACTTCTTTACATGTCAGAATCAATCACTATTTAGTATACATCATCCTTGGGGGAAGATTCAGATTTGTTCAAATCCAGTCTATTAGGTCCTTTTTTGCGAGCCAGTATTTTAAATTAGTGCAGTATGAAGGTCAAATTTTCTTATTCACATCCACCAGTCAGAATCTTATGATATTTGTTATTCGGCATCTTTTTTTCGAGGGGGAGTGGGCAAATTTAACTTGTTTAAATCAAGTGTCTGGGTTTATGTTTGGACTTTGTAGTGCTAATTAGATTAAAGCATGTTTTAATTAAGTGCCTGGGTTCATGTTCGGGCTCAGTAGTGTTAAAGAGTAATGGTAATCTCCCTCTTTCACTCGCACAGTCGAAGTGAACTCACTGGCACCAGAATATTGTTTCTCTAGTTTCTCAATGGTTCTCTAGTTTCTCAATGGTTCTCCATACCACTGACTACTATGTCTATGACTGTGGAATCGCTTGAACACAGATCTATTCAAATGATGTTACCTCCTATCAACATGGGATAATTGATAGAGCCATGTTGAGGACCATTGGCTCCATTTCAGAAAGACCATCTGGCTTTTCTGGTTTCTACTTCACCACTCTCTTCGGCCCATATTGGGGATCAGTTGTCTGGTGTATTTCACATTTTCTATGACTCTTGTTGACTGAAGTCAATTCATCTTTTCCATCCTCTTCAATTTTTTCTATGTTGAAGGTATTTTTATAATACATGTCCAGACGGCTCGTCTTCTTCTCCATGTAACAATACCACTTCATAGGGATTGATGGGTTCTAGGTAAGATTGGTGGTTTTGAGAATTTGCATCAAGGCCTGAATTCACCGTCTTCTTAATGTATTTGTCTCTCAACTGCTTGCTGAAAGGTCTGTGCAGAATTTATCAGCATAGTGTTTAGTCACGACATCACTGGTATCCGCAAGATGGGCAAGGTTCACTATCTTTTTTGTATTTCACATCCAATTCAGTCCTCTTATGTCCTTCTGCAAACAATTGTTTGTCATGTGCTTGACGACATTTTCATTTCTTTTTTCTAGCAACCTCTCCAGTTCTTCCAAATTGATCCACTGATATATTTTTCTTTTTTCTCTTCTTATATTTTTTCTCGCCTTTTTTCTATTAATAGAAACTGTTCATGATGTTTTGAAGGTGATTTCCCAATGATAATTTAATTTCTCAAGAATAAACAAACTCAAATATCTGCAGAACACTTGGGTCTCTGGGCTGCAATCATTCTGTGTTGCAGTAGATCGAAGAAATAGCTTAGTTCACCAATTTGTCAGATGGTCTCAAGCCATAATTTTCAAAATAATATTTCCTCTTGCACACTTTGAACCAAGCAACCCTGTGAGTTCCATCACCCAAAACGTCACTGAGAATCAAGATTCCACATTTGTCTACCGATTGAGGTGTCCTAGCAGGTAAGTATCTTTCTCCTATACTCCCCACTTTAGAGCACTTCCATCCCAGACGCTGGTTACCCAGTCCTATTTTTACCACTAAAGCAGAACTTGTTGACCACAGTATACAAGCACATATTCACTTCCCACGCAAATACACTGTATTGAAAATAACCACTCGGAAACACATTCTTAAATGGCAATGGTATTTGTATGATGTGGTTGTGATCATGCAATTTCAGGTTGATGTTTTCTATCCGGTAGAGGGAGAGATGAAAATAGGTCCATTTTCCGTGCAATGTAAAGGAAAGAGCGAACTGAAAAACTGCCAGACTACCCTGTTTTCACTGAGTATGTCATACTCACAGGTAATAATATTTATTGTGCATTGCTGTCAGTATCTTGAACAAAACACCTCCTAATGAATCCCAAAGGCCTCGTGCCCTGCTCGACCATTGCAGTACTTAATTAGGATATACATGTGTATGCCACTGCAGCATTTAATCAGGGGCATAACTGGGTGGGTTTGGAGTGTGAAGTATCCCCCAACCCACACACACACACACGCTTTTTTCCATTCCGGGATATTTATCTGGATTGGTGTCTTAGGTATCGAGTCGCTCTTATTAGTAATCATGTACTTTCTTACGAGGTTAGATATGATACGTGGTGTTACATTTATGTCACACATACAGTTAGTTTTAGAAAATGAGGTCTGTGGTACCGATTTGGGCTCTGGGGGCCCAAGATGACTAGTATGGAGTATGGTATTTGCTAATTGAATAACCCTTTTTCTAACACGAAACGCAGACGACACTTGCAAACAAAATACTTGAATAACTAAATGTTTTCACTTTTTGCATCAAATACATAGCTCATTGAGCTCGTTCTAATGAAGGGCCGTAAGCTATGTTTTGGGGACAAAAATGAAAAAAATAATGAAAATTGAGTGGTCATTTTTGTGAATAGCACTGACCAGTTTTGACCATTACATTGGGTAAAGGGATAATGAATTCGGAGGCACATGCATCACGACTACCTCATGTATTATCCACAGAATAATTTCAAAGAACTCGTACGTTTTTTAAGAATAATCCTGACAGTGACTAATATTCCATCTGCATAATCAGTTCCTGCCTCCTGAGTTAAGATAGGCTCAGCGTGTTCATCAAACTTGATTTCAATTGAATAAAATAAAAATATTGTTTTAAAAATTCATCATTGACGTAAATGCTTAAAAGATCTGGTAAAATCCTAAGGTAAAGTTGTTTTTGGAAAAGTTGTAAGAGATTGATGCCTAAAAGACGTTACCACATTGACACTAATTAGCAGCTAGCAATTGCTATACCTCGATCTCTGTGCATGAGGTGGTGGTGGGGAGAGGGTTCCAGTCGAGAACTGTGCTCTTAACTGCGTAACTGTCATTTTCAACTTTTCATTTTGAGCAATAGAAATCTTTTCAAAGGTAAGAAACTTTCTGCTATGGCAGGCCCGTCGGAATGAAATTTATATTGGGGGGGGGGGGGGGGGGGCTGATATTGCTAATTTGGGTAAACTGGCTGATACTAAATGGGTATGGGGTATCCAGATGCCGAAGGCATTTGGCGCGAGTGCTGAAGGCACAAGCTTTTTGAGGGGGGGGGGGGGGAGAGGAAGGGGGTAACTTCCCCAGAAAATTTTTTGAAAACGGCAATCAAAGGAAGCATTCTGGTAGCTTTTGAAGCAAAAACCTCTTGATTTTTTTAAACGGCAAAAGTTGTTTTTTTAACAAAATGTTTCAAAAATCCCAATAGAACCCCATAACATTTGGGGACGGTTCTCACACCGGGCTCACCTGTAGGCCGTGGCCGTATTCCGTCATGCTAAAAAACAGTCGGGCCTTATGGTGGATTCATTAGTTTTATCATTACGCCAACGGTTGTCGTGGTCTTCTAAGCTGTCAATGGAATTGCTCAAAACGTTTGCACATCAACATATGCAGGTGCATGTTTTACATTCAGTGATACGTTCATAATTCTAATCCAGGGGCGTAGTAAGCTAATTTTATTTGGGGGGGGGGGGGAGGGTAGGACCTATATTCCCATGACGCGATGCGTCATCCGAGCGGTGAGTGGGGGTAAACATGAGAGGGGGTATCCTCCGTCTCGTTGGTGGGGGGTGCCTCCCCCGGGAAAAATTTCGAATTTAAGATGTAAAAACATTCTGGTTGATTCTGAGCAAATAAATCGTATATTCCTATCCGCCCCGCGAAGAGGCGAGTGGGGTGAGCACGAGAGGGGGTACCTCCCCGTCTCGTTGGTGGGGGTCCGGGGGGGGGGGGCTACCCCGGGAATTTTTTTTTAATTTAAGATGTACAAATATGCATTCTGAGTGATTCTGAGCAAATACATGGTCAATAAGGAATACGTTAGCTCTCTGATCAATTCAGCGTGATTTCCGAGCAGAATGACAGGAATAGTGAACATGCAATGAATTACCCTGTGGTTGGTTGGGGTTTAACATCGCTTTCCACAATTAGGCGAAAACACGACTGTCAGTTTTACTGGTGGAAGAAAGCCCACATGGAACCCACTCAATCCAGTAATCATTAACAGCAATGTCGGAATATGGTAACCAGTGGGCATCCCGGGTGGAGAAACCACCAACCCAGCCCAGCCCAGTAAAGCCTACTTTTGACAAATTTGTGGGGGAGGGGGGTGGGGTGTGGGTGGGAAATATCTCCCTTATCACCCCCCCCCCCCCGGTTCCTACGCCACTGTTCTAATCTGAGTTAAATAATGTAATGTCCAGTTTTATGCAGATTACATCGGTTGCTCCCATCATGGATAAACTAACGACGAAATATGAGCAAATTATTGGGGGGGGGGGGGGGGCTCGAGCCCCCCCCCCCCCCCGGTTCCGACGGGCCTGTATGGCCTCCAAGTAGAAACAGATTTGGCATGTGGTTAGTATATCATTAATGTGTTTATTTACATTGCTTATGTCCCTGTCACATGGTGTTCGAAACAAAATGCTCCTGGAGTAAATTGGTTTTCTGTTCACATGGGGAAAAATTAACCAGGATATCAAATTTACTTTGGACTTTCTTGTGTAGAAAAAATACTCGTTTGGTATATGCAAAAATGTCAGTTCCCACTGGTTATTTAGACAAAATTTAAGATCCAGGAATATTTATTACTCAAGAGATATTTCTCGTGATATAAGCATGCCTTAAATATAGCTCTGCTTCATAAATTTGAATCAAGTCAAGAAAATGGCCTGCCCTTCCATATACTCTTGACAACAGAGGTAGACCGCCCATATATACCACCAGGAAATTTACCAGTGTCCCCCCCCCCCCACCCCCACCACCCCTCTGCCATTGAGAGCCTCTCTCTTTATTACACACTACCTTGGGAAGTTGACAAATGCCTCAGATGGAAGAATTTTCCGGTCTCTAAAATCAGAATTTTCTCACTTCTCATTTGAGGTGGCCATCGTAATTTTGATGGTACTAATGTGGGGGCCCCATTTGGCTAATTTCCCGGTAATCTTTTGAGCCCCTGCTACCATGTTTTGGCCCCATAGGTTTGGTACCATTGAAATTCTTCCATTGTAACACAATACTCTGGCATCGAAAAATGCCACAAATGCGAAGAGTTGGCATTTCTTCGGTCTAGAAAATCAAAATGTTCTCGCATGGTTGACTCAATGAATTTCGTGGTAATACATTTGGGCCCCCATTCGAAGATTTCCTGGTAACTTTTCTATTATTTCTGGCCCAGTCCACTAATGATTGACAAAACCAATATGATAATGACAGTATGACGTAGAAAATTAACCCTATTCGGCATTCATCCAGCCCATGCCTGCTGTAGTCAGTAAAATTACTCATTTTACATACAAACCAACCGTATGATAAGGAAAACTGGGTACCATTTGATTAACGAGCCGCTAGCATGACCTATAAGTCATATGCAAGTGACCAAATCAATTTTTGGCAAGTAACTTGCAACAAATGATATACTTCTCAGAGATAAATACGCATTTTATGTATTGACTTTAAATTTTATTGATGTTTTCTGTGTTCATGTTTTTCAATTTGGTAGGAGGAGTTCACTCTTAACTTATATAGAACTAATTTCTGGACTGATGAGCAGCATATACCAAATCCCACTGCCATGCTACGACTTATCAACGAAGTTGGAAATCTATGCGAATCAGACCAAAGTGGCCGTACTGTGGTGATTTGCCCGTAAGTATTCCAACTATTATCATCCAACCAAAAGATGTTTTAGCATGATGTCACTTCATTTAAAAACTTGCTTTATCAACTAGAGATTTAATGTGAGGTATTCACATCACCCCACCTCTTCTTTGACCTAGTTTCGTCTTCCTAACAAACATTTGCATTTTGCACTCTGTCATATTAAGAAAATCAAACCTATTAGTTACACAGTTCACTAGTGATCTAATAGGGAGCGCCGGTGGCTCAGTGGTAGACTGTTGGACTTCTGTGCTAGAGGTCCCGAGTTCGATCCCCGTTCGGGACGACTCGCGTTGTGTCCTTGGGCAAGGCACTTTATCCCGGTTGCCTACATGGGGGCACGATAACGCAGTGTACTAAGGCGTACTGCACGTCGATGGTGCGCATGTCTTCAGCCGCTGTAACACTCCTTGAGTGGAGCTTGAACAGAGTTAGAATGTTGAGGAGCTGACTGTTGCTCGCCGTTGCTCGGTGGTGGTTCCCTCTGGGTACTCCAGCTTCCCCACCAGTAAACTGTTACAGTCACGATTAGCCATTGTGCATAAGTATGTGACCTAAAACCCCAATAAATAAATAAATAGTGATCCAATATGGTTTGTTATATGCTAGCCTGCGAATTATCGCAAATTATCTAAAAGATATTTCTCAATGCCCATCGAGTCATATCCATCGACTCGACGGGTATCGAGAAATATCCCTCAGTGGCTTCCTAAATGACGTCACGCTACGCCGCATCACGTCGCCTTGAAGGAACGACCAACTGATATTTGTTATTGTTTTGAAACGTACGCATTTTGGGTCGAATTGAGCTGAATATTGTGCAATACAATGTTTCGTAGCATATAATAAAAAGACAGTCTACTCTATTTTCGTCTGTATGTGGAATTATCTCATGAGTTTGGACCTGTTTGTTTGTTGTTTGTTGGTGGTTAACGTCACATATTTATGCACCATGGCTAATCGTGACACAACATGGAGATGAAGTCAAGTTTAGTCAATCGTTGATCAACATGTTGCCCATTTTAGAGGACTTTCACCCCAAGCATTGGTGACTGGGTCCTATTTTACTAGTAAAGCGGAACTGGTTTACCACAGTAAACAAGTGCTGCTTACTTCCCGGGGTTCCTACGGGGAGAGTTTGGACCTGAAAATTGTATTTTTCACGAGAGTTTGCGCGAGTGAAAAATAATATTTTCAGGTCCACACGATGAATTTTTGCAGTAGCTTCCAAAATGACGTTACGTTTCTGCGCACGACATCGCCTTGAACGTCGCCTTGAAGGAACGATCAGCAGCTTTTTGTTATTGTCTTGAAACTGTTTGCAGTCGATTTGGGCTGGATATTGCGAGTAAAATGTCATGTAGCATATAATAAAAAGAAAATCTACGCTGTTTTAGTGAATATCGGGAATTATCTCATGGGTGTAGACCTAGAAGTTTTATTTTAAATAAAACTTTCAGGTCCACACTCATGAGATAATTCCCGATATTCACAAAAACAGCGCAGATATCCTCTAAATATATGGTGTCAGCTAATGCCATATTCAATGAGAACGAAACTTGAACTCAATATAGAATTAACTAACACAATTTATACCGCAACTGCTGTGCGTATTCAACGTAGCACACTGCAATATAGACATTGGAAAATGTGCTAGATACACCACACTTGGAATCCACGTTACATGTGAGAATGTCATGTAAGAGCAGATCTGACAGGACGTTCCCTGTCTGAGTGTGCTGTGAATGAAATGCTTCGACACAAAACCGTCAAGTGTGAAGCGAGAAAATTATCAGTCTACCTGAGTTGAGACAATGCAAATACAAATTACACATATTTCAAGGGAAACACTCAATAGACACACACCATTTATTTGCGAAACAACACAAAAACAACCATTCTGGTTTATGCTATCTTTAAAATGGTTGTCTTCCTGTGGTTTCTTAAATAACTGACAATAATTTACATATAATGTAGGCTGCATTGTATGTATGCTGTAGGGATACCCATTTAGGTTTTCACATTGGAGCAAATAATAAGTATGTCCAGTTCATCCTTTATTTCATAATTCACTGACTGACCACATACCAATCGAATAAGCACTGGTCAGCTTGTGCAGACCATGATCTGTCAAACGCCATTCACATTAGATTGGAATTGTTAATACATTATTAACCGAATCTTGATCTTGACTATAAGGACATTACATCTCCCCAAACTTTCCAAATGACAAAAAATATATCTGAAAGTTAATTTTTCCTATTTATAAGTATTTGTTGAAATACTTACATTTCTTCTATCAGTCTTTGAGCATGAACGATCATACATCTGGGATAATATCTTTCTCAGAGGTTGACTGCATCATAGTGTGTTCATTTGGAGTTCATCGATTTCCTCATCATCAGGCCTGGCATTCTTAAAAATGCAGGAGGGCTAAAAGTCGCTCTCCTCACATGGACTAGTGGGGCGATTAGCTCTCACCAAGCTTACATAAGCTAAAAGTGGCATGAAATTGTACTATCAATGAATATTGCCTAGTGGGCTTTGTACATTTTATTTGGTGATGCTAACAAGGTAGTCTCTGTGAGACGTCTACATTGCCCCTCCCACACCTCCGGACCTTGGCAAGGTCCGGAAGTGTGGGGGGGGGGGGGGGGCACTCTGGCCATCTCGCAGAACCCACTAACATAGCAGAGATCTGAAAACCTGTGGGTTTTGGAAATAGACTGTTGTGGTAATCATTATTTTCTAAGACTAGGAGGGCTATTTTTCGCCCTTCTCAATTTTGTTAAGGCGAGCAGTATACAAGTGAATAAATCGCTCTCCTTAAAATGCTAGGTCTGCATCATCACGATAAAGCATATCATAAGTTATGAACATTTGTGGTGTTTATTGGTGTTTAAGGTCACATATTAAGTTGTGACAACTTTGTAATCAATTTCTTTTAATGCTGTGTTCTGCATTTTTCGCAGTTATCAATTACTCCTTTTTTTGCAATTACAACATTATTTCTTGGGGGAAGTAAACATTTCACCCTTCATTCTGTGACATACAATAATCTCCCACTCTGATGGGTTGAAGTCCATCTTGTTTCTCCTGTCAGAAAACTTTCTCATTTTTGTTTTTCATTTTGCATCACATTTTCTCATCATTTGAGCATCGAGTTTTGTGAGGAACTTTGATACAGATTGTTTGCCAAAACATTAGCGCACTTGGAGCCTTTTTCTGCTGAATGAAGTGTTGACCTGCAATTTTGTAAATTTATTTATTTATTGGTGTTTAAGGTCACATGTTTCTGTATAATGGCTTACTGTGAATGGCCCTCCTCTCCCACCCATGAACACATAATTTGTTCTCGCTGTTTTGAAAAAGCGATGTTTAAAAGAAACAAACTTCTTGATTTTAAGTGATAATTGGCCATTATTATGAGTGTGAGTAGAAGTCCAACAGGTTTCAGACAAAAGTATTCATGGGGGAACCTGCCCCTTGCTCATATCTATGTCACTTAATGTTTAAATGGGTATCTATTGCTACCATTTGATGTCAGAAACTATTTGTGTATAAAGTGGGGCTAAAATAAATGAATGTAATTCTTCAGATAACCATGAAATAATAATTTTTCTGGACTTTGAAGTTCATTCATATTATTTTGTCTTTTGCAGAGATGGTGCTTCGAGATGTGGTATGTTTTGTGTGGCTTGTGTATCTTTGGAGCGCCTTAAAGTCGACCAAGAAATTGCCACTGGTCACATAATAAAACAGTTTCGCCGGACGAGACCACAGATTATTCAAAATTCTGTAAGTTAGTCTAAATTTTGTCATTGCCAAATTTATTATTTACTAAGAAAAGGTGATTTTTAGCGGTTAGGTTTGTTTCACACATCATGTGACAGAAGAGATGTTATAAAAATATAAAACATACAGTCAATAGCTTTTCTTCCCAGTGTGTGATTTGATGTCTAATTCCACCTTACTGTAGAACAAAAAAAATGTATGACTGATTGATCACACAGCAACAAAGGTGATATGTATAGACTCTTAACCCTTTACCTAAGACAGTATTTTTTAAAAATAAATTAAATTTCATATTTTTCAAAAACAAATTTCACAATTTTTCAATAAAAACATACAACTGTGGATATCATTAGAACCAGCACAATGAGCTGGTTCTAATGATATCCATATTTGTATGGTTTTATTGAGAAACTTCCAGGATATTTTAGGTTGTGGTAGGCTTAATCTGGTTAATTTTCTGACAGTTTTTAGCCGTTATGTTAAGTAAAGGGTTAAACATAATTTTGACACAACGTTTTATTGAGACAAAATTCTTATTTTGTCTTCATCCCAAATTCCTGTATTTATATCTGGGTGTACGACGGCATTGTTTACTAAAGCATGAGACATGACGATGGTACACTTGCCTTCAAAAGCATCAAGTTTGAACATGCCTGGTCAGTAAAGGAGTCCAACAGTTACTCGAACATGTACTAATGGTGTGGTAAATGATTTGGTTTTTGGATGTTATATGCAGTTAGTAGGGTCATTCAGTTAAGAAATATCAAATTAAGCAGGTTCCACCCTATCTTCTATCTTTTTTTTCAATTTCAGAAGCAACTGAAAGCTTGCTATGACATTCTCATTGAATTCTTGGATGAAAATGAAACTTATTCCAACTTTTCGTGACTCCGAAGAGAGAAAGTCTTTGAGCCGAAAATCAGCTTGGATAGAAAATCAATGAACTTGCGAAGTCGAGTTGGTTTATTGAGACCAAGTTTCTAGGGTCTATCCTTTATTATTATTTTTTGACTTCTATCACCATATTCCTCTTTCTCTTTTTGACGAGTGAATTACTTGCAATGCAAGTTTGACTCTTAGATATGTATATATGTAAATACTCAAATACCATTTTATTCACGTAGGTTTGGCTTGGTGTGATCGGTGATAATGTTTAAGTACGCTTTCTCCATTGGCATTTATATATTATATGTATGTGTCTGTGAGTATGTATATGTGTATGTGCGTGTGGGTATATATGTCTAATCATGCATATATGTGTACATGTATATATGTGTGTATACGCATTTGTTTGTGTGTATATATTTTAAAGGAGCGATATGTATGTATGGTAAATTGATATGTATAGCTATGGAGGAAGGTGTACCACAAGGCGGTGGGATAACGTGTGTTCTCTCCTTTTCTGTTTGTTCTCTAATTTATGACCATGGGTATATTATTGTACCCCGCATTGGACTACTCATGATAAAACTACGACACCATGATAGCGTACACATATTCCTGTACGACTAATGACTCACATATTTTGCTTAAATTACTTTTTTTCTTTCAACTGATATTACCTTTTTACCTCTTTCCTCTAATCAGGTCTTCAACTCCCTGTAGTAAGTACCATAGTCTCTCTGAAAATCAACGGGTTGATAACATTAGTAGTCTTAGGAAGTGCACCTTGGGATGCGGAACCGGAGGGTGTGAGCTGCTTAATCTCGTCATGTTTGGAAATCAGGTAGAACTGGAACCTACGCCATCGTCGATGCCTATCCTTAGGACAATATCCATATTTTTTCTCATAATACAACTCTATGGGTATCACAATTCAATAGTATAGAGCTTCAATAGGCACCTTCGATGGTGGTTCCAACCAGCCCTCGGGAAGTAATACCTATTCAAAACCATTTATACTCAAGATTCCAGCTATTCATATGACGAAACTTGTATTCCTCTGTATCATATTACTCATCCTTGCTGGTGACATTGAACCAAATCCGGGTCCTGTCTGCGAAAATGACAGGCACATGCTGTCAATCTTCCATTGCAATATATACTCTCCCAAAAAAGAAAGTGTGCATGCTAAAAAATAACACTAAAAAAGGATATATATCATTTTCATTCATGGAAATTTTATTCAATCACAGATGAATCAATTTGTGATCAACACGAGAAATTTCATTATGCTACGACGAATACTCTTGGTGCCATGGAGAGTCAAAGACACTAAGGGTCAAACACAAAAGTCACACACTCAATATCTGGTATGACCTCTGTCTGCATCGACTACTGCTGTGCATCTATGCCTCATGGAAGCGAACAAGTTAGCATGGAAGTGAGTTAGGGTAGGGTTAGGTTAGGGTTAGGTTAGGGTTAGGTAGGGTTAGGGTTAGGTTAGGTAGGGTTAGGTTAGGGTTAGGGTAGGGTTAGGGTTAGGTCAGGCTAACCCTAACCCTAACCCTACTCTGCACCACTGCAGTCGAGCACGACGATGACGTAACATCAAAATCGGACGTAAGCCGTATTCTCTCAGGCGTTTGATTACTTTTTGAGGATGTATCCAACTCAGGTTTGGGATGTTCCTGGCTGTCGTCATTGCCGTTTGTTGCCGGTTCCGGAGAAGGACGACACGGATATACCGATCTTGTGCAGGGATGGTAACTTGGGGTCTCCCGGAGCGGGGTCGGTCTTGAACGTCATCATGTTGTGCATGTCGATGGACTAGCCTGTCTACAGTGTTACGGTGGCAGTCCAAATGCTGGGCAACCTCTCTGTGTGTTCTGCCAGCTGTAATCATACCCAGGGCAAGAAGACGCTGATTCATTGTTAACCTTGGCATGCTAATATGAAGTCGTTTTAACAGCAGCGCAAGTTTGAATGTGAACGATAGGAAAGCCTTACTTTAGTGTTTAAATACCCAAGGATTCACACTGCTGCATGCATGAATTTTCAGACTCTCCACTTGCAAAACATGCCTTTTCACAAACGTGCAGTACGTCATTTAACGTTAATGCAATTTTAACAGGGAAAGCTGTTTTTGTGTTCAATATAACTTATTCATGAACAGGTTAACACTCTTTACACCTACGAAATTATTTTTGTGGAGTTTGATCAATTTCTGCAATGCACACTTTCTTTTTTGGACGAGTATACGTAGCATTAGGTATGAATTGACATAAATATCTGAAATCATCCAAGAATTCAATATCCTATGCTTCACTGAAACTCACCTAAATAAGCCGTTCCCATCTAGTGATATCTGTTTTCCTGGGTTTTTAGATCTCTTTAGGAACGATAGAGATCAACGGGGAGGGGGTATTGCAGTATATTTTGATCAGGGGTTACTGTATTGCCGGAGACCAGACATGGAATTTGACGACTCGTTAATGTGTTTCGAAGTTAATTCTAAATCCGAAAAGTTTCTGCTAGCAGTCTCCTATAGATCGGAGCGCTAGGTATGCTGCTTCCAATTACTGGGAGCTTTTGGTCGACTTTATCGAAAAAACTTTGGACAGCCACCAGTCCTTAACTCTGACCAGTGATTTCAATTCGGATCTGTTACAACCATCCGCAAGGTTAAATGAAATTGCAACCCACTATAACTTGCGAAACTTGGTATGTAAACCCACTCGTATTGCTCCAAATAGTCTGACTCTTCTTGATCCAATATTGGTGAGCGACCAGTTTGTGATAACGGAATGTGATACTCTTGATCTAGAAGTATCTGATAATTTTGCTGTTTACTGCTGTATTACATTTAACTATTCTTTGAACACATCTTACACTAGAGTAATTGGGTACTATAAACAAGCATCTTGCAAATAATCTCATTACACAAGTGGACTGGATATCCCAAATTGAAAACGCCCAGGATATAAATATTGCCACGGAAAACTTTACCGAAACTTTTCGGAACATAATTGATAAGTGTATACCAAAATCCCAAATTTTGATTCGCCCTAAGGATAAACACTGGTTCACATCGGAACTACGTTACACAATACGGCAACGCGACAGACTAAGAATAAAGGCCATAAAAACCCAATTATGTGAGGACTGGGAAAAATATAAATCAACACGAAACACAGTCAGCAATATGAAAAATACGCCAATAGACAATATGAATCTAATCTTGAAAACTTACTTTCCTCTATCACATCTGTGGGGAATTTTTGGCATGTTATAAAAGAGCTATTAAACAGAAAAAAATTTATCTGTGATCCCGCCCTTATACAAGTATGACATAAATACCCCCAATAGCGTTGCTTTCACAGATGAAGAAAAAGCTGATCAACTTAACGATACATTTATAAACAATGGTCTCATCTGTGACACTAACAACGAACTCTCAAATAACAAATAATTCTCCACGTTGACCCAACAGTCTGATTGAAATTATCTTCGATATCGACGATATAACGTCAGCTATTAACTCAATGAAATCGAACAAGGCCCATGGACATGATAATATCAGTATCAAAATGTTGAAAGATACTGCCGAAAGTACAGCCTTCCCTCTGAGTCTGTTATTCCAACTTTCCTTCAACTCATGTGAGTTTGCAGATGCATGGAAAAAAGCAAATGTTATACCAGTTTTAAAAAAGGGTGACTCAAGAGATAAAACTAATTACTGACCTATTTCACTTTTACTTTGTTTAAGTAAAATACTTGAAAAAGTAGCCATAAAGTCCATCTTCCTACATTTTCATGAGAATCACCTTCTGTATCCATGCCAATCAGGATTTATTCCCGGACACAACACCACTTTCCAACTTTTAGAGCTCTATCACTCTCTGTGCGACTCACTAGATAAAAAAAAAACTTCAAACGTGTTCTGTTTTTGTGATATTTCAAAAGCATTTGAGCGAGTATGGCACAGGGGGTTGATATTTAAACTCAGAGAAAATGGTATCTCCGGAAAAGCCCTCACATGGATTGAAAACTACGTGTAGAATCGTAAACAACGAGTGCTGATCAATAACACATTCTCAAGATATAAAAATATTACATCTAGCGTCCCGCAAGGTTCTGTCCTCGGTCCCTTTCTTTTTTTCTTTTTTTTCACTTATATCAATGACCTTTCCGACGCCCTTGATTCACTGGCACGAATGTATGCTGATAACACGTGTTTGACTTCGAGTAACCACAACTAAGAAAACTGAGCTGACACACTGAACAATGATTTGGAAAAATTAATGTCTGGGCTGAGCGCTGGCTGGTTGCATTCAACCCAACAAAGACCCGGTCAATATATTTCTCACACACATCGTTTTCTTTTTTTCCAGATATCACTTTTGCTAACAGTAACATTTCTTATAGCAGTAGTCACAAAACACTTAGGGCTTTATATTCAGAGTAATCTGAAATGGGATGTTCAAATTAACGAGATTTGCAAGAAAGTATCTGCCAGAACATCACAACTTAGAAAGCTGAAACTTACTCTCCCTCGGAAAAGACTGGAAAGAACATATTTATCCTATATTCTTCCGCTGATGGATTGCGGAGATGCAGTCTGGGATTGTGCGCCCAGCTGCCTTCTAAAAAGACTCGACAGACTACACATCGATGTTGCCCGTATCATCACAGGCCTGACAAGATCAATATCCTTAGAATGTATCCTTCTGGAACTCGGGTGGCCCACCTTTCACGACGTCGAGAAATCCATAAATTCTGCACAATGTACAAAATAGTAAATCATATAGCCCCAGACTATTTGTATAATCTATTACCCCACGTGTGGGCGACATTGGTAGCTATAACTTACGCAATGCAAACAACTTCAGTGCATACCAAGCCCGTACGGAACATTTCAAAAAATCGTTCTTACCTTCGATGGTTTTAGCCTGGAATAACCAACCTAGTTATATTGCCGAATCGGAAACTGTCACAGAGTTCAAAATAAAATATATAAACTTAAACCCTACCCCGAAACCTCCAGTTATTTCTCCTTGGGTGCCAGGAAATTAAATATTATACACTGCAGATTAAGGAATGGCTGTAGTGATCTGAATAGCGACAAATTCACTAATTACATCTCTGATTCACCTTGTTGTAGTTGCGGAAATCCCGAGGAAAATACATTTCACTATTTATTCGAGTGCCCTTTATATGATGAACAACGAGAAATCCTCTGCAGACGCCTTTCTCACCTACACGTAGACATCGACTCCACAGACGACCATATGTTTGGCAAACCCACAATATCACGGAATAAAAATATCCAGATTTCCAGGGCGGTCCAGTCTTTTATCTCACAAAGCGGACGTTTCGAATAATATAACCCCCATGCACACCGATATCCATCAATGATTATAGTGCTGCTAGAATTGGACCCACTCCGTCTTGTCTGACGGAGCACTTTGAGCTCTGTCAGATGGGACGGAGTTGGTTGGATTCCTGACTGCACTGTTAGGTACGTTCTCCTTAGTTTTTGATTAGGCTGGCTTCTGTAAGAAAAAAGAAAAAAGAAAAAGTTAATGCGCACCAGTATGTAAAACAAACTTCCTTACTTATTTGTTAGATGCAACTTTCTGATCTTTATATACTGATGGGCACACCGATCTATCCTGTACGAATGGGTGGGTAACCGCTTACGTTTTCATTTTCATTTTTATTTTCATAGTTTAACCCTTTACCTAACGTAACGGTCAAAACCGGCCAGCGCTATTCTCAAAAATCGCCAATTAATTTTCATTATTTTTTTCATTTTTTGTCTCAAAAACATAGGTTATGACCCCTCCCCTCGTTGGAACGAGCTCGTCGAGCTCGTTCCAACGAGCGGTCATAACCTATGTTTTTGAGACAAAAAATGAAAAAAAAATAGTTATTCAAGAATTATTTTTGCAAGTGTCGTCTGCTTTTAAGGTTAGGTAAAGGGTTAACAACTTGGGTGTAAGAACAGTGACGTAGGATCTGGAACCTTTCAAAAAAAGCACGAAGTCGCGATCAGCGGCTTCATGCGGCCACCATTTAGATCTGGTATAGACTTTTGGGGCTGAACGCACGAGACCTACTATAAACCGCTTTCGTATTCCGGAGTGCACCCTAGGCTACTCTAAATATTCTACATTATTTTATAATAACTAGTCATTAGAAGTTTATTTCTCAACCCAACGACAATGGTAACCTAAACATTCTCTTCATTTCTCTATCTGTTCATTAAATCATTTCTACCTCATTATGCAATTTTGTTAATGTCGTTATGTAAATCTTATATGTATGCTTTGCCATTGTATATCAGGAGAGGAACGTAATTAAGTTGCTATAACTTGTGTTCCAATCCTTTTGTCAGTCAGCATCTTACGACAATAAAATATGTTTAAATCAATGAACTTGCATTTTACTAAGGATGTTAGAGACTGAAAAGTATTAAATCTGTGATGGTCAGTGATGACAGTTTTAACCCTTCCAACATGGTGTGGACAAATTTGGGGGTAAAGCACAAATTGGATGTTCACGTGCAGACAATACAACAAACACCTAACTGGGCAAGAGAATCAGTGACAATTTAATCCTATAGGACTTTAGGGCTGTCAAATTAAATGCTATATACCCTACTGTTTCAGACAGTACTATTCTGGGCATCAGGGATGTTGCTATGGGGTTTCAGATGGTGGGGACGTTCACCTATAGATTTTCAAATACTCTCCACCCCCACCCCCCCCCCCCCCACCCCCAGTAGACAAAACCCCAAATTCCACTATGATTTCCAACAAGTGGGGATTTCATTAGCCCCCCACCCCCCACCCCCCACCCCCACTTGTGTAAACATTTTCTAACTGCATCTTTTAAGATTCAGAATTCCATTTCTACACCCCCTTGATAGTGAATTATCCAAATGGGGATCTTGGTATAGTCACAAATTTCAACTACAAATCAATATTTGGAGGACGTTTACTACTTTTCAGTCCAAAAACTCAATATTCTGGCCAAATTTTAGACATGTGTGGAAAAATGCCACTTGCACCCTGTCTAAAATTTCCAAATTCTTCCAGTCTAGGGATTTTTCTAATTGTTGTAAGAAGGAGAGAGGGAACCCCCCCCCCCCCCCCCCCCCACCACCACCACCACCACCACAATAGGGTGTCCTTCTTGAAAGGATTATAAGTCTTGAATATACAAACCAAAGCTTCTAGTTAGTATTGTGTTTACCTCTACATGTTTTGTCATCTCAAAATAGAGTTAATATTGTATTTATGCTAATTTCTAATTAAGATTCCTAGATACATGTATATAATTATTTTTCTGAAAATCCAACATGAATTGGTTTATCATTTAAGAAAGATTTCAATTTTTGCTGCACTCTTCACCCACAATTTTTAATAATCCTTATGTTGGCTCACTGCCTAAAATGCAGGATTAGTTGAAAAGTTCTCTTCAGACAAATTCTGTCTATATATCCTGGGAGATGGGATGACTCCCAACTGAATCATCACACTTGTTGTGACTTTTTGAAAAAAGGAGTCCCCTTTATCCTATGTCCTCAGTGTGAGAAAAATATTGGTTTGCTTCAAGATAAGGTTCACTCTTCATATCCATGGAGTCTTCAGAAGCAAAACCACCGCATTCCTCAAAATGGTCGAGTGCTGGAAGACCTTATATTTAGGCTTCACGCCGAAATGCAGGCCCATAGATTTAATTATCCATATACTGTGGTTGTGCTCCATATTATCTTCAAAGTGAATTATTTAGTCGAAACAGATGGGGCACGGTGGTATTCTGGTAACCGGTTCTCGTCCAATCACCGAACTAAACGTCGTGCCCGGTTAGTCCATGGGTGGGCGACCGTCTGATCGATTCGGACTCCTGTGTTGTGTCCTTGGGCAATTCACTTAACCCCGATTGTCCACATGGGGGCACGATGACACCGTGCGCTAAGGCGTACTGCGCGTCGATGATGCGCATGCCTTCAACCAATCTAACCCTGCCTGTGCTGCAGTGCGGAGTTATTATGTTGGGGAGCTGGCAGCTGCTCGTCGTTGCTCGGTGGTTCTCTCTGGGTATTCCGGCTTCCCCCACCCATAAAACTGTCACAGACAGGATGTGACCGTGGCTGTTAAAGTGTCGTTAAACCTTAATAAATAAACAAATAAGTCTATACAGATTTGCCTTGTTGCAATTTATGGGAGAGTGCTCTCAGGCACTCTCCCATAAGTTGTAACAGGGCAAAGACACGTGAATAAATTTTGAAGGCCAAAAATAATTTATGAAGGCCAAAAATAATTTAGCACTCTACCATTTAAGTAATATGCTCTGGTTTCCATTGACGAAAGTACACCCATGGCTATTAAGATCAGTATTTATCTCATTTGTCCAACAAATTTTTTTAGGTAGGATACAGTACCTCTAGTGTGATCACTAATAGTGGAGCGGATTAGTGCGATTTTTTATGAAAATAGTTCACTTGATGATACAAGCATGAAATTTTCACCATGTGTTCTTTATATATAGTAGAAAAACCTGAGATAGTTGGCCACTGAAAATTAGGCCATTTTCAGATGGCCGATATTTCTAAAAATAGATGGGCGGCCATAATGTTTTTGTCAATGAAGTTTTGTCAGGGCTTTATAGTCTGGCCGTGGTGACTTGATATCAGGCTCTACTTGAAGGAAATTTGCAACAAAGGTGTCATTTTAAAGAGAGATACTGTTCTCTGGTATCGCAATTGATCAATCTCACGAGCAAAATAATGCCATAGTTAAGGGTGACGGTGGAGCTATTGGGTTAACAGAGGACCCAGCAGCACTGAGGCGATGGATGATAGCGGGGCCTGAAATAAGCAGGGTTATCGATGAATTTGCAGATGCATCTGGCAAATCAGAGTTGAAACGAAACAGAAGACACCATGACGATACCCCTGCTGCTCAGAAGGACTTTCAGGATAAAGTCTGTAGACTAATTTCAACAAAATCTGAGTATGGCAGTCCATTTGAAGAATATTCACAAGACCTTTATTCCCTCGATGTCAACGAAGTTGCGGATAAAAAGGTAAACGAGTCGTTGGCTCAGCTTTTACCTGTTGGCAAAAATTAGTATGATAAATTCCTGAAAAAATCGACAGCTAATGGACAAGAAAGTTTTCATGAACCCTTGGCAAAAAATAAGCTCTCCTTTTCAGCAAAAAATCAAGCCTCATACTACGGTGGGGAATCTGAAAATAGAGAGTTTGAAAAATGACTGTCAACTTTTTTCACGACATTTTATATCGTGCCAAAATCGACAGTGTGACCTTCAAAACTTTTTTCAACATGAAAACCAACAGTACCCACCATCATTATCACACAATGGTATGCTCAACTCTGGAGTAAAATCACAGGTGATGGACATTTTAGAGACAATGATAGCTGCTCGAGTAGAAGAGCCTCACCCTGAAGTTATGATTATAGATGGTGCGGCTATGGTCAATGCAAAACCACCTGGAACTGCTAAAACATTTGATGACTATGCTGCTGAGGTTATTATACCATACATTGTAAGGTGTGCACAAAAATGTACAAGAGTAGATGTTGTTTTTGATGTATACATCGAAAGTAGTCTCAAAGCAGGAACTCGACAGAAAAGGGGAGCTGGGTTTCGAAGAAAAGTGGTCGGTAAGAGTAACGTACCAAAGTCGTGGAGCAATTTCCTGAGGTGTGATGAAAACAAAACTGAACTGTTTGGATTTTTGGCATAAAGAATTGTAAATGCTCAGACAAACAGCCTTATAGTTGTCACTAAAGGGGATGATGTTGCCTGTAATAAGGAACTGAACACAGATATGATGTAACCATGAAGAGGCAGACGCCCGTATGTGGTGCATATCAAGTGTATTCATGCCAAACATGCGACTGTTGTTACAGGTTTTGGTTTTAATAGCATGACTGTTGTTTCTTCCGACATAGATGTTGCTGTTATAGCCATCTCCGTGTTTACTGACCTTCAGATTAATTCAATGTGGTTAGCTTTTGGGAAGGGACAACACTTCCGCTGGCTCCCAGTACACGGCATTACCAAATCAATTGGACCTCGGTCAAGTGCTTTACCTTTCTTTCATGCTTTTACAGGGTGTGATACAGTGTCTGCCTTTGTGGGAAAAGGAAAGAAATTTGCTTGGCGGGCATGGAATATGTATGAGGCTGCAACAGAGGTTTTCTGTCGACTCAGTTCACCACAGAATGAAATTACAGAGGCAGACATGGATATCTTGGAACATTTTGTTGTTGTCATGTACGACCGTTCAAGCACAACATGCAGAGTAGACGAATATCGCCTCCCCGATTTGTTCGCCCGAAAGCAACGTCCATACAATGGCATACTACCAACTAGGGCATCCCTATATGAGCATGTTAAAAGGGCAGTTTTCCAAGCGGGTCATGTGTTTTGGCCAGGCTTCTTCTCCAGTGCAACAGTTACCAGATCCTATCAGCTGGGGTTGGCTTAAACACAACAATTTGTGGGAGCCACACTGGACTACACTCTCTGCTATAGCAGAGTGCTTTCAAGAACTACAGAAGTGCTGCTGCAAGCGTTCAACATGTACTGGAAATTGCAAATGCTACCGCACAGGATTGTCATGCACTGCACTTTGCTCCTGTAACTGCCAAGAAAGCAGTTAGTATCAACAAATACACCTGTGATATATACGGGCATCGATTCTAAATGCATGAGATACAAAACATTGGCATTGATATTGCAGATTATGAGGTTTATTTTGAAAATACGTGTACGTTTAAAAAAGAAACAAATCCCTGGTAACTGAACATTTGAGCATACAGAGTTATTTCCCTTGCCATATATTTCCACAGCCTTTTAAACCACAATTGTCGTTGCTATTCACTGTTTCAATTCATATTCAGTCTTGGTTTGCATAAAGGAATGATATAACAGCAGAAAAATTGCTCTAATGCTATATGTTTCACTCATATATGCTGCACTCACATCACCAATAGTGCAGATGTTTTCACTTCCGGTGGCCATCCTGTAAATAATAAGATATTTCGTGGCCAACTATCCCAAAGTACTCTATATACCAAACCTGACTTCCATACCAAATTTCATGCTTGTATCACAAACTGAACTATTTTTATAGCAATCCACCCCATTATAAAGCTGATTGAGAAGTTTGATCGGATACCTCAATCCGCTTACTTCACGACAAAACTTCAGAACATCACTCTTGAAAAAGAAATACAAAAACATTGAATCCAAGATGCTGAATTCGTTTGGCTTGTTTTGATGTGGTCTTAATTTTGCAGTATTTTATTTTTCGAAATCTCTTTCCCTGGTATGAGTGTGCGGGGATAAGAGCTTGATTTGATCGTGAAAAAAAAACTGCTTTTGTAATCACAGTCCTTCATTGAGGTGCTTAGGAAGAAGATATCTTTGTTGAATCGTCTTGACACAGATGTCACAATATGATATAGCAAATTTTTCCCATAAGGCCCCCTCAAAGTAGATCTTGATTTTCAGGCCATTTTTTTTGTAAAACTGCATGCGGGTGGGCAGTTTTTTATTTTATTTTTTATTTTTGTAACTATTTCTTTGCTATTAAAAGTTCATGCTCTTGATTTGTTTTATGTTTTGTGCCTCATAATCTATAGAATAGCATGGGTGATGGTGTATTTCATCCTTTGAGTGCAAGAAGGTTTTGCCATGCTGAAGCATTGTAAAGCCTTGTTGCACTCAAGGGACAAATTTATCAATTTTACTAACTTGGGTAAAATATCAGACATAAACTATTTTTTTAGTTTGCGTTGCTTTTAAAAAGAGAGCATGTGGCAGTCAAAAGGACCATGTGGGAGTGCTTGAGAAACAGATTTTTAATGTTTTTAGGCCTAATGTTGCTAGATATTGAATCAATTAAATCTTGGTTGACAGAGATCATTGAGAACATTTTTCTAGGTGTTCATAATTTACTCACAGTTTTATCTTGCCCAAGGACACAATACAGATGACGCTGGTCATGATCTAAACATTGACTTTTTTCTGAAGTCCAATGCTCTAATCAGTGATCCACCATGCTCCCTCTTGGACATCATAGAAGGTCTCATGAATGTTGAATTTTTTCTGATTCATGTGTGTTTTTGTTTTCAATATGTCGATACCAAAAGTGTCCCAAGAACATTTTTCCAGGTGTTCATAATTTACACTTTTATCTTCTTTTTCAACCAGCAATCAGTATTATCTTTACACCATTTACAATTATCCGAAATGTCTCCTTATTTATTTGTTCAATTACTGGTGTTTAATGTCACATATTTCTGCACAATAGCTAATCATGGCAGCAACATGGAGATAAAGTCAAGTTTAGTCAATCGTTTATACCCATGTTGCTCATTTTGGAGGACTTCGACTCCAAGCATTGGTGACTGTGTCCTATTTTACTGGTAAAACAGAGCTTGTTTACCACGTTCCCACAGGGGCATAATACCTATTGTGATTCTTCCTACCATGGTCTAGTTTTAAATGTCCACCTACGTTTCTTGATGTAGTTTCTGACGTCAGATTTTTTCTTAATGGTGACTGTGAAAAAGATACATCAGTGATGAAAGTAATTAAATGGTTGAGGGCTAGATTATTTTTGGTTATTCGTTATTCAGAATTTGTTTTATTGCAAATCATTGGAGAGTGCCCACAGGCACTCTCCAATCATTTGTAATAGAACAAATTTATATAAACAAGATATAGTTTGCGTTTGACTTAATATGAAACATGAACAAGGCAAATGTTGGTTTTTGCAATGGTACCCTAACTTTTCTGAAAGCCCTGATAGTGGTTCCTAGCACTCAACCAGTTAAGGATAGTTCTGGTAACTCCACAGAAAATCAACCTTCAAGTTGAATAAAGTTGAAAACGAACTAAAGCAACTAGGGTATTGATTTTGACACCAAAAGTGAGATTTTTGTCCACGGTACTTTTATGAATTTGAAAAAACACGACAACCAGTCGTTTTGGATACAGGAATAACAGGTATTACTTACGTAAAAAAAAGATGTGGGCACATACTATGACTATAAGCACCTAGCTACACTTCGATGCTTTTAAAACTTTGAAAATGGAAAGGACCACGACATGTTCAAAACACGAGTGACCTTACACACACATCATGTTATGATCACATGGTGAAATATTGTGAAATCGTTTGATATATTTTTCCATCAGTTCTCATGCATATCTCCAAAAAATGACAAGAGCATCGAAAAGATGGGAATATAAACATATATATTTGCTCAGGGGCTCACCTTCAGCAATATTTAAATTTAGTAAGATATTCCAAAATGTTTTACTTGGCTCCCTTTTATTATGGAACCAGTCAACAATTGGGATGACACCTTTATTTAAAAATTATCTGGGAAAGTATCTGTTGTAACTTGCAAAAGAAAATATTAACAATACACTACCTCAACTCCCCAAAAAGGGATAAAAAAATCCAGATTCAAAACTTTCCCCCTTGCATGTGTCTTTTGGAAAACAATATTTGTTTACAGATGTTATTGAGGTGGTGGCAGACTTCACACCGACTGCTCACTATCTTGCACTTAGGAATTGAAAAACCCACTGGCAACAAGATGGCCTTAATCACTTGCCTGATCAAGTGATTCACAGAAGAATTTTGGGTCACAATCAGTTAGTCATGGTTTATCAACACAAAAGAGGAATGAAGTCATGAAATTATTAATAACTCTGATGTCCATGTCAGATGTTTATTATCATAGGACTTCCTGGCAGCTTCCAATTCTATTAGCTGTAGACAAGCACTACCAAACTTCCAAGAGTTGTTATGTCATAGCAGTTTGAAAGGCAAATTGTAAGGAAAAAACTAAGGAATATATTTGAACAAACTGGAAACTAACCTGCCCCCTCCCTCACCATAGAGGGCTCAAATATTAAGCCAGGGACTCAAATTGAACAAACTTGAATGTGATCGCCCTAGAAATGTTATATACCAAATATGAAAGAATTCTTACTGGTGGATCTAAAGAAGATTTTTAAAGGAAATATTGCACTAAGTTAAATTTTGGGTTTCAATAGAGAGCCCAAATATTAATCCAGGAACCCTATTTAAACAAACTTGCATCTGCTCCCTAAAAGCCCCTCCCCCACTAGATGTTGCATACCCAATATCAAAATATTTTTTCTGGTGGATCTGAATAAGATTTATAAAGAATGTTCCCCATAATGCACTAAGTTAAACTTTGGGCTCCAACAGAGAGCGCAAATATTAACCTAGGGACCCAATTTGAACAAACCTGAATCCTACCCAAGTAGAGGCATTGTATACCAAATATGAAAGGATTTTGACTGGTGGATCTGAAGAAGAAGATTTTTAAAGAAATTCCCTCATATTGCACTAAATTAAAATTTCGGCTTGCGTAGAGAACCCAAATATTAACCCAGGTACAAACTTGAATCCCCCCCCCCCCCCACCCTCCAAGATGTTGTATAACAAATATGAAAGGATGCTGGTTGATGGAGATGAAAAAGAAGATTTTTAAAGAAATGTCCTCATATATTGCGCTATGTTAAAATTTGGGCTCCAATATAAGGCCCAAATATTAACCCTGGGACTGAATTTGTACAGACTTGAATTTGCCCCCCCCCCCCCCCCCCACCCCGAGAAGTTGCATACCAAATATCAAAATATTTTCACTTGTGGATCTGATGAAGAAGACATTTGAAGAGTATTGCACCAAGTTAAACTCAAGACCCCAATAGAGATCTCTAATATGAGGCCAAGGTATTTCCAATTCCGGCTCCTATAGGGAGCCCAAATATTAACCCATGCACTCGATTTGAAAAGAGTTGACCCCCCACCCCCGACATATTAGGCTAAATATAAACCTACGGACCCGATTTGGACAAACTTGAATCTGACCTCCCTAGAGATGTTGTATACCAAATATGAAAGCATTCTGACTGGTGGATCTGAAGAAAAAGATTTTTAAAGACATTTCCTCATATTTCAGAAAGTTCAAATGTGGGCTACCATAGGGAGCCCAAATATTAACCCAGGAACCCAATTTGAACAAACTTGAGTCTGCCTCCACTAGATATGTTGTAAACCAAGTATGAAAGGATTCTGACTGGTGAATCTGAAGAAGATTTTTGAAGAAATGCCCTCATATTGCACTTAATTGAAATTCGGGTTCCCATAGGGAGCCGAAATATTAACCCAGGCACTCAAATTGAACAAACTTGAACCTGCCCCCCGCCCCCTCCCCCAGAGATCTTGTATACCAAATTTGAAAGCGTTCCAACCAGAAAAGAAAATTCCCACATATTGCACTAAGATAAAATTCGGGCTACCACAGGAAGCCCAAATATTAACCCAGGGACCGAAATTGAACAAACTTCAATCAGCACCACCCCCCCCCCCCCCCCAAAGATGTTGCATACCAAATATGAAAGCATTCTGAGTGATGGATCTGAAGAAGATGATTTTTAAAGATCATTCCCCATATTGCCCTAAGTTCAAAATTCGGAATCCTGTATTGAGCCCAAATATGAACCAAGGGGCTGCATTTTAACAAAGTTGTATCTGAACACCCCCCCCCCCCCCCCCCCCTCCTATGGATGCTGTATACCAAATATCAAAAGATTCTGACCTTTGGTTCTGGAGTAAAGACTTTTAAAAATTCTTTGCAAATATGCGGACTCAGCATTGTTTCGCCCCCCCCCCCAGCCCCCTACAGAACACCCTAACATAACCGATGGCAATTCTCTGTACCGTGTGGGTTGGGAAATATGGGCGTTTGAAAATATTTCTATTTTTATCTCCTGGGGTTCATATCGGGCCATCGGTTCAGAAAATAGAAATTTTGGGCGGGGGCCGGGCCAAAAATCTTACCCCTCCCATTACAAAGCCAGATATTGCTTCACAAACATCGTTTGAACAAACTTGATTCTACACCTCATAAAGAAGATCCATAACAAATATCACGGCATTGTACCCACTGGTATTAAAATTTAAAAAATGGAGCATTTTCCCCACACCCTCCTTATTGAGCTGGGCATGTTGAGTTGAACAAAAAGACAATGCTCCTTCGGGACCATCACTCACACAAACTTTCACTTGAATTGGCCCATTCATTAGCTTTTGAGGAGAAGACCAAAACCTGGAGTTGACGGACGACGGACGGAGAGCGATTAGATAAGCTCAGCTTGACTCTGTCAAGATGAGCTAAACAAACAAAATGTGGTTTCAGACCAAGCAATCACCTCAAATTTAACTAAAATTGGTTCAGCGGTTTAGGAGGGGCAGATGAAAACACCACGTTCACGGACGGCGGACGGTGAGTGATCACAAAAGCTCATTCTGACTTTCAGTCAGGTGAGCTAAAATGGGGTACATTGGTTATTTGGGGTTTTTTTAGCTATTGCTGAGACATGACAGCCATGTTGTATTTGAAAGGATGCTGGTTATCGAAAGGAACCTACCTGCAGTCACTAGCAATGACACCAAAAAATTGAGATCCACTGGTCATGTATTTCAAAGTTATTGCACAGACAATCAGAAATCACAAAATATTCAAGATGGCCTCCATAACGACCATATTGCGTACAACAGAAAACTGTTAATGGAA
Organism: Pictodentalium vernedei; assembly: GCA_031216915.1. Taxonomy (NCBI): domain Eukaryota; kingdom Metazoa; phylum Mollusca; class Scaphopoda; order Dentaliida; family Dentaliidae; genus Pictodentalium; species Pictodentalium vernedei. Next base: position 305,068,051 of record CM062293.1, on the reverse strand, counting down.
AGGAATCTTATCCTCTATTCATCACTAATCCACCACAAAAAATACAACCCATGGTGCATTTCTCATTCGAATAATTGTGTGTTCTGGACAAGCAAAAATTACAAAAAATCCAAAATGGTTGCCGTGGTGGCCATATTGGATATGGCAGAAACTGATTATCGAAAGGAACCTATCCTCTAATCACCACTAATCCACCACAAAATAAATAGGATCCATAGGACATTTCATTTTCAAGTTATTGCAGGAACAGGGAGCGTGGAGGCTCAGTAGGTGGAGGTGCAGGCTGCAAGCTGAGAGGTCCTCGGTTTGAATCCCAGCTGCAACAACCGCGTTATATCCTTGGGTAAGACACTTCACCCGCATTGCCCACATGGGGACACGGTGGCGTTGTGTACTAAGGCGTACTGCGTGTCGATGATGCACTTGTCTTCAACCAATGCTAACCCTGCTTGTGTGGAGTTAGTATGTTGGGGAGCTGACAGTTGTTCGCTGGTTCTCTCCGAGTACTCCGGCTTCCTCCATCCGTAAAACTGTCGTGGTCATGATTAGCCGTTGTGTAGAAATACGTGACCTTAAACAACAACAATAAATAAATAAATAAATAAATAAATAAATAATAAATAAATAAATAAATAAATAAATAAATAAATAAATAAATAAAAATTACAAAAAATCCAAGATGGCTGTCATGACGCCCATATTGGATATGGCAAAAAACTGATTATCGAAAGGAACCTTCCTGTAGTTACCACTAATCCACCACAAAAATAGGACCCATGGTGCATTTCATTTTCAAGTTGTTGTGTGGACAAGCAAAAATTACAAAAATCCATGATGGCTGCCATGACGGCCATACTGGATATGACAGAAGGCTGATTATCAAAAGGAACCTTTCTGTAGTCACCACTAATCTACCACAAACAATAGGATCCATGGTGCATTTAATTTTTAAGTTATTTTTTAGCCAAGCGAAAATTACAAACAATTGAAGATGACTACCATAGTGGTCATATTGGACATGGCAGAAAACTGAAAACGAAAGGAATCTTTCTCCAGTCAACACTTCAATAACCCACCACAAGAAATAAGATTCAAGGTGCATTCCATTTTTATACCCCGCCGACGAAGTCAGGAGGGGGATATTAAAATGGTGTTCGTCCGTCTGTCCATCTGTCACAAACTTTATCTGCTTAACTCCTCCTACAGTTTTCAGAGAATTTTTACGAAACTTGGTCTGAAGTATCATTATCAAGTGTAGATGTGCATATTGTCAGGAATTTTCGATTCAACATAATTTTGCATGGTTACGACCCTTGGAAATAGCAAAATTTCCATCACAAAGGCTTGTCTGCTGAACTTCTACATTTTTTATTGGATTTTTACGAAACTTGGTCTGAAGTATCAGCATCAAGTTTAGATGTAGAAGTGTAGATGTGCATGTGGTCAAGAATTACTGATGTGATGAATTGTGCGTGGTTACGGCCCTTGAAAATAGCAAAATTTCCGTCTCAGATGCTTGTCCACTTAACTCCGGCATTTTTCCTTGGATTTAACGAAATTTGGTGTGCAGTGTGAGTATGATGTGTAGATGAGCATATAGAAAGAAAGTTTCAAATTTTTCCTGAGTTATAGCCCTTGTAGACTTTGAATTTACCAAAATTGCAGGTTTTTGGAAGATCTTAAGTTGCGATTAAAGAATTTAAAAGATATTTGGTGAGTGACTATACTGGGTATGAATACTTGTTCAGGTCGATAATGAGATTATTCCTGTTATAACATAAAAGTCGTCGAGGAATACCAATGTCGTTAGACTGTTTTGTAAATTTATTGCATGGACAAGCAAAAGCTAACAGAGAGATGGACAGATGGATGGAAAGACAGATAGCCAGATGGGCATGGCCATACATAATACGGCCCGCTCCAGGGAGCGGTAATAAAAATCATTCAAAATTGTCTTCTAAACTGGTAAAAATTTGAGCTTGGCTCTCACTAATCTTTCTCATTCCCACATTTGTATTCATTACATTTCTTACCATTAATCCTTAACCCTTTACCCAACGCAGACGATATCAAAATTTATTATTTTAAATATCATGTTTTGAAATTTTTCAAAAATTTTCAACAAAACCATATCATGTGACCCCTCGTTGGAACGAGCTCCTCGAGCTCGTTCCAACGAGGGGTCACATGATATGGTTTTGATGAAAATTTTTGAAAAATAATGTATTTTCAACTGCTGAATTTGTATATTACGCGGGCGAATGCTGCCGATTCGTTGGGTAAAGGGTTAACCTAATGATTGTGGCGGCATCCGCCCACATAATTTACAAATTAATCAGTCGAAACAAATTTCATTTTCAAAATTTTTTAACAAAACCATATCATGTGACACCTCATTTAAACAAGCTCATTCAGCTTGTTCCAGTGAGAGTCAATTGAAATGGATGTTGAATTTTTTTTTAAAAATTGGAAAAAAAAACAATAACTAAAATAATAAATTTTGATATCAAGTGCATTGGGTAAAGGGTGAAATATTCAGCCATATCTTACCCTGTATATGAGTTAACCCTTTGAACATGAGAGGCTGGTTTTCCGGCCCAGGAACATGATACTTCATAATTTTATTTGGGATGCACGTTGCAAATATTTATTGGTCTACCTCCAAATAATGAATATGGACTCCTCCAATTCCTGGCATTGAACTGACATGGAAGATATCACCAGGGTTCAATGAAGCTGAAATGACTTTTAGCGATTTTTAGCCCTTTTTTTCTTTTTTGTCTTGGCCACAATTTTGCACTTACAATCAGGAAATGGGACACAAATATTTACAGTAATCCCGAATTTAACATTTTGAATTTAGATATTTTTTTGGTAAAGACAGTTTATTATACTACTCAAAGTTTGCTAAGCACCAAATATTTGACACATCATTGTGAAATTTGCTTGTGACATATTTGCGATATTTTTGGTGGATATGATTGAGGAATGTATTGGGATGGTCCCCAGTGTTTACATTAGCTCTCTTGACAGGCAGACTTTTCGTGAGAGTCATGGAAAGCATGTACCCTTTGATTTTCATGATGTTTTCGTGTACTGTCTACAAGTACATGACATGTGTAGGGTATTCAATCTTCATTTCAACACAAACCCTTGTAATTTAATGATTGAATATGGCAAATGCAAATGTAAGAAGACATTTGTCTGAAGCAGAAATGTGGCGGGTTGTAGGGATGGTGGAGCAAGGGGCTACCCATCGTCAGGTTGGTGATGCCCCTGGTATGCACCATACGGTGATCACCAGAGCCTGAGATTTCAGCAGTATGGCACACCAGGAAGACGGTATGGTGGTGGCAGAGACAGGGCAACATCTGCAGCTGAAGACAGGTTTTTGATCATTCGGGTCCATAGGAACCGCTTTGCCACAGCAATCCAGCTTCGCAGTGACCTTTAGAATGCATCCGGGGTGAATGTTTCGACGCAGACTATCCGGGCAAGGTTACACGAAGGTGGTCTCCGATCGAGAAGACCAGGTATTCGCATTCGGCTGTCCCAGAACCACCCCTTGGCACAATATGAATGGGCCATGGACCACGTTGGATGGACCAGAGAAGATTGGCGACCTGTCCTTTCTACAGATGAGTCATGGTACTGCCTAGACCACAAAGATAGGCGTTCTAGGATATGGAGAATACCTGGAGAACGATTCCATGCAGCCAACAATGCTGAGCATGACAGCTATGGGGGAGGGTCATTCATGGTCTGGGCAGCATCAGCAGGGATGGGCGTACAGAGCTATGTGCCCTTCAACGTGGTACATTGACTGCACGGCGGTATATTGATGAGATCCTGGATGTCCACGTCAGATTGTATGCAGGTGCAGTGGGTGATAGATTCTATCTGATGGACGATAATGCCCGTCCTCATGTTGGCCATGCTGTTGGGGAGTACCGACAGAGGGAGGGGATTGAGTGTATGGACTGGCCAGCAAGATCCCCTGACCTCAGTCCAATTGAACATGTCTGGAATGAGTTGCAGCTTGCAATTTCAGCCCGTCCAGTCCAGCCAAGAAGTGTCCCGGAGCTTGGTGCCATGCTGGTCCAAGAATGGAACAACATCCCACAAAGGACCGCCAGGAACCTGATTGGGAGCATGAGAAGGCGTTGTCAAGCTGTAATTAACATTAATGGGTCTCATACTCGATATTGAACCCATACCAGTTCGCTCCGTCAACTTTTTGGCAAATTGAAAAATTTCCTCTTTCACTAATAATATCAATTTTTGCATGATTATCGTATTCCAAAGTTAAAAAATAATGTCAAACACAAATAAAATCTTAATTTCTGTACTTAAATCATTAAAGATATAATTAAATAAAAAATATATACACTTTTCATTACAATATTTCAACTAAAACGTAAAACATGTAATTGGATATACTTGGTGCTTAGCAAACTTTGAGTACCGGTAGTATATTATCCCTCATGGGGTGGGTGTGGGATGGGGAAATCTTACGTGAGGGCAAGATATTTGGGCCAGACACGAGGCTTGCCGACAAATATCTTGTCCCCCCCCCCCCACCCCCATCCCACCAAAACACTCTGACGTCATCAAAAGTAATCCAAGGGCACGTGCAGCTCAGTATATGGAACAATTTTGTTGTCCATTTTTGAAAAAAACTTGAGCGCACAAAAGTTCTGTATTTACCACAGGTATATACCACGAAATTAAATCCCCACGCCGGCAAGACAGCAGTTAAAGATTTCCAGAGAAATGAACACTGACACATTCCGATGACGTCAGTAGGGCGCTTGCATCAATCAATCGATGGACGCATAGTGATAGGAATTGAGTTAAGTGATTGAACAAACTGTATACAATATACTGTTATTATTAACATCAGTTATAAACCAACACTATTTTGAACACCAACGAAACAATAAGAAATTACGTGGGTCATGTGAGATAGATATCTATCTCACATGGCATTTTCACATGAGACACATATCTTGGGAAGGGGGGGGGGGGGGGGGGCAGGGGGGGAATGATAAAAATGATTAAATAAACCTTATTGACCAACAAAATGAGGTATTTAGACAGTACATATTACATACATCTTTACTGCTTGTGACCAATCGATGACCTTTTTCTCAACTTGATTGGATGATACCAGCCTATGCCGCTGTCATTCAAGAAAAATGGGAGGACACCATAAAGAATATATTTAAGTAGTATAGCATGTACCCGATCGTGCCTCATTGGGGGACCCCGGCGGGGACCCCGGAAGTGACGTCATGTCACGTGATCTGGTGACGTCATGTTGTGTTGGCATGGTAACCCGCGTGAGCGGCCATCTTGTGACGTCATCTCCATAGTGATACGTGGTGTGAGTGCGCATGCGCAGCGCGTGTTGTTAGGGTGACACGTGTTTCCGTCGGCCATTTTGTATACTGGAGGCCGCCATCGTGGTTTCTATGGTAGCACGTGATCGCTATGTGTCCCAATTTTTCTGCAATAGGACGGGGTATGTTTTGAGGATGCGTTCTTTTGTAGAAGAGTAATTTCCCGATTCGTAGAATTACCACAAACAAGCTGACAATCCACCCAAAATCACCGAAATTGAATTTATTTCCCCAATTTATCGGTGTAGCACGTAGTGCTATCGTACCAAGGGGGGTACCCGGGGGGGGGGGTTGTGTGTTCGATTGAATAGGAGTATACTCCAGTAGCGTAGAAGAGTCTATTAGTTGGAACAGCTTTGCTTATTATTACTATATTTAGCTATTCTGGTCTAATCTTGTTAGTTCTGACCCTATTCCAAGTACTCTTGTTGTTTCATTTATCTAGATCATTTATATAAATTATAACTAACCAATCAGATTGCTTGATTTCCCATAACCTATACTTAATCGTACAGAGTTATCTCCCCTTATTACAACGAAGTTGTATCCGATTCTCATCACCTCTATATCCAATGGCAATATCCCCGCGCACCCCAATTTCGGCACCCCTTTTTTGAAAAACATATGACCTTCAGCACCCCTTTTTGTCATATGTGCTTATGTGAAAAGGCACAATGCGTCACAATGTGCCCTAGCACATAGGCACATGATTTATGTGCCGATATGTGCTTATGTGAAAAGGCACAATGTGACACAAAGTGCCCTAGCACATAGGCACATGATTTATGTGCCGATATGTGCTTATGTGAAAAGGCACAATGTGACACAATGTGCCCTAGCACATAGGCACATGCTTTATGTGCCGATACGTGCTTATGTGAAAAGTCACAATGTGACACAATGTGCCCTAGCACATAGACACATACGGGTATTTGAGGATACCTATTGCCTGGTATTGTATTATTCGAGGATACCTACTAGAGAATCCCTTTTTTGTGATATGTGCTTATGTGCAAAGGCACAATGTGACACAATGTGCCCTAGCACATAAGCACATGCTTTATGTGCCGATAAGTGCTTATGTGAAAAGGCACTATGTGACACAATGTGCACTAACACATAGGCACATACGGGTATTTGAGGATACCTATGGCCTAGTATTGTATTATTTGAGGTTACCTATCGAGGATACCTTGTCCTAGCACATAAGCACATGTTTTATGTGCCGATATGTGCTTATGTGAAAATGCACAGTGTGACACAATGTGCCTTAGCACATAAGCACATGCTTTATGTGCCGATATGTGCTTATGTGAAAAGGCACAATGTGCCCTAGCACATAGGCACATACGACCAAAAAGGGATTCCAAAGCCACAGGTGTTTTCCAAAAGGAATTCTTAAAAAGGGATTCCGTAAAATGGGATTCCTATCAGACTCCGTAAAATGGGATTCCGTGTTTTAACATCAATACTCGAGGGTATTCCCCTTCCCTATTAGAAGTATTCAGTTCAATGGGTTGCAGTTCATTCCGTTAAAATTCAGATCACCTCCGTTATATTTTCATTAAGGCTGTAAACTTTGTTCAGTTCAAAGGGTGTTAATACCTTCATTAGGGCTACTGATAAACTTCACTCAGTTGAAAGGGGTTTTATTTAAAGTCCATTCAAAGAGTTCAAAGGGTTAACATTGGGTTATATTTAGGGTTGTAGTTCATTCAGTTGAAAACTTTGTTATGTTTACTTTGATCATGGTTGGGTTCAATCAGATCAGTTCGATCTTCGTTCACTTTGTTATGTTATGTTCACTTCGATCTTGGCTGTGTTGGATCTTTGTTCATTTTTATGGTCAATTCACTTCGATGCAAAAAACTTCATTGGGTCAGTTCGATATTCTTCAATTTGTTATGTTCACTTCGATCTTGGTTGTGTTGGATCTTCGTTCACTATTTTATGTTCATTTCACTTCGCCAACTTCATCGGGTCAATTTACTTCGATCTTGGTTGTGTTCGATCAATCCAACTAGTTTGATCTTCGTTCACTTTGTGAACATGCAAAACTACTTATTTAACTGCAGTGATTTTTATAATAAAATCAAACGACAAAAAAGAGACTAAACTTGCAATCGACTGGTAGAGTGTTAAATTAATTTTCAATGGTGATTTGTAACATGAGTATTTTTTTTAAAGATACAATGCTACTGGTAAGAAGAGCCTTAGTACAGCAACAAGATTGGTGTCATACAAAATTGAAAAACCACCCATTGTACAGTGATATGTTGAAGTTTGGTCATGCAGGGTGGTGGAGGTCCAAAATTCTGGAGAAAAAAAATAGGGGGCACAAAAGGGCTGGTGCTGTCCGAATTGGTGCACATGTGTTTTTTTTTCAGCCTCGTGTCTGAAATGTTTTCCAGACAACACCCCTAGGTTATGACCAAATTTTTGGGCGATGTTATTGACGTCAATGTTCCTAAAAAACTAACGTGCATCTGCTTTTCGCTTTTCATGACCTTATAGTATTTTGTATTATAGAGGTAAAAAATTTAGAACACACACATATTTATTTTTTTGTTTTTGTTTTATCACTATTTTCACATTTTTTCGTCACTTCAACAAATTTTAGGCCATTTTTTTACAGTTGCCATTAAATTTGCTTCTTTTATGTTCAGTACATCTATGTTAGTAATACACACAATCATGCAACTTCACACACTAACATTGGTGGTGGCTCTTTTGCATGGTTATTCTGTAATTTCAAATTTCAGCCTTTATCCAAAACAACATCAACTTCCTTAACTGGTTGAGGGCTAGATTATTTTTGGTGGTCCGATTTTGTTATTCAAAATTTGTTTTATCACAAATGATTTCAGTGTGCCCACCTACAGACGAATTCGAGTCAATTTGCAGCATCGCTTATTTGCACCGGTCGATTTGCACCATCTTAAAAGTCGATTTGCACTATTCAAAAAGTTGATTTGCACCATCGAAAAAGTCGATTTGCACCATCAAAAAAGTTAATATGTACCACTTGTGAGTCGATTTGCACCATTTAATTTTTAGCATTAAAAGTTTACCTTCTTGTTGTATTTAACACCTTCCCGCTCTCTAATCGTGTATCCATTTAGCCTTCTGGGATGGTACATTCCTTTGAGGGTCACTTTTTAAAAAAAATTTAGCATTCACAGTTTCATAAAAAGTGGTGCTTCAATGAAACAGGTTCCATTGTGTTTTGTTTGTATGTCTCGACGAAAAACAAAGGATTACATAGCAGTGTTAAATGAGCTTTTGAATCTCGTGCCTGAACCTACAGTGCAGGAATGTGTTTTAGATGTTGAGAAAGGTGTGTGGTCGGCAATAAGTGAAGTACTTTCTCAGGTTTCTATTCATGGCTGCTGGTTTCACCGGAGTTAGGCAGTATATTGGAAAGTAAAAAAGTTCGGTTACAAACTGCATATGTGCATTAACTTGCAGTTAGAGATTATGTGCGTCAGTTAATGGCTCTACCACATTTGCCACCAAATCACACAGCAGATGCATTCACATTTTTAAAGGGCCGGTGTCCGATTAAACCATCTGAGAAACTTAAGTTGGTCAGCTATCTTGAAAAAAAATGGTGAATTCAGAAAAATGTCCACCTCCATCGTGGTCTACATTTAAACGGCCCGTACGCACAAATAATGATGCTGAACATTGACATTATTCTATTAAAACACAGGCCAAAACAAACTCTTTCAACATGTACAAACTTTTCGACTTGCTTTATAAAGAGTCAGAACTACTCCCAATTCAGCTTCGTTTAGTTTCGCAGAAAAAACTGTACCGTCACCAGAAAAAATTACTCAGATAAAACATCAAGCACTGGTGAAACTGGAACGCTTGTGATAGCGAATCACGTGAAATTAGCACATCAGAATATCTTCGTCAATGTGCACAGTTGGTAGATCATTCTGAAGATCTCCTTTAAATATATGCTGTGACCCAAGATGTCAGTTAAAATGTTCTCGTTTTCCATCTATAATGCCAAGTTTTCCAATAGCATATTTGTTTCATTTTCTCTGTATTCTTAACACCAATACTTGCGGCGATTTAATGGTAAATTTTGCAATGAATTAAGTTTTCCAATAGCATTTTTGTTTCATTCTCTCTCTATTCTTGACTTGCGGCGATTTCTCTGAAATTACGGCAAGTGTTGTTATTAATGATAGAGAGAAAGTGGAACAAATTATCTAGCTTCAATTAAGGAAGATAGTACTCTTTTCGATGCTGTCAACAATATAGGAGAAAATATCTAGTTTATGTAAATTTCGCAATGAATTAAGTTTTCGAATAGCATTTTAGTTTCATTCTCTCTCTATTAAATCCAATACTTGCGGCGAACACACTAATAATAATTTCCTAGGGACGAAGTAAGAAATTTAAATCGCGGCAATCATTGGCATTACTGATGGAGAGAAGGGATAATTTCATGTGTACGCAGTCGCAACGTTTAACTTTGAGATTATTTTGTGCTATTATTCTATGTTTGTGCTATTTTTCAATGTCGGCGTTTGCATTATTGATAGAAACTGTTTCTAAGACAGGAATCTTGTGTTTTTTATGTGCTATTCCTTGATGTTTGTTATTATGTTTATCTATATTATTTTCTTTAGTGTGCTTTAATAAAATACACTTGCTTGAAAATTCTTTCTTATTAAATAAATCACCCACATGCCGGCCCTAGTGTTCATTTCTGAGTGGTGCAAATCGACTGCTCATGGTACTGATCGACTTTTTCGATGGTGCAAATCGACTTTTTCGATGGTGCAAATCGACCGACATGGTGGTGCAAATCAACCGTACCATGGTGCAAATCAACTGCGGTGCAAATCGACCGTGGTGCAAATCGACCATTCCCCCTAAAGGCACTCTTCAATAATTTGTGATAAAACAAATTTATATGAGCAAAATATTATAAATTATTGTGATGAACTGATGATAACAAGGTCTGAGGTTTGCTTCTCGGTTGAACATACGCTCCGAGCGCAAACCTCAGACCATGTTACCGTCAACTCATCACAATGACGTATATGTTCCAATGAGACACTACCCATAGCTGAAAACCTACATTGTGAAACACGAGAGGCTTACTTACTAAACTTGTAAGCGTTCAAGGTTGCCTTCTGCAAGGCAACTTTAACGATCACAGGTTTAGTATATAAACCTCTCGTGTATCCACGGGGGCACTGAAATAATCAATAAACCAGATAAACTCATTCCATCTTAGTTCAAATCGTAAATCAGTTTGTAATTTAAACAACACTTTATCCGGAAACCGTCTGCTGCACGAAAAATCCAGAAAAATGAAGAGGCTTGCTAGTCACTCTGTTGATGAAGCAATTACGAAACTAAGACATCATTTCAAATATGTTGCGTGGTGACGTCAGACGGTAACATTTGCTGCTGGAGCCGAAAACATAAAGGAAACTACGCCAGTTCTCATTCACTCAGAGGGCTAGGATATTACTTTTACTGGAATATTATTTGCCTTTGACTGAACATGTAACATGAGCAAGGAAAATGTTGCCTTTTGCTCTGGTACCCTAATCTTTTTAAAGCCCTGACAGCGGCGTCTATCATTCAGCCAGTTAACTGTTAATATCAATTGATTTAATGAATGCCATTCTCAAAACTGTCGAAATATATTTTGCAATAAGATCATATCTAAGATTGTGTTGCTGTCCTGGGAAATTCTCAGTGGTTAAGGCCAAACTGTGTAACATAGTGATGTCATTGGATGTGAACATCTAAAGAATTAAAAATGCTTCTGATTTAGACAAAATCTTAGCATTTTGCAGACTTAACAAATTTGGAACTCCTCATTTTTACTTTTTTGATGTAAAGTCATTTTCAATGTTTTTATGTTGAATTTTGTTTTTACCCCCATTTTGTGAACACCTCAACACTGTAACCGCCATAGATAATTATTTATACCATGACTACCTATTCTACTATATATAAAAAACCTATGACATAAATTTTAGCTTTATTCACCAACCGTGGTGAACACGCCAGCAATGGTATTTCAGTCATTAAAATTTACACCTGCAGTGGAACTACATCCAAGTTGACCTTTGGTGACGTCTACCTGAATGCAAACTTGTCAAAATTTATCGCACGTCGCCTCGTGAAGAGTGAAATGAAAGTGGTAATTAATGCCAATTATTTATTACATTTTTAAATGACTTTACCCCATAAGACACCAAAAATTAACAAGCAAATCATCCATAGCACAAAATGGTATTTTATTAAAATGAAAAATGTCCCGTGATTTGCGCGTTTGTTTTTCCATTTCGTTTCGGCGATAAAATTGACAGCGGAAGTATCGCCCACCGGTACTCATGTAAACAAAAAATAGATTCGCATGTGTGTAAATTTGACATACATTTGAACTATAAATAATCTAATGATCATGGTATAAATAAAACATACCCAAAGTAGCATGGTGTACCAAATGTTCACCAGTCGTGAAGTGGTGTTAACCGCTTGCTAAAGGCTCACGGTTAACGCCACTTCACCACTCGTGATGAACATTTGATACACCAAGCTATTATGGGTATATTCTATATTTATACCATGATTACCTATTCTACTATATATGAAAAGCCAGTGACATAAATTTTGGCTTTATACCAACCGTGGAGAACACGCCAGCAATGGGATTTCAATAGTTAAAATTTACACCTACAGTGGTAATACATCCAAGTTGACCTTTAGTGACGTCGACCTGAATGCGAACTTGTCTGAATTTATCGCACGTCGCCTCGCGAAGAGTGAAATGAAAGTGTCAATTATTTATTACGTTTTTAAATGTGTTTACCCCATAAAACACCAAAAATTAACAAACATGCATTGTCTCGTGTTAATAAAGCATCCATAACTCAAAACAGTATGTTATTATGTTATTAAAATGAAAAAGGCCCTGCTTCTTTTTCTATCCCGTTTTGGTGATAAAATTGACAGCGGAAGTACCGCCCACCGATCCTCATGTAAACAAAAGCAAATTCACACGTATGTACGGCTCCTTCTCAACAAAATGGAGAAAAAAATAATAGCAACTCTTAATAATCTGACGATCATGGTATAAATAAAATATACCCCAAGTAGCTTGGTGTACCAAATGTTCACCACTCGTGGTGAACATTTGGTACACCAAGCTACTATGGGTATATTCTATATTTAAATAATTGTTAACATTTTAATAATAATCACATCTGACATATTATTTATTTATTTAACGCCACTTCACCACTCGTGGTGAACATTTGGTACACCAAGCTACTATGGGTATATTCTATATTTAGATAATTGTTAACATTTTAATAATAATCACATCTGACATATTATTTATTTATTTAACGCCACTTCACCACTCGTGGTGAACATTTGGTACACCAAGCTACTATGGGTATATTCTATATATACACAAAGAACTTAATCAAGCACCGCCCCATTTTTCCTGATTGTTGTGACAAAACCCGGTCATTATAACATCATGACGTTTGTATGGCAACAAATGGTATGATATTCTGATAGTTCATAATCCTAGCTAAACATAAAACACAACAATGATTGCAATGTGTAACACTTTACCGTAATTTTGGCAGACAAACATGAACATTGGTTTTGCAGGAAATTCCACCCTGTTGTAAGTTTTGTGCTACAAAGTACCAAAATGGAGATAATGATTGATTAGCGATTGCTAAATGTTCAGTAGCATTGTAAGCCAACAATTAGCAACAATATTGTCAGTAGCGTGTGTATCCGCCGTGTGCACGGATGACTGCGTCTACCCTCCTCCTCATGCGTGAGGTGAGTCTCCTGATTCGCTGAAGAGGTAACTGCTGCCACTCATGGTGTATAGCTGCTTCCAAACCGGCCAAATGTCGTGGAGGTGGGTCCAGTGCTTGCACTCTGCGTCCAATCATATCCCAAATGTGCTCCAGTGGATTGAGATCAGGACTCATTGCAGGCCATGGCAGTTTAGTAATCGCGTTGTTGTCAAGAAACGTTTTCACAAGTCGAGAACGGTGGGGTCGAGCATTGTCGTCCATGAACACAGGGCGAGTGGCCAATGGATGGTTGTCAAAATGGGGAACAAGAACAGGTTGCAGAATGTCCCGGATGTAACGATCGCCATTGAGATTGCCTTGCACAGTTCCCAAATCAAGCTTACAATCATGGGACACGCATCCCCAGACCATAACTGATCCGCCACCGAATGGGACTGACGCTTGGACGTTCTTTGGCACATAGCAGTATTTTTGGTTCTCCAAACACGCTGACGTCCGTCAGTAACGTTGAGCAAAAACCGACTTTCGTCCGACCAGTGGACCTTCTTCCATGACGTAAGATTCCAGTGACGTCGGGCTAGACACCATTCCAAACGAGCTCTTTTATGCCGGTTGGTCAACGCTGGCCGCTTAATCACTCGCCTTGCCTTGAGACCTATCGCCTTCAATCTGTTTCTCACCGTTCTCTTGCAAAGGGGTCTGTTGGAGAGCCATAGCTGCTTCAGAACACCACTACTGGAGAACGGCTGACGTCGAACAAGACGTGCAAGGTAACGATCCTCAACTCGACTAGTCCTACGTGGCTGACCTGGTCTCGGTCTGTCCTTTACATGGTCTGTTTGGCGATGTTTTTGAATAAGACGGCTTACTACAGTGTGGTTAATGTCCAGTTGCCGTCCAATTGCTCTACAAGACATTCCCGTTGACTTCATGCCAATAATCTGCCATCTGGTAGCCTCAGTGTATCTCCTTCGAGCCATCTCGAAAGTAAATGCCTCAATCATTGAAACTGTCACACTTTTATACAGAATCCAGAACGATTTGAAAGTGCTATTTGAGAAAATCATGGGTGGTGTGTTGCACGTGAATGTAGTGGTGTGTTTGTGCGACTGACCAAACAACAAACCCGACCAATATTGCGAGGGAATGCAGTTCGATTCCAATTTACATCTACCATTTCCAAATTTCGATTATGAATCTTGATGCACTAAAAAATGCTGGGTGGTGCTTGATTAAGTTCTTTGTGTATATAATATTTCACAAACAGCCAAATGAAAAGTCAAAGTGATGTCTCCATGCATATTTAGTTCCATTTCATGGAAGATATTTAACACTATGACGTTCCATGTGACAAGGACCACAAAACGTCAAAATTAAATTTCATGCCAGAAAGTTAAAAACAACTCACATTATAGTTCTTATGGTCCCAAATACAAAGGTGAAAATGTTTTTTAAATCCTGTATGGTAAGCACCCCCCCCCCCCCCCCAAACTGTTACAGATACCACTAATATTTCACATACTGCAAAACAAATAGCTGAAGTGACGCATCCTTGCTTTTGTATTCATATTGTCGGAAAAAATTCACACTTTGATGATGTTAATTCCCACCAAGGGCCAAAAAAAAAAAAAAAATCAAAATTAAATTTAAATACATATTAATACTTGAAGATATGACTTAAATACTGTGGGGATACCTCCACCCTTTTCGTGAACACTCAAACCTCTCAAACTACTCCAGATATCGCTATATATAGAGGATATGGAATGAGTGTTTTTCTCCTATAATATTTATGAAACGAGTCTAAGAATTTTCCGTTCGGGCGAGCCCAAACGGAAAGTTCGGACGAGTTTCATAAATATTATATGAGAAAAACACTCATTTCATATTCTATTTATCATATGACATACACACGCACAAATCTGCCACTTAGTATGACTTTTTAACCCATCACCTAACTTGAGTTGCAGACGGCACTTGGAAAAAACATCCTCGTATAACTAAAAAATTTCATTTTTTGCTTCCAAAACGTAGGTTATGACCATTCATTGGAACAAGCGCGACACGCTAGTTCCAATGAGGGGGTCATAACCTATGTTTTGGAAGCAAAAAGTGAAAATATAAAAAACAAGAGGCCCCCAAGGAGCCTTAATCGCTCACCGGCCAAAGTGGTTCAAAGAAGTATTTGGGGTCACATTCAGTTAGACATGGTTCATCAACACTACAAAGGAATGAAGTGATGAGAGACAAATTTTATGGAACTAGGGACATGGCTTGAACAAACTTGAATCTCATCCACCTAAGGATGCTGCATACCAAATATCAAAAGCATTCATCTGCTGGATCTGAAGAAGAAGATTTTTAAAGAAAATTCCTCATTTTGAACTAAGTTATCATTCGGGCTCCCACAGTGAGCCCAAATATGACCCCAGGGACTTGGCTTGAACAAACTTGAATCTCACCCCCTAAGGATGCTGCATGCCAAATATCAAAACATTCCGACTGCTAAATCTGAAGAAGAAGATTTTTAAAGAAAAAAATCCTCATATTAACTAAGTTATAATTCGGGCTCCCACAGGGAGCCCAAATATGGACCCAGGGACTTGGCTTTAACAAACTTGAATCTCACCCCCCTAAGGATGCTACACACCACATATCAAAACATTCCGACTGCTGGATCTGAACAAGATGATTTTTTAAGAAAATTCCTCATTTCGAACTAAGTTACAATTCAAGCTCCCACAGTGAGCCCAAATATGGACCTGGGGACATGGCTTGAACAAATGTGAATCTCACCCCCCTACACCCCTCTAAGGATGCTTTATACCAAATATTAAAACATTCTGACTGCTAGATCTGAAGAAGAAGATTTTTAAAGAAAATTCCTCAATTTGAACTACTAAGTTATCATTCAGGATCCCATAGTGAGCCCAAATATGGACCTAGGGACATGGCTTGAACCATTTTGAATCTCACCCCCCCCCCCCCCCCCCCCCCCTAAGAATGCTGCATACCAAATATCAAAACATTCCGACTGCTGGATCTGAAGAAGAAGATTTTTAAAGAAAATTCCTCATTTTGAACTACTAAGTTATCATTCAGGATCCGATAGTGAGCCCAAATATGGACCTAGGGACATGGCTTGAACAAATTTGAATCTCACCCCAATAAGGATGCTGCATACCAAATATCAAATCATTCCGACTGCTGGATCTTGAGAAGAAGATTTTTAAAGAAATTTGCCTGAAATGCACTAAGTTCAAATTCGGGCTCCTATACTGAGCCCAAATATAAATCCAGGGGGCCGATTTGTACAAACTTGAATCAGATCTACCCCCACAATGTTGCATACCAAATATCAAAAGATTCTGCCCGCTGGATCTGGAGAAGAAGATTTTTTAAGAAATTTGCCTGAAATGCACTAAGTTCAAATTCGGGCTCCTATACGGAGCCCAAATATGAACCCAGGGGGCTGATTTGTACAAACGTGAATCAGATCCACCCCACAATGTTGCATACCAAATATCAAAAGATTCTGCCTGCTGGATCTGGAGAATAAGATTTTTTACGAAATTTGCATGGAATGCACTAAGTTCAAATTTGGGCTTCTATAGTGAGCCCAAATATGAATCCAGGGGGCCGATTTTAACAAACTTGAATCTGACTCCCCTAGAGATGATGTATATTAAATAGGAAAGAATTCTGCCTGGTGGATCTGAAGAAGAAGATTTTTTTTAATTTTGGAAAGAAATTCATGGGTGCTATCAGAGTTATGCCCCTTGTGGTGCCCCCTGTGGGTACAGCAAGTTTCTTTGTACAAGTTTGAATTGACATATGATGGGGAACATGCACACCAAATTTGGTTCAATTTGATCCAGTAGTTTGTGAGGAGTAGTCGTTAATGTAAAGTTCACGACGGACGACGACGGACGGCAAGTGATAAGTTAAGCTCCCTTCGGTGAGCTAAAAATGATTGGCATTTTTCTTGTAGGTAAAAGATTAATACAATATAACCCACCCTAAATAAGACAGATAACGTAAATTCTCCCTACTGAAATTATGCAAATGTGACCCAGTTGTATTTTGTTCAGCCAATCAAATTGACCAGTTTTGAAATTGACCAATGAAAGCTTCCAACTCTAATTATGCAAATTATGAAAATGTGGCCCAGTTGTATTTTGTTCAGCCAATCAAATTGTCTAGTTTTGAAACTGACCAATAAAATTGACGGAAGGCTTTTTTTTTATCACTGATTAATGTTTGTTTGTTGGTGGTTAACGTCACATATTTATGCACTATGGCTAATCGTGACACAACATGGAGATGAAGTCAAGTTTAGTCAATTGTTGATCAACATGTTGCCCATTTTAGAGGACTTTCACCCCAAGCATTGGTGACTGGGTCCTATTTTACTAGTAAAGCGGAACTGGTTTACCACAGTAAACAAGTGCTGCTTACTTCCCGGGGTTCCCACGGGGAGATCCCTGATTAATATGAAAACAAAATATCAAATGTTTTAAAGTGAACAAAACGGACGAGTCATATGATAAACAATTTTATTTCATTTTATACGCAATACCCATACATTTTCCATACATGCCATGAATTTTACTCATACGCCAGCACAAGTTCGCCAAATACCAGTAATAACAATTTATCATACAATATTCCTCCCTTTCTTGACTTCTTCGCATATACATTGTATTTTGACAATCGATTAGCATCTGAGTTGATTTTTTATTAATGAAAATCATGACATCATGGTTTTTCATTCTTGCACTATGCAAAACGTAATCCCCATTCATGATGCTACTTGTATTATTGCCACTGTAGTTTATGACAGTATTTCAGCTGTGTGTTTCTTTGTTTTATTTTTCTGGTATAATGTTTGGTAGGCCTATATAAAAATATCGTCATGGCAAAACAATGACCCAGTCTAATTTATTTCATCGAGTTGGTTATTTATCATTTAATTACTGTTACTTTACCCAACGAATCGGCCGCATCCGCCCGCGTAATATGCAAATTCAGCAGTAGAAAAAATATTATTTATCAAAAAATGTCAACAAAACCATATCATGTGACCCCTCGTTGGAACGAGTTCGTCGAGCTCGTTCCAACGAGGGGTCACATGATATGGTTTTGTTAAAATTTTTTGAAAAATTTGAAAAAACGATATTTAAAATAATAAATTTTGATATCGTCTGCGTTTGGGTAAAAGGGTTAAAAACAGTGGCATCAGCATGTGTAATCAGTTTTCAATAAGTGCAGGTAAAAACGTCTCTTTCTTAATCTAATGTTCACATATGTCGTCGCTGCTACGCCCAATACAGATTTGTATTTTGTCTAGACATTTTCACTTGTACTGATGGAAATGCTTTCTTGTTGTAAGATAACAATGAATAAAAATGCAATAGAGTGCCTGGTAACCAAACTGGCAAAAGGTGAAATTCATTAGCCAAATGCAATGCAGTGGCATAGACTGGGGAGGCTTCCCAGCTTCCGATGTTCCTGTGCGCACTTGTATTTTTTACGTTGTATTCCTGGGAACGTGACAACCGTTACGTATTCCCGGTTCGCGAATGTCGAATAAGGAACCGGGAATAAGTAACGGTTGTCACGTTCGTTGTATTCCTTACTTTGATTCACTTGTGTGTATCAATTTTGAACATAGTCGCTGGTATGCATATTGATCTGACTGGTCGACACTCTGCTAGTAGGCCTAATTGAACGGAATAGATTGACACCATGCTTGAAGCATTTGTGGAGTGTGAGCTAACATTTTAAGGAAGGATTTATACAGTAATGTGGTTAAAAGTTATCCATGCTAAAATCCAGATATCTGAAAAAGTGATGTTTTCAAAAATTGTGATAAACACAAAGTATTTTTCTGTTTTTGGTTGCACATTATATAAATTGACTTTTTGTTAACCTTTTACCTAACATGATAAGCAGACGACACTTGAAAAAAAAAAAACTATTTTTTTTTTCATATTCTGTCTTAAAAACAAAGGTTATGAGCCCTCATTGGAACGAGCTCGTTCCACAGTCTCGTCGCCCAGAAATTTGGGGTCCATGAGTCAACGATAGCTTGTTTAGTTGAGCGTCTCAGGGCCACAGGAAGATTAGCTGATTCTCAGGAGCGGACGTTTGTGCATTATGTCGCCACGTTAAGGGCCTATGTAAGTAATGAAATTTTGTTTATTTTGAAAATTCTCACCTCTGATATTCCTTCAATTCAAATTAGATATACACAAAATGTACATCAAAATGAGGGTTGGGATGTACAGAACGGAATGGAAATTCGTGGTAACGAGTGATTTGCGCATGTCTGTCGAGCATGGAAACCATCTTCAATAAAAAATGCAAACAGTGTTGTCCTTTTCCAAAATGCAGTCCTATCGCTGCCTTCGAAAGTGTTTTGAATGCCTAGCTTTGTTCTTGGATGTATGAAGCACATTTGGCCACAAGTTGTTCTGGTGAAATATTATTTTATTATCAGTTCTGGTGCGAATACGGTAGCAGACTTCCAGGAACCAGTGGTGCCTACAGTCGACTCTATGAGTTGATTACATATGTGTTTAGTGTTCTATACATCCCAACCTTCATTTTGATGTATAATTTGTGTATATTTAATCTGAATTTAAGGAATATGAGAGGTGAGAATTTCAAAATAAACAAAATTCCATTACTTATATAGGCCCTTAAGATAGAGACACATGTCTTTCGCACCTCCACAACTGATTTCAGACATGACGGAGACGGTGTGTCAGGTTGTAGGCACTCATGGTTGCCGCGTGTGTCCAAAGAACAGTTAGGAATCGGTTACGGGAGTTCAATTTTTAAAGATTATTCTCCTTATTGCACAAAGTTAAAATTTGGGCTCTCACAGGGAGCCCAATTATTAACCGATGGGCTTGATTTGAACATATTTGAATCCAACCCCTTTACGAATTCTGTATACCATATATCAAAAGATTATAACTAGTGGTTCTGGAGAACTAGAGGCTCAAGTGAGCCTAAATGCTCACCTGGCTCAAGTTGTTAAAAGAGGTGAGCGTGTCAGTCAGTGATGGAGAGCAAGAGCAATTTTTTGATTTGCCTTGACACAACCAAAAGCAAATTTATGTGCCCATTCGTTTTTGCTGGTCCTGGGGGCATAAATCAAGTACTTATGACTGGGGATGGGCAGTTTTGAAATTTGCGTTTCAGTACGGTTTCAGTTTTGTTTTTGTAAAAAAAACTGTTTTCGGTTTTTCAAAATATTTTGTAGACATCCACATTTTAGAGGTTAATGTACACATAAAATGTGTTTGTATTTGTCACCCAAGTCATGAGGCTTCTGCAACTTGTTGAGTCACCAGGGTTACTCAGTGCTCACCGCCACTTTTCTCTGCTAATGGACATATTTCCAACAGAAGTTGTGTGCACTTGCATGGGTGGAACAAGCCACTTGACAACAGCAGTAGTGAAAGAGTTAATTTTCATTTTCAAGTTGAAATGACGAGTCTTTTAATTAAATTAGTAGTGAACTGCAAGCATTTTCAATCGTCATTTTGTTCATCCGTGAGAACAAGCAAATGGTGTATATAATGGGAGAAAACTGCATGGTGGGGTTTGAATGTATGCAAAATTGCATCCTGAGACCTGTTGTGTCCAGAAATACACATGATAAAACATGTGTTGATTATAACAACTGCGTATTGGAATGCGTCTTTGAGAGTTTATACCTAATGGGTAGTACTGTGCCATTCGTTACAGTAAGTTCAAATGGTATACCAAGTTTAAAAAAATACTCTCCAACAGTTACTGGACATCCATTTAACATTATTTCTGTTTTAATTCAACCATTTTAACTCAACTTTGACGTAAGTCCAATTTGAGGTTATGCTATGGCCCGTCGTCCATCTGTCCGTCAACAATTTAATACAGCTCGGGCTGGAGGCCGTATTTATGAACCGATCTTTACGAAACTTTTTGGGGACCTTTGTTATCACTATGGGACGAGAGCGAGTGTTTTTGGTGCGGTCCAAAATTCAAGATGGCCACCGCAGCCAATTTGTACCTTAGTTAGTGCACTCAGTTTTTTTTACAGAACTTCTGTCTGAAAGTTCTGATTCGAATAAATTTTTGTCGGAATGTTTAGTAACATGGAATACATCACATATAATACAGTTTTTTTCTCGTGCAGAAATTCTGCAAATTTGATGAACCTCGATTTTTTCAGTGCTACTTACACACAGTACGTACACATGTCAATACGGCTCGGGCTAGGGGCTGTATTTATGAACCGATCTTCACGAAACTTCTTGGCGACCTTTGTTATCACCTTGGGACGAGAACGAGTGTTTCTGGGTGCGGTCCAAAATTCAAGATAGCAGCCAGCAGCCATTTTGTACCAAAATTAGGTCCAATCAGTTTTTTGTATACATCTTCTATATAACTCAGGCTAAAGGCCGTATTTATGAACCGATCTTTGCGAAACTTCTTGGGTACCTTTGTTATCACATTGGGACGAGAACGAGTGTTTTTGGGTGCGGTCCGAAATTCAAGATGGCAGCCGGTGGTCATTTTGTACCAAAATTAGGTACAATCAGTTTTTGGTACAAAACTTCTATATGAAGGTTCTGATTTGAATACATTTCTGAATGAATGTTTAGTAACATGGAATACATCACATATAATATAGGGTTTTGTTTTCGTGCAGAAATTATGCAAATTAGATGACCTTTGATTTATTCAGTGCTACTTATACACAGCAAGTGCACATGTCAATACGGCTCGGGCTAGAGGTTGTATTTATGAACTGATCTTCACGAAACTTCTTGGGTACCCTTTTTATCACCTTGGGGCAGGAACGAGTGTTTTGGGCGCCTTTGTTATCACTGTGCTATGAGAACAAATATTTTTGGGTTCAGTCAGACCCACTCTGGGATTCAAAGATTTCTTTTCCTGCTTAACATCTAACTATCGCCCATCTTTACAATACTTTACCTATACCTTTGTTACAGGCTACGGTCAGCATTTATGTACAGACCGTTACAATACTTTATATCTTTGTTATCAGGTCATTACCTGGATGTGTGTCATTGCTGTGTCACATACTATACATATACATGTTTTACACAAGTTGAGCTACAGTGTCATTGACACTTTCTTATTGTTGTCAGTGTTGACAAAAACCGAACTGCTGATGCGCTGTTATCTCTGAGCATGTTGTGCTCTGTGATGCTTTCACAGAATGTGCCAAAAGTCAGCTAATTAACGTAATTTACCCATCATTGATCCCATGTGAACTTCGAGGTTTAAAAACTCGATAAATGTTATGTTTAACTCCAAACTAATTTACTAAGTGCCGTTGATTTTGGGTTAAAGATAATTTATATTACATTTACACCATATATTGTCAGGTAGTTTTCAATCCCTATTTGTTCGAATATGAGTGAGGCTGAGACTGTGTGCTGTTCAAAAAATTTACTTTCAGATTTTTATGCTCGTGTGGATTCTTGCGTAAGACCTTTTAATTTTTCATATTCCTTTCACTGGAGGTTCTGTAGATGTTGCTTTAAGGGGGATGTCCAACCTAACTTTGGTCAAGTTTCAAGGAATTTTCTCCAAAGTCCAGAGAAGGTCAGAAAGGAATAACCCTAATAAATTATATATCAGTTTGTTTGAAATGAAACATAGATTTTGTGGAAACTAATATTTGCCATGGAGCAATTATCATGTGGCAGAAAGCACTGGCTGAACCGTCTGCAATGGAATAAGTAAGAGATCAGATTTTATACAATAAAATATCTTAAATTTACTGAATAGACTGCGAGACCAATTGTAATTTAGGATGCCTAACATTTCAAAAAGGCTGCCATTTTTCTTGTGTTTGTTTACCTTTTATGAAGTTCACCAAGGGTCAAATCCACACAGTTCAGAAGAACAAGTATGGAGTCATGAGAAAGTGCATCAATGAAATATGAAGAATGTCCAATGTGGCTTGTGTGAGTCTGCTGTGACCATACCCCCCACAATCCGGTGCCATTTTGAATGAGAAAAGACGATGAGATTGATACATCAAAAAAAGGGAAAGCTGCCAAACCTCCTCATTTGGTATTTATTATATGTGTCCATTTCTGGGGTTGCATGAGCAATGGCAGCTGCTAAGAGTATCATTTGAATGCTCCAGTGTGGCCACAACAACAAAAAATACCTATCCTGCGTGCAGAATACTTTCATCAATCAGCTACACTAAGTTAGAAATCCTGGCTTCTAATTCATTTATGTACATGATTTAGTATGCTTCGTTTGTTTTGGAACTATCGGCCTTCCTGTAGTTGCTGTTTGGGGAGGCTTGACTGTTGTTTTCTCATGGGATTTAAGAACATTAATAACTGATCTGCTTACCAATACTAATTTTATAGGCGGAGGGTTACCGGCCTGAACAATATCGGAATTATGGTAGAAGAATGGTTTCGCGCGTCGAAGGCGCACAGGGACGCTGTGGGGCAAGCCCCTTTCGACCCCCAGTGATTGTATAATATTAGGTAGCAGCATGTCAGGGCGTGGTAGAGGAGAAAAAGGATTGGAGTACTCGGCAGATGTCCCAGGCTGGAAGGTCAGTGGTTTTGTGTTGACTTTTCCGGGTAGTTGACTGAACCCCCGGGTGAGGACTAGAGCGAGAGGGGGTCCCCTCAGAAAGGTGCTACCTCTCCCCGAGGGTACTGTGGCGTTTTTCGGGCAAGTATAATCTGCCACTTCCAGTTGAGTCGTGGAGCGATGGTTAGATGGTAAGACATCATTGGCAAGTAGAGTCTGCCTCAGGCTCTTTGATTAGTTCTAGTTATTCAGTTGGATGCGTTCCGGAGGACGACAGCAACAACGGCCCCTTTCGGGGACCACCCAAAGAAAGAGAAACCCGAACTTCCCTGGTTCGGGGGCAGGCCCGCATAGTAACCTATTTGGATGGGTCAAAGGTGCGCTCTACAGACGCTTACAAAAAAGGGGCAGAGGCGGGGGGGGGGGGGGGCAGGATTAACGCTCGCCTCCCTTGAAGTGGGTGACCACTTCTAGGGATTGTGCGGAGGATGTTCAGACTCCATAGCAGTTGCTGTTTTCCATAACTGTTATAGTTTCCATAGCGGTTGTAGGGGTGCTGGTCATTAAAAAGAAAGCATTTCTGTGTACCTGCTAAAAGAAGAAGGCAGAATTAGTTTGAAAAATAAAGAATAATGAAAAGGTTTGAGATTTACCATTTTCCTCCTATCAGTTTTGATTATTTTTTGGCAGACAGTTATTAGTGGTTTTAGCTGAGTCGGTGAAGACAGCCTTTCCTGGTAGAAGGTCACAGCAGAGCCGTCATTACTGCCTGTTTCTTCACCTTCCCTTTACCAATATTGTCGGTTCACGGGTGTTGGATCTTGCTGAATTTCATATTTTAAGACGTTTGACTTTTAGTGTTTTAGCTGAGTTGGTGAAGACAGCCCTTCCTGGTAGAAGGTCACAGCTTTGGCCGTTATCACTGCCTGTTAGTTCACCGTCCCTTTACCAATATTGTCGGTTCACAGGTGTTGGATCCTGCTGAATTTCCTATTTTAAGACGTTTGATTTTTAGTGTTTTAGTTGAGTTGGTTAAGTAAAAGTGATTTTAGTTGAGTCGGCGAAGACCACTCTTCCTGTCCGAGGGTCACGGCTGCCCCGTTTCCACTCGCCCCTTTTAGGAATCATCCGGTTGAGATAAGGGGAGGGGCAGTTCTTAACAAAGAGCCTGCCCCTCCCCTCGTCTCGACCAGAGGGTTCCCCAGAAAGGCGAGTAAAACCCTTCGCGTTCTGGTGCCTACTTGCCCCGTTTTTTTCATGAAATTTTGGCGTTTTGGTGTTTGGGGTTTTTTTGTCTGCTTTCGCAAATTGCCTGTAGTTCGGATATTAGTTGGCTGTCGGCTCAACGGTCGTGATTCTTCGCGGCTCGGAGGTCATGAGCGCATGATTTTGGACCTTCTGGAGTTTCCCCATATTTGTTTGATTTTCGTCTGTTAGGATGATAGCCCCATACTCAAGTACAGGGCGCACAAAGGCCTTGAATAGTTTAAGTAGAGTCGTCTGGTTGGCTCCCAATGATGTACCCTTTAGCATTTTTAGTAAATTAGTACGTTTGGTCGCTTTGCTGGCAATATCGTTGGTGTGTTTATTGAAAGATAGGTTTTGGTCGATGGTAATGCCGAGGAATTTCGCCTTTGTGCCTTCAGTGAGGACTTTGTCCCGTAGTTTTAGGTCAAAGTCGCGGAATTATGTTGGTTATTGAATCCATTTATCTAAACACGAATGACACGTTGTGGTCTTATTTCGGTAATTTATGTGATTTTGTCCGCCTAGCGGCTTTTTCTATTTCTGTCCACAGAGTGTCAACACACAGAGATTTTAGCAACCTTTTTGGTGCTAACAGCGCTCAAAATCTACGTTGATCCATCTTACACACAATGCGATTGAGCGAAGGAGATATTTAAATTTACGATGGCACGACGTTTCGCAAAATTTGGTGAACAGGAAGAAGAAGATTTTTAAAGAACTTTCCTCATATTGGACTAAGTTTAAATTTGGGCTCCAATGTAGATAGATAATATAACTCAGGAACCCAATTTCATCAAACTTGAATCCCCCCCCCCCCCCCTCCCGATATGCTGTATCCCCAATTTCGAGATCTTTGAAGAACACTCCACATTAGGCACCAAGTTAAAAATTTGGCAACCATAGAGAGCCCAAATATTAAACAAGGGACTCAATTTGGATTCTGACTGGTGGATCTGAACATGATTTTTGAAGAAATTTTCTCACGAAGTTAAAATTTAAAATTTGGGCTCCAATATTAACCCAGGGATGCGATTTAAACAAATTTGAATCTCACCTTTCGAGATATGTTGTATTCCAAATATGAAAGGATTCTGACTGTAGGATCAAAAGAATATTTTAAAGGAACTCTCTTCATATTGCACTAAGTTAAAGTTTGGGCCCCAATAGAGAGGCCAATATTAACTCAGGGACCCAATTTAACCAAACTTGAATCTGACTCCCGTAGAGATGTTGTATACCAATAAAAAAAAATATTTACACTGGTGGATCTTATGAGAGAGATTTTTAAAGAATATTCCTCATAATGCATTAAGTTAATGTTTGGACACCCATGGAGAGCCTAAATATTAAGCCAGGGACTCGATTTGAACAAACTTGAATCTGACACCACAAGAGATGTCGGATAACAATTATGAAAGGATTCTGACTGATGGATCTGAAGATCCTACATGGAGCTTGAATCTCACCTCCCCAAGGATGCTGTATACCAAACATCAATAGATACTGACTGATGGATCTGAAGAAGATTTTTAAAGAAATTTCCTCATATTGGACGAAGTTAAAATTCCTATTTGGAGCCCAAATATTAACCAAGGAACTCGATTTGAACCAACTTGAATCTGACCCCTGCTAGAGTATTTATTTATTCGTGTTTAAGGTCACATACTTATGCATAATGGCTAATCGTGACAGTTTTATGGGTAGAGGAAGCCGGAGCACCCGCAGAGAACCACCGAGTAGCGGCGAGCAGCTGTCAGCTCCTCAACATTCTAACTCTGTTCAAGTTACTCTCAAGCAGGGTAACAGCGGTTGAAGACATGTGAACCATCGACGTGCAGTACGCTTTAGTACACAGAGTCATCGAGCCCCCCTGTATAGGCAACGGAGATAATTTGCCTTGCACAAGGACACAACAGGGGTCGTCCCGAACGGGGATCGAATTCTGGACCTCTAGCATAGAAGTCCAACAGTCTACTACTGAGCCACCGTGCTCCCGACCCCTGCTAGAGATGTTGTATTCCTAATATGTATACCGTTATGGGATGAGATAGAGAACGAAATCAATTCATAACCAAAGTTTTAATGAATGAATGAAACACAAATGGAGACGTTTCAGACGTTAACGTCACGAGTTGACGTCATCCAAACTCAGTGTCTAGTGTGACCGCCATCTGAGTCCAAAACTGCTTGGCACCTTCTGTTCATTGAAACAATCAGATTACGGATGGAAGCTTGAGGTATGGTGGCCCACTCTTCCTGCAACGCTTGCACCAACTGTGGTAACATCCGAGGTTGTGGTTGATGTCGTACACGTCGATCCAGTAGATTTCCGATCGGGCCCAAATCTGGCGATTTGGTGGGCCCAGGTCTTTGATGTTGTTATCCTGCAGATAAGCTGTCTTGAACTTTGCAGTGTTCGGTCGGGCGTTGTCATGCTGGAAAATGGCGTGGGCATTCTTCATAATGGGGAGCAAGTGTGGCTGCAAAATTCCATCTCTGTACCTATGCGCCGTCAAGTTACCATCGACATGGACGAGGTCCGTTCTACCAGTGTCTGAGATAGCTGCCCACATCATAACGCTACCACCACCAGATATGTCCACCTCCCGAACGCAGATACACGCAAAACGTTCTCCACGACGTCTGTACACGCGGCATCGTCCATCAACTGGAAGAAGGAAACATGACTCGTCACTGAACAATACCGTTCTCCATCTCTGATGAGGCCACGCCCTGTACATCTGACACCACTGAAGTCGCTGTCGACGATGCTGC
This sequence comes from Pictodentalium vernedei, assembly GCA_031216915.1. Classification (NCBI taxonomy): domain Eukaryota; kingdom Metazoa; phylum Mollusca; class Scaphopoda; order Dentaliida; family Dentaliidae; genus Pictodentalium; species Pictodentalium vernedei. The sequence goes on along the minus strand of CM062293.1, from coordinate 305,040,210 downwards.
ACCGTCAAAATGACATCACGAACTGGCCGTATAGCATGCAGACCTGCCTGGCAAGAACGGTCTGATCTGAAATCCTCTGCCGACCTAGTAGCGTTGATGCTGTAGAGGTCGCCCTGATTGTTCTCTCCCGCAAATGACGTGGGACGTGATGTATCGATCCTGAGCTAGAGTGGTCACATGAATCTTGGAAGTTCCAGTGTTGTACCCTGGATTTGGTAGCGGTTCCACAGGCGTGCGATGGTGCTCGGTGAGATACTGAACACTCTCGCTACATTCGAAGCTGATTCGTCTGTTTCCAAGCGGCCAATGACATTTCTCTGAGCTTTGGTCAAACGCGGCATTTTGCATGAGTAAGATCCCTTTAGCGCTGTGCGAATTCCGACCGATTTCCATGTCCATTTATACCCCCATACGCTTAGCTCGCAGCTGTCGACTTCATGATCAGGAATTCACTCTGTGGAAACTTTTTGTTCGTAGTAATTTCCAGTATTTCTGGGGTGATGGAGACCGAACTTATCCACCATTGTCCAAAATGTTACATAATGTTTAGACCATCACGATATGTCGTTAACCATATCTATAGCCATACTTCATCACAATATTCTCCATAATTTGCCATGTTATCGTGACAATACCTGTTTTGCGTTTCTTTTATTGAAGAGTATTTTAACTTCATCCTGGAGGACGGGCAGAAAGTGATCACTTTAGCTCCCTCGGACTTACAGTCAGGTGAGCTAAAAACTTGAATTTGCATCACTTAAGTAAGTTCCAAACCACAAATCTAAGAATTATTGCTAGTGGTTTATGAGGTGATGGTTAAAGCATTTTAAGGTTTGGAGGCATTAACCCCACACCAAGGGGCATATCAACTTTTGGGGAAGAAAACTCCGAAGAGTAAACTCCACACAGACGCTTTGTACCAAATTAGTTTAGATCTGTTTCTACTGGTCGTAAGGAAGCTTCATACCAATGAAAGTGTCAATGACACTGTAGCTTAACTTTATTGTGTGCAGTATTTGATGAAAAGGATAATTATAATGTTCAATGTTTATGAAATGATTATGACATAAGACAATAATTGTGATAATTGAGAATATGTTAATTTCTCTTCACCATATGCTGAGTTATGAATAATAATAATCTGAAACTAAAGAATTTGGGCCCGAGTTAATGTAGCCCTCACAGTTAATGTGCGTCAGCCAAAGTTAACACGTTACAGCACAATAATTCCAAAATGAGTCATCCTACCGAGTTACAATGAAATCCCTTCATAAATATAACTCGTAGACTTTGCTAAAGGAATCTAGATCACGTGACGGTTCGCGGTCACTGTTGACCGATCATGACCAAAATAGGAGAGTCGCATCTAGATATTATACCAAGTTATCAAACCAAGTTGCAATAAAATCCCTATATAAAAACAACCTGAAGACAGTGCTGAAGTTAACTAGGTCACATGACCATGCAGCGGTAATGGCTGACCGATCGTGACGAAAAATGGAAGTCTCATCTTAACATCATACCGAGTTATCCTTCTTAGTTACAATGAAATCACTTCATAAATATGAAATGTGGACCGTGCTAAACAAGTGTTGGTCACATGCCTGTGCGACCATCACAGTTGACTGATCACGGCCAAAATAGGAAGTTCTCATCTAGACATTATACTGAATCACCCTACAAATTTTCAATGAAATCCTTTCATAAATGCAAGCTGTAGACTGTGCAAAAGGAATCTTGGCCAGTTACGTGCCTCTGTTGAATGAACCCGACCATTATAGACATTCTAGAGACATCCTATGAAGATACAATAAAACCCCTTCATAAATGTGACATGTAGACTATGCAAAAGGTTTTCGGGTTTCGGGCCCGCGCAGCCATCACGGTTTACCAATCGCGACCAAAAGGGGACGTTCTCATCCAGACATTATATGGAGCCATCAAGTTACAATGAAATCCCTTTATAAATACGACCTGTATACAGTGCTAAATGTTTTTGGGTTTCGGGCTCGCGTAGCAATCATGGTTGACCGATCGCGACCAAAAGGGGACGTTCTCATCTAGGCATGACCTCAAACCAGCATACAAAATTTTGAGATGATCTGACAAGACCTAAGGGTTGCAGTGAGTGCTAAAGAAAATTCGAACAGATTTACAGACTTCCGCACACATGATGGCAATAGCTTATTTTGACTTTGTTAAGTTAAGCTAAGAAGGAGGCCCGAGGGGCTCGAGCGCGGTCACCTAAAACTGATAACTATCAACTGAGGGTCCTGCTTTGAACAAACTTGCATCTGCCCCATTAAGAAAACCATATACCAAATATCAAAACATTCTGACCAATGGATCTGAAAAAAAAGATCTTCAAAAAATATTCCTCATATTGATCTAAGTTATAATTTGGACTCCTACATGGAGCTGAAATATAAACCCAGCGACTTGGCTTGAACAAACTTGAATCTCACCTCCCCAAGGATGCTGTATACCAAACATCAATAGATACTGACTGGTGGATGTGAAGATTTTTAAAGAATGTTCCTCAAACTAAACTAAGTTATAATTTGGGCTCCCACGGGGAGCCCAAATATGAACCCAGGGACTTGGCTTTAACAAATTTGAATATTACCTCCCTAACGAAACGGTATACCAAATATCAAATGATTCTTACTGGTGAATGTTAAGATTTTTAAAAAATGTTCCTCATTTTGAACTAAGTTACAATTCGGTCTCCCACACGGAGCCCAAATATGGAGTCAGAGACTTGGCTTGAACAAACTTCAATCTCACTCCCCTAAGGATGCTGCATACCAAACTTCAAAGATTTCGATAGGTGTATCTGAAGATTTTTAAAGTCATACTGCACTAATTTAAACATTTGGGTTCCCATAGAGATCCCAAATATGGACCCAGTGAATTGATTTCAACAAAAATGTGCAACAATCTTCCAAAGATGTTATATGTGATATTTGAAAGCTTTTGGAGTAGTGGTTTGGGAGAAGAGTCTTAAATGTTTCCCCATTACCCACAGTGTTAAGAAATGCTTTTCCCCATTACCCACAGTGTTAAAAAATGCTGACTCAGCATTTTTTCAAAATACAGAAAAAGTACCCTATGGTAAAAACTGATAGCAATTTTTTGGACCATTCCATTCTGTTCGTCCCAAGGAAGCATCACACCAAATAAGAATTCACAGTGCTGTAAAGTTTTGGATTTTTTTTCTATTTTTAGCTCCTGTGGTTCCTACGGCGCATTTTGAAATTTTTTTTTTGCATAAATCAAGTACTTATGTCCCATTGATACTTCATATCAAATTTGGTTCAAATCGGCCTCATGGTTTGGAAAATAAAAAATTTGATTTGGGGAGGGTAAAAAATTCTTGCCACTCCCGGAATGACGGCAAATATTGCCCCTCGAGCTTCTCATGAACAAACTTGAGTCTACACCTCAAAAGAAAGCTGTATACCAAATATAAAGTCTCTGGTACAGCTGGTTCATGAGATTTAAAAAAAATAGTGGGATTTTGGCCTCACCCCCCCTCTTCAATATGAGCAGAAACCCAATTTGAAGAAAAACCCAAATGCCCCTATATAACCACTACTCATGTGGAATTTCATTAAAATGGCTAGTGGTTTGAGAGAAAAAGACCCAAACACCACCTTCACAACGGACGAAAAGAAATCAGAATAGCTCACTCTGACTTTCAGTCAGGTGAGCTGAAAACAATCTTCTGGTCCATGCAGTTTTTGAAATGTGAGCATTTGAATTCTTTTCTATTTTTAGCTCCCGGTGTTCCCATGGGGCAGCAACAAAAAAAAAAAAAAAATTAGGCACAAATCAAGTAGTTATGAAGCAATTATACTGCGTGCCAAATTTGGTTCAAATTAGCTCTTTGTTCATAAAATAGAAATTTTGGGTGGAGCCCAAAATGGGCATGCTACCACAGAGAGCCCAAATATTGACATACCAACTTGCCTTGAACAAACTTTAATCTCCACCACAAACGGAAGTTTCTTACTAAATATCAAAGCTTTCTCTCTGCTAATTCATGAAAAGACGACTTTTCAAGATTTTTAGGTTTTCTGGGCATTAGCCCAGAGGGGAAGTAGCATCTTTTTGGTTAAAAAACACAGAAGACTATACTCCACAAAGATGTTTTGTACCAAACTAGTTTTGGCCCAAAGGTTCTGAAGGAGAATACTAGAATAGTTGATGGAGCACAAGAAAGATGATGACTCAGCATTTTCCATTGCCAACAGTGTTAAAATGAGCATCGCCGTATGGCACCCGATGACAAAGATGACTGCAAACTGTTTGATCCATCTGATTCCACTGGTCCTTAAGAAACTGCTAATGTTCTGCCCTGATCAGTTTTGCAAGTATGTGCGTTTGATTTTTTTTCTATTTTAGTTGATGGGGTTCCCATGGGGCTGCAGGAAAATTTGTTTGGGCAGAAATCAAGCACTTATGACTAAATTATACACCACAGGACAAATTTGGTTCAAATCCGGCTATTACAGGGGTTCATACAGACCTTCTGGTTCATTTTTCCATAGCCTTTCCATAATTTTTCCATGGCCTGAACTGCAAATTTCCCATAGTCCTATATCCACTAATTAAAACTATACAGAATGCACAGGGAAACAAAGAGGTGGACATCTACCTGTACCTTACTTTTATAACCAATAGCAATGAGGATCCAAAAAAACAAATTTACTGATCATGGACAACCAGTTATTTTCGATGTGGTCCATGATTTGCAGATTAGTTTGTAAAGTTCTCATATTTCCAGAGATGTAGCAGCTAAGGATACAGGTATATTTGGGTACATACTGTTCGAAATAGAACTAAATGGTGGGATGACTGCACAAAAATTCTCATTACGGTCCATAACAACACAAAATTCTACAACCAATCCTTTGTTCAAACAGGCCACTGTCCAGAACTTGCATGAAAGGTCACGGGCTGTAGTTTAGTGATTTTGGATATATTCATGTAGAACACCAACATAAAATGTGCATTTCCATAGCCTTTCCAGAGCGTATTGAAACAAGCGGCCCCAATGGGCCTTAATCGCTCACCTGACAAAGTGATTCAAAGAAGTATTTTGGGTCACATTCATTTAGTCATTATTCATCAACACTACAGAGGAATGAAGTGATGAAATTATTCACGCCTCTAGTGTCCACGTCAGATGATTATCATAGGTCTTCCTGACTGCTTCCAATTCTATCAGCTGTACACAAGCACAGCAAATCTTACAAGGGTTGTTATGTCAATGCACCTCCACCCCCACAATAGAGCCCAAATATTAACCCGGGCACCCAATTTGAACAAACTTGAATCTGCTCCTCATAGAGATGATGTATAACGAATATGAAATGATTTGGACTGGAGGATCTGAAGATGATTATTTTAAAAAAAAATGTCCTCATATTGCACAAAGTTAAAATTCAGACTGGTGGATCTAAAGAAGATGATTTTTCAAGAAATTATTGCTCTAAGTTAAACGTTGAGCTCCAATAGAGAGCCCAAACACTAGCTAAGGACCCCATTTGAACAAACTTGAATCTGACCACCCTAGAGATGTGGCATACCAAATATGAAAGCATTCCTACTGGTGGATCTAAAGAAAAAGATTTTTAAAGAAATTTCCTCATATTGCACTAAGTTAAAATTTGGGTCCCTATAGAAGGTACAAATATTAACCCAGGAACTTGAGTTAAATAAACTTGAATCTGACCTCGACTTGGAGATATTATATACCAAATATCAAAAGATTCTAACTGATGGGTCTGGAGAAGATTTTTAAAGAAATTCCCTCATATTGCACTATGATGGTTCTGAAGAAGATTTTTAATGAAATTCCCTCATATTCGACCAAGTTAAAATTTGGGCTCCCATCAGGTGCCCAAATAGTAAGTCAGGAAGCCAATTTGAACAAACTTGAATCTGATCCCCCTGAAGATGTATACCAAATATGAAAGCATATTGACTGGTGGATCTTAAGAAAAAGATATAGATTTTTAAAGAAATTTCCTCATATTGCACTCCAATATAGAGCCCAGATATTAACACAGGGACTCGGTTTGAACAAACTTGAATCAGACTCTTCCCTAATAAGATGTTATATACCAAATATAAAAGATTCTAACTGATGGTTCTTGAGAAGATTGTTTTTTAATTTTGGAAAATAATTTATGGGTGCCATCAGATTTATGCCCCCTGCAGCACCCATACCCCCCCCCCCCCCCCCCCCCCCCCAAGTGGGCATGGCAACTTTATTTGAACAAACTTGACATCTGATAAGAACCATGCACACCAGAGTTGGTTCAATTTGGTCCAGTAGTTTCTGAGGAGAAGTTATTATTGTAAAGTTAACGCCGGATGGCGGACAAGATGAAATGTGATTTGTAAAGCTCCTTCTCAGCTTTGCTCAGATGAGTTAAAAACTTCAGATTTCCATATCATGGAAAATTAAATTTCACTTTTTCATCACTTTCCAGGAGTCCCATAGCCTGGATGAACCCTGCAATTAGTTCTTGAAATAGAAATTTTGGGTGAAGCCCAAAATGGGCATGCTCCCACAGAGAGCTCAAATATTGACCTGCAAACTTCCCTTGAATAAACTTTAATCTTCACACCAAAGGAAGTTCCATACCAAATATCAAAACATTCTCGGTGATGCTTCATGAGAAGATTTTTAAAGATTTTTTGGTATTAATCCCAGCCTGAAGATGGCATCAGCTTCATTTGAATTAAAAAAGGTTTACTCCAAAGAAGGTCTGTGCCATATATGTTTGAATTTGGCCCAGTGATTTCAAAGAAGACAAGTTTCGAATTAGTTAATGGAGTACATGAAAGATGATGATTCAGTATTTTCCAGTTGCCAACAGTATTAAAATGGGTATCTCCATATGGAAACCCTTAACAAAACTGATAGCATTTTTTTTTTGGGGGGGGGGGGGGGGGGGGGGTCTATCTAATTCTGTTGGTCCTAAGGTGGCTGAATACCCACAACATTATTCTGGTCCTGCAGTTTTTGAAATATGGACGTTTGAATATTTTCTATTTTTAGCTGCTGGGGTTCTCATGGGGCTGCAAACAATTTTGTTTGACCATTTATACTACATGCTAAATTTGGTTCAAATCAGCCAATCGGTTCTTGAAATAAAAATTGTGGGTGGAGCCCCAAAAAATATTGATCTCCAAAGTTCCCTTGAAGAAAGGTTATAACCTTCACCACTAAAGAAAGTTCCATACCAAATATAAAAGCATTCTCTCTGGTGGTTCATGAGAAGCTTTTTAAACATTTTTAGGCTTTTGAGGCATTAACACCAACCCAAAGATGGCAGCAGCCTCATTTGAACAAAGTAGAAGCGGTATACTCCAAAGATGGTCTGTGCCATGAATTTGGCCCAGTGGTTTTGAAGAACAAAATTTTCAAAAGTTAACATACAATGCACAACAAAGGTAATGGCACTTGCGCCCACTGACTTTCATACAGGTGAGCAAAAAGTAGTTTTAAAGATTATTCCTCATATTGGACTAAATTAAAATTTGGGCTCCAAGAGGAAGGCAAAATATTAACACAGGGACTTGGTCTGAACAAACTTAGATCTGACCTCCCAAAGGATGCTGGATACCAAACATCAAAAGATTCTGACTGCATGGTGGATCTGAATAAGATTTTTAAAGATTATTCCCCACACAAAGTTAAAATTCAGGCTCCCATAAACAACTCAATTATTAACTGATATGATTGATTTGGACAAATTTGAATCTGACCCCTTCACGGATTCTGTATACCATATATCAAAAGATTCTGACTGGTGGTTCTGGTGAAACCAATCTTTAACGAGAACTTCTCACATTGAAATTCCCTTGAAAAGAGAAACAAACACAAAAAATTCATCAAACGCAACCCGTGGATGACATTTGGGCTTCTGCAATCATCTCTTCATAAAAAAAACCTTTACATAAAAAAAGATAAAAAAAAACCCATCCGAGTATAATGTAAGGAAATATAAAGCCTTCAATGCAATTTTCAATAAAGTCAAGTGAAAAAAGTAAAGCCATGTACTATAATGATATTTTGAGGAAGAACCAACAAGATTTGAAGAGGACCTGGCAAATATTACATAAGGTAATTAATGAACCCCCAACCCCACAACCATTATCAAAGACATTTATCTCCAAAGGAGAAGAGGTATCAGACCCTGGTAAAATTGCATCCGAATTTAACACACATTTCACAAATTTAGGTAAACAATCAGTGACTGTGTATCACATACCGATACTGACTTCACAACATTCCTAGAAGGGAACTATCCAAATAACTTTTTTGTTGCTCCTTGTACCGATCAAGAAATTATCCTAACCACTAGTAAAATTGCAGGGAAAACTAGCTCTGACTTTAACCAGATCTCTAGCCAGATTATGAAAGAAATAATATCTGAGGTCGCACAACCTCTATGTCACATATTTAATCAATCGTTCTCCAGTGGTATAGTTCCTCGTAAAATGAAATTAGCCATAGTTGTTCCTATCTTTAAAGGTGGTGAAGCGCAAGAATTGGGTAATTACAGACCAAGTAGTATTTTGCCTGCATTCCCAAAGGTACTTGAACGAATCATGTGTGCGAGGCTAATAAGCTTTCTGAGTGAGTTTGATGTTCTCTATAAGCACCGATATGGCTTTCGTAAAGGACATCCAATGATACACCCAGTTATTCATCTTCTTAATCACTTGCTGAATGCAATGACAAGCCTTCAAAAAAGACTCTACCTTAGCTCTCTTCATTGATTTGTCACAGGCCTTCGATACAATTAGTCACGAAACCTTACTTTGGAAAATGCAATTTTATGGGATCCGGGGAATTTGTAACAATTGGTTTCGAAGCCACATGTCTGACCGAAGTCAATATGCAGAATACGGTTCGCACATGTCCCATCCGTTAAATATAACCTGTGATGTGCCCCAAGGATCTGTACTTAATCCAATTTTATTCCTTATTTATGTAAACGACATTTGACACTGCACGTCATTAAACCTACTATCATTTACAGATGACACAACCCTGCACACATCTAACCATATGGACTTGCTACAAAGTAAGGTAAATGTGCAGCTAGCCAAGGTATTTGACTGGTGTTGCTGTAACAAGCAACAAATAATATAAAAAATCTAAATTCATTTTACTGCACCCACAGAATAACACACACAAAATTAGCCAATTAAAACTCTTTCTCAATAATAAAGAACTGTCGGTCGTGGGAAATACCAAATCTGACAAATCAGTAAAATTTCTAGGAGTGCATCTCGATGAAAACGTAACATTTAAAACTCATGAATCGAGTGTCTGCTCAAAAATGTCTTGTGCCATGTACTGCATCAAAAAAGTTGAAAACATTCTTCCAAGAAAAGCTCTAAAATCACTATATTACGCCCTCATTCATAGTCACTTATTATATGCCATCCAGATTTGGGTAACTCACCTGCTACAAATAAAATATTTCTACTTCAGAAGCGAGCATTGCGTGTAATTAATCTAATGAGATTCAATAGTCACACATACCCTTTATTTAGGAAGAATGGAATATTGAAATTTAATATTTACAAATCGAATGTTTTAGTACTCATGTATGATTGGCAACAAGATTGACAACATGTTTAAAACTCTTATCACTCATAGCACGTACACAAAACAATCTGGACAAATACAAGAGCAAAAGGCAAGAACAAACTTTCCTGCGAATCTCCCCAAACATAATTTTCCAAAAATCTGGAATGGATTTCCTAACAACATCAGAATACTAACTCCCAGATCCTTATTCAGATACACTATTACAAAAAGTATGGTAGAAAACTATACTCTTATTGCGACTTGCAATAACCGATTCTGCCAGGATTGCAGAAAAATACAAGTAATATATTTGTAGGACATTAGGCAATAACCTCGTAAATTAAAGGGGGAGGAAGCAGGGGTTGGGGTGTTTTTTACTGAAGCGGTGTAAATGATCCGGTTGATCCAATGCTGCAATGCAAAGTTTGCACCCCATTCAAATTTAATTGTTAGTTCTCCCGATTTTGCACGCAGTGAATGTTAGTCACATTTTTTAAACTTTTTTTTTGTGGGGTATTCAATCTTATCTTAGGCGCCGGAACTATACTATACACGGCCAAGGGAATAATTTGTTACACTGTCGCACCATGAGTGCAAAGATTTGAAAACATGGCCCTGACAAGAGAGCATCATCCTAATTGAATTCTTGTATCTCATCCATCATGACCCTTCACACATTAACTTATGTCATCAACAGAAGTTGGGAACTAATTATATCTGTAAGCTGAGTCAGGGACTGTGACATCCTGCCTACAGAAAAAAGTCTGCTCCAAGAAAGGGTTATTTTAAGTAATATGGAGATGTTAGGAAGACAGCCATCCGGCTATGATGTCTCCAAACAATGTGCCTACTCACAGACATTTGCGTAATGTAATCCACTAAACCTCTCTATGCTCACTTCCACAATTTTCGACTGTTCATTTTGTTGTCATTAATTTTTTATGTTGTTTGTTTGTGAGATAGTATATTGTTGAATAAATGTCATTTCATTCCATAATCATTTGAACCAAGTTAAAATTCGTGCTCCTGTATTGAGCCCAAATATGAACCGAGAGGGCTTAATTTTAACAAAATGGTATCTGACACCACTATGGATGTTGTATACCAAATATCAAAAGATTCTGATCAATGTTTCTGGCAATTTTTGCAAATATACTGACTCCACATTTTATTGATTCCCTCTCCATACACTATGACACAACCAATGACATTTTTTTGTTACCATTCCATTCTACTAGTCTACTAGTCCCAATGATGCTTCATACCAAATAACAGATCTCTGTTCTGTGCGGTTTGGGAAATATGGGCATTTGAAAATATTTCTATGTTTTTGATCAAAATATGAGGTGTACACTGTACTAAAGAGCTGAGGGGTGGGTTAATATGACCTCACAGTTAATGTATGTGGCCCTCACAGTTAACGTATATCAACGCAAGTTACCAAGTTACAGTGCAATTATTCCAAAACGAGTCATCCTATCAAGTTACATAAAAATCCCTTCATAAATATGGCCTGTAGACTGTGCTAAAGGTTTTCGCGCTTCGGGCCCCTGTTGCCGTCAGTTTCCCAATTGCGTCCAAAGGGGACATTCTCATCTAGACATTATATGAAGACAAACTACCAAGTTACAATGAAATCCCTTCATAAATGTGACCTGTAGACTGTGCTAAAGATTTTTGGGCTCGGGCAGCCATCATGGTTGAATGATCGCAACCAAAAGGGGACATTCTCATCTAGGCATCATCTGGAGTGATCCTACGAAGTTACAATGAAATCCCTTCATAAATATGACCTGTAGACTGTGCTCAAGGTTTTCGGGCTTCGGACCCCTGAAGCTGTCACAATTGACCAATCACGACCAAAAGGGGATGTCATCATCCAGGCATTACCTGTAGACTGTCAAACTAACAGGTTACAATGAAATCCTTCCATAAATATGACCTATAGACTATGCTAAAGGTTTTGGGGTTTCGGGCTCGGACAGCCATCAAGGCTTTATCGATGTCGACCAAAGGGGGATGTTCTCATCTAGACATTATTTGGAGTCATCCTACCAAGCTACAATGAAATCCCTTCATAAATATCACCTGTAGACTGTGCTAAAGGTTTTCGGGCTTCAGGCCCCTGTAGCTGTCACAGTTGCCTAATGGTGTCCAAAAGGGGCTGTTCTCATCTAGACATTATATGAAGTCAACCTACTAAGTTACAATGAAATCCCTTCATAAATATGACCTGTAAACTGTGCTGAAGGTTTTCGGGCCCCTGTAGCCGTAACAGTTGCCTACTGGTGTCCAAAAGGGGATGTTCTGATCTAGACATTATATGAAGAAGAAAACCTACCAAGTTACAATGAAATCCCTTCATAAATATCACCTGTAGACTGCTCTAAAGGTTTTCGGGCTTCAGGCCCCTGTAGCTGTCACAGTTGCCTAATGGTGTCCAAAAGGGGCTGTTCTCATCTAGACATTATATGAAGTCAACCTACTAAGTTACAATGAAATCCCTTCATAAATATGACCTGTAAACTGTGCTGAAGGTTTTCGGGCCCCTGTAGCCGTAACAGTTGCCTACTGGTGTCCAAAAGGGGACGTTCTGATCTAGGCATTATATGAAGTCAACCTACCAAGTTACAATGAAATCCCTTCATAAATATGACCTGTAGACTGTGCTAAAGGTTTTTGGGCTTCAGGCTCGGGAAGCCATTATGGTTGAATGATCGCAACCAAAAGGGGACATTCTCATCTGGAGTGATCCTATGAAGTTACAATGAAATCCCTTCATAAATATGATCTGTAGACTGTGCTCAAGATTTTCGGGCTTCAGGCACCTGCAGACATCACAGTTGACCAAGCACGACCAAAAGGGGACGTCATCATCTAGGCATTATATGGAGTCAACCTAACAAGTTACAATGAAATCCTTACGTAAATACGACCTATAGACTATGCTAAAGGTCTTTGGGCTCGGGCAGCCATCAAGGCTGAATATCGTGACCAAAAGGGGATGTTCTCATCTAGATATTATTTGGAGTCATCCTACCAAGCTACAATGAAATCCCTTCATAATTATGACCTGTAGACTGTTCTAAAGGTTTTTGGGCTTCGCCCCCTGTAGCCGTCACAGTTACCCAATCGTGTCCAAAAGGGGACGTTCTCATCTAGACATTATATGAAGTCAACCTACCAAGTTACAATGAAATCCCTTAATAAATATGACCTGTAGACTGTGCTAAAGGTTTTCGGGCTCGGGCAGCCATCATGGTTGAATGATCGCAACCAAAAGGGGACATTCTCATTTGGTGTGATCGTACGAAGTTACAATGAAATCCTTTCATAAATATGACCTATAGACTGTGCTCAAGGTTTTCGGGCATCGGGAACCTGTAGCCGTCACAAAAGGAGATGTCATCATCTAGGCATTATATGGAGTCAACCTAACAGGTTACAATGAAATCCTTCCACAAATATGACCTTTTGCTGAATATCGTGACCAAAAGGGGATGTTCTCATCTAGATATTATTTGGAGTCATCCTACCAAGCTACAATGAAATCCCTTCATAATTATGACCTGTAGACTGTTCTAAAGGTTTTTGGGCTTCGCCCCCTGTAGCCGTCACAGTTACCCAATCGTGTCCAAAAGGGGACGTTCTCATCTAGACATTATATGAAGTCAACCTACCAAGTTACAATGAAATCCCTTAATAAATATGACCTGTAGACTGTGCTAAAGGTTTTCGGGCTCGGGCAGCCATCATGGTTGAATGATCGCAACCAAAAGGGGACATTCTCATTTGGTGTGATCGTACAAAGTTACAATGAAATCCTTTCATAAATATGACCTATAGACTGTGCTCAAGGTTTTCGGGCATTGGGAACCTGTAGCCGTCACAAAAGGAGATGTCATCATCTAGGCATTATATGGAGTCAACCTAACAGGTTACAATGAAATCCTTCCACAAATATGACCTTTTGCCTATGCTAAAAGTTTTGGGGCTCGGGCAGCCATCAAGGCTGAATGATCGTGATCAAAATGGGACGTTCTCATCTAGACATCATTTGGAGTCATCCTACAAAGTTACAATGAAATCCCTTCATAAATATGACCTGTAGACTGTGCTGTAGGTTTTTGGGCTTCAGGCCCTTGTAGCCGTCACTGTTGCCCAATCACGTCCAAAAGGGGACTTTCTCATCTAGACATTATATGAAGTCAACCTACCAGGCAGTCGTCACGGTTGACAGATCACGCCCAAATGAGGAAATTCTCATCTAGACATCATAAGGAATCATCCTACCAAGTTATAATTAAATCCCTCCATATTAAACATGACCTGCAGACTGTGCTAAAAGTTTTTGGGTTTCGGACTTGGGCAGCCATCACGGTTGACAGATCATGCCCACAAGGGCACGTTCTCATCTAGGCATTATACAGAGGCATCCTACCAAGTTACAATGAAATCCCTTCATAAATACGACATGTAGACAGTGCTAATGGTTTTCAGGTTTTGGGCTCGGGCAGCCATACCGGTTGACCGAACGAGACCAAAAGGGGATGTTCTCATCTAGACATGACCCCAAACCTGCATATGAAATTTCGTGACGAGCAGACAAGAACTGCATGCTGTAGCCTGTGCTAAATGAAAATGTGAACAGACTCACAGACTAACAGATTTCAGCACATGTGATGGCAATAGCTTATCTTGACTTTGTCAAGTTAAGCTAAAAATGCCTAACTGGCACCGAAGGGGGGAGGGGGGTGTTTCTTTGGGTTTTTAACCACAAACTTTAAGCAAAACTGTAAAAACGCATTTTTGACGAAAAAAAAGTGCCTAATTGGCCTCGAAGAGGGGTGTTACTTGAGTTTAAAAAAAGTTCTGCATGTGGTGACTGTAAATAGTTCTGTAATGCCTAATTGGCGGGGGCTGGGTATGGCAATAACTTCAACAATTTTCATTGGATAATTGTGGTCATCAAACTTGACCAAGAGATATGCACTGAAAAAAATTGAAATCTGTTAACTTTTGTTTAAGTTAAGGCATAAAGTTCAGACAGATGGACAGACTGATGGACAGACTGACAGATAGACGGCCGGAGTAAGCAAGCTCTGTGCTATATCCCTCCCTTGTGGGAGGGGATAAAAAGTATGTGGTAGAAGCCTAATTTGAAATTCAGAGAAACTAAGTTCGAAAAGCATTGTGAAAAGGGTTAAATTAATGCCAATATTATTTGAAACCACTGTGCACAGCTTCAGTAGACCTTCCCCAAAATGAAAAAAAGAAATGACGCTGTAACAGAGTGTTTGGAGAATGAAAGGTAGAGCCTTGAAAAGCAGAACTTTAATCCGAAACTTTAAGCTGGGAATACCAAGTAAAATTGATTGGTAAAAAAGGGTTAAATATTTCCTAAAACCGATAAAAGAAATCATTGATGTAAATGAAATCATTAAGTTGTATTGACCATGCAAGAATTGGAGTAAAAAAGTATGTGGCAAAGTCTAATTTCAAATGCAAAGAAACTAAGTCTGAAAACATGTTTAAAATCATGCCAATATTAATGAAAATCACTGTAGAAATGTTCAGTAGATAGTAGACAATGTCCCAAATAAGAAACAGTGACATTCCACTAAACTGTTTGAATTAAAGGTGTAATTTTAAACCCCACCCTCCCCCCAAGAAACAACTTTAACCTAGAAGTTGTAAGTTAAATAGCCATACAAAAACGGGTTAAATATTTCCCAAAATAACATGAAACATAAATAAAAAACATTATGAGAATGATAGAATCAATAATATTAATTTAAAAGAAAAAAAACCCCAAAAACTATAAGGTTGACTAAAAAACTTTAACCACAAACTTTAACCAAAACTCCAAATGTTAACAGACGGACAGACGAAAGCGATGTCTAAACAGGAACAAAAAACTCACTTGAACCTTCAGTTAAAAACTTTTAACAAATACTCTAAATGTTAAAAGATGGACAGACAGAGGGACAGGCAGACGAAAGTCATGACTATAGTCCTCACTGTAAACAGTCGGGCTAAAAAAAGATTATCTAAACTGCCGCCACCCCCCCCTGAGATATTGTATACCAGATATCAAAAGATTCTAATTGATGGTTCTGGAGAAGATTTTTGAAGAAATTTCCCTGATTCTGCACAAAGTTAAACTTTGGGCTCCAATAGAGAGCTCAAATATTAACCCAGGAGCCCAATATGAACAAGTGTGAATCTGACCCTCCTAGAGATGTTATATACCAAATATGAAAGGATCTGAAGAAGATTTTAAAAGAAATTTCCCCAAATCGCACAAAAGTAAAATTCAGGCCCCCATAGAGAGCTCAAATATTAACCCAGGAACTAGATTTGATCACACTTTAATCTGACCTGCCTAGAGATGCTATATACCAAATATGAAAGGATTCCGACTGGTGGATCTGAAGATGATTTTTTAAGAAATTTCCTTATACTGTACTAAGTTAAAATGTGGGCCCCCATAGGAAGCCCAAATATTGACTGAGAGACTTGATGTGAACAAACTTGAATCTGACCCTCATATCAATGATGTTTACCAAATATTAAAACATTCTGACCAGCAGTTCTGAAGAAGAATGTTTTGAAAGCTTATTTCCCATATTGACCTAAGTTAAGATTTGAGCCCAAATACAAACCAAGGAGCTTAAATTGTAACACACTTGTATCTGACCCCCCCCCCCCCCCCCCCCCCCCCACACACACACACACACACTCCATGGATGCTGTATGTCAAATATCATTAGATTCTGATTAGTGGTTCTGGAGAAGAAATGTTTTTTAATATTTGCAAATATGCTGAATCAGCATGTTTTCGATGCCCCCCCGCAGAATTCACTAACAAAACCAATGGCAATTTTATTTTATTATTTGCTTCTACTGGTCCCAAGGATGCTTCAAACCAAATAACAGAACATAGGAATTTTTTTAGCATGAACCAAGTACTTATGACCCAATAATTCCACATACCAACTTTCGTTCAAATCGGACCATCGGTTCAGAAAGTTAAAAAATTTATAGTAATTTATATATTTTTTATACTTACCAATGACCCAGACTTAGCTGGTGCTAACTCTAACAAAACCGGGGCCAAACACAAATTTTGCCCCCCAATCCCCAAAATTTGCATCCAAAACAAAAAGAAATCATGTCCTAAAGGACCTCCATACTACGCCTCTACTGCGCATGCGCAGTGACGCAGTCGTTCCGAAATTGGCGCCAATTATCATTCTTACTGGCAGTGCCTAGTCAGCGCTATGTACTCAGCGGGGAGGCAAGAGTTCCCAACTCCAGGGAGGGCCATCCCCGTCTGGGTCATTGGTAAGTATAAAAAATATATAAATTACTATAAATTTTTTAACATTTTTATACTGTACCAATGACCCAGACTTAGCTGAATAGTAAACAGGCTGGAGGGCCTAGGACATAGAGGAAAATCCAATAAGCTCAACTATATAGTAAAGAGGTAACCCCTTAAGGAGAAAAGGAGTATTAGGCTTTACATGTATCTTTCTTATTTAATATTAAATTAGAAAGATACACTACCCTTAATAATTGAGCACAATAACATTCATGTTCTCTATTAACATCCAGTATAACCCTTATACTAATTATTTTTAAAGCAAGCCAATAAATAAAGTAGTCCAGAGAATTGAGACTCTTTATAATCATTTAAAAGTGTCCGAGTATTGTATATTAAAGCCCGTTTGACACTTGACATATACAAATGCTTCACACCGAGCTACACTTTAAAAATAAGACATGAATGAATTTAAACATTAATATTACACTTTAAAACCATCCCGGAAGCGACTCAGAAATACTGACTTGGAGGAGGCATTCCCTTGCTTTTCACTATAAAGCAGGTGACCTAAGGGAACACCCGCCCCCCCCTCCCCCCCCTTCCCCTTGCCCTGGGTCAAATAGCCCAGAGCGAAGAGGGCAGCCGGACGGAGTCACTGCCGGAACAGAAAGCCTGCATAACTATAGTTGCAACTGTTTAGTGGACGACATTCTGAGCAACAGATAACGGACCTAAACAATGCAGGTCTCCAGAAATGGACTCAATATTTCTGAGATAAAAATTCGTAAATGTGGATGGCTGAGACCAATAAGCAGCCTTCATTAAATCTGTAATAGCAACACTATTAGCATAAGCCCAGGAAGTAGAAAGAGCTCTTACTTCATGAGCAGAAATCTTAAGCACAGACTGCTGAGAAGAAGATAAATCTTCATAAGCAGTACGGATAGTTAACTGAATCCATCTACCAATAGAATGGACTGAAATGTCCTTTCTATTAGGCATCAAAGACAGAAAGAAACGTTTCCGTCCCTTTCTGATAAACTGAGATCTCTGTTTATAGATACGTAGTGATCTAACAGGACAGAGTAAAGGCCTACGCCCGTCTGAAGACGGAAGAGCCTTAATAACAATAGGTTCCGGATATTTATTAGGAGCCTGATTCTTAGCTAAAAAACCCACATTAGTAGTGAAGGTGATAGTGTTCCCAACACTACGATAATGAGAATCATCCACCGATAGTGCATGAAGCTCACTGACTCTTCTGGCAGAAGAGAAAGCTAAGAGAAAAGCTGTCTTATAAGATAAGAATTTGAAATCTACTGTCCCAAGAGGTTCAAATGGCTTTTCCTTCAATTTAAGGAGAACCCAAGCTAAATTCCACTTAGGAATTAATCTAAGAGTTCTGGGTCTATTTATCGAAAAGTTTCTAACCAACTTCGATAAAGAGACATTAGATCCAATTTGTAAACTATCATGATGTGCATAGGTATCAGATAACATAGATCTATAACCCTTTATAGTAACAGGCTGCAGTTTGATTTCGTCAAACAAGTATACTAGAAAGTTTGCAATGTCTGGTATAGAGGGATCAAATATATCTACAGAATGATCCCTACACCAACGACGAAAAACCTTCCACTTAGCCGCATAGTTTAGCGAAGAGGAGGTCCTCCTACAGTTAGAAATCGCGTCCACTGCTCGTCCTGTAAAGTGCTTGCCATGCAAGAAGGACCGCACAACGGAAAAACGTGAAGGTTGAGACCTTGCGGGTTGTGATGGAGTTGGCGCGATTTCCCCTGCGAAAGAAGATCCTCTTGTGGAGGAAGCTTCCGCGGTGGGTCCCACAACAGACACCTGAGTAGATTTATCCACGGTCTCTGTGGCGACAGAGATGCTACCAACAGAATCTTGCATTGAGATTGTTTTATCTTTAGCAATACTTGTTGAATTAACGGCGCTGGAGGATACGCATATCCTATCATTCCGTCCCAAGGGATCGACAGAGCGTCTACTGCAAATGCTCTTGGATCCGGACACGGAGACACATACGTCTGCAACTGATTGTTGAGATGTGTCGCAAATAAGTCTATCATTGGCCGTTCCCATTGGTAGCAAATCTGATTGAATACTTGTTTGTTGAGAGTCCACTCCGACGGCAACAAGCGACCCTTTCGTGAAAGGGAGTCTGCTAGCACATTCAGACGACCCGGTATGTGACGGACCGAAAGAAGAACGTGATGTTCTAATGCAAACAGAAGGATTCTTTCCGTTAGATTGAACAACGGAACTGAATGAGTGCCTCCCTGATTCCGTATATACGCCACTACTGTCGTATTGTCGGATAGGATTTGGACATGAGCATCGTGAATAATGTCCATCCAGTGACGTAACGCAAGCCAAATTGACATCATTTCCTTGATGTTTATGTGCTTGCACAGGAATTGCGGATCCCAAAGACCCTGGCATCTCGAATCCGTTGGGATTAATGATGCACCCCAACCTGTTTGACTGGCATCCGTCGTAACGGTAAAACTCGGATCCGGCAACTGCAGCGGAACTCCTTGAGTTAACCACTGAATGTTTGCCCAAGTCTGAATCTCTTATTTCACTTGATCTGACAAGAGAACGTCTACATCGAGCGAATGAATTTTCACACTCCAATTCTGAGTCAGGAAAATTTGAAGAGGACGTGTGCGTAGCCGCCCCATCGGAATGAGATCCGCGGCGGCTCCGCACAGACCTATCAGTCTCATAAATTCTCTCGCCGTGACTTTGTCTGCGTGCAGACAATAGCGAGCGTAACAACTGACTAATTTCGCTCTGGTTAACGGCAGACGAACGAGATTGTTGTGCATCTCGAAGCTCATTCCCAGATGAGTGAATGACTTGGACGGCACCAGATCCGACTTCTCCTCGTTTACTATAAAACCGAGACGTCGGAGCAATAGAAGAAGATTCTGAACATCGTTCTGAAGCGTTAACTCGTTGCCGTACCTCTGAAGAATGTCGTCCAGGTAGGCCGACGTTACCGCAGACGAATGAGCTCGGAAGTAGATCATTACCGAGTTCATTACCCGAGTGAAAGCCCAGGGTGCTAGATTCAATCCGAAGCACATCGCCCGGAATTGATACACCACTCCCAGGACTGCAAAGCGTAGATACTTTCGGAATGTCGGATGTACCATGACGTGAAAGTACGCATCTTTGAGATCTATGCTCGTTGCATAATCGTTCACCCGAATACTCGCTCTGACCGATCGAATCGTCTCCATATAAAACTTCGGAGCGACGATCAGCTTGTTTATCCAGCTCAAATCTATGACTGGACGGAACGAGCCGTCTGGTTTCGGAACCAGAAACAGATGGCTGTAGAATCCCAGAGATTCCTGGTTTTCTACGACCTCTACCGCGTTCTTCATTAAAAGAGACTGCACCTCTGATAACAGAGCGTCTCTTTTCTGTGGATTTGACGGAAGATGAGTCCACTTTGGACTTCGAGTTAATGGAGGCTTTCGTTTGAAGGATATCTTTAGACCTTCCGAAGTCACTCCTCTCACCCAAGGGTCGTCCGTAATCGACGCCCACTCTTGTGAAAAACTCGACAACCTTCCGCCAACCGGAACGTGATAGAGGTTCAAGCCATCACCTCCTGGACCTGCGAGGCCTGCGGTAGGAGAAACCACGTCTTCCACGACCCGCACCTCGCCTTGTCGACCTCGGGGCGTCCGACCGATTGTCCCGGCCTGAAGGACGTCCCGAACGAGAGTTGCTATCCTGACGGTCTCTCGAATAAGACCAAGAGGACGCACCGGAACCTCTATAGGAACCTCTCTTGGGCGCATTAGACCCAGAAGTGCCTGTCTTATTCGTGTCTGCTGTATCCGACTTCTTAGGAGCCGATCTGAACAACAGAGAATCATTAGCTTTCTTTTTAATTTTATCATAAATAGCGGAAAGCTTGCCGTCAAAGAGAAGTTCTCCTGAGACCGAAGCGACTCTAAGAGAGTTCTTCA
Organism: Pictodentalium vernedei; assembly: GCA_031216915.1. Lineage (NCBI taxonomy): Eukaryota > Metazoa > Mollusca > Scaphopoda > Dentaliida > Dentaliidae > Pictodentalium > Pictodentalium vernedei. The sequence goes on along the minus strand of CM062293.1, from coordinate 305,019,245 downwards.
CCTTAGAATCCACTAGTGTGGATGTAGCTAGGGCTGCGTCACGTCTAACCAACTCCAGATTTGCCACTGAAAGGGCGGAGTTACACGTGGAATAAGCTACTGCCCTTGAAAGAAGTCTTAAAGAGGATTGTATATCCTGAAACTCTTCCCCTTGAAGGCGCAGTGATAACGCCTTAGTAAGGTGATCTGCGTAAGATAAGGCATCTAAATTGGCTCTGTTAGACGCAATAGCTGTTTCCAACACCGCGGTTGGAATAGAAGCTGACGACGGTAATGATAGCTCTAAGTCTTCCGCCTCGTCGTCCATACGCAGAGGAACTCTCGGTATACCCTGTCCTGCCGTATCGAATTTATTCCTTGCATTAATGAAAGGCAGGTTGAGAGTATTAGCGGACAAGTAACCTGCTTTCCCCGTCCTGGAAGCAAGTTTAAATATAGCGTCGTTCAATAATTCAAATGTTCTAGCAACATTATTGGACTGCGACGGAAACTCGGGAGCGATGTCCCTGAACCGCTCAAAAAATTCAGAGTCCAATGACGCTATAATTCTCTTGTCCGGAAGCGCAGCAGTCTGGCCCGACGGAACAACTTGAGGGAGAAAGTGCCGGATGAAGTCCACGACAGCTTTATGTTGTTCCGAAAGGGATAGCTCCAAGTCATCCGTATCCCTTTCACCATCCGTCGGACCTCACGATGTTCCCGGTCGTCCGCCCCCGATGCTTCGGCGGAGCGTACCGACCCAGCGCCGTCGGATAATTCTCGATCCGACACCGTTTCTGTCGGCTGCTGGGATAAGCTGTGCTATCTGCACAAGAATGTCTGGCGTCGAGACCTGCGGAGGCGCAGTCTTTCGCTGCTTCGCCGAGGGCAGCTCCGCATCAGATGGCTCCCGCATACTTTTCCTATGCGAACGTCCGGAGTCCATCGGTCTCGAATCCCTGGCTGCCGGATGGTGTGACCTGGTCGCCGAAGAATCCTTCATCGGCGAAGCTGGTAATATATCGGCGGTCACGCAGCCAAGGTGCGGTCGTGTGCGCTGACGAGAAGAGGAAGCCTTAACAGTCTCTGCGGACTGCTTATACAACGGAGCGTCCCGAGCGACGGACGTATGCTCCGCTAAAGACACATTTTGTACCACAACATCTGGTCCCAGATGTTGTTGTACGAGAGAGGGACCTCTCTCGTTCGCGGCCCGGCTGGACCTGGACGAGCTATGAACCGGACTAAAAGGCTTCCTCCGTTCTCGCTTACTATCCGCCGTCACTGGGTGTGCATCTATTATGTTTATAGTGCTCGCATCACCCAAAATTTCCTCTTGGACCGCATCGGACGAACCCGGCTGCCGAACCATTCGGTGAATGGACGCTACACCGGGCGAGCTAGCGGACGACATTTGTCTAATCTCCATGAGCACTTTTGCCGCTAGCTCTGAATTCATTTGTGACGACGGACGCACACTTGAAGAAGATAACATGGAAACATCACCCTGTTCTGGTTCCTCTGAAATAGAAACTGAGAGAGAAAGAGTGACCTTGCAGAGAAAGAGCCGGCATCGCGCTTTCTCCAGAAACAACATATCGTGACACACGTTTCCAATGTTTCTCATCCCAATGTTCACATATAGGACAGGGATTAATGCGAGAACACTGACTACAATTAATACAATGATCATGAAAGTCAGAGGAAGATTTCTTCCTATTACAATTTGAACAACGTCCCTTCATTGTGAAAGAACAACAATAAGTCCTAGTTACTCGCAAAAACCCCTGACACAAAGATACATAATAACATGATCCATTAATAAATGAAAAAACAATTGCAAAACAAAATAATTTTGAAAAAATATTTTTTCAGAGAAGCCCAAGTTGCTGAAAAGTAACGTTGAGCCCCGATGGATCCGATGGCAAAGTGTGGTCAAATATTTTAAATTTATATAAAATAATTAATGAGACACTTTCGGATAATATAAATGTATCTTATAATGAGATAAACTACCACAAAGGCAAACAGCCCCCCTCAAAAAAGGCTGTTGCCAATGAAAACAAACAGTGTAAACACACTAGAAAACATGACTCCAGGCACTGAAAAAACTGGCCCGGAATCAGTCATCAATTACACTCTATCTGATGCAAAACAGAGACTCCCAGGGGAGAATCTGTAGAACATCAGATGGAAGATGCAGAACACAAACGTTATACACCCATGGGTGAAAACGTAACTATGGGGAAAATAACAGAAAACATTCTGTAACCAAGCAACTCTCCCAGGAAATTTTAGAAATGAAATTTCTCAAAAATATGCCAAAAGCATGGGAGAATTGCCAGGGGGGACTTTAGAAGGCTAGGGGAGAGGAAACACTGAATAAGCAGTGCAACAATTAGCAAGAATGACAACAAGAGGCCCATGCCTCGAAAATAGGCAACTTAACATAATTTCATCAAAAAATTTTAAGTACAGCCCTGATTATTTTTTGCCACTTCTTTTTCCTCTCCTCCTTCTATCCTCCTTAGAATCACATTTTCTCCAAAAATTACGTGTCTGGCATCCTTTAAACTGAGATTTACAAGCACAAAGATCAGTGAGATGTTGACTGATGAAGGGCCAAACAGAGAAAGAATGATAATTGGCGCCAATTTCGGGACGACTGCGTCACTGCGCATGCGCAGTAGAGGCGTAGTATGGAGGTCCTTTAGGACATGATTTCTTTTTGTTTTGGATGCAAATTTTGGGGATTGGGGGGCAAAATTTGTGTTTGGCCCTGGTTTTGTTAGAGTTAGCACCAGCCAAGTCTGGGTCATTGGTACAGTATAAAAATATAGAAATTTTTGGTGGGGGCCACAAACTTCGTTTGGACAAACTTGACTCTACAGTTCAGAAGGAAGTTTCATATCAAATATCAAGTCATTGTACCCACTGGTTCATGAGAAGAAGATTTTTGTAGAATGTTGAGAGCATTTACCCCACTCCCTCCCTACGGAGCCTGGCAACTTTATTTGAACAAACTTCAATTGACATATGATAAGGACCAAGCATATCAAATTTGGTTAAATTTGGCCCTGGGGTTTAGGAGAAGTCGATAATGTAAAGTTCACGATGGATGGATAGAAAGTGAGCTAAAAATTATCTCCAGGTAATAATAATTCAGCGCACTGTCTATGTAAATGCAGGACTGAACCCCAGCACTGTCCTGAAAGGTTGTCAAAGGGCTGATGCACTGCCACATGTAAAAATTCCCCCTTTTGATGTTACTCCTTATAAAAATTGCTCCCTAGGTGCCAAAATTCGGCTCAATATTTCCAAAAATGTTGGTGTTACATTGATTGAAGTATTAAAACAAAAACAATTTACATTGACCACATTACCCATGATAAAAAATTCCCCAAGGTTGCCCAAGGTGACAAATTTCAACTGGATCTCTCTAAAAATGTAGGATTGCCTAAGTAACAGACAGATATTGACACACATTTGCTCTTCTAGTCTACACATCCGATCATAAGAAGGGACACAATTCTGGCAAAATTAGAGCAAACAATCTTAAAATTGTAATCAACATTTAACAATATTAAGGGCTATTTAAATCTTGAAAAAAAGGGCAGAATCAAAAATTCATTTTCCACATGCACATTTCCACTTTATATGCTTCACACAAAAATTCATTAAGAAATCTAGGAGGAATTAAGTGGACAGACATAGGTGATAAATTCTTAAAATAAAGAGCAAGGAAAATGAGGAATGAAAAATGCCTTTTCACAGACACATCTTCCCTTCATGCCAATACTTCACACCAACTTTTGTAAAACTATATTGTGAAATTCTCTAGGAGTTAAGCAGATAAACATTTGCGATATGAACAAACACAATTTATATATCCCCCTTCCATCTTTGCCAGCAGGGGATAAAAATAATTTGTCGTCCCCACTTTCATTTTAGTTCTGCAGCCACTAAATCAAGGAACACTAAAACAAACACAAAAAAAAAGAAACAATGATTCTCAAATTTTAAAATTGTCCAGATATTTTATTCAATTACTGTTGTGATAATTCTGACAATCTACACTAACAATTCGTATTAAAAGATATTATTCAAATTCTTCCAGTGATCAGAAAAAAAAATTAACTGATATTTTCTCTTCAATTCTTACACTTGTGCCAACAAAATTTCCCAATAACACCAACTGATTCTGGAGTAAACACATGTTGCAAAATACCATCTTGTTAATTACAGTCAATTCTTTCATCCCTAGAGATCTCATATGGAAGCACACAGCATGACCATCACATATCATCTATTTGGTAACAAGCAAAAATTGATTGATATACACTACTGTGATCACAAGTGTCATTTTTCTTGATGGGATTGCCACACACTTATCCACCAGTGGGTTGTGATTTCAAAAATAAAATATTGTTAAATCAAGATTGAATTAAAAAAAAAAAATTAAGCATATCTGATTCACTGGTCTTGCATTTCTTTTCCAATTGGGGAGATTCTTCAGTGCAGTGGGAGGAAAAGCAGAAAGATAACTTCAACTGGACCATGAGTGATCCCAATGCAGTCAAATTATCTTTCTACTTTTGTGATCACAGTATTGTGTACATCATGACCTGATGAATACCATTTGTCATGTCAGAATTTGAGTCATTCTAGAGATCTCAAGGCTTTATTCCTTTATTGGAGTTCAACAACACTTTCAACAGACAGGGTTATGCTGAATCAGGAAGTGGGAACATTGTCTGAAGTATCAGGGGGACAATGACTGCGCAGTAGCAAGCAACTTGAGGACTTTCTAAGTTGCTAACTGATCACATCGGTTAACTCTTTACCTAACACTATTGGTTGAGGACACTTGCAAAACAAGTCAGCATTTTCATTTTTTTGTCTCAAAAACATTGCTTATGACCGTCCATTGGAATGAACTCGCCCCAATGAGGAGTCAAAAGCTACATTTTGGGGGCAAACATTGAAAAAAATAATATTTGAACATTTTCCATCTAACCTTTATAGGCATTCAAAGCTTTTTTCAATAATTTAAAATCTTTTCCATCAAAAATATTGCTTATGACTTCTTAAGGAATCGAGCTCAATGGGTTCATTCCAATGAGGTCATAATCTATGTTTTTGAGGCAAAAATTGAAAAAAATACTAAAATTTTAATGTCAATTTCATGAATAGCACCAGATGTCTTGTCAGGTATAAGGTTAAGTCACGTGTTTTAACATCAACATATAACACGATGATGCACACAGCACTGCAAATCAAACTGACAAAGTGATTTAGGCACAATTCAAACTCATCCACTACAGACTAACAACTGATCTCTAGATGTTTTGATCATTTGATATAACATAACACTTTGATCAATGTTGAGCATTAACAATACCTTTTTGCTTTAGCCACAAGAAGCACACACTCAGACTCTGATGAAAAATCTTGGAGATACATATCTGGGGTCACGCACATGGTATTTATGACACTGCGGAATTTTTCATTCACAAAAATTATGATCTTGCACTTTTCAGGAAATACATTTTGATATTCACAAATAATTTGTAAGCAAATTATTTTCAAGAAGGAAAAACTTTTAAGTGAATATTGATCATTCATCAACATGACACTTTCTGTCTTCTCAACACTCACAAAATATTCCACTTTTCCCCCTATATTTTAAAGACGTGACCTATCATTGAAACATGCTTGAAAGACAAATCGCATGTGAAATTATAAGCTGAGTTGGTAAGTTGAAACTGTCCTCTCGCCATCCCCCCCCCCTCCCCCCCCCCCCCCCCCCCCCCATCTGAATATGGATTTTGCAGTGACTTCACTAGAATCAAATTTTCTGCAAGGTTTAGAGCCAGAGCAATGTGGGGATGGCTGGGTGGTGAGAGACACTGATCCCCAAAATTCCCCCTTCCCCCCAATTCAACTTGCCACTTAATGGTTTTCAACCCTTATCTTCCCCTTACTATATAAAAAAAAATCCTGGAGCCTCCTGTGGCCATAAAAAGGCTCCAGAATAGCTTTCAGACCAAATCTCTCGTCCTTCTCATACCCTCACCCAGTTCATGCCGTCAGAATATCCCTAGCATATCAATCTTGGACCATCCACATTGTAATTGTGGTGCCCTGGTTTGTAATCCTAGCTCTGCCACAGGCTAGGATGACAATAATTTTTTTGTCTTTGAGACTTTCAAATGACCATATAATTAGTTGACTGTTCTGAGGCCGCCAAGTTTTTCAAAGTTTCACAACAAATCTTCAAAGACTGAACCACTATATTTCAAAGAATTGTGGTTTTCATTCCAGAATAACTGAGTTTGCAACTCTCAGAACATAAACATTCTTAACTGAATAACAGTTATTCTTACATTTAAAACACACAAGAGTAAAACTAAAATTGGTTACATGCATGTTGACATATCTGGTTATGTGTCACTCTTGACAATATTGATGGCTTCACCTTGGCCAATAAATATAATAAATCATAAGAACTGCAAACTATAGTGCACATGCTTGTCAATCTATTAATAATTAATCAACTCTACTTTAATCTATTTTTGAAGTAGATTCTTTCTATCATTTGTTTGTATCATCTGGCAAAAAAGTTCGTCTTCATCTTCCTACATAACATTTAAATAAAAGCAAAATAGAAATTCAAATATTGAATCAGAGATATAGCAATATTTTCTTTTCAAACTGAAGCAAAATAACTTAAAAAAAATTCATTTCTATTCTTCTGAAGCAAACTGCCCGTAAGCCACTGAATATTAGTTGTTTATCAAGTTTTTTTTTACAAACTATAGCCATCAATCTTAGCAAATTTGGTGTTCAAGATTTTGCCTCTTTCCCTTCATACCAATCACACGCAGTGTCAGCATATGGTTGACGATTCTGTGGGAGTACCACTGCTCAACCCACGTACTCAGGTTGTTGTCACCTTGTTTTGCAACCATCTCCGAACGATTCTCGTCTGATGTTGCTCGGTTGATCAGACACTGCCTCTCTCATTTGGTATTTTTGGAATTCTCTCTCCACCTTTCCATGACATTCCTTGGTTGAAACTAAGCCATTTTCCTGTTTATCCTGCTTTTTCAGTGCAGATGCTTACAGCCAGCTAGTTGAATGTACCCTGGGAAAGCTGAGATGCAAAGAAGCGATCTCCTTGGTACGTAGAATCCTGAGATAGCATTCCATCTGCCTGGGACTTGAAGTCATCAGCAAGGAAACTATCCTGAAAAAAAAAATTATTATTTAAAATATAACCATAAATAATTTGAATAATCCCAGAAATGCATGAGAGAAATCAGAAATTTGTGAACTGGAACTTCATAAACCACCCAATAAAGAATACCAAAAAAACACACTTCCAATATTCTGTTTTTAAATTTTATTTTTCCTTTCAAAAATAAAACTAAAGTGAGAGGGTGACTCATGAATGAATACATCCCCAATCCCCATACTTTCACATTCTCATCTAAGCAACTAGAGGCGATTCAAAACACACACTACTTTGGAAGAGAATTGTTTGAGTACTGTTAGGCTAAGATTTCAAGTTAGTTTGCAAGACTAAAATTCTTTTCATAGCAACAGTTTGTTGGAGACTGATGATTCAAACACAATCCCGATTCTCAACATCTTACAATCAGTGTATGATGTTAATAGTTTTGTATGAAAGAGGAAACTGAAGTTACAGTAATGAACCAAAGTTCTATTTATAGTAACAGTCACCTTGATGTTTGACCCCAAACACCATCCTGATCAACACCTTATAGACAATTTGTATGGAAGCCAAAAAATCTCTTTAAAGTAACAGTCCCTTGATCTATTGACCACTCAATTCAATCTCAGTCATTCTGACTTGAAATCTGTCTATCAAGTTATAGTTTCATATGCAAATGGAAAGTAACATTACCACACAGAAAACAAAAATCTATTTAAAGAACCAGTGACCTTCAACCTACAGCTTAAAAGCATTTGCACAATCACTCCATCACAAAAGTTTGAGTACTGCGCGATCAAAGGTACAAAAGTTAATGTTCGGAAACGAGCAAGACAGAAACCCAGATTGACAACCCAATAGATGGAAGGACAGACAGACGAGGGAGTTACTTTATATCTCTCTCTCTCTCAGATTTTTCACAGAAATTTATTCTTTTGAGTTTTCAGTCATCCTCAGCAATTGTGACCACACTGTGACCAGAACACAAGTATAAAGCAAGTTCAGGCAATCGTTTATACCATACCACCCTCTTTAGAGGACTCTCTTTACCAGGTTCAGCAAAGCATAACTTATCTACCACAGAAAACAAGCACTGCTCCACTTCACAGGGTTTCCAAGAAGCTGTGGGTCCATTTCTTTTGATACTGAGAAAACATCTAGCAGAGACTGCAACATTTTCTAAGGTGTCCTATTCTTTACATGCATCTTGCTTTTCACATGACTGATCCAACTCTCTTTCTGCTCTTGACAAACCTGATGAGATCACCACACATTGTCCACAACTTCTCCCCGGTGTTGACTCCCGAATAGTTTTTTTTTTTTTTACATCGCCTTGTACTATAGTCCGTGCAATCTGTACTGATGAATGCATTCAACAAACCTAAATGTTTTATAAAGCATAAAGTGAGAAACAGATGTTGTCGGAATAATGGCTGATCCACTCGCCAAGCTAATTCAATCAAACATGTTCTTATAGCAGTTTTCACATAAACATGAAGTAAATGTTTCTCAAGATTTTTTTAAAATATTGCAACAATGGAAACGAACCCAGAATTTCACCAGAAACTGGAAATACCTGGAGATGGACCCAAATTTTTACTATTACCTAGAAAACTATAATCCTTGATCCAGGGTTCCTGCTGCAAAGGAGTGATAGAATTCAAGGCTACTCAAGGCCCTTTCTCAACATTTTTCAAGACCGAACAATAGCCAAATTCAAGGATTTTCAGGGCTCCTGACTTCACAGGCCCTAAGACCCTGTAGTCATTACCCCCTCTTAAAGGGAAGTGGGAGGAGGGGGTAAGGGTAGGGACCAGGGGATCATAGTTTGGACTTTGCCTTCACAAACTAGAAAATAATGCAATGCAAAGCACTGCATGTCACCTCCTGTAATGCCAACATGACCAATACAAACATTATTCAATTTTCTGCTGCCATTCTACAAGAGCACTGCCTAGTGGGGCAACATACGCCCGCCAAAATTGGAACATGTGCAAGTTTCTCTGGGGCAAAGTTTGAAATTTTTGTTGACTCAACTATATCTGTCACCCCCCCCCCCCCCCCTCCAATCCTTGCCCATTCCCCTGCCCTCTATGGGGTAAAGGGTTTCAAATTGTATGCTTGTGTGCACACATTTCATATTGTTTTTGTGAAATTTTTGTATGGAGAATAGAAATGCAAACAATTGTTAGGTGTAGAAGATTCTCCTCGCCGTTTACAATGGTAGCGTCCCTTCACTGACAGGTTAACTTCATTGATAACGATTGCCGATAAGTGGCACCAAGGAAAAGGACATTTTGAGGATCATAACAGCCATAAATGGCGAGGATTCTTGTTGTTTAAAAACAAAATGGGAGTCATCTGCTCCTGTCACATGCACAACAATTGATATCAACATGGGTGCAAAGTTTGAACAATAAAGCAAGTAAAATGTTGAAGGAGCAGGCGACACAATAGTGTAATGTTTTAAGTACTAAAAGAGGACATAACTCTGGAAATAGAAAACAGAGTTACCTGGTCTTGTCACATGCACATTGACAATTGGTGATCAACATGTGTGTAAAGTTTGAACATATAGCATGTAAAATGTTGAAGGACAAGGCGAAACAGCCATATGCTGCATTTGGACTAAAAAGATGTGGTCTGAAGTGTAGACCATTCTCAAGACTTACTCTAAGAAGGATCACAAGGCTTAGCTGGTTCCATTGGCATCGCCTCCTCCCGTTACTGATTGTATTGTTGATGCTAACAATGATTTTCGGTTACAAGACAAGATAGCATTTCCTTGCTGTCTACGTTGGATCCCACATCGGTAATAAGGCTTCAAGATGACACTCGGTCCGAGTCAAATGGCTCAAGATCTGAAGCAGATAGACTCACAAGATGTCTATAAACATAGCGTGTCATCGGCCCACAAGACTTTAGTAGATGATAGTACTACCAGATCGATGCCAGGAGGGTCTTCCTTGAATGGCTCTCTATCTGAGACGTTTCAGTACAATTTAGACTCTGTAGCACTATCAAGAGTAAGCTCGATATCTGAGGATATCAGACATTCCAGATTCTTAACTGACATTGCAGCATCAGGGATCTCGGCTAATGCCTGCCTACCAGTCTCGGGTCAGAGTCTACAGACTTTAAATGTGAGTGTAACATCAGGTAAGGACTCAACAAATACTGAGGTTGATAATCCATTTGGATTCCAGAGAAAATGGTTGTGAGAATCTGCTATGAATGTTCCAGGATCCCATGAGGCCAACATGGTTGAACCCCTGTTGTATACTGATAACACATGTTAACCTTTTACCCAACACAGCTCTTCAATTCTTAAAACTTGAACTGAATTTGATACTTTAACAAGAGCACCGCCTAGCAGGGCAACATATGCCCGTCAAAACTGTAACCTGCACAAGTTTCTCTGGGGCAAATTTTAAAATTTTTGTTGACTTGATTATGTCTGCCCCTGCCACCCCCCCCCCCCCCACCTTCTAATCTGATTGCTCATTCCCCTGCCCATTGTATGCTTAAGTGCACACATTTCATATTGTTTTTGAGAAATTTTAGTATGCAGAATGGAAATGCAAACAATATTTAGGTGTAGAAGATTCTCCTCGTCGTTTACAATGGTAGCGTCCATTCATTGACAGGTTAACTTTATTGATAACGATTGACAATAGGTGGTGCCAAGGAAAAGGACATTTTGAGGTTCATAAGATATAAATGGCGTGGATTCTCATCATTTAAAAATAATGGGCTTTCAAAACTTAGGCAAAATTCTCATAAATAAAGGGCTATAACTCTACTAAAAATGGGCCGCTAAAGATGGAAATCGAACCCAACCTGTATTTTGTTGTACTAAATCTACACGCCAAATTTAACTCATCTCAAACGATTACAACTAAAGTTATCGTCCAAACAAGAACTTGGGCCAAATTCTCATAAATAAAGGGCCATAACTCTACTAAAAATAGGCCGCTAAAGACGGAAATCGAACCCAACCTGTATTTTGTTGTACTAAATCCATAAGCTAAATTTAACTCCGCTCAAACCATTACAACTAAAGTTATTGTCTGGAAACGAAATGTGTCCACGGACGGACAGACAGACAGATGGACGGCGAGACCATTTACATAATACGTCCTGTTTTTCAAACGGGCGTATAAAAAAGAAAAAAAAATTTAACAATAAAATCTTACAAAAGTGGATGACATTGGAACCGGCTCATTGAGCCGGTTCCAATAACAACCTTATTTGTACAATTTTATTGACAAAGTGTCAGCATATTTCAGGTCATGTTAGCCTTGTATTGGCTAATCTGCTGCTGCTATGTAATACAAAGGGTAAATTCTAGCTAGCAGAGGTGCAGCAAGAATCTACATGGATTCTCGCTGGTTTTGTTGTGTGAACCGATTCTCGGATTCTCGTCGGAATATAAGCCCTGATAGTCGATCAACTATCAATGAAAGCCAGTCTTTAGGTAGGTTGGCAGGTTCTTCTGGTTTTCGTAAATCTCAGTATGCCCAAAGCTCTAGAGATACTGAGTATTAGCCATCAGAAATTCTGTCCATAAGATGTGTTAATACTAGGAGCTTACGGAGATTGCAGGTAAGATGTCAGGTTAGTCCTAGTCCCGATGCTTTCCATGCCACTTACCCTGAAGTGTCTGTGGATTCTTGTAGACCTGATACATTGTCTACACCTCCATTATGTCAGTTCCTCAAGAAAATATGGCACATTATACCAAGTCACGGCATATCGATTCTGATCTGTATTTTGCTAGCGATATTAATGCTTCTTCATCATATACTGAGCATCAGCATGTGTACTGCAATGACTCATGCATTCTCTTCCATCACAGAGATCATACTTCCACAGAAGACACAAGGCCGTACACTCCCTATCACCTGCACCTAAACAGAGTCGTGACTCTTCTCATTCCGACAGTTCTATGCCTGCCTCCATTGCTCAGTTTTCTTTTCGTGTTCCTGATTATGCTACTACTGACAAAAGACACTGATGGTGAAAAATTTATTGATGGCAATATGGCAGCTTTCAATCTTCTAATTTCGCAAGTTCGTTAGATTCCATTTTTGACCATGTACCTGAGGTCAAACCTGAACTGTTCTGTTGTCAACTCGTCATATGTCTACCATGGAGAGAAGATCTGCTTCTACTTCTTTACAATCTTCCTATCTAGACCATTGTAATCTTCTTTTTCAACTATCAAATCAGTAAGGTGTTCCATCCATGACAACCATTTAGTGCCCAGCAGAGACCTGAAGGATGTTTATTTTCAGATTCCTATTCGTTCTCAGTCTCACAAAAATCTCTGCTTCTCGTTCTGGGGGGTGGCTTAACAATTCAAAATAATGCCTTTCTGCCTAAATTTTAGCTCCTTGGGTCTTCCCCATGTGATGAATCAAGCGATCATGTATCACAGGCTGCATTCTTCAGTGACTTCTTTGGAATTCGTAGATGACATTCTCCAGAGACATGCAGACTTCTCTCTTCTGGAGAATGTTGTACATCATCGCTGGGCCTTCAATCCAATTGGGAAAAGTCTGACCTCATTCCATCAACTTATTTCACTCATTTAGGATCAGAGTGTCTCTCTTACCACAATCTGATCTGTGTTTCTCTCGCGGGAGCAAAGTTCTCAGTGTTTTCTCAATTATCTTCTTCCTTCGTCTGATCAGTCTCTGCCCTTCCATGACGGATCTTATCCCTCTGGACAGACTTCATTTTTGTCCTTCTCATTTGTAACTGCTCAATGGACTCTCTGAACTGGGATTGAATTCTCACAGCTGACTCAAGCGAACTGGGTTTGGAAGCTACACTCAATCCTCTAACCTTGGAGGGTCATGCTTTGCTGCACATCAATCAGAAGGAAATATTAGCATTTCTAATGGCCTTGATTATCTCTCGTGTTAAACCGCGCGGTTATCATTCTATCTGACACACCAAGAGTAGTTCCGTTAAGGAATCAGGAAGGCACTCACTCATTTTTTGTTTCAACTGACCAGAGATCTCCTTTTACTAGTATATCAGATCCATACTCCTAGGCTAGTCAGACTCTTCCAGGTCTCCCAATGATTAAGTGACACTATGTATGTTAATTTGCTAGTGTCCTCATTCTTTTATCAGAGGCATCTTATCCAGGAAATTCTCACCTGGTTAATTTATCATTTATGTATCACCTTGTGTTTTCATCCTTCCTTTCCAGTAGCTAGGACAATTCTTCTCGATTCCAACTAATAACTCTTACTTTGGTATAAAAACCATTGTGCATCAGATCTCAGTTCAAGTCCTTCTTGCCATAGATAGGATTCTCTCATATCAGGTTTCTTGGTTTGGCAGCTTTATTTCAGTGGTAGGATGACTGCCAATATTCTATACAGAATATCTTCTATGCTTTTGGCACAATTTTTTCAATTGGAGCATGCAGTCCATAGTGCTGAAACAGTTAGCCGGATAACTTGGAAAAGCCGTCAACCGGATAACCGCTATACCTATAGTTTACGGAATAGCGTTGGAAAAATAAATAGTATTTGGCCGCGAGATGTTAGAATACTTTTGCCGACACAAGCATTTGTCGATTTACAATGATGTGAAGTCGATGGAACATGAAAGGGTTAAGGTGTTGGAGTGTTGAATGAACAGTTATTTTGGTCGCTTGGGATGTCAAGTCACAGATAAATGTCTGTTACTTTGTATCAAACTGGCAACAGTTGAATGCACTGCATGTTGTTTTCTGCGTGGGCAGCAGTGAGCACATGCCTGTCAGCACTGACACAGGGGAATGGAACTTGATTGCTCTTGCGCACCATTGCTCATGCAAAAATTGTCCAAGGTGCGTGAATAATCACTCACCTCTATTCTTGGGGGTGTTTTCATCATTTTGAGTTGTATTAACAGAAACATTGAATTAGGTTTTGATGTGAGGAAATTTTTAAGAATCACTCACAATTTGAAGCGTTTAAAGTACAATTTCAAACAATTTCCTTTCCGTCGTTATGAACATGACACACAGTAGTTCGCTTATGCATCTACACATGACACGCTAACAGTAAGAGGGTTCTACAATGACAACTCACCCAGAGCTTACTCCTGCCCCAAAACAAACACGCATGTTCAGATAAACAAGAGGCCCCAAGGAGCCTTAATCGCTCACCGAACAAAGTGGTTCAAAGAAGTATTTGGGGTCACATTCATCTAGACATGGTTCATCAACACTACAAAGGAATGAAGTCATGAGAGATAAATTTTATGGAACTAGGGACATGGCTTGAACAAACTTGAATCTTACCCCCCTAAGGATGCTGCATACCAAATATCAAAAGCATTCATCTGCTGGATCTGAAAAGGAAGATGTTTAAAGAAAATTCCTCATTTTGAACTAAGTTACAATTCAAACTCCCAAATATGAACCTAGGGACATGGCTTGATCAAACTTGAATCTCATCCCCCCTAAAGATGCTGCATACCAAATATCAAAACATTCTGACTGCTGGATCTGAAGAAGAAGATTTTTAAAGAAAATTCCTCATTTTGAACTAAGTTATCATTTGGGCTCCCACAGTGAGCCCAAATATGGACCTAGGGACATGGCTTGAACAAACTTGAATCTCACCCCCTAAGTATGCTACATACCAAATATCAAAACATTCTGACTGCTGGATCTGAAGAAGAAGATTTTTAAAGAAAATTCCTCATTTTGAACTAAGTTATAATTCGGGCTACCACAGTGAGCCCAAATACGAGCCAGGGACTTGGCTTGAACAAACTTGAATCTCACCCCCCTAAGCATGCTGCATACCCAATATCAAAAGATTCTGCCTGCTGGATCTGGAGAAGATTTTTGAAGAAATTTGCCTGAAATGCACTAAGTTCAAATTTGGGCTCCAATACTGAGCCCAAATATGAACCCAGGGGACCGATTTGAACAAACTTGAATCAGATCCACCCCACAATGTTGCATACCAAATATCAGAAGATTCTGCCTGCTGGATCTGGAGAAAAAGATTTTTTAAGAAATTCCCTGAAATGCACGAAGTTCGAATTTGGGCTTCTATACTGAGCCCAAATATGAATCCAGGGGCCAATTTGAACAAACTTGAATCAGATCCACCCCATAATGCCGTATACCAAATATCAAATGATTCTGCTCACATGTGCGGGAGAAGAAGATTTTTTAGTAATTTCTCTAATATACATAGGTGCTATCAGATTTATGCCCCCTATGGAGCCCCATGTGGGCATGTTCATTTCATTTGAACAAACTTGAATTGACATATGGTAATGAACATCCATACCAAGTTTCGAGAAAATCGACCTAGCGGTTTCAGAGGAGAAGTCGTTTGAAAAATGTTCACAACGCCGGATGGCAAGTGATAAATTTAGCTCCCTTCGGTGAGCTAAAAAAAAATGGTGGCCATTCTGAGATCTGAGAAACGTTTTAATACTTCCGTATTTTTTTTTATCAAAGACATGCGGAACGTTGCTCCATTCCTTAATTTCTTTTATACATGTGACCTCTGTCGCACCAATACACCAGTGATACGAATTAATGTGCCCGATTTGGAATTGAAGCATTCATTTTCCATGATTTTAATAATCTGCCATTTAAAAATCAGAACTAATTTTAGTGGGTTACATATATTTCACCATCAAAATTTCCATCCGTGTTCAGTTGTATTCATACATTCTTTTCGAGAGGACGCTTGTCAATGGAAACTGCGAAATAAATTAGATTATCTAGATCTTAGAAGTTAAAAGTTCATTTCAGGAATTCTGGTAATAAATTTAATAAACAAAAACTAGATTTCAAGTTTGCAATTTTTTCTGAACCATAGGCAAACAATAACATTATCTTAAGCATATTTAGAAAAAAATACACTTTGAATGTACAATTCAACAGTATTTACTTATTTATTGGTGTTTAAGGTCAAATATTTTTGAACAATGGCCAATCATGACCACAACATGAGTATCAACTCAAGACCAGAGGTGAGCGTTAATAAGCCATGTTGCCCATTTTGGAGAGGTTTTCACCTCCCAAGCACTGGTGACTGGGTCCTATTTTACCAGTAAAACTGAGCCTGTTTACCACAGTGAACAGGCACTGCTTCACTCCCCGGGGTTCCCCAGGGAAATTCAACAGAATTAAATGAAAGTGTCAATGACACTGTAGCTTAACTTGTCTGTGTGTTGTGTTTGATGAAAAGAATAATGTTCAATGTTTATGAAAGAATTATGAAATAAGACAAGAATTGTGATAATTGGGAATACGTTAATTTCTGCTCCCTGTTAGCTTTCTTTTCAATAAAAATAATATGAGGTGTAGACTGTACTAAAGAATTGAGGGGTGGGTTAATGTGGCTCTCACAGTTAATGTATGTGGCCCTCATAGTTAATGTATGTCAACCAAGGGTCAGCCTGGCAGCTGATTTTAGGGAGAAGTGACTTCTCCCTCCAGAGACTTTAGGGAGAAGTCAGGGGCCAGGAGGGAGAAGTCAGTGGACATGAGGGGGAAGTCAGAAAAAAACATAAAACGTATATGACATCGTGACAAAATAAATGTACATAGAGGACACAATTGTGGAGAAAAAAATAAAAGTTATACAAACACACACACACACACACAAATCTAAGTCATGTAGGTTGAAATCCTCCCCCTCCCCTACAAAAAATTGTGTCGTTCATGGTTTCTGAATACCCCAACTCTTTCCCTAACAGTGATGACTAGGGTTACCATGCAGTTGATTTTGTATTTGCCTCAATGCAGTGGATTTGAAATTTAGCATTGCCCAGAGTGAGAGTGTTCTTCTCTAAAATAGAAGGTATATTCTTTTAAAAAGAAATATTTCAAGTATTTAAAATAAATTTCAAGTTCACAAAAGAAGCTGGGTCATTCATGGTTTCTGAATGTCCTAATTCAATTGAAAAGCGCAGTTAAACAAGTTTTCGACATCCTTCGTAAATATAAATTTTATAGTAAATTTCCTTTCTTATTATACCTACCGAAATTGTTTACTACAGGCTTGCAATACAGTGGAGGAACCTAACTCGGATAAAATACTCTCTATTTTAATCTTTCCCAAGATTTGGGAAAGAAAAGTGGTGTAAAAACACCACGAAAAAATAAGCCAAAACTGGGTTGAGTGCCATCGGCGCACACCCAGTGTGGGCCGCTCTTCCATAGTACAAATCATGACTTCCGTAAAACAGTGCACAATGCGTCAATTCGTCATTCTTTTGATTCCGAACAATACAGGAGTTATGTGATCAGCGGGGAGGAAGGATTCTTACCCGAATAAGAAGACGGGAGGGCCTCCATGTAAACAATTTCGGTAGGTATAATAAGAAAGGAAATTTACTATAAAATTTATATTTCTTATCAACCTACCTCAATTGTTTACTACAGGCTGAATAGACAAAAGGCTGGAGGGAATCACATAACCAACCCACACATAACTCAATAGCACTGGGACCGTGGACAGAGGAAGAGATCCCTAGGCCTATCAAACCATAGCATCACAAACATTAGAAAAGACAATGAAAGATGAGGCGTATGGTGAAGTGCGACGCACAGACAGAAAGGGCAGTAACAGCACAAAGCTGGAACTGACCCTGAAAAAAGCTGAAAGGCTGGGATAGACAACAGCCTGAGCCGAAGAAAGAGGGCCCCAAGGTTCTCTGTCGGCTCCTGCAACTGTCGCAGATAAAAGGAGAATGTAGCATTTCTCCAGAAGGCTGCCAGAATAACATCCGTCATCCGACAACATGACAGAGTTATTAAAAAAGCAAGACAATGCACGCACCTCGTGGCAGAAAAAACAATTGGTAAAACAATCACCAGTAGCTAGACGAGCGGAAGCTGCACGAGAATAACAAGACAAATCCATCAAGAAATGGATGCAGGAGAGATCTGGCATGTGAGAGAACGCATATTCATCTAGGATAAAGGCGTGAACGCCCCCCACCCCCAAGCAGAGCAGCGCCCAAGAAAGTGACCATCTTGGAGGAAACTGCAAAGTCCTAGGCCTTTTCAAGGAAAAGAGCTGAACAAGCTTGGAGAGGCAAGGATGAGTGTCGAAACAATGCGGTATCACATATGAAAAAATGTCTCCGAAGCATGGACATGTACCCATTGCTGGAGACCCCCAGAAACAAACATATACCAGAAACTCCGCAAGCGATGTGATCGAAGGAGTGACAGAAGCAACAGAGTGATCGCACACCATCGACAGAAGAAACTTCCACTTAGCCACAGAGGCTAAACCAGTGGAGCGAGTGCCTCCTTGAAGAAGAAAAGCAACTCCACTGCGTGTCTCGAAAAACCACTACGGAGGAGACAGGACCCGATAAAAGACATGTGCGAAGGCACAATGAAGTCGGGTCAACGTAAAACCTCCTCGGGCGACTTTGGCAAAGAAAGTCGCGAGGTAGAGGGAGACATGCTGGAACCGCCACTAACAGGGAGCGGAGCAGATTGATCCACACTCACCGAGGCGACAGGTGTGATCGAAAGGATTCGACGACTGCAGGTTCATATCTGGGCGAGAACCTGAGGCGGAATCGGAACCGGCAGGAAGGCATAGCCGACAAGACCATCCCAAAGGAGGGCCTGAGCGTCCACGGCGAAAGCCAGAGCATTTGGACACGGGACACAAAAGTGTCCACCGGATGGTTCCAACGAGTTGCAAGAGAGCGATGGAACCCGCCATGTGGAGCATCCACCTGGTGGAAATGACCCTGCCCCGACGAGACAGGGAGTCGGCTAGGACGTTCAGACGACTGTGAATGTGACGAACAGCCACCCCGGAGTGGACATCCTGAGCGAGCAGTAGAAGATCCCAAGCCAATTCGTAATTGGAACAGAGTGCGTGCCGCCCTGGTTCCGAATGTAAGCAACCACCGTCGAATGATCGGACAACAGAAGGACCTGGCGATAAGACAGGTGAGGGATCCACTGCCTGAAACTCATAAGAAGAGCAAGAAGCTCCTTCTGGTTGATGTGTAGAGCTGCATGATCCTGGTTCCACATCCCGTGAATGGAAAGACCTAGAGGATCCAACGTCACACCCCATCCGAGATCGCAGGCATCTGCCATCAGAACGCGATCGGACGTGGGTAAGTCCAACGGAATACCCTGCGAAAGCCACTGGACATCCGCCCAGAGGAGAAGGTGAGGATAACAATATTCAGGAAACTGAAGCACCAGATCCAGAAAATCGACATTCGGCCTCCAACGACTGAGCAGAAAGTGTTGGAGAGGTCAGACACGCAGCCGACCTCGAGGAATGAGATCCGTCACCGAACAGCAGAGACCGCATAGCCGGAGAATACTCTGAGCCGTCGCGGAAGTGGACTGGGACAGAGTCATAGTAAAAGCTGAGAGAATCACAGCCTTGGCCTGGGAAACCGCCACCAAATTGAATTGTGTGCGGAAAGCCATCCCCAGATGATAAAACGACTGAGAAGGGACCAGGTCTGACTTCTCCTCGTTGACTCTGAAACCTAGCGACGTGAGCAAGCTCAACAGATTGGCGACATCCAACTCCAGTAAGGCAGCATTGGAATGCCCCTGGAGGATATCGTCCAGATATGCCGAAGTAGTCACCCTGGACTGTGTGCGATGGAAAGCTATCACATGCGACATCAGTCTGGTGAAGGCCCAAGGAACCAGGATGAGGCCGAAGGGCATGGCCTTGAACTGGTAAACTCGTCCCAGAAAAACAAACCTGAGATACTTCCGTAACGCCCAATGAATCGGAACGTGAAAGTAAGCGTCTCGCAGGTCGAAGCTGGAAGCGAAAACTTCCTGGTGAATAGAACGGAGGACCGACCTGAAAGTCTCCATGCTGAACTTGGGAGCAATGATAGACTGGTTCAGGAAACCCAGATTGATAACCAGTCGGAGTCGGCCGTCCTTCTTCGGCACCAAGAACTGGCGGGAATAGAAACCCACTGACCTAATGTTCTTGATGACCTCAATCGCCCCCTTTGTCAGGAGATTGTCTATCTCCGTGGACAAAAGTTCCCGACGTAAAATGTCTGAAGGAACTACGGTTGGAAGAGGCACCCTGGACAGAGTGGGGTGCCTTCGGAAGGATATTCGCAGCCGGACCAAACAACATCTAACACCCAAGGATCGGATGTGATGGTGGCCCAACGGTCTGCGAACTCTGCCATCCTTCCTCCAACCTGGGACGGGTTGAGGTGAGGACCTTCATTTCGAACCCCGACGAGGCTCGCGAGAGGAGAAAACACCTCCTCTACTGAATGAAGAATCCTGGGACTTCCCTCAAGACTACCGACACTTACCCTTACCCCTTGAGTAAGAAGTAGAAGCGGAGGCAGAAGGATCAGCCCCTTTGCTTCGCAGAGGAAGCAGAGGGTACTTGTTAGGCTTGGAGCGGCCCGTGCCTACCCTAGAAGGCTGATCAAGCTGAAGAAAACAGCAGCTGATCGTTGGAATAACGTATGACGTCATCCCAGACCGTCAACACAGAACCATGGAAAAGTTGCGGACCTGCCAAAGAAGCAGATCGAAGAGTAGCGCACTGCTACTCAGGAAGGGATCGGCCTGTGTCCAGCACAGAGTCCCCTCGAACTAATTCCAGATTAGCCGTGTTACAGGCAAGTGTGTAAGATGCATGAGCGCCTTGGACTGCACACGCAAAGGAGCCTGTACCTCGTCAAACTTATCTGGGGGCAGATAAGCAGCTAAAGCTGAGACGACGTGATCGGAGAGAGAAAGCATACCAAGCATCTCTCTCGATAAGCCCAATGTGGACTCCAGAGTCGTCATCGGAATGACGACAAAAGGGAATTGGAGTCCTGATCCAAAACCGTCAAAGTCTGTTACACCGACGTATTGGCGGAATCGTAGGAACAATAACGCGCCGGAGGCAAAAAGGTGTCAAACCTGGTGAAGAACGGAGACTTCATAGCCTTGGAACTTAGCTTTAGAGTCCAAGGCTGAAAATGCTTCAACCAACTGTACCGACTGGGATGGTCGAAGACGCCCAGAAGCGGGTTGCTCCATAGGCTGTTGGAGCACGACCGATGATCGTGGCCTGGCTGACACTGTCGACTGGTTAGATGGTTTGAGATCCGGAAGGAACCCAAACGCGAAATCAAGAGCTGCCCCCAAGTCCGAAGACTGCTGGCTCTCGACATCAAGCATGTCTGACTCTTCCCATGAGTCGGAAGACACACAGCTCATCGTGGGCAAACCAGCCGACGCCTCCCATGGTGTCGGAACACAAGTGGGATCAGAAAGTGGCCTGTTTCCAATCCCGGGAAGCGGCGCCATAGGGGGCACCTGGAAACCACTCGCTGCCTCGCTGGAAGCAACAGGAAGGCTCTTTGACAGAACCTGAGTGAGTAAGGAAAGGGCCTCCCTAAGCTCACTGCCCGTACTGGCCGGTTCGACAGGGGATAGAACCGACAAAGTGGCTTCACCTCTGACCCTCTTAACCAGCGAAGGGTCACGTGGGACGACGGGTGGCAGCCGATACGCTTGAAGGCAGGCGTGTATAGGGGTTTGACACACCCCGAGGATCAACATAGTGGGAACTCATAAGAGTCACCGCGGACCTCTGCAGGGCAGAAGGTCCAGGCTGCACAAAAGATGTTGGTCCCCCAAAACTGGTCGTGGGCCAGAAAGAGTGCACGGAAATGCCATGGAGTTCATAGTGTCCCATTAAGAACATCCGAATCCAAAGACAACTGTGGTGCACGACGGCGCAGAGACCACAGTAGAGGGTCCGGCCGGCAGCCACTTCCAACTTCGCCGAGTTGAAGTCAGGGAAGGCTGAGGCCGATACCCCCGCGTCTACACAACCAGACACTGCAGCAGACCACTGCAGGTATAAAACTACTGTGCTCGATGGCTGAGAGGACACAGTAGGGGGTTCAGTCGGCAACCCCATCCAACTTCGCCGAGTTAAAGTCAGGGAAGGCTGATGCCGATACCCCACAACCACAGTACAGACATCCCTGCAGACCCTGGCAGGGATAAGCAGAGGCCGGCTAAAAACGGTGCCCAATGATGTTGTAGACGGAACAGCAGTAGCAGCAGATACGACGGGAGCTGTTGGAACTGGCGGAAAAGCGGAGAGAGCCACTAAGCTCGGCCTCCAAAGGATGAGTCATAACCCTAGTGACAGCCTCAGATGTCGACTGGAGAGGGCGCATAGTCCCGGAACCAGGCATCTCTTCAACAGAAATCCAACAGCTCCCGCAGTGTCCACCACAGTAAAAAAATGCACATTCCCCACAGAAGGGGAATAACTCTCACCAGACATGGTCGTCGGGAAGCCCCGAAACGACAGCGTTCCCCACCCCCTGCTGGTGCGGGGGGAGCTGCACATCCCCCACGGAGGGGGAGCAATTCTCACCAGACGTGGTCGAATCGGGCGACCCCGAAACGATAGCGTTCCACACCCCCTGCGGGAGCGGGAGAAACTGCACATCCCCCATGGAGGGGGTCAAACTCACACCAGACATGGTCGAGTCGGGGGGCCAAAAAACGACAGTGCTCCCCCCCCCCCCCACGGGGGTGGGGGCAGGAGGAGCTGCACATCCCCCACAGAGGGGGTAAGGCTCCCAAAACGACAGCATTCCACACCACCCGCGGGTGCTGAAGAAACAGCCACGAGAACGCACCAAGGCGAGGACAAAAGGAATTGCCCTAAAGGAACTGAACTGGAAATAACAGAGGTGAGAGCAGTAGAAGAAAAAGGTGAACTCAACAGAAACAGAAAGTAGAAGAACACCCTCAACTACGAGAGAAGGTGGCAGAAAAAAAACAAAAAAACGGTGGGTACATGACGGAACCCAGACGGTCGACAGGGACTGAAAAAATAGAAATTCAGCCCTCAACAGAGTGAAGAAATCCTGTCCAGACAGTCCCTGAATGACACCTAACTCCAAAATTAATTCATCAACCGAAAAAAAAAATTCATTGTCAAATCGCGTGATGTCGAAAACAAAACATTTGCAAAAACGGAATAGTAAATAATATACAATGAGAATGTGGTTGAAAATATTAACGAGAATATATAAAACACAGTCCTGTTATTATACGATCTTCAGATCCATAATTCCAGTCACAGGAAAACCATTATCCACGAGTTGAATTATCACTGTTTCATAATGCATATGGCGGAGACACATCCTGCACGTGCCTCGGATAAAAAAAAGAAAGACGAATTGACGCATTGCGCACTGTTTTACGGAAGTCGTGGATTTGTACTATGGAAGAGCGTCCCATACTGGGTGTGCACCGATGGCGCTCGACCCAGTTTTGGCTTATCTTTTTGTGGTGTTTTTACACCACTTTTCTTTCCCAAATCTTGGGAAAGATTAAAACGGAGAGTATTTTATCCGAGTTAGGTTCTTCCACTGTAGTGCAAGCCTGTAGTAAACAAGAGGCCCCACGGGGCCTGAGGGCGCTCACCTGATACTGGCCGAGTCATATCACCAAAATACGTAACATTTAAGTAAATTGCGCCATAATTATTGACTTTTTTTTGGTAATTCCATTAAAATTGGAGTGAAAAATATATGTCTGAAGCAGCAATGCTACATTGGTTGACTCTTAGTTTTCGACCCCATTCAAGGCTAATCTACCAGTGAAACTACCCATCTCAGACCAAGTTGGTCAAAATTGGAAGAAAAATGACACAGCTGCAGCAGCCATGCTACCATTGGCTGATTTGAAGCCAACCATTATGAAAAGTACTGATAAAACTAAACCTGCATATGAAATTTCGTTGAAATTGGGAGAAAAAAAATCATGGCTGAAGCAGCCATGCTACCATTGGCGGATTTGAAGTCAAACTTTAGGAAAAGTAGTCATGGTTGAAACAAAAAAAAAAACAACTTGCATATCAAATTTCATCAAGTGGGCAAAATATATACACATTTAAAATGTACTTGCTGATCTAAACACTCGCAGTCATAACAGTGTCCTACATGCCTGAAATATCATATTACATTCACCACACAAAGACAATTTCTTTCAGTGTATTATTGTCTTTTTCATCCAAATGTGGTATAACAAAAATAAGATAAAACAACTTCACCCCTCAATTCACCCACCCTGGGGGCAGCCACGATCAAAATAGGAAGGTCTCATCTACTCATCAATCTAAGACAACCTGCCAAATTTCAAGAAATTTGCGTAAGATAACAATTTTTAAAATCAACCCACACTGCGGCTGCTGCAGCAGCCACTGTGTGCAGCCAACTGAGACCAAAATAGGACGTTCTCATCTGGACATCAACCCGAATATGCAGATGAAATTTCGTGATGATCAGATGAGAACTACGGCCTGTAGGCTGCGCCATACAAAATTCACGATGGCTGCTGCAGCAGCCAATGTAAGCAGCCAGTCATAACCAAAATATGACGATCTCATCTAGACACCAACGCGAACATGCATCTCAAATTTGGTGATGATAGTTAAGAACTATGGCCTATAGCCTGTGCCGAACAAATTGTGGACAGACAGACTCACAGACTTCCGCATGCCCCATGACAATAGCATAGCTTGACTTTGTCAAGAAAAGCTAAAAATTGAACTAATAAAAAACAACACAAAGTCTTTTCAAGATACTGTACTTTTAGATTGTCATTACCGCAAAGTAGTCATGTATAATTTAAACAAGGGATTCTGCCTTGTTATCAGTTTTTCAACATAAAATTGTTTACCCTACTTAGTAACCCAAAGTGTTCATATGTTAGATACCCATATTGGGTACTCAATAATTTATCTATTTATTTATTGGAATTTAAGGTCACTTTCAGCATCTAAGGCTACATCTTACAGAGGCGTAATTATAATATCAAGTTTGGTCAATCGTTTATGCCTATCACTGCCCACTTTACAGGGCTTTCAATGCAGGAATTGGTTACTACTGGGCCCAATTTTATCAATAAAGCAGAACTTGAACAAACTTCAATTTGCCACTTCTAAGAAAATCAAAAATCAAATATCAAAAGATTCTGACAGGAGTAACAGAAAAAAAAGATTTTTTAAGAATATTTCTCATACTGAACTAAGTTATACATGGGCTCCCATAGGGAGCCCAAAAATAAAAGCTTCTGAAGCAGTGTTTTGGGAGAAGAAGATTCTTCAACGTTATTCCCATTAGCTACACTGTTAAAAAATGATGACTCGGCACTTTTAGTCCTAGAAAAGAACCTTATGATAAAATTTTTACCATTTTTTTCTTCCGGTCCTAAGGAAGCTTCACACCATATAAAAATTCTCAGTGCCATGTAGTTCTGGAGATATGGGCATTTAAAAAGAAAAAAATTTTTCAGCTCCTGCAGTTCCCGTGGGGGACAGGAAAACAATTTTCGGCATAAATTAGGTACTTATGACCCAATAAGCCCTCATATCAAATTTGGTTCAAATCGACTTTTTGGTTTGGAAAATAAAAATTTTGGTATAATTTGGGCTCCCACAGTGAGCCCAAATATGAACCCAGGTACTTGGCTTTACCAAACTTCACTCTCAGCCCCTAAGAATGCTGTACATCAAATATCAAAACATTTTGACTGGTGGATCTGAAAAAAAAATTTTTTTTAAAGAATATTCCTCATATTGAACTAAGTTATAATTTGGGCTCCCACAGGGAGACCAAATATGAGCCGAAGGACTTGACTTGAACAAACTTGAATCTCACCTCCCTAAGCATACTGTATACCAAATATCAAAAGATTCTGACCGGTGGATGCGAAGAAGAAGATTTTAAAAGAATATACCTCGTATTGCACTAAGTTACAATTTGGGTTCCCAAAGGGAGTCCAAATATGAACTCAGGGACTTGGCTTGAACAAACATCAATCTCACCCCCCTAAGGATGATGCATAGCAAATATCAAAAGATTCTGATTTGTGGATCCGAAGAAGAAGATTTTTAAAATATATCCCTCATATTGCACTAATTTGAACATTTGGGTTCCCATAGGGAACCCAAATATGGACCGAGGAATTTGATTTCTACAAATATGTGAATCAATGTTCCAAAGATGTTATATGTAAAATATGAAAGCTTTTAGAGCAGTGGTTTGGAAGAAAACAATTCTTTATTTTTTTCCCAT
Organism: Pictodentalium vernedei; assembly: GCA_031216915.1. Lineage (NCBI taxonomy): Eukaryota > Metazoa > Mollusca > Scaphopoda > Dentaliida > Dentaliidae > Pictodentalium > Pictodentalium vernedei. The sequence continues at coordinate 304,992,907 of CM062293.1, read as the reverse complement.
TGCCTACTGTGTTAAAAAATACTGACTCAGCACTTTTTCAGAGTCCCGAAAAAGTACCCTATGATAAAACCGATAGCAATTTTTTTTTGCCAATCCTTTCTGTTGGTCCCAAGAAAGCTTCACACCAAATAAAAATTCTCACTGCCGTGCAGTTTTTGAGATATAGGCGTTTTAATTTTTTTCTATTTTTAGCTCCTGTGGTTCCCACGGGGCTACAGGAAAAAAAATTTCTGCATAAATTAGGTACTTATGACCCAATAAGCCCTCACATAAAATTTGGTTCAAATTGGCCTCTCGGTTTAAAAAATAGAAATTTGGGGTGGGGCCAAAATTTTTGCTCCTCCCATAACATCGCCAAGTATAGACCTACAAACTTCTCTTGAACAAACTTGAGTCTACACCTCAAAAGGAAGCTGCATACCAAATATCAAGTCTCTGCTATTGCTGGTTCTTGAGAAGAAGATTTTTTAAGAATTGGAGCATTTTTGCCCCACCCCTCTGCTCAATATGAGCCGAAACCTAATTTGCCCAAAAATCAAAATGCCGCTATATAACCCCTACTCACATGAAATTTCATTAACATGCGGCCAGTGGTTTGGAAGAAAAAGACCCAAACACCACCTTCATGCCGGACGACGGACGCCGGACGACGGACGAAAAGTGATCAGAAAAGCTCACCCTGACTTTCAGTCAGGTGAGCTAACAATTGAGGCAGGTTGATAAGAAATTAAGCATCATTAACAAATGGAGTTAATATATTTCTTAGGTAAATGACAAAATATTTCAGTTGTCTCCCTTACCTGCTGCGCTGGGTGATAATACACTGTTCAGAAAACCATCTAACACTGACCTGTTCGATTGGTGCTGTAAGGCCTGCCATTCTTATCCATCGTAATATGTGTGATTTCTATCGTAGCCTTATTACCTTTAACCCCCTTCCAAAACAAGTTTTCAAAGAAAAACTTTTAATGCAAATTGCAGAGCGAATTTCAATGCAACCAATTTTTCAATGGAACAGAGCATAACCGTAGGCAATTTAGACATTTTTATGGATGAACTGTCTCCTACACATTTGTTTCGGTTTTGTAACAGTGGTTAACTTTAATAAATTCTAATTAACTTGATGCATGTCTTGTGTGATTCGTTGTTTTTGCTGGCACTTTCATTTTTAAATAGCATTTTGTGCTGTTTGCTATCATTTGGGGCGTATTGTTCGAACGACTAGGCCATTACAACTCTTTTCAGAAATTATAAAATTGGGCTAGTTTAGGCTATTTTCAGAGCCCTATGACAGATTTTAACAGCAGCCGTGTTTACTTTTTTTGTGAATGCGGAAGCGTTTTTTGGGGGGTTAATAAAACATAAGAAAATACAGTAAATGGCCATGTCTCCCAAGGATGTTTTGGAGGGCGACTTGAATTTTGTCCCCAATGTAAGCCAAGGCGACTTGAGGAATGACAAGGAGACTTCTTCGCCCTAGTCGCCCACTCGGCTGACCCCTGATGTCAACGAAAGTTGCCAAGTTAGTGAAATTATTCCAAAACGAGTCATCCTTTCAAGTTACAATGAAATCCAAGCCTGAAAATAAGCAGACTGTCATCTGCAAAATGAGGTCCCCAGAGGGTGAATTTGGTGATGAAATCCCTTCAAAAATACGGTCTGCAGACTGTGCTAAAGGTTTTCGGGCTTTGGGCCTGTGTAACCATCATGGTGGACTGATCGCAACCAAAAGGGGACATCCTCATCTAGACATTATACTGAGTCATCCTACCAAATTACAATGAAATGCCTCCATAAATACGACCTGTAGACTGTGCTAAAGGTTTTTGGGTTGTGGGCTAGAGCAGCCCTCAAGGCTGAATGATCGCGACCAAATGGGGACGTTCTCATCTAGACATTATCTGGAGTCATCCTACCAAGTTACAATGAAACGCCTTCATAAATATGACCTGTAGACTGTGCTAAAGGTTTTTCGGGTTTTGAGCCCCTGTAACCATCACAGTTAACCAATCGCAACCAAAAGGGGACGTTCTCATCTAGACATTATCTGGTGTCAACCTACCAAGTTACAATGAAATCCCTCCATAAATACGACCTGTAGACTGTGCTAAAGGTTTTTGGCTCTGGCAGTCATCACGGATGATAGATGGTGACCAAATGGGGAAGTTCTCGTCCAGACATAATACAGAGTCATCCTACCAAGTTACAATGAAATCCCTCCATATTAAATATTACCTGTAGACTGTGCCAAAAGTTTTAGGGTTTCAGGCTTGGGCAGCCATCACGGTTGACAGATAATGACCAAAAGGGGACGTTCTTATCTAGGCATTATACAGAGGCATCCTACCAAGTTACAATAAAATCCCTTCATAAATACGACCTGCAGACTGTGCTAATGGTTTTCAGATTTTGGGCTCAGGTAGCCATCATGGTTGACCGATCGCGACCAAAAGGGGGACTTTCTCTGCACATGACCTCAAACCTGCATGACATTTCATGACGATCGGACAAAAACTACGGCCTGTGCTGTAGGAAAATGTGAACAGACTCAACAGACTAACAGACTTCCGCATGCATGATGGCAATAACTTATCTTGACTTTGTCAAGTGAAGCTAAAAAATGAAGTTAAACATTGAAATCAACACTCTCAATCAAAATCACTCTCCTCACATTTTTCACTCTTGCAAACTTTATTTGAGGTGAGCGATTTTCCACTCGCCTCCATTTTGCTCCCATTCGTCACTGTGTCAGTGTAAGATTGTCTTCTACAGACAAATTTGACATTCTTGTCTTTGATGAGGTGTTGTTAAATGCAGATTATAACGCTGAAAAAATCCCTCAGTGTGAGTAATGGTGCTTTCAGAATAAATTGACTATTTGGTGCTTTACAAACGTGTTTCAGAAAAACCATGTTTTGATTTTATTGAACTGTTTAAATGAATGAACGTATGTCATAAAAACCTATTTTCAAATCTAGCATTATAAAATTCATTTTTCAATTGTCAATGTCGGACGAAGGGCTCTTGGTCAATGGGGCGTATAATAATTTCTTACCACACCACTTTCATGAGTTGCAACATATTCCTGCCAGAAATTTCATTGCGAGGAATAGGTAAATGCAAACGTGGAACTGTTTGTGACTTTTGTCTTAGAAGTGAACAGAAAAAGATATTCAAAAAGTTTGGGGTACATATTTTCTCTATGATCATACCAAATTCAAGTCACTCAAGGTAAGAGGCTATTTGCTAATACAGTTAACTAATAACTATGCCCAACTACAATTTACAAACTGGATTGAAAATTCTTAACTAAACTAATATCAATGACATTTGTCCCTCACACCAAATGAGTGCCCTTGGGAACAAATTGCGCATGCAATTTTTGTTTCAGGAGTGCTGCATGCCGTGCACCTGTGATTTTCACAAGTCATACACCTGTTTTTGTGACCAGGCAATGCAGGGTGACCACGACGTATCATCACTATTATGTGGGACCATTGCAGTTATATAAATTGTTAACGATCATTTACACGTTGGCAATTCCCACTGGCACTTGGTGTTTGTTTGTATACGTTTTGTGGAAGTCAGGTGGCAGTGTTTTGAACTGTTTTCTCGCCATTCCTTACTGATTTTGTGTCGTAGACAATGCAATAATACCAGCGGTTAAAATAAATGGATATCCAGTTGAAATCTGGTTGTGCTCGATGGTTAACCGGTTACAAAAATGGACCAACTGTGTCAGCACTACCAGTCCGCCATACTCTTGTTTCAATCTTTTTTTTCTGACCTGAATTATAATTATAAGGATTAACAGTTGGTATTTTTTCCTTACGAGATCGTTGCCTTTTATTTTGGGATCTATTTTGGCTCCTTTTAGGGGCTATTTTGTGCGCTAGCTTACATAATAATGTTTATTTACTGTCTCTGGGTGCTATTCTTAGCTGTTTTACCTCAATATCGACATGATTCTTCAGTTAATGGGGACAATTCTGTTCTATTCAAGGCTTCATGGCCATCCTTTTAGAATTGTTTTCTACCGCTCAGTTGTTAAAAGTTTGGGGAAGATAGTTCCTTTTCCCCCCAATTTCACCGATGAACTTACTTTCTACTCAAATGAATCTTATCTGCTTCCAGCTGAAAAAAAGCCCTTGTTACACTTCTTGGCTTTTTGTCCTTGCTTCTCCTAATGCAAGGCTGTCTCTGTCACCTGTTATTACCTAGATCAGTTCTTGTCTGACGTCACTGTGTTTGTCCTGCCCTAGTTTCTGGTCCAGTTTGACACATTTTCTAACGATTCTGTTCATCTTCGATCGACTTGGTGTCAAGTCACTTCTTTCTCTATCTGTCTATTACATCTTCTTGTTTTTTGTTATTAGAAACAGAAGAATCAATAGACAGTGATTAGGGCTACATTATGTGCTGCCTAATATTTTGTCTCCATCTTCCTTAGCTCACAGACGTTTTTTCTTTTGGAAAATTGGGGTCGGGGTCGGGGGGGGGGGGGGGGGGGGGTGGAGGTGCGTGAATATTATACTCCTCTGTTTTATGCACATTACCAACCTGGTATGTTTTAAAAAAGTTTTCTTCAGGAATTCTCTTGTAATTTCTTTTAGCCTATGGAAGGCTAACTGAAGCAGAGAGGAATTCTAATAATATCACTGTTTACGATGTTAGAGCCCTGTGTTCATCAACAGCATTAACTAATTTGGTATCTTTTTGTGACATCATTAATGCAGCCTGTTGGCGTTAACAGTCCTCCATTTTCCTCTTTCTTTCTTAGAGACCTATAAGAACATACTGAAGATCTCTAATCAATGTGCCTGGTAGTAGATGCACTATTCATCTTGGTGCCTAGCCATCAATAGTTCTTTTCAGCTTATCTGACATTTATTTTCTGGCGTTATTCTTCCCCTTCTTGTCTTCTACAGATACATATACTCTTCAGTTTGAGAGACTAATTTACTTGCTGCCACACTGGATAGTTGCAGTAATCTTCATCGTGGGATGGATAATTACTATTATGTCACTTGGTGAAATTGTAACTCTTTTTATGGTTAAAATCTTAGTCTGAAATCAAATGTTGGTTTTTGGATCATTAGGTATATCTTTGTATTCACAAGAAGTTTGCATTTGAATGCTTACTTCCCAGTGTGTTTCAAATACTAAATGCCTTTAGGAACAGGTATAATTAAGCATGCCATACTTTACTGCTGGTGAGAATAATTCTTCCAGTTGTGGAAATTGAATAATGCATGTACATGTTATATTTTATGTTGTGTTCTTATTATATGTTCATATTGTATTTTCATAATTTTTTTGTTAATTAATTCCCTCACATGCTCAACTATGACCTTCATTATGTCTCTTAATCAGACACAAAATGCATCCATACTCCCTCCTCTTATTGTTCAATCGGCACTTGAGGAAAAAATCCCAGGAGCCTTTTGGTAAGATTCGAAAAAATTAGAATTATATACCAAATTATTTATAATAATTATGCTTACCAAAGTAACACAAAAATATTGCCCTCCCGTCAATCTAAATTTTCATTTATATGTGTCTTCCTCCCTGCCCACATGTATAATTGTCTTTGAAAAACGGAAATTGAATATGCGCATGTTCGACTGGAAGTGGACAATAGACGGCTGTTCTTTACAGGATACAGGACAACACGATTTGTGCACCATGCACAAACGGCACCTGGTCATTTCGGTTTGGCTGAAATTTTGTCTTTTGGCTATTTTAAAGGCTCCTGGGGTTTTTCCTTAAAATTCTCCAAAATTTGCCTCTTTTTTTTTACCTGTGAGATAGTGAGAGGATAAGCACTTGTGTTACTTTGGTTCAAGTATAATAAGAAATAAAATTTGGTATAAAGTTTTAATTTTTATTTTGTGAAATTTCAAGGCTTTTCTAGCCCACTTAGTCAATTTTCCAGGATTTCAAGACCTTGAATAGCCACCCTTAGTCTAATTCAAGGACATTCCTTGAATCCAAGGCTGTGTAGGAACCGTTTGAACTTAATTTTTCTTTTTTATTGTTAAAACTGCAACTGCAGAGACAATATCCATGACAACAACCCATGCATATTTGGTCTTGCAACTTTGTGCCATACTATTGTTATAACAGAGCAGTATACAAACCTGTGACAACTCAGGCTGTGATAGGCCAGAAAGTCCTGTCTGACTCATCTGGAATGGTTGGCTCATAGACAATGGTCCTTGAGTCAAGGGTCCCTGTGAGAAAGGTTGTGATACATCCTGGAATGAAAAAGTTAAATTATTTCCTACATTAACAATGCAATGGTTTGTAAATTCTTAGAAGGAAAAGTGAAGGAATATTTTAGCAGAGGATTTGTTTTCATCATGAGGGATGCTATGGCCCCATCACTCATCCACATTTGGCTTTGATACAGTTACTTGAACAAATGCTGTAACTGTATCAAAAAAATGTCCATATCATCAGCAAAGAATATAACAATGAAAAAAGGAAATTAAATTTGCACATAGTAATTTTGGCAGATTTTAATTATTTTTAGTTACCAAAATTTGCTCACATGTCTAGATAATGTCACAATTTATGTGGGAGTGCCTCCATGCACTCTCCCATAAATTGTAACAAGGCAATTACATGCAAAATGTCACTTCAAAGATAATATGAAGCACATCTACAGAATACAAACCATTTGTATGTACATGCACTGGACAATAAAGCCCAAACATGGGATTCCAGCACTCCACTGGTTAAAAGGCCTAACCCTGCCTTTGATCATTTTTTACTGCAACAAAACAAGTGCAACAACATGTATTCTTTGGGTAAATTTGCAAGTTACTTTATAAGTACCTTCCAAAGTAACCTCAAAACATAATCCAACTTTCATTGTTGTGGATCACTCTAGTTTGTTAAATCCAAATGCAAAACTCCTTATTCAATATTGGGAGTCAAGACCTAAAAAAAAGTTAAAAACACAAGAATCTCATTTGAAAATCCATAATAAATCTAAGTTTGGGGGAGATAACCTGGTTAAAATTGTCAAAGAACAAAAATTTTGGAATATGTGCATATTCACTTAGTAGTCATGAAGTTTGAGAAGTTTCATCAAAATTGGTTCAATAATGTAGGAGTCACACACACAAGAATCCCAATTGAAAATCCATAATAAATCTAAGTTCAGGGGAGTTGACCTGGTTAACATTGTTGCAGATGAAAAATTTTGGAATATGTGCAAGTTCACCTGTTAGTCATAAGGTTTAAGAAATTTCGGCAAAATCGGTTCAATTATGTAGGAGGGGTTGCACACACAAATTCGGACGGACGTACAGAGCCTAATCCAACAATAAGCGCACTTGACAACTTATGATTTTCTCCAGTTTACAACATAATGTCTCTCACCTGGCTAGCTTGACTCTGAGAGCTGGCAAGAGTTATTTGTTGTTGTTGCTGCTGCTGGCCCTGTGGCTGGCTGTTACTGTATCGTGGTGGCTTCTGTCTGCCAAGACGACCACCTCTCCTCGGAGGAACTGCTTTACCTGAAATTTCAAAGGATTCAAATGGATAAAAATTTTATTTTTAAACTGTACAATTTCAGTACTTGCAGGTTACAAAAGTATCGAGGCAAATCTATACAGACTAAACAATTTCAAAGATAACATGAAGACCACCCACTGAATAAGAAGCCTTGAAATCATGGTACCTGCACTTCTAATTGGGAGCCTAAACATGAGCTCCCAGCACTCATCCAGTTGAGGGAAAATTCAACTAATTAGGTATTTTAGGGCTATATTTTTGAAACTGCATCATTGGTGTAAACCAAGCGCAAAATAAATTTTCTTTTCTTGTTTTTTAATCATTAACATAATTTTGAAAGTTTGACCTTATTGCTATGCTGCTTACGGGCAACTTGGTCTCAGAAGTAAAGGATTTTGATGCTGAAGTTACCTTTATAGAATCCGTTCCAGTAGAATATCTTCAATTTAAAATGATTACACATGGTTCAAGGGGCAATGGCATTGTGTGAAAATAAAACTAATACACTGAAAATAATTATTTGCCTCCCAAAGGCCACCATGAAATTGTAGCACTTTGGAACAAACCAGAAAACCCCATAGCGAGAGACAAAAAAACTCCCCTATCAATACTAAAGTAATGTTGAAAAACACAAAGTGATTACATACCTGGTTGCTGTACAGGCGGTTGTTGTGGGTAAGGGGGTGGCATCTGATTGGGTGGCAAAAACATGTTTACTGGAACAGGTATGTTCATTGCGGCACCAGTGTAGGCTCGGTCTGGTCCAATAAAACTGAGCTGATCATGGGTTCTCACCACAGGTTCACGATAACCAACACCTGTTACAAAAAAAAAATTGTAAACATGAAATTCCTCACATGATGAAGGAAGGTAACAATAACTTTCATCCCTTACAGTTAATGAAGAATTAGGAAGGAATGCAGCCAAGCAAGATAAACAAATATCCAATACCATAACAAACAAGAACAAGAAAATCAGTAAAATTGATGGCCACTCCCCGACAGTCAACTTAGTTAACAAGCAGATTTGTAAAATTGTGGTTCCCATAATGGGAAATCATTTGGTACTCGTCTTTGAAATGCAAGGACTGCAACTCTGATAAATAATGCACGGGCAACATTTTTATAAACATGTGCAGGAGTGGCTTGTCACAAGGATCTCTCATACCAAATTTCATTGAAATCCATCCACTCACTGCTGAGATAGCACTGCGTACGGATGGACAAAGTAGCCTTTTTTAAACCACACACAGGAGCAGCTTGTCACAAGGATCCTTTGTACCAAATGTCATTGATTTCCATCCACCCAATGCCGAAATACTGCTGCATATGGAAAATGAAAGTGTCAGTGACACTGTAGCTCAACTTGTTAAGACATGTACATGTATAGTATGTGACACAGCGATGACACATCTAGGTAACGACCCGATAACAAAGGTACATATAAAGTATTGTAACAGTCTGTACATAAATGCTGACCGTAGCCTGTGACAAATGTATAGGTAAAGTATTGTAAAGGTGGGCGACACTTAGATGTTAAACTAGAAAAGAAATCTTTGTGTCCCAGAGTGGGTTTGACTGAATCCAAAAATATTTGTTCTCATAGCACAGTGATAACAAAGGCACCCCAAAACACTTGTTACTGTCCCAAGGTGATAACAAAGGTACCCAAGAAGTTTCATGAAGATCGGTTCATAAATACAGCCTCTAGCCCAAGCCATATTGACATGTGCACTTACTGAGCATAAGTAGCACTGAATAAATCAAAGTCCATCTAATTTGCATAATGTCTGCACGAAAATAAACCCCATATTATATGTGATGTATTCGATGTTACTAAACATTCATACATAAATTTATTCAAATCAGAACTTTCAAAGAGAAGTTGTGTACAAAAAACTGATTGGACCTAATTTCGGCACAAAAGGGCCACTGGCAGCCATCTTGAATTTTGGATCACACCCCAAAAAACTAGTTCTCATCCCAAGGTGATAACAAAGGTACCCAAGAAGTTTCATGAAGATCTGTTCATAAATACAGCCTCTAGCCCGAGCCATATTGACATGTGCACTTACTGAGCATAAGTAGCACTGAATAAATCAAAGTTCATCTAATTTGCAGAATTTCTGCACGAGAAAAAAACCTGCATTATATATGATGTATTCCATGTTACTAAACATTCAGGCAAAAATTTATTCGAATCAGAACTTTCACACAGAAGTTCTATACAAAAAACTGATTGCACTAACTAAAGTACAAAATGGCTGCTGGTGGGCAGCTTGAATTTCGGATCGCACCCCAAAACACTCGTTCTCGTCCCACGGTGATAACAAAGGTACTCAAAAAGGTTTGTAAAGAGCGGTTCATAAATACGGTCTCTAGCCCGAGCCGTATTGAATTGTTGACGGACCGACAAACGACGGGCCATGGCATAACCTCAAATTTGACTTGCGTCAAAGTTGAGCTAAAAAAAAGAATTTTGATAATGAAATGATAATCATTTTGTGCAAGGGTGGCTCCAAGGGAGGGTTAGCAGGGGCTACACCCTCTCGTCAACGAGACTTTGCCCCTGGCGGAGAACTCTTTTTTATTCTATTGTTTCTTAACTACATCCTAGCCTATGTACTATGGCTCTATACTGCCCCTCCTCAAGCCCGAGGCATGAGCTCCAATCTGGGGGAGGGTCAGTAGATAACCGTCTTACAGAATAGTATATACCTTGCCCCCACCCTCCCCCATGTTTGGGAACTCTCTCTTTATTATAAGGTTTCTGGGAAACATAGCCTCTGTAATACAGCTATAAACTGCCCCTCCTCCACCCCGGTGCTTCAGCCCAGGGGTGAGGGAGGGCAGTATACTGCCATCTTACAGACTAGCCCTCTAACTAACCTAGTCCTCCCCCTCCCAAAGGGGAGGTCAATCCCCACTGTCCGTGTCGGGAAAATGCTAGCGCCACAACTGATTTTGTGTAGGCCCTACATAATAGCATACGACTATATTACACGAACAGATTATTGTGAAGAAACACATTGAGAACAGACGTGTGAAAAATGCTTCAGAAATGGACCAATGTGAAAGGAAGAAATGGATTACAAAAGCGGACCAATCCCATACAGCAGTAGCAAATTTTACCAACTACAGATCTCGTTTGACAGAGCTCCGAGAGCTCTGGCAAACAAGATTTACTTGGCCAAATTTTTATTCTGCAAGTGCAAAATAGAGATGAGATTTCCAGATAATAAAGGAGTAATGAGGCAGGTTTTCAATGAGGGATGTGCCTGAGGACATAGTATTTTGGGGTTTAACAGCCATTGGCCATTAAAAAAATTTACTTCTCAGACACCCCCCATTTTTATTTTTAAATTTCATGCTGCTTTCAGGGATTGAATAAAAATTTAAAAAGCCAAAACACTCCTGAAGTTTTCCTGAAGTAAATATGTTTCCTATCAACCAAAGGTTTCCTTTCTTTTTTGAAGAAAGTAACTTGGAATATGCAAAGAATACTACAAAATAATTATGCAACACACTCACTTCTATCATATATGCTGCCTGGAATTAAAACTTCTCTGGCATCAAACATTGTTGTGCTCATAAATCTTCCACCCTACATACAGAAAAATACAATGTACAAGTTGAGATAATATTCAGTTATCTGGCTAATTATCTTCCCACACAATGGAGTCAAAATATTGAAATTCATAGAAGTTTTTTCCCAGAATGCAACCAGATATTAACCAATTCAACCTTGTTTGACAGAGCTTCTTAATGAGCTCTGTCAAACATGATAGAATGATGATCTAACATGATAGAATTGGTTAAATTCCTAGTTGCATTGTGGGAAACGTTTGCAGCTTAAGATTTTTGTATTTTGAACTTAGTTTGAAGGAGTTTAATATGAAAACCAACAGAGAAAGAACAAGGGCACTGCCAAGTGGTGCATCAATATACGGAAGAAGAAATTGCGCTTGTTTAGAAATTTTTAGTTGAACAAAAGGTCAATAATTCCTTAAAAAATAATTGTACATTCCTGGCTTACGGCCCATTCAAGTTGAATATATTGTTTTCAAGTTATTGCATGGAGAATCAAAAGTCACCAAAACTCAGGGATTGTTGCCATGGTGGCCATATTGGACATGCCAGAATGCTTGTTATCGAAATGAACCATCCTCTAGTCATGATTAGTCAACCATAAAAAAGCAGTATCTGTTGAATTTATAGTTTTCAAGTTATCGTGTGGACAATCAAAAGCCCCTGAAAATCCAAGATGGCTGCAGTGGTGGCCATATTTGATATGCCAGGATGCTGGTTATCGAAAGGAACCATCCTCTAGTCATGACTAATCAACAAAAAAAAACCCAGTATCTGTTGGATGTTTGTTTTCAAGTTATCGTGGGGACAAACAAAAGTTAACAGATGGACAGACAGACAGACAGATGGATAGATGGACACTGATGCTGGTTATAAAAAGAACCATTCTCTAGTTATGACTGATAAAAAAAACCCAGTATCTGTTGGATTATCACATGGACAATCAAAAGTCCCTGAAAATCCAAGATGGCTGCCATGGGGGCCATATTGGATATGCCAGAATGCAGGTTATCGAAAGGAACCATTCTCTAGTCATGATTAATCAACCATAACAAAGCAGTATCGTTGGATCTATAGTTTTCAAGTTGTCGCATGACAATCAACAAATGGCCCCTCAGGGCCTGAAGCGCTCATCTTGAACAGAACACAATATAAAGAGAGTCCAAGAATGAGTCTACATTAAGCAATCTATCTCCATTGGATACACTGTCAATCCTTGAGTCCCTCAGCAGGCCTGGCCTTTTGAAAAATCTAGGGGAGCCACTATGGCCCTCCTAAATATTTTTCAAGGGAGCTATTCTACAATAATATCAATTACACAAGGTTATTAATATGAAAATTGAGGAGAGCCATTACAGTTTAAGGAGAGCAATTATGGCTCTCCTCAATTTGCCTTTAGGAGAGCCGGAGCAATAGCTCACCTCAAATGGCCAGGCCTGCCTCAGGAGTGACAAAAATAATCTGGGCATCATGTCTTTTCTTCAGTTGATCATAATGTAAAATGTAGAGCTCCCCTATAAAGTCCCTTGATACAACCTATGTGGATTAATCTTAGTAATCACCTCTAGAGAGTTCTGAATACAAAATTTGTAATTCTTCAGCAACATGGCCAATTCTGGCTCCCATAGGGAGCCCAAATATTAACCTAGGCTCTCGATTTGAATAAAGTTGAATCTGACTTCCCTAGAGATGTTGTGTTCCAAATATGAAAGCATTCTGACTGTTGGATCTGAAGAAGAGAAATTTTAAAGAAATGTCTTCATATTGCACTAAGTTAAAATTTGCGCTACCATAGCGAGCCTAAATATTAACGTACGGATCCAATTTGAACTAACTTGAATCTGACCTTCCCCCAAGGCTTCCACGTTTACACGTGTAAACGTGAACGTTTCGTTTATGGGCATTAAACGTTTACAGTTCTGGTAAACATGTACACGGAATGAAGTTTTAATAGAGTAATTTCAAAATTGCAGATCAATGCAGAAAGTCAAAGAAACCAAAAAAAAATTTCCAACTTTGCAATACAATATTTTGGTAATGCTTCAGAAAAACTGTGTACTGGTTCCGACTGGCGCCGCCGCCACAGTAACCGAACAAAATCATCTTCAAATCATGTGATATCATAGGTGACACAGTCACATGAGCCACATGGCACGTGCTTATCTTTGGTGTTTCCTTCGAAACATGTGTGGGATGTTTTAGTTTATTCGGATTTACATGTATATTCCCAAAGTGATACACAATTGTTCTCGATGATTTTGTTCACCTGACATGGATTATTAATTTATTATTCACACATGGGATGATCTTAGGATCAATTTATGGAGTTTGACAGACAGACTGGCACTTGCAGTGTTTGAAAATTTGGATTCCCCTGCATGGTTTGTAGACTTTGTTTATTTTTGTGACATTGCATTCCACTCTCAAGTCCGGTATTGTCACTATTGTGTGCCATGGCAACTCGCTCCAACATTACTGTTTGAAAAAACACAAGGAATTGCACCCCGAACCCACCAGAATGAGCTCAGAGACCCCCATAAATTTCAAAATTTACCTGGGGGAGAATCCCCCCCCCCCCCCCCATAGACTGAGCGACTTGGCCTTCGGCATCTGCATGCTGTGATCGTTCGTCTACGTTGTTTTTGGATGAACTGTAAATCGGCTGTCTCAACTAGAACTATCACTGAAGGTGATTAATACCCCCGCTTTGGGTTTTTAGAGGAATGCACTTCTGATCATGTAGGCGAAGGCCATAAGGAAATGTATACATAAAGATCATTTTTTGTTGTTGAAATTTGTATCTGCATGTGGCCTTCCACAGAACAGCACTGAATACTTAAAGAGCCCACACATATATGGTTTACATTTGGAAAAACACATTTACAATGTGCAACATGTATTCAAAATCGGTTCATTAATGTAGGAGGAGTTGCACACACAAGAATCCCATTTGAAAACCCATAATAAATCCAAGTTAAAGGGAGATAACCTGGTTAAAATTGTCGCAGATCAAAAATTTGGGAATATGCGTATGTTCACTTAGTTGTGATAATGTTTGAAAGGTTTCGTCAAAATTGATTGATAAATGTAGGAGGAGTTGCACACACAAGAATTTCATGTAGAAACCCATAATAAATCTAAGTTAAAGGGAGATAACCTAGTTAAAATAGCCACAGCTCAAAAATTTTGGAATATGCGCATGTTCACTTAGTAGTGATGATGTCTGTAAACTTTCGTCCAAATTGATTGATAAATGTAGGAGGAGTTGCGCACACAAGAATTTCATGCAGAAACCCATATTAAATCAAAGTTCAAGAGAGATAACCTGGTTAAAATTGTCGCAGATCAAAAAGTTTGGAATATGCACATGTTCACTTAGTAGAGATGATGTTTGAAAGGTTTCATCAAAATCGGTTCATTAATGTAGGAGGAGTTGCGCACACAAGAATTTGTTCGAACGGAAAGACATAATAAATCTAAGTCAAAGGGAGATAACCTGGTTAAAATTGTCGAGATCAAAAATCTTGGAATATGCGCATGTTCACATAGTAGTGATGATGTCTGAAAAGGTTTGTCCAAATTGATTGATAAATGTAGGAGGAGTTGCACGCACAAGAATTTCATGTAGAAACCCATAATAAATCTAAGTTAAAGGGAGATAACCTAGTTAAAATTGCCACAGCTCAAAAATTTTGGAATATGCGCATGTTCACTTGGTAGTGATGATGTGTTCACTTAGTAGTGATGATGTCTGTGAACTTTCGTCCAAATTGATTGATAAATGTAGGAGGAGTTGCGCACACAAGAATTTCATGCAGAAACCCATATTAAATCAAAGTTCAAGAGAGATAACCTGGTTAAAATTGTCGCAGATCAAAAAGTTTGGAATATGCACATGTTCACTTAGTAGAGATGATGTTTGAAAGGTTTCATCAAAATCGGTTCATTAATGTAGGAGGAGTTGAGCACACAAGAATTTGTTCGAACGGAAAGACATAATAAATCTAAGTCAAAGGGAGATAACCTGGTTAAAATTGTCGCAGATCAAAAATCTTGGAATAGGCGCATGTTCACTTAGTAGTGATGATGTCTGAAAAGTTTTGTCCAAATTGATTGATAAATGTAGGAGGAGTTGCACGCACAAGAATTTCATGTAGAAACCCATAATAAATCTAAGTTAAAGGGAGATAACCTAGTTAAAATTGCCACAGCTCAAAAATTTTGGAATATGCGCATGTTCACTTAGTAGTGATGATGTCTGTAAACTTTCGTCCAAATTGATTGACAAATGTAGGAGGAGTTGCGCACACAAGAATTTCATGCAGAAACCCATATTAAATCAAAGTTCAAGAGAGATAACCTGGTTAAAATTGTCGCAGATCAAAAAGTTTGGAATATGCACATGTTCACTTAGTAGAGATGATGTTTGAAAGGTTTCATCAAAATCGGTTCATTAATGTAGGAGGAGTTGCGCACACAAGAATTTGTTCGAACGGAAAGACATAATAAATCTAAGTCAAAGGGAGATAACCTGGTTAAAATTGTCGCAGATCAAAAATCTTGGAATATGCGCATGTTCACTTAGTAGTGATGATGTCTGAAAAGTTTTGTCCAAATTGATTGATAAATGTAGGAGGAGTTGCGCACACAAGAATTTCATCTCCGGAAAGACGTACGGACGGATGTACGGATGGATGGACGGACGTACGGACGTACAGGGCGATTCCTATATAGCCCCCACTTCTTCGAAGCGGGGGTATAATAACATAAATTGTATGCCCTGTACGCAAAGATATGATGAACTTACTGTGTATTATTACACACTTCTATCAAATATTGACTACTTGCATTGTTAGTACGTGTAAACGTTTCCGTTTCGTTTACAGACAGTCGTTTAAACGGTTACAATTTTGTCTAAACGTGGAACCCTTACCTCCCCCTAGAGATGTTGTATACCAAGTATGAAAGCATTCTGATTTGCAGATCTGAAGAAGAAGATTTTTGAAGAAATTCTCTCATATTGTACTAAGTTAAATTTCAGGTTCCCATATGGAGTCCAAATATTAACCCAGGCACTCGAATTGAACAAACTTGAATCTGACCCATATTGCACTACACTAAGTTAAAAATTTGGGCTCCTGTATTGAGCCCAAATATGAACCAATGGGCTTTATTTCAACAAACTTGTATTCACCCCCCACTTCCAACCCCCCCCCCCCCCCCCCCCCCCCCCCCCCCCCACCCCCATGAATGCTGTATACCAAATATCAAACGACTTTGATGATTGGTTCTGGAGAAAAAAAAATATTAATTTTTTTTCAAATATGCCAACTCAGTATTTTTTCGATGCCCTCTGCAGAACACACCAACATAACCGATGGCAATTTGTTTTGACCATTCAATTCTACTGGTCCTAAAGATGTTTCATATCAAATAACAGCTCTCTGTTCTGTGTGCTTTGGGAAATATGGGCGTCTGAAAATATTTCTATTTTTAGCTCCCATGGTTCCCATGGGGAAGCAGGAATTTTTTTTTTTGCAGAGTCAAGTACTTATGACCCAATAATACCACATTCCAAATTTGGTTCAAACTGGACCATCAGTTCAGAAAACAGAAATTTTGGGCGGGGCCAAAAATCTTACCTCCCATTACAAAGTCAAAAATTGCTCCACGAACTTCGTTTGAACAAACTTGATTCTACCCTTCAAAAGGAAGCTCCATAACAAATATCAAATCATTGTTCACACTGGTTCATGAGAAGATTTAAAAAATATTTTGGAGCATTTTCCCCCACTCCCTCCCTGTGGGGCTGGGCATGTTGAGTTGAACAAAAATGCAATGCCCCTTCGGGACCATCACTCACACAAACTTTCACTTGAATTGGCCTAGTGGTCTTGGAGAAGACCAAAACATGGGGTTGATGGACGACAGACGGACGGACGACGGATGGAGAGTGATGAGATTGGCTCAGCTTGACCGTCAAGATGAGCTAAAAATCCCTGAAAATCCAAGATGGCTGCCATGGGGGAAGACAGGCAGACACATACAGACACTGCCATACCATAATACGGCCCGCTCATATGAGCGGACATATAAAAATCTCAATACTAGTTCTTTAGGAAAGTGTCTACTACTGTGCAGCCAATTCGTAAGGTTAAGGGTTAACTGCAAAATCGAGTGAATGGTAAGTTATTTATTTATTTATTGGTGTTTAAGGTCACATACTTATGCACAATGGCTAATCGTGACCGTGACAGATTTACGGGTGGAGGAAGCCCGAGTACCCAGAGAGAACCACCGAGCATCGACGAGCAACTGTCAGCTCCTCAACATTTTAACTTTGTTCAAGCTCCGCTCAAGCAGGGTTACAGCAGTTGAAGACATGTGCACCATCGACTTTCAGTACGCCTTAGTACATGGCATCATCGTGCCCTCCATGTAGGCAACTGGGAGAAGGAGCCTTGCGCAAGGACACAACGCAGGTCATCCCGGATGGGGATCGAACTCCAGACCTCTAGCATAGAAGTCCAACAATCTACCACTGAGCCACCGTGCTCCAGAGAGAATGGTAAGAAATTGGGAGTTCTGAAAATCTGTGTGGTAAGAAATTGGGAGTTTTGAAAATCTGTGAAGACCTTTCTTCCGTTACTTTCCTCAATGACCATTTGTTATGACTGAGAAATTTTTATTGCAAGTTAGAAAATGAACAAGAGCACTGCCAGGCATGGCTAAATATGCCTGTTAGCCATTTTGAGTTGTTCCAACTTTGGTTGAGATCAAATGATCAAAACTGGAGTTATCAGTCGCAAACGAAAATGTTGATCGACGGTCGAATTGTTAGTCAAAAATGGCTGAAATTCATGCAAAAATAATAAGTTGGAAGGAACCCATACTCGAACCTGGCCCGCATTACTAGCTGGGTAATACACATACCAACTTTGGTAGAGATCAAATAATCCAAACTGGAGTTAGCGGTTGGAAACCAAAAATGTTAACGAACAGAGACGACCAGACTGATTACATAATGCAACCGTTTTTCAAATGGGTGTATAAAAATTAGTGGCTGTTAATTGTGGACATCTGATTTGCTACTTTGTTTGAAAGGGTTTTAACAATACTTTCAACAGCCAGGTCATAACATGCCACCAAGTTACAGCAAGCAACTTACTAACTCTGCACAAACAGGGTCAGCAGCAGCAGTTGAAGGCAACTGAACTATCGATGGATGTGCAGTACGCCTTGGCACACAGTGCCACCATGCCTGCATGCGGGTAATCTGGACAAATGTCATACCCAAGGACATGATGCAGTTATCATACAAATAATGCTGTGGTGACATTTTATTTCTTCAAATTTTCATGAAAATCATCCACAAGACCATTTCATGTAAATCAATGGAACGAACGGAATTTGAAATAAGTTTAATAATCAAGTGAAAAAAGTCGAGTAAAGCACTCTGGAAATGGGTCTCATAACCAGGCCCTGTGTACAACCACGAAAATCCCTGAAATAAGACCCAAAGCAACAGTAAGACCTCAACCTAAAGCCGAATGCACTCTTATGATGCTTCCACATCATTTATTTATTGGTGTTTAAGGTCACATGTTTCAATAATCATCATATCAGATGATTCAATAATGCACAGATTTCCAGTACTGCAAAATTGGGTTGCCCAAATATTAACCTAGGCACTTAATATCAATAGATTCTGAATGATGGATCTGAAGAGATTTTTAAAGATTATTCATCATATACAGGAGTCCAAATATGACTCCAGGGACTTAATTTGTATGAACTTGAATCTGAGCCTGGATAGAGTGTTGGGTAACAAACATCAAAACATTCTGAATGGTGGTTCTCGAGTTGATTTTAAAGCATAACCCTCTTTTGCCTCAAATGACCCACAGAAAGCCATTTATGGTTTACGGGGAACATTTTTGTTTCACCCTTTCAGGTTAACCATTCAATCATTTTTAGGTACATGGTTTGTTTAATATACTATTCAAAAAAAGTAGGGGATATCAACTGATGTTGATATTTTCAGAAAATGGCAATGGATACGTGTGATTGGACATATCAATATATTAAGAGGTTGGTGTGGATCATGAATGTCACCAGCCCACGAAAACTTTGTGCAGGTTTTTCACACGAGCTCCACGTTAATGTCTGTGGGGTATGATTTGAAATATTCATTTTACTGGATAGGCTTTATCGAAGGTCTCATCCTTCTTTTCTTGGTATAAACTAGTTCAGCAATAGTTTCTGGTCGAAACGTAACTTTTGAGGTATGCGAAGACTGCCACGTGACGAATGTTTACGTGCGGATGGCATGTTTGAAGCTGGCAACAGACAGACTGCAGTGGCTCAAATTCCCAGTGTTACTCAGTGATTTGCAGGTTGTGGTCACATTACCGTCAGACAGGCAATGTTGATGACAGATGTCAGTCAGCTCGTCCAAAGGCGACAACTGCTAACCAGGATCATTTCATCCGAACCACAGCATTACGTAACTGCCATCAAAGTGCCTCAGAAACTGAACAGCAGCTGCACCAAGCGACAGATGTGCGAGTCAGTGGTCAGACTATCTGAAATCGCATACACAGCTCGAATAATTCCGTTTGACTGCAAGGCATAATTGGTGTGGAGCACGACAGCGCTGGGACAACCGGCGGTGGAGCAACGTCATGTTTTCCGATGAATCGACGTTCACTCTCAACTTCCACGACAGGAGAAACAGAGTATGGCGACGGCAGAACGAATGATACCATGACGTAACTGTTAGGCATCACGATCATTTTGGTGGTGGACATGCAGAATAGCATTACATGTCATCCTAGGGCATGTCACAGGGCAGTACTACCATGGTAACATGTTAGCAGCTCAAATGTGGACATTTGCGTGACGTCACAGCCGTCGATTCATTTTCTAATATGACAATGCAAGAGCACACAGGACCAGTGTCGCTACAGAGTTCCTCCAGGAGCAGAACATCACTACACTGCCTTAGCCAGTACTATGTCCAGACCATTCAGAAATCGAGCACGTCTGGGATATGCTTGGCAGGCATCTACGACAATGCCAACAGCCCCCAGGAACTCGCCACTGCACTGCAGGAAGAATGGAATAACATCCGTCAAGCCGATATTGGACGTTCGGTGAGGTGAGTGCCACCTGGGATCCGCACTTGTCTAGCGAACCGCGGAGGATTTACAAGGTATAGTGGTCTTGGACTGAATGTGGTGAATTCTCTGACTGACCGTCCATGTATTCTACAACTCAGTGCATGGAATGGATTGCTTGTCAGACACCCAACTATCACTGAAATCATTCACCAGATGTCACAGTGCAATGCCTCAATGGTCTTTTTGATGAATTTTAATAAATTTCTTCATATATCTCACTTTTATCAAATATCCCCTACTTTTTTTTAATAGTATATAATTGTACATCATGCTGTGTATTGATGCAGGCTTGAAAATTTGGATTCAAGATACCCATAAGTCATAACACTCACTGTGTCAAGCTAATGAAGATAATTATAGACTGTAGAAGTATGGAAGACATATATTTGGCAGCATAACATACCATATGATTCCCTGTATGTTCAAGTATGGTGTGAAATTTCAGATTTACAGGACTGAGAATGCTGAATAAAAAACCAGAAGATGAATTGGTATTTGCATGCAGAAAATTATAACAGTTTTTTGTGCAGTTCATTATTCTACTTCCACTCGGCAATTTTCAAATTGATCCACCCAGGCGAAAAAGGTTGTGGAAGATGATTATGGAGAATGTTGGGTGCACATCAGGGCTAATTTAGAGGCACCGACATCTTAGAACACACGAGTGGAGTTTTATCAACTGATTGGAAAACACTAATAAAAATGGTTGTTCAATTTTTTGTTGCAACTGACACATGACCAACGGTGATAATTAGTGTATTGTAACGTTACGCTGTTTATCTGTAGTTTTATTGCTTTTGAGTTAGAATGTTGGATGAGCACATGACAAATCAGAAATGAAAGTGTCAATGACACTGTAGCTCAACTTGACAAACTTGAACTTGGTAAGTTATAAATGAAATGGCAAAATTGAAGATCATTGGTACCAATGTCATTTTTTTTGCCAGTGGCAACATTTTTTGACAGAAACCGAAGAAAATTGATAGCTCCCATCTAGAGGCCCCCCCAAACAAGCATGCCTGGTTTCAAAGCAATCCGATCATAAATGTGCCCTGCAGGGTGTATAAAAGGGAAATATTGTGATCTGACTAGACTAAATTCTAAGAACGTTGGCCGTGGCATCATTTTTTGACGGAAATGGAAGAAAATCGATAGCTCCCATCTAGAGGTCACCGTAAATAAGCATACCTGGTTTCAAAGCAATCTAATCATAAATGTGCCCTGTAGGGTGAGCCAAAGGGAAATATTGTGGTCTGACTAAACTAAGTTCTAAGAATGTTGACTGCGGCAAAATTTTTTGATGGAAATTGAAGAAAATCGATAGCTCCCATCTAGAGGTCACCCCAAACAAGCATACCAAGTTTCAAAGCAATCTGATCATAAATGTGCCCTGTAGGGTGTGCCAAAGGGAAATATTGAGGTCTGACTAAACTAAGTCTACGAACGTTGGCCGTGGCAACATTTTTTGCCGGAAATTGAAGAAAATCGATAGCTCCCATCTAGAGGTCACCCTAAATAAGCATACCAGGTTTCAAAGCAATCAAATCATAAATGTGCCCTGTAGGGTGTGCCAAAGGGAAATATTGTGGTTTGACTAAACTAAGTTCTAAGAACGTTGGCCGCGGCAACATTTTTTGACGGAAATTGAAGAAAATCGATAGCTCCCATCTAGAGGTCACCCCAAACAAGCATGCCAAGTTTCAAAGTAATCTGATCATAAATGCGACCTGTGAGGTGTGCCAAAGGAAATTGTGGACGTACGTACTAACGTACGCCGACGGACGAGAAGTGATGGCAATAGCTCAGCTTGACTTTGTCAAGTTGAGCTAAAAAACATTGAATTGCAGGATACGAATCAAGTTTCGGTGATTAGACTACACCTGGAGAATCTTGCTTCGCAAACAGCGATGCAAAACCAACAAAAAATACACTGTAATTTCAACTTTGGAACTCCACAGACCTAGAACTCATATCAGGTAAGTGACTGCGGGTGTCTGACAACACACTACATATGGCACGAATTGCGGTCTGTTGCCTCCTTCTATCCACACAGATGGTCGTTTGAGACGGTCGATTTTGAGGTGCCTTGGGTTGAATTAATTCATGGTCTGCAGAAATCAGGGTTAGACAAATGTTTACCGTCCACAGAATTTTGATTTTAGGCTTTTTATCACTCTCGCATAAATTGTAACAAGGCAAAGATATGTGAACCAATTTTGAAGACCAAAAATAATTTAGCACTCTACCAGTTAATAAACAATGTGAAGGAATTTGTAGAAAGGTATCACAAAACATTCGAAGGATATTACAAGAGCAAGAATATTTTAGGAAAAACATATAGACGTACAGTTACTGCTGCTATCGTGCGCATGATCCTTGCTACGCAATAGGAATGAGACCCCTACAATTCATCACACATCATTTCAAACAGTACAGGTCATGTGCATTGTGTGAGAGTAGCTTACTTGCTGTCCCGATCAAAACACATAAAAAATTAAAATTTCTTTTACAGATTGTTTAACTTGCCAGATATATAGGAATGGTGAGCCCCACTTGTTTTAAGCATGCTATGTAATTTAGAAGGCCTTTGGGGTTTGAAGGTAAAAACAATATATACTCGCCCAAAAAAGAAAGTGTGCATTGCAGAAATTGATCAAACTCCCAAAAAATAATTTCGTAGAGTGTTAACCTGTTCATGAATGAGTTACATTGAACACAAAAACAGCTTTCCCCGTTAAAATGTGCTGCACGTTTGTGAAAAGGCATGTTTTGCACGTGGAGAGTCTGAAAATTCATGCAGCAGTGTGAATCCTTGGGTATTTAAACACTAAAGTAAGGCCTTCCTATCGTTCACATTCAAACTTGCGCTGCTGTTAAAACGACTCCACATTAGCATGTCAAGATTGACAATGAATCAACGTCTCCTTGCCCTGGGTATGACTAGAGCTGGCAGAACACACAGAGAGGTTGCCCAGCATTTGAACTGTCACCGTAACACTGTAGACAGGCTAGTCCATCGACATGCACAACATGATGACGTTCGAGACCGACCCCGCTCCGGGAGACCCCGAGTTACCACCCCTGCACAAAATCGGTATATCCGTGTCGTCCATCTCTGGAACCGGCAACAAACGGCAATGACGACAGCCAGGAACATCCCTAACCTGAGACGGATACATCCTCAAACAGTAATCAACCAGCTGAGAGCATACGGCTTACGTCCTCGAAGACCTGCAATTCATCCGATTTTGACGTTATGTCATCGTCATGCTCGACTGCAGTGGTGTAGAGTAGTGTTAGGGTTAGCCTAACCTAACCCTAACCTAACCCTACCTAACCTAACCCACTTCCATGCTAACTTGTTAGCTTCCATGAGGCGTAGATGCACAGCAGTAGTCGATGCAGACAGAGGTCATACCAGATATTGAGTGTGTGACTTTTGTGTTGGACCCTTAGTGTCTTTGACTCTCCATGGCACCAAGAGTATTCGTTGTAGCGTAATGAAATTTCTCGTGTTGATCACAAATTGATTCATCTGTGATTGAATAAAATTTCCATGAATGAAAATGATATCTTTTTTTAGTGTTATTTTTTAGCATGCACACTTTCTTTTTTGGGAGAGTATATATAAAAGCATTATATAATTCATATTATACAACTGTGAAATATTTGACAGTTCAACATGTTTCATGATGATAGAATAATGGATTGAACTATTCTTTATTAAATGTTATATTTATAAATTTGGTATCCTTTAAAATCACTATTTTTCACACTTGACTTCCAAGATATTCAAGAAACATCTTGCTTCTGCCAAAATTTTAAGATGTATGTACTTACAGGGTTTGTGGTGTTGATTAGTTTACGTGGTTTACTGAACTGGATCAGACTTTCTTTGAGGTTATTCAATGGTCCTTCCACCAAACATTTCTGCTCTTTATAGTATGTCAATAAATGATTCCACAGTGGTTGCTGCAAAAAGAAATATTACTACTTTAAGCTTTAGTTGACAAGCAAGACTACAGTTCATACAAAAACTCATTTGTACTGTCTTTAGTAATAATAATTAATAAGAATAATAAATTTATAGTCTCAAATCCACACATGGCACTTTATGGTTGTTCAAAATTGCAAAATGTCTTAAAGAAGAAACAGAGGCTCAAGCCTAAAACGCTCTTCTGGCTCAAGTTGTCAAAAGAAATGAGTGTATCAGTGAGTGAAGAGCAGCAAGAGCAATATTTTTCTTTGCTATGACACAACCAAAAGGCAACTTTTTTGGCCATTCAGTTCTGCTGATCCTAGGAAAGCTTTCTAGCAAGCTCAGTTCTGTGAATTTTTGTTTTGTTTTCAACTACTGTGGTTCTCTCTACCACTCCCCTCCCCCCCCCCCCCCCTACCTCCAAAAAAAAAAATTCCGGCATAAATGAAATACTTATGACCCAGTTATATACTACAAGACAAATATGGTTCACATCTGCCCACTGAATCTGAAAATAGAAATATTGAGTGTAGCCCAAAATGTGGGAGCCCAAATTTTGACTTAATGAGTTTCTTTGAAAAAAAAAGCGAATCTGCATCACCAAAGTAAGTTCCAAACAAGAAATCTAAGCATTATTGCAAGTGGCTTATAAAAAGAGAATTTTAAAAGCATATTGGGCTTATGTAGCATTAACCCCACCCTAAGGGATATAATAATTTGGTGGGGAAAATCAGAAGAGTAAATTCCGCCAGCCTGAAGATGGCAGTAGCTTCATCTGATCAAAGGAGAAAGGGTTTACTTCAAAAATGGTCTGTGCCATAAATGAATGAATTTGGCCCAGTGGTTTTATAGAATAAGAAAGATTTCAAACTAGAGAAACAGAATTTTACTGCCACCAGTAAATTGAAGTCTGTGTGAAAATGGTTCAAGCATCAAAAATAAAACAGAAAGAGAATTTATGGAGGCTTATTTTGGAGGGTAAAATATTTTTTATAGAAATCAGAAATAGGTTTTCATTCACAGTATTACATGAAATAAAATCTTTGGAACCCACACTGAAGCCTTGAGAGGGTTAAATTAAAGATATTCATACAGGAATTATAAAACTTTTTCCAAGAAACCAGAAAAAACATATATGTGTACAGCATTGAAAAGGTTTGATCAAGGCATCAATAAAATCTTTGAAGCCATACCGAAGTCTTGAGAGGGTTAAATTAAAGACATCCATACAGGAATCAGATAAATGTTTCCAAGAAACCAGAAAAAATATGTTCGTTTAGAGTGTCTCATTCAGAGAGGGACCATTTCTGCTCTTTGTTAGTATTGTGATAGCCCCTTTCTGCATGAGACCCTCCTGGTGAGAGATTGCTCCTTTCTGTATGAGACCTTCGATATATGTGCACAGAACTGAAAGGGTTCAACATACAATAAAATTTTAGGAAAATTATAAATTCATAGTTTTTTGTATATTTTTATACTTACCATTAGCTGGTCCTAACTCAAAAATATCCAGGGCCAAACACAAATTTTGCCCCCTAATTCCCCAAATTTGCATGTAAAACCAAAAATTGAATGTCCTATGTGGTCCTCCATACATCTGACATCCGCGCATGCGCAGTGTCCAGGAAGCACTAAAATTGGCGCCAATTATCATTCCTTCTACAGTACCTGCTAAATGTTATAATCAGCGGGAAGGTATGAGTGCCCACTCATGGGAGGGCCATCCCCATCTGGGCCATTGTTAGGTATAAAAATATACAAATTACTATGAATTTATAATATTTTTACACAACAACCAATGGCCCAGACTTAGCTGAATAGTAAATAGGCTGGAGGGCCTAGGGCATAAAGGAAAATCCAATTACTCAATCACTTCTTAAAGGATATCTCCTGCAGGAGAATAGGTGAGAACAGAATTACATATGTCTTTCATATTTACTCGAAATAAGAAAGACATAACACCAACAATGTAATTGAGCATTACATAATATATAGTTCTCCATTTTTAATGCCAGCACAACCCATTATGCTAATTCTGTGAAGGGAAGCCAATATATAAAGATAGTCCAGAGAATGAGACTCTTTATACTCATTTAAAAGTGTCCGAGGATTGTATATTAACGCTCGTTTGACACGTGACAAAAACAAATGCTTCACACCGAGCTACACTTTAAAAATATTACATAAATGAGACATAATAATTGCTTCCACTGAACTACACATTAAAACCATCCCAGTACCGACTCAGAACAACTGACACTGGAGGAGGTCTTCCCTTGCTTTTCACTATAAAGCCAGATGATATTAAGGGAAAACCGCCCCCCCCCCCTCCTCCCCTTGTTCTGGGTCACATAACCACAGAACAAAGAAGGCAGCGGAACAGCGTCACTGCTGTAACAGAAAGCCTAAATAATTATAGCTGTAATCCTTTAGTGGATGACATTCTGAGCAACAGATAAAGGACCTAAACACCTAACGTCACCTGAGATGGACTCTATATTTCTAAGGTAAAGCTTTGTGAATGTAGAAGGCTGTGTCCAGTATGCAGCTTTCATGAGATCAGTAATGGCTATACTGTTAGAATAGGCCCAAGAAGTGGACAGTGCTCTAACTTCATGGGCTATCTTATTAACAGAACGCTGATCTGGAGATAGATTTTCAGAGGTAATACGTATTGCCATCTGAATACATCTAGCAATAGACTGAACAGATATATCTTTTCTGTTAGGAATTAATAATAAAAAGAAGCGTTTTCTTCCTTTTCTAATAAGCTCTGATCGGCATTTATATATGCGCATAGCCCTGACTGGACACAGCAAAGGTCTATGGTTGTCTGTAGACGGCAGAGCCTTTATGATAATAGGCTCAAGCCGTACATTAGGAACTTGATTCTTAGCCAAAAATCCCACTTGTGTAGTTAAAGTGATGGTATTTCCAACACTACGGTAGTGAGATTCGTCAACAGATAAAGCATGGAGTTTACTAACTCTTCTAGCTGAAGCAAAGGCTAAGAGAAATGCTGTTTTATAGGACAAGAATTTGAATTCTACAACGTCTAACGGGTCAAACGGAGCTTCATTGAGCTTCAACAGAACCCAAGCTAAATTCCACTTCGGAATTAATCTGAGAGTTCTAGGTCTATTTATAGAGAAATTTCTAACTAGTTTGGATAATGAAGCATTAGATCCAATCGCCAAGCTATCATGATTTGTGTAAGTGTCTGATAGCATAGACCTATAGCCCTTAATAGCGATGGGCTACAGTTTGAGAATGTCAAAGTAGACCAGAAAGTTGGCAATATCCGGTATGGACGGATCATAAACGTCTATCGCCTGATCCTTACACCAACGGAAGAAAACCTTCCACTTTGCTGCGTAATTTAGCAAAGAGGAGGTCCTCCTACAGTTAGAAATTGCATCCACTGCTCGTCCTGTAAAACGCTTGCTGTGCAAGAAGGACCGCACAACGGAAATACGTGAAGGTTGAGACCTTGCGGGTTGTGATGCAGTGCGCGTAACTTCCCCTCCCGTGGAGGAAGCTTCTGGGGAATGTCCCATAACAGACATGTGAGAAGATTGATCCATGGTTTCTGTGACGACAGAGATGCTACTAACAGAATCTTGCAATGAGATTGCTTGATCTTTAACAAGATCTGTTGAATTAACGGAATTGGAGGATACGCGTATCCTATCATTCCATCCCATGGAACTGAGAGAGCGTCTACTGAGTACGCTCCAGGATCTGAGCATGGCGACACGTATGTCTGCAACTGACTGTTCAGGTGTGTCGCAAATAAATCTATCATAGGTTGATCCCACTGGTAGCAAATCTGTCTGAACATTCGCTTGTTGAGAGTCCATTCTGAAGGCAACAGGCAACCTTTCCTAGAGAGAGCGAGTCTGCTAGTACGTTCAGACGACCTGGTATATGATGGACCGATAGATGAACTTGATGTTCCATGACAAATAGAAGGATTCTTTCCGTTAGTTCGTATAACGGAATCGAATGTGTACCTCCCTGGTTCCTTATATACGCTACTACTGTTGATTTGTCCGACAATATTTGAACATGAGCATTCTCTATTATGTGAATCCATTGTTGTAACGCTAGCCATATTGACATCATTTCTTTGATGATTATGTGCTTTCCTAGGAACTCTGGGTCCCAAATTGACTCGCATCCATCATAATCGTAAAAGCCAGATCCGTCAGTTGCAGCACAACTCCCTGAGTTAATAATAATAATAATAATAATTTATTAAGCCTAAAATTCCATTTAAAAAATGCTCTTTGGCTGTACATCACACAAATGGTAAAATCATATGAAAAAAGTTAAAACATGTTAGTAAAAGCCTGTCTGAATAAAAATGTCTTTAGTTTAGATTTAAAAACGGGCAAGGAACTGGCCTGTCTGATATCATGCGGAAGTCTATTCCAGAGTGTAGGCCCACAGACTGAAAATGCTCTGTCACCCGCTGTACGCAACTTGCTACTGGGTTGTTTGGGATTCAACATGCTGGAGGATCTAACTGTTCAGGGTGGTCGGTAGTATTCGACTAAATCAGCTAGGTATGTCGGGGCCAACCCATTCAGGCACTTGTAGACCAGCAACAGTACTTTAAATTCAATTCTTTGATGGACTGGAAACCAGTGCAAACCAATGAGAATAGGTGTGATATGCGATGACTTTGATGTTTTCGTAATGAGACGAGCCATGCAATTCTGTACCCGCTGGAGCTTGTCAATGTTATATTGCTTAGCCCCACAGAGCAAAGAGTTGCAATAATCCAGTCGAGTGGTAACAAATGCATGAACAAGTTGTTCCGACATCTGCTGATCAATAAGACATTGTATTTTACCAATATTTCGAAGGTGAAAGAAAGCTGAACGACAGATCTGGGTAGTGTGTGTGTCAAAAGTGAGGCTATTATCAAAGAGACAGCCCAGGTTTCGGACTTCGGATGCAGGAGACACCTCAGCTTCGCCAATACGGATGCTGCAACACGGGGACTTATACAGCTGTTTAGGCGTTCCGACGTAGATAACCTCAGTCTTCTCGTCGTTGAGCTTGAGAAAATTACGTGACATCCAAAGTCTTATCTCCGTAATACATGCTTCAATAACCACACGGGCAAGTTTTTCAGTGTCGTGTGTGAAACGAATATATAACTGAGTATCATCAGCATAGAAATGGCACTTAAGATTATGGCGGCGAACAATATCCCCAAGTGAAGAACATAAATCAGATACAAGATCGGCCCCAGTGAATGTCTGCCCAAATCTGGCCTTTTTGTTTTACTTCGTCCGTTAAAACAATATTGGTCTCGAGCGAATGCGTCTTCACACTCCAGTTCTGAGTAAAGAATATCTGGAGAGAACGTGTGCGGAAGCGACCCATCGGAATGAGATCCGCGGTCGCTCTGCACCAATCCATCAGTCGCATAAATTCCCTCACTGTTAATGCGTCTCAGTGTAGACAAAAGCGAGCATAACAGCTAATTTTGCTCTGGGTAATGGTAGACGAACCAGATTGTTGTGAGTCTCGAAGCTCATCCCCAAGTGAATGAACGACTTGGACGGATCTAGATCCGTCTTCTTCTCATTTACGATGAAACCGAGACGTCGGAGTAATAGTCGGCTCTGAACATCGCTCTGAAGAGTAATTTAGTTGCCGTACCTCTGAAGAATGTCGTCCAAGTAAGCTGACGTTACCGCAGACGAATGAGTTTGGAAATAAGACATTACCGAGTTCATTATTCTAGTGAACGCGCAGGGGGCTAGATTCAGGCCGAAGCACATTGCTCAAAACTGATATACTATCCCTTGAACGGCAAACCGTAGGTACTTTCTTTCTGAATGCCGGATGAACCATGACATGAAAGTACGCATCTTTTAGATCTATGCTTGCCGCATAGTCATTCACATATATGCTTGCCCTTACTGACCGAATGGTCTCCATATAGAACTTTGGAGCTACGATAAGCTTGTTTATCCAGCTCAAGTCTATTACCGGTCGGAACGAGCTATCTGGCTTTGGTATGAGGAACAGGTGACTGTAGAAACCTAGAGACTCTAGGTTCTCTACGACCTCTATTGCATCCTTTTCCAAGAGAGACTTTACCTCCGACAGGAGAGACTCTCTTTTTACCGGATTTGGCGGAAGTTGAGTCCAATGCAGACTTCGTGTTAGCGGTGGTTTGGCTTGGAACGATAGCCTCAGGCCATCCGAGATGACACTTCTCACCCACCGATCTTCTGTAATAGTTATCCACTTTCTCTCGAATCTTGATAACCTTCCGCCAACTGAGACGCAATAGAGGTCCTGACCATCACCTGTAGGACCTGCAGGAGGAGAAACCACGTCCTCCCCGTGATGAGCCTCGGCATGTCGGCTTGGGGGCATCTGATCAGTTGCCTCGGCCCCGACCTGAGTTGCTAAATTGATGATTTTGAGAGTAATTATATGAGGATCTTTTGTATCCTCGCGAGGAGTTCCCTCTGGACGATTTTTGTCCTGAACCTCCTGCTTTACTCTTCTCTGCTGGTGTGGGTTTATTTGACGCCAACTTCAGAAGCAGAGTATTTGACGCTTTCTTTGTGGCTTGGTCGTAGACCAAAGAAAGCTTGTCGTCAAAGATATCGTGTCCCGATACCGGAGTGACTTTAAGCAAGTTTTTCACCCTGTCATCTATCAAAGATGACGATGCAAGGGCTCCATCATGTCGAATTAACTCCAAATTACTGTAAGGGCGGAGTTATACGTGGTAAACATTATACCCCTGGAAAGAACTCATAAAGAAGTACGAACGTCCTCAAATTCCTTCCTATTGAGATGTTGTGCCATAGCTCTCCGAAGGTTATCTGCATAAGACATAGCGTCTAAATTCGCTCTATTAGAAGAAACTGCCATCTCAAATGTATCCGAGCGAACTGTGAATGACGGAGGTAAGGACCTGTCTAGGTCCTCAGCCTGCTCATCCAAACGCAGAGGAAGTCTCTGAACACCTCCCCCTACCGTTTTAAATGGACGCGGTCCAATAAACGGTATACGTATGGAAGATGAAGATAAAAAGCTGCCTTTTTTTTTTCCACTTGAAAGATTAAATATGGCGTCAAGAAGAGCAAAAGTCTGTGACACCTGTTTAGACTGCACCGGAAAGGAAAGGTCATCCTCCCTTGTTCCGTACTACAACATCTGGGGCTCTGGCCCCAGATGTTGTTGTGAAAGAAACGGGACACTCTCGCTCGCAGTCCTGTCAGACCTCGCCAAGCTTACTGTCGAACTTGCCGGCTTCTTCCTTTCCGTCGTCGCAGGGTGAGCCTGTTTATATATTATATTGCTTGTTCTACCCTTTTTCCTCTCCTCAACCACAATGGACACACCCGGTGTAGTGGCGTCCACCGCTTCACTGGTCGAGATAGCTGGCGACAGGGATCTGACACCACCGGTGCGTGGTTTATTGCCCTCTCTAATATTTAAGAGCACTTTAGTCACTAGCTCTGACTGACTATCAAATTGCGAAGATGAAGATAAAAAGCTGCCTTTTTTCTTTCCACTTGAAAGATTAAATATGGTGTCGTTAAGAAGAGCAAAAGTCTGTGACACCTGTTTAGACTGCACCGGAAAGGAAAGGTCATCCTTCCTTGACTGGATATAGTCAGTGTCTAACGACGCTAGCAGCTTCTTATGAGCGGTCGCAGCAGTCTGATTCTCTGGAGCAAATTCTGGAAAGTACTGATGGATAAAATCCATCGCTACCATATGTTGTTCCGAAAGGGAAGGGTCATTTTCCTCCATATTCCTTTCACCATCCGACGGAATCAGATTAGATTCATGGTCACTGGCATCTGAGTGTACAGATGTCTGGACCGACCCAGCATCATCCGACAGCTCGTGTTCCGAGGCTGCCATAGGTTGCTCCTGAGCCTGCTGGGATGCTGCGATAAGCTGCGCTATTTGCGACAGCAAGTCCGTTACGGAGGCCTGAGGCGCAGCGGTCTTTTGTTGCTTGGCCGCCAGCTGCTCCTGGGACTGTGTGTCCGAGATGGCTCTTTTCTGCGGACATCCCGACGAAAGAGGCCTCGTTTCCTTGGCTACCAGATGGTGTGACTTTCTGGATGAAGAGAGGTCCGTTCTCGGCGATGCAGGCTGAATATCCGATGTCACATAGCCAAGGTGAAGTCGTGAGTGCAACTAGCTCTGACTGACTATCTAATTGCGACGACGGATGCACACTTTCCGATGGCGTCATGAACAGATCACCATGTTCTTGTTCCTCTGAAATAGAAACTGAAAAACTAGAGTGACTCTGTGGCGAGAGGACCAGCATTGTCCTCTCGCCGCTAACAACGTACCGTGACACAATGTTTGTCATCCCAATTGACACAAGTTGCACAGGAATTAGTGTGATTACACTGACTACAACTGATACAAAAATCATGTGAATCTGAGGAAGACTTCTTCGAGTTACAATTTGAGCAAAAAGCTTTCATTTGAATAAAAATAAAGTCAACAGTATTCGTACCAACTCCCAATAAATGTCAGAAAAAGATACATAATAATATTAATCAAAACAATTTATTTGAAAAATAATTCAAAATAAAAAAAAAATTTTGACATGAGCCCAAGTTCCCAAAGGGAACGATGAGCCCATATGGATCCCGATAGAGCCTAATTGTGGACAAAATTTTTTTTTCCTCTCCAAAAATTAAAGCTACACTACTGGAATATAAAATGTATCTTATAATGGTCCTAACATGATTAATTCACAGGAAACTGCATGTATAAGGAAAGCGTCAATGTAAACAACGTCAAATGAAAACTGGAAACAATACTCCAGGCAACTGAAAAACACGGCCCAAAGTCAGTAACAGATTTTAAACTCTCCGATGTAAAGCAAGATCTTCATTAGAAGAAAATACGATACATCAGATGGATGATGCATGACCAAAAACACCTAAACAGAGGACGTAACCATGGAGATAAACAGAATAAACATTCTGTGAAACATGTTAAACTCCCAAGAAATTTACTATAAACAAGAGGACACATGGAGCCTTAATCGCTCATCGGCCAAAGTGGTTCAAAGAAGTATTTGGGGTCACATTCAGTTAGACATGGTTCATCAACACTACAAAGGAATGAAGTCATGAGAGACAAATTTTATGGAACTAGGGACATGGCTTGAACAAACTTGAATCTTACCCCCCTAAGGATGCTGCATACCAAATATCAAAAGCATTCATCTGCTGGATCTGAAGAAGAAGATTTTTAAAGAAAATTCCTCATTTTGAACCAAGTTATCATTCGGGCTCACACGTGAGCCCAAATATGAACCCAGGGACTTGGCTTGAACAAACTTGAATCTCATCCCTAAGGATGCTGCATGCCAACCAAATATCAAAACATTTTGACTGCTAAATCTGAAGAAGAAGATTTTTAAAGAAAAATTCCTTGTATTGACGTTATAATTCGAGCTCCCACAGGAGGCCAAATATGGATCCAGGGACTTGGCTTTAACCCTTAAGCTTCCCCACACCAGCCTGATCCGCCCCGCCCCGTGTATTCTGGTTTCGTTTTTTGTATGTTTCCACTGATGATTCCGCTTCCTGTTTAATGCCATGTGTCCGCTATCGTTCCATTTTGCACTTTTTAACAGTAGGATGATGTGAGGTCAAGGTGTTTTCGAATTTTCTCGAATAAATTAGCGTTGGAACAGCTGTTCCCAAATGAAAAACTTATAATGTCGTCAAACAATTCAAGCTTCTCTGATTTAATAAATGACTTGTGCGATGGAATTTTTCACAATTTGGATGGAATGGACAGCCCTTTAGACTATTTTTTTTTACTTTTCAACGAAAATTTCTTTGATACAATTGTGATAGAAACAAACCGCTACGCTGCAGAAAAACAAACACTTCGAGATAAAGTCGACTCACGATGGACAGATACCAATGTTGATGAAATGAAAGCCTATTTTGGCATGCTGTTCATTATGGGTCTTCATCCCTTGTCTGGGTACAAATACTACTGGTCTGAGCTTCCCGAATTCAAAGTGAATGCAATAGCAAATATAATGCCGAGAAGCCGGTTTGAAAAGTTAGTTGAATACTTACACATTGCAAATACAAGCAGCAACACAGGTGACCCTCTGGGGAAAGTGAGACCCATAATTGACATGGCGAAGGACACATTTCCAAAACATTACAAACCACACAGAGAACTTTCAGTGGATGAAGCCATGGTGGGGTTCAAAGGGCGTCTTCATTTCAAACAATACATGCCAAAAATACCAACTAAATGGGGCATAAAAGTCTGGGAGATATGTGACAGCCATAATGGGTACTGTTTAGGTTTTGATGTCTACACGGGACGAAATAACTCTTTTGACAAATCCAAAGGATTGGGGTACTCTGTTGTCACACAACTTTCTGAACAGTTTCGTGACAGATATTTTCACCTATATTTTGACAATTTCTTTACTTCACCTGCCTTACTTGAAGACCTTGAAAAGAATGGTTTATATGCCTGCGGAACTCTTAGACTCAATAGGAAAGGTGTACCCAAACAAATAAAACATGCAAAAGTAAATAAACAAGGACAGTCAATAAAAATGCAGAAAGGAAGAAACATGATTGCAACAGTGTGGTATGATAAAAGAAAAGTGTCAATTTTATCAACCTGTCAAACAGGGGAGGACCAAATTATTTCACGATGTGTAAAAGGTAGTGACGAAACAATTAACATTTCCAAACCTACTTCAATATTGAACTATACCAAATTTATGGGAGGGGTAGACCGTTCCGATCAAATGAGACAATACTACTCTATTTCCCAAAATGCAAACAAGTGGTGGAAATATATAATGTGGTTCGTTGTTGATTTGTGTTTGGTCTATAGTTGGATAATTTACAGGGAAACGCTTCGCCCTTCAAATGAACAAAAAAAAATTAGTCATGTCAAATTTCAGTTGGAGGTGGCAAAAGGCCTTATTGCAGGTTATAGTTCAAGGCAAAAAGCAGGAAGAAAAAGCAAAAGTTCAACTAACATGATTACTGTGTCAGAATCAAACATGGTACTTCACAAACCCGAAAAAATCAACAAAACAATGTGCAAACGGGGCAAAAAGTGTTGTGTTCACTGTTCAACTAAAAAAACAAAAACAGATGCTGGCAAAACACCTGAAACAACCTACATGTGTTACTTATGTGATGCTGCTCTGTGCAAAGGCAGGGGTTGTTTCATTGAATTCCATAGTGTCCACTCAAAATAAATGATTTTGAAAATTTTGATTTTTTCCAGGTGTGCACTTGTAGGTAATTACCTGTGCAGGTAATTAATTACCTGTGCACACCTGGAATTTCCATCTCTTTAAAATGAAAGAGAATTGTTTGGGTTGTGTTCTTGTTCAAATGAATTTCTTATTGTTGATTGTTTATTGTTGTAATGGAATTGATTTTTTCAAAATTACGTTGTTTTGTTAATAAAATTGTTAATTACACCTGCACAGTTGTTTACCTGTTCAGATTGTCATCCAGCATGAGGGTGGAGAAAATAACAAACATCATTATGTATGTAAGGTTTGTTTTTATTAAAAACACATAAAAATACACACAGAACAAATAATGAGATAAGTACATATACACATTTTTCAACAAATTTACCTGTTTGGTTAATTATCTCACCTGTATTTTTACCTGAATAACTTTGTATGTAAGTATTTTTTTACAGCATTTCAAACACTGGTCATCTTAGTGCAAAAGTGTGGAATATCAAGTTCAGGGATGAACAAATAAATCGTTTGTACTCCAAGAAACATTACTGGTCATTTATTAGCTATTTTACTAAGATAATACAGGGAAATACTGCTGTGTAACGTAGCAGTAATACAAGAGCTTACGGGTTAACAAACTTGAATCTCACCCCATAAGGATGCTGCATACCAAATATTAAAACATTCTGACTGCTAGATCTGAAGAAGATTTTTAAAGAAAATTCCTCATTTTGAACTAAGTTATCATTCGGGCTCCCACAGTGAGCCCAAAATATGTACCTAGGGACATGGCTTGAACAAACTTGAATCTCACCCCCCTAAGGATGCTGCATACCAAATATCAAAACATTCTGACTGCTAGATCTGAAGAAGATTTTTAAAGAAAATTCCTCATTTTGAACTAAGTTATCATTCGGCCCCCCCATTGTGAGCCCAAATATGGACCTAGGAACATGACTTGAACAAACTTGAATCTCACCTCCCTAAGGATGCTGCATACCAAATATCAAAACATTCCAACTGCTGGATCTGAAGAAGTAGATTTTCAAAGAAAATTCCTCATTTTGAACTAAGTTATCATTCGGGCTCTCATAGTGAGCCCAAATATGAACCCAGGGACTTGGCTTGAACAAATTTGAATCTCACCCCCCTAAGCAGGCAGCATACCCAATATCAACAGATTCTGCCAGCTGGATCTTGAGATGAAGATTTTTAAAGAAAATTCCTATACTGAGCCCAAATATAAACCCAGGGGGACGATTTGAACAAACTTGAATCTGATATACTGCACAATGTTGTGTGGATCTGAATGCACTAAGTTCGAATTCGAGCTTCTATAGTGAGCCCAAATATGAATCCAGGGGGCCGATTTGAACAAACTTGAATCAGATCCACCCCACAATGTTGCATACTAAATATCAAAAGATTCTGCTTGCAGGATCTGGAGAAGAGGATTTTTTAAGAAATTTGCCAGAAATGCACCAAGTTCAAATTTGGGCTTCTATACTGAGCCCAAGTGTGAATCCAGGAAGCCGATTTGAACAAACTTGAATCAGATCCACCCCACAATGTTGCATACCAAATATCAAAAGATTCTTCCTGCTGGATCTTGAGAAGATGTTTTAAGAAATTTGCCTAAAATGCACTAAGTTTGAATTTAGGCTCCTATAATAAGCCCAAATATGAACCCAGGGGGCCGATTTGCACAAACTTGAATCAGATCCACCCCACAATACCAAATATCAAAAGATTCTGCTTGCTGAATCTGGAGAAGAAGATTTTTTAAGAAATTTGCCTGAAATGCACTAAGTTCAGATTCGGTCTTCTATACTGAGCCCAAATATGAACCCAGGGGGCCAACTTGTACAAACTTGAATTAGATCCACTCCACAATGTTGCATACCAAATATCAAAAGATTCTGCCTGCTGGATCTGGAAAAGAAGATTTTTTAAGAAATTTGCCTGAAATGCACTAAGTTCAAATTCGGGCTTCTATAGTGAGCCCAAATATGAATCCAGGGAGCTGACTTGAACAAACTTGAATCTTCACCCCCTAGAGATGATGTATACCAAATAGGAAAGAATTCTGCCTGGTGGATTTGAAGAAGATTTTTTTGAATTTTGGAAAGAAATTCATGGGTGCTATCAGAGTTATGCCCCTTGTGGTGCCCCCTGTGGGGGTGGCAAGTTTATTTGTACAAGTTTGAATTGACATATGATGGGGAACATGCACACCAAATTTGGTTCAATTTGATTCAGTAGTATGGGAGGAGTAGTCGATAATGTAAAGTTCACGACGGACGACGACAGACAGCAAGTGATAAGTTAAGCTCCCTTCGGTGAGCTAAAAATTCAATAAAAACACCAACCAGAGCACCGCCTAGCGGGGCAACATATGCCTGTGGTGATCACCATGTGTGCAAAGTTTGAACAATATAGCAAGTAAAATGTTGAAGGAGTAGGCGACACAATACTGTAATGTTTTAAGTACTAAAAGGGGGCATAACTCTGGAAAAACAAACTGAGTTACCTGCTCTTGTCACATGCACAACGGCAATTACTGATCAACATATGTGCAAAGTTTGAACAATGTTGCATGTAAAATGTTGAAGGAGTAGGCGACACAATAGTGTAATGTTTCAAGTATTAAAAGAGGGCATAACTCTGGAAACACAAAACAGTTACCTGCTCTTGTCACATGCACAACGGGAATTGGTAATCAACAGGTGTGCAAAGTTTGAACAATATAGCACGTAAAATATTGAAGGAGAAGGCGACTCAATACTGTAATGGTTTAAGTACTAAAAGGGGCATAACTCTGGAAATAAAAAATGGAGTTACCTGCACTTGTCACATGCACAACGGCAATTACTGATCAACATGTGTGCAAAGTTTGAACAATGTAGCATGTAAACTTTGTAAACTTTTGGAGGAGTAGGCGACACAAAAATTGGACAGACAGACAGACAGACGGACAATGCCATAACATAATACTCCTGTCTTTTTCAAAACGGGCGTATAAAAAGCATGGGAGTTTAACTGGGGGATCTTCAAGGAAGGATAGGGAAGGAACACTAAACAAACAGTGGCAAAATAATTAGCAAGAATAACATCAGGCCGATGTCCTGAAATTGGGAAACTTGAAATAATTTTGTCAAAAATTTATAAAGTTACAGCCCTGAACATTGAAAACCACTGTTTCTTCCTTCCATCATCCTAATCTGTCCTTTGATCCACCATAATCACCACTGTTCTGTGTCTGGCATCATTAAAACTGAGATTAAAAAGCACAGAAGTCAGTTTGTTGTTATCTGACAGAGGGCCAAATAAGGAATGATAATTGGCGCCAATTTCGGTGCTTCCTGTACACTGCGCATGAGCAGATGTCAAATGTATGGTGGACCACATAGAACATTCAATTTTCGGTTTTACATGCAAATTTGGGGGATTGGGGGGGGGGGGGGAATTTGTGTTTGGCCCTGGATATTTTTGAGTTAGCACCAGCTAAGTCTGGGCCATTGGTTGTTGTGTAAAACTAGAGGTCCGGTGAGCAAGCTCACAAAGTGATACCCCCCACGCCTGTCAGAACGGAATTATATGGCTTCAAGCACATCTTCATATGGAGTTCATCCATTGTGTAAAGTTTCATGAAAATTCTTCAAACGGTTTAGGAGGAGTTGCACTTTTAAGGATGACAGATGAAAGGACGGACAGGTTGATTCCTATATACCCCCAAACTTTGTTTGTGGGGGATTATATGTATTTGACAGCTGACAGAGGTTTTTCTCAGGGAAGAACAGGGAAATATATTACTGCAAAAATGGTGAATCATCATTTTTTCAATACCCTCTACCAACCACCCTGATAGAACAGGTGACAATTTTTTTTAACCAATCCTTTACTCTGGTCCTAAGGATGCTTCATAATAAATTAGTTTTCTGTTCCTTGTGGTTTGGGATGTATGAGATTTTGATTTTTTTTAGCCCCTGGGGTTGCCATGGGGCTGTGAAAATTTTTTTAGGGGGCATCAATCAATTACTTAGGACCCACTTATACTACATGCCAAAATGTGGTTGAAATTGGCCCACTGGTTCTTGAAGAAATTTTGAACAGAGCTCAAAATGAATAGGCCCCCACAGAGAGCCCAAATATTGACCTACCAACTTCCCTTGAACAAACTTTCATCTTCTACAGCAAAGAATGTTCCATACCAAATATCAAGGCATTCCCTCTGATGGTTTGTGAAAAG
Source organism: Pictodentalium vernedei (assembly GCA_031216915.1). NCBI lineage: Eukaryota > Metazoa > Mollusca > Scaphopoda > Dentaliida > Dentaliidae > Pictodentalium > Pictodentalium vernedei. Next base: position 304,953,114 of record CM062293.1, on the reverse strand, counting down.
ATTTTTAAAGGTTTTTAAGCTTTCGGGGCATTAACCAGCCTGAATATGGCAGCTGCTCCCCGAAAGCAACATGTATGTCAAGTTTCAACAAAATACAACAAAGCATCGCAGAGTTATGGAGCAGACAGGAAAATCTTCCTGACAGACAAATGGAAGAACGGACTGATGGAAATGACAAACACTATATGCACCAGAACAAATTTTTCTGGGGCATAAAAAGATTAGTTTTTTGCTGTGATAATAAATCTTTGTGAGTCGATTAGGACTGGATCAAGCCACTAGCAGCACCCACCAGCCAATATTGACATCTGTTCTGATGGGGGAGGTGGGGTGGTGAACAGAGTTAAGCCTTTACCTGACGTGACTAAATGAAACTTGTAAACAATTTTCTTGAGTAACAGAAATCTTTTAAATTTTGGCCTCGAAAACATAGTTTATGTGCCCCTTAGAAAGAGCTTGTTTAAATAAGGGGTCATAAGATGTTTTGGAAGCAAAAGTTTAAATCAGAGGCTCAAGTGACCCTCTAAAATGCTCACCAGGATCAGGTTGTTTACAAGGAATAAGGGTATTGGTGTTGAGGGATCAGAAAAACAGCAGCAAAAAGGAAGTGTTCCCTTGTACACATAATGTGTGCATTCTGCAATGACTGTCACCTAAAAAAAACACTGAAAAATAAAGTCTGTTTTTCAACCCATACTCCCCACACATATTTGATAGTATGTTGAAAAATGACAAAAGGGTTTCCCTCTGAAAAGACCACCCTGGTTGGTTGAAATTTTCAGTTGAAATTCAATGAAATGTGCCTGGAAATCATCAGTTGTGTGAAGAAATGGAGTGAAATGGCAGTCAACAAGGGCATCACTGAGATAGTTTTTTTTGGACAAATTAGGGCTTTCTGGTTGTGTGTCCTTACAACCAGATGCAAACATTTATGAAAACAGAAAAGTTAATTTAAACAAAATCTGTTTTCTTACCAAATATCAAAAGAGTGAGTCTGGTGGATCAGAATATTTCTCATATTGCAGTAAGTTTTGCAATAAGTTAAAATATAGGCTCCAATGGGAACCCAAACATGAACCCGTGGATTTGATCTGAACAACATTGAATCTGACCGCCCTGAGGATGCTGTATTATTTTTAAAAGATCTGACTCCAAATTTTTCTATTACTCCCACATGGCACCCATGACGCAACTGACTTGAGATTTTTGGATAGTGTTGTGCCTATTGTGATCTTGGCACACAAACCGATTACCAATTTTTTGTCGCAGAGAATCGTTCAATTCCCAATTACTGAGTTCAATTAACACCTGTTAGTTCAAACATCACCTAACACGTTTTAGAATATGTCATATATGTTTGAAATAACATCACGTACTGTATTTTAGCTAACTTTTCAGACATCTTTTGTTTTTGGACGCCAATTTTTTCACCAAAAAGTTAAAAAATTTATAGTAATTTATATATTTTTTATACTTACCAATGACCCAGACTTAGCTGGTGCTAACTCTAACAAAACCAGGACCAAACACAAATTTTGCCCCCCAATCCCCAAAATTTGCATCCAAAACAAAAAAAAATCGTGTCCTAAAGGATCTCCATACTATGCCTCTAATGCGCATGCGCAGTGACGCAGTCGTCCCGAAATAGGCGCCAATTATCATTCTTACTGGCAGTGGCTGGTCAGCGCTATGTACTCAGCGGGGAGGCAAGAGTTCCCAACTCCAGGGAGGGCTATCCCCGTCTGGGTCATTGGTAAGTATAAAAAATATATAAATTACTATAAATTTTTTAACATTTTTATACTGTACCAATGACCCAGACTTAGCTGAATAGTAAACAGGCTGGAGGGCCTAGGACATAGAGGAAAATCCAATAAGCTCAACTATATAGTAAAGAGGTAACCCCTTAAGGAGAAAAGGAGTATTAGGCTTTACATGTATCTTTCTTATTTAATATTAAATTAGAAAGATACACTACCCTTAATAATTGAGCACAATAACATTCATGTTCTCTATTTACATCCAGTATAACCCTTATACTAATTATTTTTAAAGCAAGCCAATAAATAAAGTAGTCCAGAGAATTGAGACTCTTTATAGTCATTTAAAAGTGTCCGAGTATTGTATATTAAAGCCCGTTTGACACTTGACATATACAAATGCTTCACACCGAGCTACACTTTAAAAATAAGACATGAATGAATTTAAACATTAATATTACACTTTAAAACCATCCCGGAAGCGACTCAGAAATACTGACTTGGAGGAGGCATTCCCTTGCTTTTCACTATAAAGCAGGTGACCTAAGGGAACACCCGCCCCCCCCTTCCCCTTGCCCTGGGTCAAATAGCCCAGAGCAAAGAGGGCAGCCGGACGGAGTCACTGCCGGAACAGAAAGCCTGCATAACTATAGTTGCAACTGTTTAGTGGACGACATTCTGAGCAACAGATAACGGACCTAAACAATGCTGGTCTCCAGAAATGGACTCAATATTTCTGAGATAAAAATTCGTAAATGTGGATGGCTGAGACCAATAAGCAGCCTTCATTAAATCTGTAATAGCAACACTATTAGCATAAGCCCAGGAAGTAGAAAGAGCTCTTACTTCATGAGCAGAAATCTTAAGCACAGACTGCTGAGAAGAAGATAAATCTTCATAAGCAGTACGGATAGTTAACTGAATCCATCTACCAATAGAATGGACTGAAATGTCCTTTCTATTAGGCATCAAAGACAGAAAGAAACGTTTCCGTCCCTTTCTGATAAACTGAGATCTCTGTTTATAGATACGTAGTGCTCTAACAGGACAGAGTAAAGGCCTACGCCCGTCTGAAGACGGAAGAGCCTTAATAACAATAGGTTCCGGATATTTATTAGGAGCCTGATTCTTAGCTAAAAAACCCACATTAGTAGTGAAGGTGATAGTGTTCCCAACACTACGATAATGAGAATCATCCACCGATAGTGCATGAAGCTCACTGACTCTTCTGGCAGAAGAGAAAGCTAAGAGAAAAGCTGTCTTATAAGATAAGAATTTGAAATCTACTGTCCCAAGAGGTTCAAATGGCTTTTCCTTCAATTTAAGGAGAACCCAAGCTAAATTCCACTTAGGAATTAATCTAAGAGTTCTGGGTCTATTTATCGAAAAGTTTCTAACCAACTTCGATAAAGAGACATTAGATCCAATTTGTAAACTATCATGATGTGCATAGGTATCAGATAACATAGATCTATAACCCTTTATAGTAACAGGCTGCAGTTTGATTTCGTCAAACAAGTATACTAGAAAGTTTGCAATGTCTGGTATAGAGGGATCAAATATATCTACAGAATGATCCCTACACCAACGACGAAAAACCTTCCACTTAGCCGCATAGTTTAGCGAAGAGGAGGTCCTCCTACAGTTAGAAATCGCGTCCACTGCTCGTCCTGTAAAGTGCTTGCCATGCAAGAAGGACCGCACAACGGAAAAACGTGAAGGTTGAGACCTTGCGGGTTGTGATGGAGTTGGCGCGATTTCCCCTGTGAAAGAAGATCCTCCCGTGGAGGAAGCTTCCGCGGTAGGTCCCACAACAGACACCTGAGTAGATTTATCCACGGTCTCTGTGGCGACAGAGATGCTACCAATAGAATCTTGCATTGAGATTGTTTTATCTTTAGCAATGCTTGTTGAATTAACGGCGCTGGAGGATACGCATATCCTATCATTCCGTCCCAAGGGATCGACAGAGCATCTACTGCAAATGCTCTTGGATCCGGACACGGAGACACATACGTCTGCAACTGATTGTTGAGATGTGTCGCAAATAAGTCTATCATTGGCCGTTCCCATTGGTAGCAAATCTGATTGAATACTTGTTTGTTGAGAGTCCACTCCGACGGCAACAAACGACCCTTTCGTGAAAGGGAGTCTGCTAGCACATTCAGACGACCCGGTATGTGACGGACCGAAAGAAGAACGTGATGTTCTAACGCAAACAGAAGGATTCTTTCCGTTAGATTGAACAACGGAACTGAATGAGTGCCTCCCTGATTCCGTATATACGCCACTACTGTCGTATTATCGGATAGGATTTGGACATGAGCATCGTGAATAATGTCCATCCAGTGACGTAACGCAAGCCAAATTGACATCATTTCCTTGATGTTTATGTGCTTGCACAGGAATTGCGGATCCCAAAGACCCTGGCATCTCGAATCCGTTGGGATTAATGATGCACCCCAACCTGTTTGACTGGCATCCGTCATAACGGTAAAACTCGGATCCGGCAACTGCAGCGGAACTCCTTGAGTTAACCACTGAATGTTTGCCCAAGTCTGAATCTCTTGTTTCACTTGATCTGACAAGAGAACGTCTACATCGAGCGAATGAATTTTCACACTCCAATTCTGAGTCAGGAAAATTTGAAGAGGACGTGTGCGTAACCGCCCCATCGGAATGAGATCCGCGGCGGCTCCGCACAGACCTATCAGTCTCATAAATTCTCTCGCCGTGACTTTGTCTGCGTGCAGACAATAGCGAGCATAACAACTGACTAATTTCGCTCTGGTTAACGGCAGACGAACGAGATTGTTGTGCGTCTCGAAGCTCATTCCCAGATGAGTGAATGACTTGGACGGCACCAGATCCGACTTCTCCTCGTTTACTATAAAACCGAGACGTCGGAGCAATAGAAGAAGATTCTGAACATCGTTCTGAAGCGTTAACTCGTTGCCGTACCTCTGAAGAATGTTGTCCAGGTAGGCCGACGTTACCGCAGACGAATGAGCTCGGAAGTAGATCATTACCGAGTTCATTACCCGAGTGAAAGCCCAGGGTGCTAGATTCAATCCGAAGCACATCGCCCGGAATTGATACACCACTCCAAGGACTGCGAAGCGTAGATACTTTCGGAATGTCGGATGTACCATGACGTGAAAGTACGCATCTTTGAGATCTATGCTCGTTGCATAATCGTTCACCCGAATACTCGCTCTGACCGATCGAATCGTCTCCATATAAAACTTCGGAGCGACGATCAGCTTGTTTATCCAGCTCAAATTTATGACTGGACGGAACGAGCCGTCTGGTTTCGGAACCAGAAACAGATGGCTGTAGAATCCTGGAGATTCCTGGTTTTCTACGACCTCTACCGCGTTCTTCATTAAAAGTGACTGCACTTCTGATAACAGAGCGTCTCTTTTCTGTGGATTTGACGGAAGTTGAGTCCACTTTGGACTTCGAGTTAATGGAGGCTTTCGTTTGAAGGATATCTTTAGACCTTCCGAAGTCACTCCTCTCACCCAAGGGTCGTCCGTAATCGACACCCACTCTTGTGAAAAGCTCGACAACCTTCCGCCAACCGGAACACGATAGAGGTTTAAGCCATCACCTCCTGGACCTGCGAGGCCTGCGGTAGGAGAAACCACGTCTTCCACGACCCGCACCTCGCCTCGTCGACCTCGGGGCGTCCGACCGATTGTCCCGGCCTGAAGGACGTCCCGAACGAGAGTCGCTATCCTGACGGTCTCTCGAATAAGACCAAGAGGACGCACCGGAACCTCTATAGGAACCTCTCTTGGGCGCATTAGACCCAGAAGTGCCTGTCTTATTCGTGTCTGCTGTATCCGACTTCTTAGGAGCAGATCTGAACAACAGAGAATCATTAGCTTTCTTTTTAATTTTATCATAAATAGCGGAAAGCTTGCCGTCAAAGAGAAGTTCTCCTGAGACCGAAGCGACTCTAAGAGAGTTCTTCACCTTAGAATCCACTAGTGTGGATGTAGCTAGGGCTGCGTCACGTCTAACCAACTCCAGATTTGCCAATGAAAGGGCGGAGTTACACGTGGAATAAGCTACTGCCCTTGAAAGAAGTCTTAAAGAGGATTGTATATCCTGAAACTCTTCCCCTTGAAGGCGCAGTGATAACGCCTTAGTAAGGTGATCTGCGTAAGATAAGACATCTAAATTGGCTCTGTTAGACGCAATAGCTGTTTCCAACACCGCGGTTGGAATAGAAGCTGACGACGGTAATGATAGCTCTAAGTCTTCCGCCTCGTCGTCCATACGCAGAGGAACTCTCGGTATACCCTGTCCTGCCGTATCGAATTTATTCCTCGCATTAATGAAAGGCAGGTTGAGAGTATTAGCGGACAAGAAACCTGCTTTCCCCGTCCTGGAAGCAAGTTTAAATATAGCGTCGTTCAATAATTCAAATGTTCTAGCAACATTATTGGACTGCGACGGAAACTCGGGAGCGATGTCCCTGAACCGCTCAAAAAATTCAGAGTCCAATGATGCTATAATTCTCTTGTCCAGAAGCGCAGCAGTCTGGCCCGACGGAACAACTTGAGGGAGAAAGTGCCGGATGAAGTCCACGGCAGCTTTATGTTGTTCCGAAAGGGATAGCTCCAAGTCATCCGTATCCCTTTCACCATCCGGTCGGACCTCATGATGTTCCCGGTCGTCCGCCCCCGATGCTTCGGCGGAGCGTACCGACCCAGCGCCGTCGGATAATTCTCGATCCGACACCGTTTCTGTCGGCTGCTGGGATGCTGCGATGAGCTGTGCTATCTGCACAAGAATGTCCGGCGTCGAGACCTGCGGAGGCGCAGTCTTTCGCTGCTTCGCCGAGGGCAGCTCCGCATCAGATGGCCCCCGCATACTTTTCCTATGCGAACGTCCGGAGTCCATCGGTCTCGAATCCCTGGCTGCCGGATGGTGTGACCTGGTCGCCGAAGAATCCTTCATCGGCGAAGCTGGTAATATATCGGCGGTCTCTGCGGACTGCTTATACAACGGAGCGTCCCGAGCGACGGACGTATGCTCCGCTAAAGACACATTTTGTACCACAACATCTGGTCCCAGATGTTGTTGTACCAGAGAGGGACCTCTCTCGCTCGCGGCCCGGCTGGACCTGGACGAGCTAGGAACCGGACTAAAAGGCTTCCTCCGTTCTCGCTTACTATCCGCCGTCACTGGGTGTGCATCTATTATGTTTATAGTGCTCGCATCACCCAAAATTTCCTCTTGGACCGCATCGGACGAACCCGGCTGCCGAACCATTCGGTGAATGGACGCTACACCGGGCGAGCTAGCGGACGACATTTGTCTAATCTCCATGAGCACTTTTGCCGCTAGCTCTGAATTCATTTGTGACGACGGACGCACACTTGAAGAAGATAACATGGAAACATCACCCTGTTCTGGTTCCTCTGAAATAGAAACTGAGAGAGTAGAGTGACCTTGCAGAGAAAGAGCCGGCATCGCTCTTTCTCCAGAAACAACATATCGTGACACACGTTTCCAATGTTTCTCATCCCAATGTTCACATATAGGACAGGGATTAATGCGAGAACACTGACTACAATTAATACAATGATCATGAAAGTCAGAGGAAGATTTCTTCCTATTACAATTTGAACAACGTCCCTTCATTGTGAAAGAACAACAATAAGTCCTAGTTACTCGCAAAAACCCCTGACACAAAGATACATAATAACATGATCCATTAATAAATGAAAGAACAATTGCAAAACAAAATAATTTTGAAAAAATATTTTTTCAGCGAAGCCCAAGTTGCTGAAAAGTAACGTTGAGCCCCGATGGATCCGATGGCAAAGTGTGGTCAAAAATTTTAAATTTACATTAAATAATTAATGAGACACTTTCGGATAATATAAATGTATCTTATAGTGAGATAAACTACAGCAAAGGCAAACAGCCCCCCTCAAAAAAGGCTGTTGCCAATGAAAACAAACAGTGTAAAAACACCAGAAAACATGACTCCAGGCACTGAAAAAACTGGCCCGGAATCAGTCATCAATTACACTCTATCTGATGCAAAACAGAGACTCCCAGGGGAGAATCTGCAGAACATCAGATGGAAGATGCAGAACACAAACGTTATACACCCATGGGTGAAAACGTAACTATGGGGAAAATAACAGAAAACATTCTGTAACCAAGCAACTCTCCCAGGAAATTTTAGAAATGAAATTTCTCAAAAATATGCCAAAAGCATGGGAGAATTGCAAGGGGGGACTTTAGAAAGCTAGGGGAGAGGAAACACTGAATAAGCAGTGCAACAATTAGCAAGAATGACAACAAGAGGCCCATGCCTCGAAAATAGGCAACTTAACATAATTTCATCAAAAAATTTTAAGTACAGCCCTGATTATTTTTTGTCACTTCTTTTTCCTCTCCTCCTTCTATCCTCCTTAGAATCACATTTTCTCCAAAAATTACGTGTCTGGCATCCTTTAAACTGAGATTTACAAGCACAAAGATCAGTGAGATGTTGACTGATGAAGGGCCAAACAGAGAATGATAATTGGCGCCAATTTCGGGACGACTGCGTCACTGCGCATGCGCAGTAGAGCCGTAGTATGGAGGTCCTTTAGGACATGATTTCTTTTTGTTTTGGATGCAAATTTTGGGGATTGGGGGGCAAAATTTGTGTTTGGCCCTGGTTTTGTTAGAGTTAGCACCAGCTAAGTCTGGGTCATTGGTACAGTATAAAAATATAAATTTTTGTAAGACTCAAAATTTTCGGACATCCACTCAAAATTCGTCCTGACCTGGTGGCGAATCCCAGTCCATCATAAATAAAACTAGAGGCTCGACAGAGCCTGTAATCGCTCACCTGGAACTACATATAAAAATGTGACTTCCCATCAGCTTTCCATGGTAACTATGAGCTGCAGTTGTGGCCATGCAACATTACATCAACATTACATGAGGATCATTGGTAGGTGTCCCAGTCTTCAATCATATGAAGTTTCAAAACATTTGAATCCATCAAACAGAATCATAGAATGTCTCTGGTGGCTATATTTTCAAACCAACGGGAACAAAAACAGGATCGTTTGTAGAGGGCCTCCTACAGACCATTCTTGTCAAGTTTTGGTTCCGTCGGCTCAGTAGTTTCCAGAGAGAAGATGAAAATGTGATTTCCCATAGGTTTTTGTTATAGTAACTATAAACTGCTATTGTGGCCATGTTAGCAATACGATCAACATTAGAATGAGGAATGTCGAGGAGGGTGTCCCAGTTATCAACCATGCAAAGTATCAAAACAATTGGCCCTGTGGTTTCAGAGAAGAGTTTTCAAAATTGACCAATCTGAATCAAAGAATGCTTCTGACGGCCATGTTTGTTAACCCAACAGGAATAAAATGAGTAACAGTTGAAGAGAACCTCTCATTGACAAAGCCTGCCAAGTCTGGTTCACATTGGCTCAGTACTTTCATGAGACTAATGATGCATATATCAAGATACAGTTGCAACTGTTTACAGTAAAGTCAAAATAAGTTGTGTAGGATAATCCTATAAACTATGTATCTTTTTCTCTTCCTACACTGATAAGACCAGAAGCTGACATCATTTTCTGGAAAGCTCTCACTGATAGCTTTCAAGACAGGAGCAGCAGTTTACTTAGTTTATTGCAGTTATGCTACAACTTATTTTGACTTGTACTGTATACACAATATTTTGGAGGGTTTTCCCAGTTCTCAGTGGAGAAAACTGGAACCAACCCTTACCAGATTCTCAAAAAACAAGTATTTTGCTGACAGTACCGATCTTCGTGCAGACAGGAGAGGCACTGGGTTAAGCATTTGAATATAGCCTCTGGTGGCCACATATTTCCATCCTTTCATAGACCATTCCTGCGAAGTTTGGTTCAAGTCGGCTCAGTAGTTTCAGAGAAGAAGATGGAAATGTGATTTCCCGTAGGGTTTCTATAGTAACTATAAGCTGCAATTGTGGCCATGTTTACAAGCCGATCAACATTAAATGAGGATCGTTGGTAGAGGGGGTTCCAGTCATCACTTATGTGAAGTATCAAAACATTTGGCCTGGCAGTTTCAGAGAAGATTTTTGAAAATCCACCTATCAGAATCAAAGAATGCCTCTGGCAGCCATGTTTTTCAACCCACGGGAACAAAATGAGGATCGTTTGTAGAGGACCTCCCATAGACCATCTCTGCCAGGTTTGGTTCACATCGGCTCAGTAGTTCCGAAGAAGATGGAAATGTGATTTCTCTTTGGATTTCTATAGTAACTATAAGCCTCAATTGTGGCCATGTTTGCAACCCGATCAACAATAAATGAGGATCATTGGTAGAGGGGGTCCCAGTCATCATTTATGTGAAGTATCAAAACATTTCGCCTGGCAGTTTCAGAGGAGAAGATTTTTGAAAATCTACCACTCAGAATCAAAGAATGCCTCTGGTGGCCACGTTTTTCAACCCACGGGAACAAAACGAGGATCGTTTGTAGAGCTTCTCCCATAGACTATCCCTGCCAGGTTTGTTTTCACGTCACCTCGGTTTTTCCAGAGAAGAAGAGGAAAATGTAATTTCCCATAGGGTTTCTGCAGTAACTATAAGCCGCAATTGTGGCCATGTTTGTGACCCAATCAACATTAAATGAGGATCGTTGGTAGAGGGGGGTTCCAGTCATCATTTATGTGAAGTTTCAAAACATTTGGCCAGGCAGTTTCTTCAGAGAAGATTTTTGAAAATCCACCTACCAGAATCAAAGAATGCCTCTGGAAGACATGTTTTTCATCCGACGGGAACAAAATGAGGATCCTTTGTAGAGGACCTCCCAAGTTTGGTTCACACCAGCTCAGCGGTTAGAGAAGATGAAAATGTGAAAAGTTTATGGATGCCGGACGACGACGGATGCTAAGTGACGAGAAAAGCTCACATGGCCTTTTAGGCCAGGTGAGCTAAAAAAGACAACTGAATAATTCACATTTCTTTCTTTGTTGTATGTTACAGACATGTATTGTATGCACAATATATTGTATAATGCAAATAGAATTAATAAAACAACATTATTTGCAAACTTGTTCTTTATTTATTGACAGGGAAGTATTGTTTTCCTTATCAAACTGATAATTGACAAATTAACCAATCATATTTTTATTTTCAAAAAGTATGCTTTCCACTCCTTCGGGATATGGGAAAAGAAAACCCACAAATGTTATGTTGTACTGACCTTAAATAACAACAATAATTGGGACACTTGTTCCTATAAGGTGAGGTGAGGTGTCCTATCTGTTTTTGGAGTGTTTTTTTTTAATTTTGAGAAAGAAAATTACAAGTGCAGCCTACAAGTCAAATTCCACATCATAATTCCATAATATTTCAAGCTTGCAATAAGGTAGTTGAGTAAGTTTGGGGGTTGGAAAATAGTGAGTTCTATAAATTTTTGTACAAAAGACATCTGGTAATACAATCGCATTTTTGGCACTAAAAAGAAACATGTCTTCCATTTCTCTTCAACGGACATCTGATTAAGCAGAGTTCATTCATAAACTAATTACCTTTGATAAAACCTTGGGATTCCCAACAATAATGATACCATATCTGCAATGTTAAGAAAAATTTGAAACGTAAATTAATGCTTCAATCTTAGGAGATGATTTACTTAAGTCTACGGGGATGATGTACATAAGTTGTAAGCTTTCTGCTGAATCCCTCCTTTACTCAGGAAATTGACTATCACTATAGAAGTCAATACTAGATTTTGCTAAAAACATTGTCCTTTGCATCTGGCATGCAATATAGTTCACCACACTGCCCTTTCCATTGTGTATGACCATGAATGCTATGTCAAGACTAACAGTCCCATTCTGCAAATGGGTATTTGAAAGGATATGAATTTCCAGCCAAAATTGTACCAGATGTGGGTCCCAATTTTGTTTCTTTTTAAGTTGTATTGACCAATCTGGTAAAATGTGCCTCTTAATGAGATGTTTGGTAATAATATAACAACTGACCACTAAACTGCAAGATTCAACATCATGAAATACTACAAAAGTTTGACTATTTCTGTGAGAAAAAAACCTGGTTTAGTTCTGAAACACACTGTAATGTCTCTCCTGAAACAAGTTAGAACAGATGCAAAATAATGGGTGATCCATTTTGCTTGACAGAATCCTAACTCTCTGTCAGTGAGAACATCACACTTGCACAGGAAGGAAGCAGATGTTGCTAGATTGCTTGAAACATAAAACTCTCTAAATTAGTCTTCAAACAGGTGGACTCTTCTGTGTATTTTTCATGAGTAACTTTAATATGACCCAAATTTTATATTATTTAAGTGGAAATCACAAAATTATAAGTACAGTTCTATGACAATATTTTTGTGCAATACCAATGTCTACATCTTTGCTATACTCGGGGTAGAACTCATTAATGGAAAATGACATGTACTGCCAGTATTTCTTTCCCACAACAAAATTGTTACAGAAGGTAAGCTTTGCTGCACCAGCAAGTAACAGTTTAATCTACCTTTTTGTAATAAATGGTTATAAACAATAATGTTGCTGCTTGCTTTGTTTAAATGCAATAAGGAAAAAAGTTTTTATTACAGGACATACAAATGTTATAGGCAAGATGGCACACTGTAGAGGGCATACTTTGCATGTAAGTGGTTGTCATGGACCAGCAATTTCCTTACTGTAACTCAAAATGTTTTGCGTTTTGGGAATAGCTCATGAATGAATATACCTCCACTTTTGCATTATATTCATAGAGTTTAGCATATCCTATTTAATCCCATAGTTTAACAGACTATAATCCGACAACCGGACCATAATCTTATTACTGAAATATTTCCTTCAAAATTCAAATTTTAGGTGTAAGTTTGATGTCCCGTTGAGAAATATCAGATTTGCCAGAATATTTGAGTTCAAATTTTGGGTAAGGACCAAGCACTAAATATTTACACAGGATACAAAAATTCTATAAACACTTATGTTACAGTACAGACATTCTGTGTGAACAGTAAAATTTGAGACGACATAAAGAGACAATGAAAGGATCAATAAGCTCTGTCGTCTTTTGTGTATTTTTTTCAACTAATGATCATTTTACCAATAATTTCATAAAAAAGATACTGATGCACTTTAGTTTTTCCATTTTTGTCAACTCAAATTCGGCCAAATCCGACTGATATTGACTCATATATAATCATTAATATTATATACTGCTGTATCTTGAATTGTTATCCTTTCTTTATTCTTTATTGTATACATATAACATAATATTCAAATAAAATATTGTTTAAACAAGTAAATTCAGTGAATTCATGTCTCCCGCTGGGCTCCTGCTGGGCAGCAGTTTCAAGGGGAATTAATGCATCCAGTGGAATATAGTGGAGTTGAGTTGCAAGTGGAAGTTATTTAGAATAGACAGAACAGACAGTGCTTCAGACAGTGGTTATCAGATTTATTTTCACGGAGGTTACTGTCAAAGCAAGTAAAGTGATGTGGAGTATAACTGTGAGAATCACTAAAAATTAAAACTGTAATAACACATATTACATTAAACTAATGTGAAAAGTAATCCATATATGAAATTTCATTGAAATCGGTTGATTCTAAGGAAAGTTAGAGTCTAGAAACCATCAGCCTATCAAATTTAAGCAACCTAATTAAATATGTACGGAAAATGCCCATGTTCGAACTTGGACCCACAATTGATGAAAGTGATCTACTACCCTAATTTCATCAAAATTTACTGACTGTAAGGAAAGTTAGAGTCTGGAAACGAAAAACATGGAAGGTGTGCAGTTACTGTGTATTAGTAGTTGCACTGAATAAATCAAAGTTTCCCTAATTTGCATAATTTTTGCACGAGAACAAAACCTGTATTATGTGATGTATTGCATGTTACTAAACATTCATACAAAAATTTATTAAAATCCAAACTTTCTTATAGAAGTTCTGTACAAAAAACTGATTACACCCAATTTTGGAACAAAATGGCCACTGGCGGCCATCTTGAATTTTGGACCAAACCCCAAAACACATATTCTGGTCTCACAATGATAACAAAGATACCCAAGAAGTTTTGTGAAGATCGGTTCATAAATATGGCTTTTAGTCCGCACAGGGCAGACGGACAGATTTTCGGTACAAAATTTCCCAAATTCGAACTTGAACTAGGTATTGATAAAAGTAATCCATATATGAAATTTCATCGAAATCGGTTGATTTTAAGGAAAGTTAGAGTCTGGAAACAGTCAGCCAATCAAATTTCAGCAACCTAATTAAATATGCATGGAAAATGCCCATATTCGAACTTGGACCCACAATTGATGAACGTGATCTACTACCCAAATTTCATCGAAATCCGGTCACTGTAAGGAAAGTTAGAGTCTGGAAACGAAAAACACGGAAGGACGGAAGGACACCCCGAATTTAAAATCTCCCGTTTTTTTTAAAAAGCGGGAGACAATTAATGTTTCAATTTTGTCATACTGCCCTGTAATTGGGGCTGCAAAGACTTGGCCTTGTGAAGCTTCAATTCGCTGTTGACAGTGAGGGCCTGATTTGAGATCAAAATCAACAAGGTTTGGTGATTCATATTTTTTCGAATTGGTTAACTCATGTTTTTTCACAAAAGGATGATAGCAAATATACTTCTCAAAGTTTGCTATGCACCAAGTATTTGATACATCATTGTGAAGTTTGCTTGTGATATATCTGCGATATTTTTGGTGGATATGATGAGGAATGTATTGAGATGGTCCCCAGTGTTTACATTAGCTAGCTCTCTTGACAGGCAGACTTTTCGTGACAGTCATGGAAAACATGTACCCCTTGATTTTCATCATGTTTTCCTGTACTGTCTACATGTACATGACATGTGTAGGGTATTCAATCTTCATTTAAACACAAACTCTTGTGATTTAATGATTGAATATAGCAAATGCAAATGTAAGAAGACATTTGTCTGAAGCAGAAATGTGGCGGGCTGTAGGGATGGTGGAGCAAGGGGCTAACCATCGTTAGGTTGGTGAAGCCCTTGGTGTGCACCATACAGTGATCACTAGGGCAAGATTTCAGCAGTATGGCACATCAGAAAGGCAGCATGGTGGTGGCAGAGACAGGCCAACATCTGCAGCTGAAGACCGATTTTTGATCATTCAGGCCCGTAGGAACCGCTTTGCCACAGCAACCCAGCTTCGCAGTGACCTTCAGAATGCATCCGGGGTGAATGTTTCGATGCAGACTATCTGGGCAAGGTTGCACGAAGGTGGTCTCCGATTGAGAAGACCATGTATTCGCATTCCGCTGTCCCAGAACCACCACCAGACACGATATGAATGGGCCATGGACCACGTTGGATGGACCAGAGAAGATTGGCGACCTGTCCTTTTTACAGAGGAGTTGAGGTACTGTCTAAACGACACAGATAGGTGTTCTAGGGTATGGAGAAGACCAGGAGAGTGATTCCATGCAGCCAACATTACTGAGCATGACCACTACCTTGGAGGGTCAATCATGGTCTGGAGCGGCATCAGCAGGGATGGACGTACAGAGCCCTGTGTCCTTGAACGTGGTACATTGACTACACAGCAGTATATTGATGATATCCTGGATGTCCATGTCAGATTGTATGCAGGTGCAGTGGGTGATAGATTGCAGATTCATTCTGATGGATGATAATGCTGTTGGGGAGTAGAGGCAGAGGGAGGGGATTGAGCTTATGGACTAGCCAGCAATATCCCCAGACCTCAATCCAATCGAATATGTCTGGAATGAGTTGCAGCTTGCAATTTCAGCCCGTCCAGTCCAGCCAAGAAGTGTCCAGGAGCTTGGTGTCATGCTGGTCCAAGAATGGAACAACATCCCACAAAGGACCACCAGGAACCGGATTGGGAGCATAGAAGCATTGTAAAGCTGTAATTAACAGTAATGGGTCTCATACTCGATACTGAACCCATACCAGTTCGTTCCGTCAACTTTTTGGAAAATTGAAAAATTTCCTCTTTTATCAATAATATCCATTTTCAATGGTTACCGTAATCAAAAGCTGAAAAATAATGTCAAACACAAATAAAATCTAAATTTCTGTACTTAAATCATTAAAGATATAATTAAATAAAAAATATATACACTTTTCATCACAATATTTCAACTAAAACATAAAACAGGTAGTTGGATATACTTTATGTTTAGCAAACTTTGAGTAGTATAAATATCTCCTACCTGTGGAATCCAAGTCAGAAATGAAAGAGTTGTTATCTGTTACGTTTTTGGATCAATCAGCTCGATTGATCTGACTAACACATACGGTAAAGGGTTAATAGGTTCCATTTGCTTCCCAAATATTCGAAACACATGACCTGTTTTAAGATTTCGTCAGCTTCTGAAATTTAGAAGCCCAGATAACAAAACATACAAGCAGAGAAACAGCTTTACACACAGGCATGAGATTTTAGTGTTAATAAAGAAAATTGAAAATAAACTTAAATTGGGTTTGCATATAGCAAAAATATCAAAATCATCCATTTTTTGTTTTGGGGTTCAGTGACACTTTCAACAGCCAGGGTCACCATGTGTCAGACAGTGTTACAAGTGGAGGAAATTGTAGTAATTAGACATAACCACGGAGCAGTGGCAAGCAACTATCAGGCTCCCCAATGTACTCACTCTGCACTAGAAGGGTTAGCACTGGTTGAAGGAAAGTGCACCATGGACATGCAGTGGGCCTTAGTACACAGCACCACTGAGCACCTATGAAAATCCTCTTTATTCCTATAAATAAATATCCTGTTAAACAAAGCTGTGAAGGACCTTTTGTTTCTTTAAATACACATGAAAACAGATATAGTGAATTAATATTATTTACCTTGCTCTGGTCAAGGCAACATTCAAACGTCTGGGATCATTCAAAAATCCAATTCCCTGGTGTTCATTCGATCGCACACATGACAATACTATGAAATCTTTTTCTCTCCCTTGAAAAGCATCAACGCTTGCAACTTCTATTTCCTGAAAAGAATTTTATGCAATATGGAAACTGATGTTCAATAAAGATCACAGTGTAAAACTATAAAATAAGGTAAATTATGCAGATGTTGCAAACACTGAAATTTGAGGTTATCTGAATAAAAAAAATGTGTACGAAAAACAGGTGACCAGAGGAGGGTGAATTTATTTATTTATTTAGGCCTATTTCCAAATTTTCCGACCTCAGAACAGGTGCCCTTAACATGCCGTCATGAAGAGGTCCTGCTGACAATAGACAAATTACCTAAGCGGTGGTTTCTAGTCAAATCTTGGCTGCCTTAACAAGGGGCCCCAAGGAGCCTTAATCGGTCACCGGCCAAAGTGGTTCAAAGAAGTATTTAGGGTCACAATCAGTAAGACATGGTTCATCAACACTACAAAGGAATGAAGTCATGAGAGACAAATTTTATGGAACTAGGGACATGGCTTGAACAAACTTGAATCTTACCCCCCAAGGATGCTGCAAACCAAATAACAAAAGCATTCATCTGCTGTATTTGAAGAAGATGATTTTTAAAGACAAGAGGCCCCAGGAGGCCTGAGGGCACTCACCTGACATGGTAGCCTAAATATCAACCCAGAGAATTGATTTCAACAAGTTGCATCTGCTCCTCCTAAGAAAAGCTTATACCAAATATCCAAAGAGTCTGACCAGTGGATCTAAAAAAAATCGCAACATCGACGCTGTAGCTGCGACGGGTGGTGTTAGAAACGCATTGGTCACAAAATTCTAAGTTCATCTAGGGCCATAACTCCAAGAAAAATATTTGGAACAACACATGCATTGAACAGTGGCTTAACATCAATAAGATACACTTACATGCCAAATATAAAGTCATTCCATCAAGTATCTCAAAAGTTATTGAGTTTTGAAACTCGTTGGTCACAGACAGATCGACCGACCGACAGACCAACATTGCCACTTATAGAGCTGCCAGTCGCAGCTAAAAAAAAAGATTTTTAAGGAATATTCCTCATATTGAACTAAGCTATAATTCGGGCTCCCACAGGGAGCACATATAGGAACCCAGGGACTTGGGTTTAACAAACTTGAATCTCAACCCCCCCCCCCCACCCCCTCCCACCCCCCTGAGGATGCTGCACACCAAATATCAAAACATTCTGACTGCTGGATCTGAAGAAGAAGATTTTTAAAGAAAATTCCTCATTTTGAACTAAGTTATCATTCAGGCCCCCACAGTGAGCCCAAATATGAACCTAGGGACATGGCTTGAACAAACTTAAATCTCACCCCCCTAAGGATGCTGCATACCAAATATCAAAACATTCTGACTGCTGGATCTGAAGAAGATTTTTAAAGACAAGAGGCCCCAAGGAGCCTTAATCGCTCACCGGCCAAAGTGGTTCAAAGAAGTATTTGGGGGCCACATTCAGTTAGACATGGTTCATCAACACTACAAAGGAATGAAGTCATGAGAGACAAATTTTATGGAACTAGGGTCATGGCTTGAACAAATTTGAATCTTACCCCCCTAAGGATGCTGCATGCCAAATATCAAAAGCATTCATCTGCTGGAACTGAAGAAGATTTTTAAAGAAAATTCCTCATTTTGAACTAAGTTATCATTTGGGCTCCCACAGTGAGCCCAAATATGAACCCAGGGACTTGGCTTGAACAAACTTGAATCTCACCCCCTAAGGATGCTGCATGCCAAATATCAAAACATTCCGATTGCTGAATCTGAAGAAGATTTTTAAAGAAAAATTCCTCATATTGACTAAGTTATAATTCGGGTCCCACAGGGAGCCCAAATATGGACCCAGGGACTTGGCTTTAACAAACTTGAATCTCACCCCCCTAAGGATGCTACACACCACATATCAAAACATTCTGACTGCTGGATCTGAAGAAGATTTTTTAAGAAAATTCCTCATTTCGAACTAAGTTATAATTCAAGCTCCCACAGTGAGCCCCCCCCCCCCCCCCAAGGATGCTGCATACCAAATAACAAAATGTTCCGAATGCTGGATCTGAAGAAGATTTTTAAAGATTCCTCATTTTGAACTAAATTATAATTCGGGCTACCGCAGTGAGCCCAAATATGAACCCAGGCACTTGGCTTGAACAAACTTGAATCTCACCCCCCTAAGCATGGTGCATACCCAATATCAACAGATTCTGCCTGCTGGATCTGGAGAAGAAGATTTTTGAAGACATTTGCCTATACTGAGCCCAAATGTGAATCCAGGGGGCTGATTTGAACAAACTTGAATCAGATCCACCCTACAATGTTGCATACCAAATATCAAAAGATTCTGCCTGCTGGATCTGGAGAAGATTTTTTAAAGAAATTTGCCTGAAATGCACCGAGTTCGAATTCGAGCTTTCATAGTGAGCCCAAATATGAATCCAGGGGGCCGATTTGAACAAACTTAATTAGATCCACCCCACAATGTTGCATACCAAATATCAAAAGATTCTGCCTGCTGTATCTGGAGAAGATTTTTTAAGAAATTTGCCTGAAATGCACTAAGTTCAAATTTGGGCTTCTATAGTGAGCCCAAATACGAATCCAGGGAGCCGATTTGAACAAAATTGAATCAGATCCACCCCATAATGCTGTATATCAAATATCGAATGATTCTGAACACTTGTGCGGGAGAAGAAGATTTTTTTTAGTAATTTCTCTAATATACATAGGGTGCTATCGGAGTTATGCCCCCCTATGGAGCCCCAAGTGGGCATGTCCATTTCCTTTGAACAAACTTTAATTGACATATGGTAATGAACATCCATACCAAGTTTCAAGCAAATCGACCTACAGGTTTCAGAGGAGAAGTCGTTTGAAAAATGTTCACGACGCCGGACAGACGACAACGGACGACAAGTGACAAGTTTCGTTCCCTTCGGTGAGCTAAAAATCACTACTCAGCCAATGGACGTATAGAGACTGTGGAATGATGGGCATTCAAGACACTTGACCAGACCCTTAAGGGTTAAGGTCACATATTTCTGCACAATGGCTAATCATGACAACATGGAGATCAAGTCAAGTTTAGTCAATCATTTATATCCATGTTGCCCATATTAAAGGACTTCCACCCCAAGCATTGGTGACTGGGTCCTATTTTACCAGTAAAACTGTGCATGTACCACAGTAAACAAGCACTGCTTCACTTCCCGAGGTCCCATGTGGGAGGGTAGTGTGAAGCTGAACAGAAATTGAGACTCACAAACCTAATCCATATGCATTCATCACTCTATCGCAGTCCTTGCTCTCTGAGATAGCAAGACAACTCATACCATGCTGTATACCAAATATGAAAGGATTCTGACTGGTGAATCCGAAGAAGATTTTCAAAGAAATTTCCATATACTGCATTAAGTTAAAATTTGGGCTTCCATAGGGAGCCCAAATATTTACCAAAGCACTTGATTTGAACAAACTTGAATCTGACCACTCTAGAGATGTTGTATACCAAATATGAAAGCATTCTGATTGGTGGATCTGAAGAAGATTTTTAAAGAAATTTTCCTTTCCTAAGTTAAAATTCAAGCTGCCTTGGGAAGCCCAAATATTAACCCAGGTACTCAAATTTGAAGAAACTTGAATCTCTCCCCCCTCCCCCATCCCACCCCCTTTCCAAGATATTATATACCAAACATCAAAAGATTCTAATTGATGGTTTGGGAGAAGATTTTTTTAATTTCCTCATACTGCACTCCCTTGCTAAAATTTGGACTCTGTGTATTAACCCACGGACCCGATTTGAAGACACTTCAATCTGACCCACCTGGAGATGCTGTATACCATATATGAAAGGATTCTGACTGTGAATCTGAAGAAGAAGAGTTTTAAAGAAATTCCCTCATATTGCAAAAAGTTAAAATTCAAGCTCACTTGGGGAGCCCAAATATTAACCCGGGGACTCAATTTGAACAAACTTGGATCTGACTCCCCTAGAGATGTTGTATACCAAATATGAAAGCATTCTGACTGGTTGATCTAAAGGAGATTTTTAAAGAAATTAACTCATATTGCACTAAGTTAAAATTCAAGCTCCCTTGGGGAGCTCAAATATTAACGTAGGGACTCAATTTGAACTAACTTGGATCTGACTCTCCAAGAGATGTTATCTACCAAATATCAAAAGATTCTAATTGATGGTTCTGGAAAAGATTTTTTAAATTTTGGAAAAAAAAATATGGGTGCTATCTGAGTAATGTCCCTTGCAGTGCCCCAACTTTATCTGAACAACCTTGAATTGACATATGTTAAGGAACATGCACCTCAAATTTGGTTCAATTTGGCCCAGTGATTTATTAGAAGTCGATAATGTAAAGTTAACACTACACAACGGATGGAAAGTGATTAGTAAAGCTCCCCAAGCTTTGCTCGGGTGAGCTAAAAAGATGGCTGGCTAATTTGCATAATTTACACAGAAAAACTAAAGTTTGCCAATTGTTTTCTGTATTAAAAATGGTTGACTACAGCCATTTTTGATGACCATGCAAACACAAAACGTGATATCCTCTCTCTGTCTCACGATATGCACCATTTTATCAAGTTTCAAAACAACTGAACTTGAATTGAATTATAGTAATTTTTCTTTCTTGTCCACAGACGGACAGAAAGACTGATTACTATATCCCCCAATTTTTTGTCACAGGATAAAAAGGAAGTGTCATCTTGTATATGTGTGAATACTGCATGACTATCAACAAAACTGCTATGAAAAAGGGTGAGTGTTTTTCAACCCCCAATCCCCACTCATGGCACACATACTATGTAAAGCTTAAAATTATGTTGAAAAATGACAAAAGAGCTCCTAGGGTGGTTGGAATTTTGGGTTGAAATTGGGTGAAATAGTCAGAGCTCCTGGAAGCCATCAGCTGTGTGAAGAAGTGGAGTGAAATGGCAATTAACAAAGACATAAGTTTTTTCTTGATAAATAAGGGATTTCTGGTGGTATGCTCTTACATCCTCACCAACAGATGGAATTATAAGTGAAAACAGAAAATCTTCCAAGAAAATTCCTCATAGAGTAAAACCTGTCTTGAGAGACCACCCTTTTTGCCAGGTAAAAGTGGTTTCTCAAAACAGGTGGTCCCTCATGACAGGTCTATTACAGAGTGAAACAACCAAATGGTACAAGGTCACAGCGGTCTCCTAAGACAGGTGGTCTCTCATGACAGTGGTCTCCCAAGACAGGTGGTCTCTCATGACAGTGGTCTCTCAAAACAGGTTTAACTGTACTACATTAAGATAAAATTTGGGCTCCATAGGGACTAGCCACCTGGGACTTGATTTGAACAAACTCAAATCTGCCTCATCCTAATACGCTGTACAACAAATGAATCCAAAGAAGATTTTTGAAGAACTTTCTCTGAACAATCTTGAATCTTTTGGATCGACTCAAATATCGAACTGAATCTCCTTCCGTAAATTTCGACTCAAAATATCGAATCTCAAATATTTGTACAAAAGGATTGACCAAGCTCTTGTGCATATTGAACGCTCTTGGCATGCCTTTAAAAATATAATACGGCAGGAGGCCTGAATCTTGTCAAATCATAGAATACTGCCAAACAATTTGTGAAATAGAAATTCCTCAATTTGACCAATGAACTGAATGATAACTAGAGGTGTGACTGTCCCAGATGGGCCTGTTCATACCCCCTGATGTCGTGATTATTCTACGACGAAAAGGGGCATAACTCTAGCAAAAACAGTCCGATTGAAACTATAATCACAGGCACACGGGTTCCCAAGGTAGTTTAAAAGAAATCGACCCATAAACATCAGAGAAAATCTCTGGACAAAATTATAGGCATTCAGGCATTCAGGCATTCTAAGACGAAAAGGGGGCATAACTCTGGCAAAAAAGGACGACCAAAACTATAATCGCAGGTGCACAGGATCCAACAGTAGAAAACATCCATATGAAGTTTCTATGGAATCAACCTATAAACGTCTGAGAAAATCTTCGAACAAAATTCACGTATTCTAAGATGAAAAGAAGTATTACTCTGGCAAAAAACGTCTGATCAAAACTATAATCGCAGATGCACAAGTTCCCATGGTAGAAAACATCCATACCAAGTTTCAATGAAATCGACCCATAAACATCGGAGAAACTCTATGGACAAAATTATAGGCATTCCAAGATAAAAAGAGGGCATAACTCAGGCCAAAAAAAGTCTGAATGGAACTATAATCTCCAGTACAAAGGATCCCATGGTAGTAAACATTCATACCAAGTTTTTATGGAATCGACCTATAAACATCTGAGAAAATCCCCAGACAAAATTCATGCATTCTAAGATGAAAAGGGCATTACTCTGGTAAAAAAAAAGTCTTGACCAAAACTATAATTGCAGGTGCACAGGTTTCTATGGTAGTGAACATCCATACCAAGTTTCACAGGAATCAACCTATAAACATCAGAGAAAATCTCTGGAAAAATTTCTATGCACTTCAGGCATTCTAAGACGAAAAGGGGCATAACTCTGGTAAAAAAAAAGAAAGTCTGACTGAAACTACAATCGCAGGTGCACAGGATCCCATCCATACCAAGTTTCAATGGAATTGACCCATAAACATCTGAGAAAATCTCCGGACAAAATTCACACATTATAAGATGAAAAGGGGCATAACTCTGACAAAAAAAAAGTCTGATCAAAACTATAATCGCAGAGGCACAGGTTCCCATGGTAGTAAACCTCCATATCAAATTTCAAAGGAATCAACCCATAAACATCTTGACAAAATTCTAGGCCCGATATTTGAAGTTGAAAGGGGGATAATTCAGGAAAAAATAATCTGACCGGAATTATAATCACAAGTGCACAGGTTCACATGGTGGTGAACATTCGTACCATGTTTCAAACAGATTAGCGCATAAATATCTGAGAAAATCTCTGGACAAAATTATGTCTATGGACGGAAGGACAGCAGGACAGATGGACGAACAAGGTGATTCCAGTAAACCACCCCACTGCAAGGGGGTATAAAAAATAAAATATGCATCTTCGATCACCGCGCCTGGCCAAAGGAGAAAGAAGCAAACGATAACTCATGAGCTACTGCTCTTACATTCTGTTCATTTGCACAATGTGTGCAGGATAAGACAAGTTACATCAAAATTTAATTTTTGAATTCGAAAATATCTGTTGTAGGTTTTCCATTACCACCAGCAACATTGTAAAAGACTGGAGGGGTGAGAAGCTTTGTGGAAGTTTGTTTATTGTCACAGCGTGGTATTTATTACTATAATCCACTTCAAAATATAGTTTCTTGTTTGCGTAGGAAAAGGACTGAGAATAAATTGCAGACAAAATTGGTAAAACAAACTTCACATTCTTCAAAGAACTCAACCTAATTTTTGAATATTCGCAGGACAATAGATGAAAATATTAATTGGTCAAGCCCCCCAGTAATGAATATGGACTCTTCCTATTGCTGCCAGGGTTCAATGGGTTATGACTGAATAAGGAAAAGAAAAAAAAATAGCATCTGATGTTCAATAATTGGTCTGGCCCCCAGTAATGAATATGGACTCTTCCTATTGCTGCCAGGGTTCAAAGGGTTATGACTAAAATGAGGACAAGAAAAAAATAATAGTAACTGATGTTCAATGTTTTTAAATTTCTTTGTTGGCAAGTGAGATTCTATAATGTTGTGCAGAGGAGAATTTTGTCCGGTATCAATCTGCTAAAATTCTCTGTCCTCTTTTGTAACACACAGTACTGACATGTATGTCTGATAAAACTTTCACAACATTCTCCATAACTTGCATACCTGATAAAGTTTCTTATTTAGAGCTCCACTATATTGCATATACTGCACCAGATATGCTCTTTGACCTTCATAGGGAGTGATTATACCAATCTGTTCTGGTTTTATGTTGCAGCGCAAAAATCTAGTAGCTAGTTTCTCAACATTAGCTGCTTCAGTCCTGAAATGGAATGCAAATCATTTAATACTTAAATGCCAAGATTTGACTGGGGTACGTTCTTTTCTTTATGAACGTTTTGTTCGTGCCAAGCACTTTTCATGAATTCCTAAAAAATCTAAATTTTATAGTAAATTTCCTTTCTTATTATACCTACCACAATTGTTTACTACAGGCTTGCACTACAGTAGAAGTCCCTAACTCGGATAAAATACTCTCTATTTTTGTCTTTCCCAAGCAAGTTGGGAAAGAAAAGTGGTGCAAAAGCACCAATAAAAATAAGCCAAAACTGGGTCGAGTGCAACC
Organism: Pictodentalium vernedei; assembly: GCA_031216915.1. Classification (NCBI taxonomy): domain Eukaryota; kingdom Metazoa; phylum Mollusca; class Scaphopoda; order Dentaliida; family Dentaliidae; genus Pictodentalium; species Pictodentalium vernedei. The sequence continues at coordinate 304,928,094 of CM062293.1, read as the reverse complement.
AGCGCAGACCCAGTACGGGACGCTCTCTCCCAAGTACAACTCCACGACTTCCGTTGCCAGTGCGCATATACCGTCTCTAAAGACTCATTCTTTTTGAATCCGTAAACGTTAGAGTTATGTGATCAGCGGGGAGGAAAGATTCTTTACCCGTAAAGAAGACGGGAGGGCCTCCATGTAAACAATTGTGGTAGGTATAATAAGAAAGGAAATTTACTATAAAATTTAGATTTCTTATCAACCTACTCACAATTGTTTACTACAGGCTGAATAGACAAAAGGCTGGAGGGAATCGCATAACCAACCCCCACATAACCCTAGTGCACTGGAACCGTGAAGTAAAAGGAAGAGGGCCTGAGGCTTATCAACCATAATGTCGCAATCATTGGTAAAGGACAATGAAAAGAGACATATGGGCCTGTGTGACACACAGACAGAAAAAGGGCAGTAACAGCACAAGGCTGAAACTGACCTTCAAGAAGCCTAATGGATATGGCAGACAACAGCCTGAGCAGAAGAAAGAGGACCCAGGGCAAAAAGGTCCTCCGACTGCTCCTGCAAATGGCGCAAATAAAAGGTGGAGAAAGTAGAAGCATTTCTCCAGTAGGCTGCCTGCATAACATCCGACAACTTGACGGAGTTAGAATAAGCCCAAGAGGTAGACAGTGCCCGCACCTCGTGGGCAGAAATACGATTGGTAATACAATCGCCAGCTGCTAAACGACTATAAGCCGTACGAATAGCAAGACAAATCCATCGAGAAATGGATTGAGGAGAGATCTTCTGTCGACCCGGAATGAGAGACAGAAAAAAACGTTTTCTGCCTTTCCGTATGAAGCGTGTCCGATCAAGATAAATGCGAATAGCACGGACCGGACAGAGCAAAGGGCGAGTACCCTCAACAGAGGGAAGAGCCCTGATACAGATAGGAGGAGGAGTAGTATCTGGTAACTGATTCTTAGCCAAAAAGGAGCAATCAGTGGTAAAAGTAACACTGTTGGGAGAGCTCCTAAAAAAGGCCGTGCCAACCGAGAGGGCGTGAAGCTCACTAACCCGTCTGGCCGAAGCAAATGCCATCAGAAAAGCCATCTTATATGTGAGAAAATGCATATCCACCTGGGATAAAGGTTCGAATGGCGCCGCCCCCCCCCCCCCCCCCCCCCCCCCCCCAAGCAAAGCAGCACCCACGAAAGATTCCATCGTGGAGTAAGCTGCAAAGTCCGAGGCCTTTTCAAAGAAAAGTGCCGAACAAGCTTGGAGAGGTAAGGATTAGTGCCGATACGACGCTTCCCCACATAAGAAAAAGTCTCTGAAAGCATAGACCTGTAACCCTTGATGGTAACAGGCTGGAGACCCCGAGAATCAAACAGATATACCAGAAACTCCGCAATCTGTGAAATCGAAGGATTGGCATAATCAACAGAGTGATCAGCACACCATCGACAGAAGACCTTCCATTTAGCTGCATAAGCTAAACCAGTGGAGTGCCTCCTTGAAGAAGAAATGCACTCCACTGCTCGTCTCGAAAAACCTCTACGGAGGAGACAGGACCTGACAAAAGATATGCGTGAAGGCACAACGAAGTCGGGTCGACGTGAAACCTCCTTGGGCGACCTTGACAAAGAAGGTCGCGACGTAGCGGGAGACGTGCCGGAACCGCCGCCATCAGCGAGCGGAGCTGATTGATCCACACCCACTGAGGTGACAGGGGAGCGATCAGAATGATTCGACAACTGCAGGTTCGAATTTTGGCGAGAACCTGAGGAAGAATCGGAACCGGCGGGAAGGCGTAGCCGACTAGACCGTTCCAATCGAGTGACCGAGCGTCCACGGCAAAAGCCAGAGGATCTGGACACGGGGACACAAAAGTGTCCACCTGATGGTTCCAACGAGTCGCGAAGAGGTCGATGTGGGGACGTCCCCAGAGATCGCAAAGCGACTGGAACACTGCCCTGTGAAGCATCCACTCGGTGGAAATAACCCTGCCCTGTCTGGACAGGGAGTCGGCTAGGACGTTCAGACGACCGGGAATGCGACGAACAACCACTCCGGCGTGAACATCCTGAGCGAGCAGTAGAAGATCCCGAGCTAACTCGTACATCGGAAGCGAGTGCGTGCCGCCCTGGTTCCGAATGTAAGCAACCACTGTCGAATTGTCGGATAGTAGAAGGACCTGGCGATTCGACAGGTGAGGGATCCACTGCCTGAAACTCAGAAGAAGAGCAAGAAGCTCCTTCTGGTTGATGTGTAGAGCTGCTTGATCCTGGTCCCACATCCCGTGTAGGGAAAGACCGAGAGAATCCAACGTCGCACCCCATCCGAGATCGCTGGCATCTGCCGTCTCAGAAAACAGAACACCCCCAAAGAAGAGAGAAAGGTGACAGAAACAAAGACCCCAGACGGTCGACCGGGAACCACACAACAGGAAGACTACTCTCAAAAGAAAGAAGAAACACTGTAGGAGTGGTACCCCGCTGACACCTAACTCTAACACAATTAGAAAATTTTGCAAAAAAAGCATTAACAATAATTGTGAAAAATCTAAGTCCGAACCGCGTGGCACGCGAAATTCGCGCGCAACTCGAGAGAGAGCAAATAAAAATACATTATGGACATATAATAGAAAAGAGAATATAAAACACTGTTCCTGAGAATACAAAGGATACACTGTGGTATAATGAATCAGGAATCATCAAACATCGAGCTGGATGGAACACTGATAAGCGTGCAAAAACATCTCGACATGAAGCGGATTATAAAAAGAATGAGTCTTTAGAGACGGTATATGCGCACTGGCAACGGAAGTCGTGGAGTTGTACTTGGCAAGAGCGTCCGATACTGGGTCTGCGCCGGTTGCACTCGACCCAGTTTTGGCTTATTTTTATTGGTGCTTTTGCACCACTTTTCTTTCCCAACTTGCTTGGGAAAGACAAAAATAGAGAGTATTTTATCCGAGTTCGGGACTTCCACAGTAGTGCAAGCCTTGTAGTAAACAATTGTGAGTAGGTTGATAAGAAATAAACCCCAAAATATGCCGATTTGCAATTTGAAAGTTGGTTGAAAATAAATACACAAACAAGTTTAGTTTAGTAAAGAACCAAAGATTATTTTCAGGGCTCAAAATAAATATTTTTCAATGCGTAGCAAAATGCTACACAATTTCGAAAATTGCATAGCATTTTTTGAAAATTGCATAGCATCTAGTACCAAGTTGTGAGTACCTCTGTAGATAGAAGACTATACTCTTGTACTTGTAGGCTATATATCTATATTACATCATACATGCATACTAAATTCATGAATTCACACTAGTATTTCTTGTTCAATTGGTCAATCTGACACTGCACCTCCACATATTCTTTTCACATTCATAACTCAGAAAAAAAGAAGTTTTAAGTGTGACATCTCGCCCCTCCACACCTAAACCATTGGCTCTAAAGAGCCTGTAATCACTCATCTGGAACTACATATAAAAAATGTGATTTCCCATAGGCTTTCCATGGTAACTATGAGCTGCAATTGTGACCATGTTTCCAACATTACATCAACATTACATGAGGATCATTGGTAGGTGTCCCAGTCCTCAATCACATGAAGTTTCAAAACATTTGAATCCATCAAACAGAATCATAGAATGTCTCTGGTGGCCATATTTTCCAACCAACGGGAATAAAAAGTGGATCGTTTTATGGAGGCCCTCCTATAGACCATTCCTACCAAGTTTTGCTTCACATCGGCTCAGTAATTCCAGAGAGATGAAAATGGGATTTCCCATAGGGTTTTTCTATATTAACTATAAACCGCAATTGTGGCCATGTTTGCAACACGATCAACATTAAATGAGGAACCTTGGTAGAGGGTGTCCCAGTCATCAACCATGCAAAGTTTCAAAACATTTGGCCCTGTGGTTTCAGAGGAGTTTTTCAAAATTGTCCAATCAGAATCAAAGAATGCTTCTGGCGGCCACGTTTTTCATCCAACAGGAATAAAATGAGTAACAGTTGTAGAGAACCTCTCATGTTTGTTTGTTTGTTGGTGGTGAATGTCACATATTTATGCACCATGGCTAATCGTGACAACATGGAGATGAAGTCAAGTTTAGTTAATCGTTGATCTACATGTTGCCCATTTTAGAGGACTTTCACCCCAAGCATTGGTGACTGGGTCCTATTTTACTAGTAAAGCGGAACTGGTTTACCACAGTAAACAAGTGCTGCTTACTTCCCGGGGTTCCCACGGGGACGGACCTCTCATAGACCATGCCTGCCAAAGTCTGGTTCACATTAGCTCAGTACTTTCAGAGATGATGAAAATGTGACTTTCTATAGGGTTTCTATAGTAACTGTAAGCCACAATTGCAGCCATAATTGCAACCCAATGAAGATTAAATGAGGATCATTGGTAGAGGAGGTTACAGTCATCAGTCACACTAAGTTTTTAAACCATTTGGCCTTGTAGTTTCAAAGAAGATTTTCTTGAAAACAAACACATTTATGAATTCTGTTTCAACAAAAAAAATCAGTAAAAGAAGGTTAAATATTTTTTCAGACAGTATTCTCTTTCAAATAGCTTTGTACAGGTAAAGAGTTAGGCCAAAAAAAAGGTTTTGGTTCTCAGGCAATTGGTTTTCCAAATTCAGTGAGGGAGGGCAATTTTTATTTTTATTTTTTTTTACCACACCAAGTATACCCTATTCACATAGCCTGACAATACCCACACTGGACCTTTGGAATTTTATTTTGAGATAGACAAGATACATTTCTGTTTGAAAAAGAATAAAC